>OY992530.1:79403881-80003881 GCA_963921185.1 Dasysyrphus tricinctus | reverse complement strand
GGATTTTGCTGTGAATTTTGTTTTTGTCAATTTTGGTTCGTGGATTTTGATTTGTAAATTTTGGTTTGTGGGTTTTGGTTTTTAAGAATTTATGTTTGTGTGAATTTTAGTTAGTGGATTTTGCTTGGTTTGTGGCTAAGGCCCCCAACCCCTTTTACTCTTTAAAATTTACAATTGACAACCTTTGCTTTACTTAAGTCAAATCAAACGGATTTGGAAAATTGTCTATTTCATGATTTATAATACACAACGTATAAATATATGATGGCATGTCCTGACTCACTACTAGTTGGTTATTTTTCCCTTTTCATAAAAAATAATTTCAATATCCGTTGCTAAAAATATTAAAAAAAAAACACTTCTTAGACAATTAACTCTTCAACTTTAGCTGTTATGATATCGATACAAAAAATCACTTATGTACATATAAGGAGTGCCCACTTATGAAGTAGGTACACAACAGAAATGTAATAATAATTGCTATGGCACTTCTTTATTTACCAATAAATTAATTCCTTCGGATAACAGCCCACGGATAAACATTCAATGCAAACGGGTTTTTTTAGCCGGTATTTATTAAAAACAAAGTTGGGAGTTCCTTTGTTAATTGTAGGTTAAGGTACAATTTAGCGGTTTTTCAATTTAACACCTTATACCCATATATATAATTTAATATCCATGTATATTTTTTAAGTCATTATTATAGATTTTTTTAAATTTTATAATAAAAATCTTAGATAGTGAACATTTTATTGTCTCGTAAAACAATCTTTGCTATAACATTTAACTAAATAATTTAGACAAGACAAAACACTTGAGCCGGGTAATAATGTATATAATAACGTCAATCATACACTATCCAATAAAGATGCATACGATTTTCTCATCAAAAAAAGTATTTAACAAACGAACAATAAATAATATTCGTGATCATAGTAATTAACGGTATGAAAAATTATGAATGCAATTATCACGTAATAATTCATTAAAATAAAAACTACAAAATAGAATTATTGAAAACGTATCTTTAACATTTTTAACTACTCTTTAAGCTCTGCACTCTACTTCATTATAACACCAAAACCAGTCAACAAACAACAGGGGTTATTCTTATTGTAAACAAAATTTAGCCATCTATAATAATTATGGTTCTATTTATGGCCGGTTTTTTCATTAAATTATCTCATTTCAATCTCCTATGTGTCGAGTAGGTATATGTAGGTACAAGCTAGTCAAGGTCAATGTTTATGATATCGCAAACGAAAACCCAAGTAGGAAAAAAAAAAACACTGATTTAATAATCCCATCGGCCAAAGTTGTGTTAACATAGACATGTGGATTTATTTTGTTTACTTTTTAATCTTAAAATGCAAATAGATGCAAAAATAACACTAAATGCATGAACTTTCTATAATTGAAATTAGAATACTATCACAGATACATAATAGCAATTCTATTATCTGTGATTGCCTTTTTTCCCTTATCTTCTAATAGTTTATTATTAATTTATAACAAGTTGATTTTTGTCTAAGCTACCTTCAATGTCAGAATTGCCTCGATTTTCGTAGTCCATTTGCTTCCATTGGAAAACTTCGTTTAAACCAACACAATGGGCATCCGGTTTAAGATGCGCGATGACAAAGATTAAACAAAATCCTAGTTTTAACATTTTTTTTAATATCAACGAGAAACAATTTAATGATTTCACATAAACAAAAAATATTTATTAAACAAGACAAACCGTACACTTCAAAAGTCGGTGTGAGACTAGATCATCTTGAACGATTGAACTTCTATACTTAAGTTAAGCAATCTTACATGCAGCATCAGCTATGTACGAGTATGTTTATTCAGATTTAACATCATCAATAATATTGAACTATTTGAACGTTAACTGAAAAGTGGAAAATCAAGCTGAGTGTCAGAGATAAATCATTCAATCAATGAGAAAGTTCTTCATTTTTGTCCATCAGAAGGGAGTTTACCTTCAAAATGGCTATGGTTAGGTACCTAAACTTTGCTGAATGTACATATTTAACTTTTCAAAACTTTCCCCTCTTCTTCACTATCATCATAGGTAAAACCCGAAAACAAAGCATATTTGTTTTATTTTTGTTTATTTCTCATTACTTCTTTTTATTAAAAATGAGTAGATTTTTATTTCTATTTACAGAGCGGTAATTTATTTATTAATAGTCCATTCAATAAAGGTATGTACCTCAAAAAACTGTTCAAAACCATGTCTAGTGAAGAACTTTAAAAAAAAAAAAATCCCCTTGAATCCGGGTGTGTTTAAGTGGCAATAAAGTGCAACATGACGTGTTTTTGGTTGGTTTTTCACATTTATTCTGGAAAATATTTGTTTTATCAAAAAATAATGTGTTACAAAAATACGAGTTGAGCTAATAAAATTAACCTACAAAATTGATTTAAAAGAATAGAACAATAGGTAATGCAATTCCTTTATGGGAGTTGGTATACCTCTACTCAAAAGTCGTGCCATTTCTGGTGCGGATACATGGGGGGTAGGGTTCACTTAGGTTTAGGTATAGGTTAGGTGGGGTGTGGAAGATGCGCCTAGCCATATCACCTCACTCGGATCTCAATGGATCCATTATGCTCCTCAGGATGTGGGTAATATGGGAATGGGAAGGGTAAAAGGGAGGATTTAGTGGAAGTGTTAGGTATGAGGTGCTTCCCTGAACCATCCTGAGATCTGGATAAAGTTAAGGATGTTTCTTAGTGTTAAAGATGAGACATCGCCCAATTCGTGGAAGAAGTATTCTCCTAAGGCATTGTTCCTAGTTTTGGAAAGCCTGGGACATTCACAAAGGAAGTGAGATGAGCCCTCCACCTCTTGATCTTGACACCCTCTGCATAAGTCAGATGTGCTGATGCCCATTTTCTACTCGTGTGCATTCCTATTAAGTTGTGACCCGTAAGGATTCCAATCAAAAATACTCTGTTTTATTCTTTGAAATATCTGGACAAAAATTCCATGAAACCCGACAGGTATCAATTGTTGACCATCTGTCGTTAGCAGCCTTGAGGAAGCTTTGTACAAATTCTACTCTTTTCCTGCTCCAGTGGCTTAAGTACCCAAGGTACGGTTTGGCTCGGTCCAAGTAATGAACCGTTATTGGCCAGTTGTCATGGGCAATTTCGTTACAATAAATATCACGGTGATCCGGGACCCATCGAAGGGTGATTGAATTCGTTTCGCCCAGCAATCTCAATTTATTACGGCAGAGATCAACCAGTTTTGACTTCATGCAGTTGACGAAATGGCTGATTGCCGCCTTGCTATCTATGAAGATATCAATATTTTTGTTTGTCAAATTACATATGTACATACATATGTTGAAAAGTGTTTTTGAGCCTTGCAAACCGCAAGCACCTCCACTTGGAAAACGCTGCTGAATATTGGAAGCTTCAATGATCTATTTATGGGTGGATTGTCTGAGATTAGCATTAGCATTAGTCGAATGTGCGTTTCTTTGCCTTTTCAAGGTTTTAAGAAGAAAGGAAGATATATTTATTGGTTAAAATCTTTCGGTTCAGTCCTACTCACAGGACTGCCAGCTTTCGGAATGAAAATTACATTAACTTCTCTCCAGCTAGATGGAATATAAGTGATTTGTATATGCATATGAAATTTTTGTATAATATAAGTTCTATATACTACTGAAATAAATCAGCCAAGTAGAAGAGTTAGCATTAAGGATTGGACTTGTTGAATTATTGATTCAAAATAGCTTTTTATGGCCTTTGAAACGCCAATTTGTAGGACTAAATGCCATAAAAAGTTATTTTGAATTTATAAGTGATTTGTAAACATCCTTTGAATATTTCCACCAGAAACGGTACAATAACGTCTGTAGAGCCTTGGAGCATAATTGGAACTATTCAATTAGGCCCTGCAGACTTGAACGCTGAGAAGGAGTCTATGGCTCAGGCCCTTTTTCGGCTATCTACTATTTGACTGCTAATACAAGAAGTATGACTTATGTTAGGCCTCTATTAATAAGATACGCATCATCACATTCTGGGAAGTGGGTGCTCATAAGTGACTCCAAGGTTTCAAAGCAGGAGTCAGTTCCAGGTTCTATCCGGTCTTTTAAGAAAACCAGAGGGTGTGTGGACCTTAGACATGAATTTCCTGAGCCTAGCAGCGTCATTTGTAGACTCATGTCTGTACAAAATTTCCGCCAGGCTGCTCTTTTTTTGCATACGTAGTTCTGTTTTTATATTCGTTTTTGCTGATCTTGAAAATATCCCAGTCAGCAGGTTTATTACTATGCTCAGCTCAATTATAAAGCCTCCTGGATTTTTTCCTGAGGGTGGCCAGCTCTTCAGACCAATGGTTCCCAAACTTTTTAAGCTGTGTGTGAAGAATGAATCTTTTATATTGTTTGATTTATAATTGTTTTAAAATTAACTTCTATATCCCAAAGTTATATTCGCACCGTCCAGCCTCGATCTGTATTTAGTTTTTGTGTAAGCGGTACGTTGTACCAAAAGGTAGCAAATTTGATATACATAGCTTTCTTGGCAAGCTCAGAGTATTAATTCTCAATACCAATCCAAAATTCGTTTAATGATACAGAATCAAGGACAAATTTTGATGAAAAGGAGCTCTTCAGATCTATCAGGGATTCGTATTACTCAGGGTAATAGACTGGATGGTTCTTATTAGAAATGGATTTTGTACCCACTCGATGTCAGTATTTGTATCTGGAAAGTAATCCAGCATGGATCTTTCGAGACTAACCAAATGGGGAGCAATAACATTGCTAATATCTGCTCTGAGTTCAAGCCAGTTTTCTTGCAAGAATTCATGTAAAACTGGAAAACACTCAAAATTGTTCTTTTGTACACATGAGATAGTCCAGTCATATTGTATTTTTACCATGCAAATTGTGGGGTTGTTTTGATTTGTTCGCTCCTTTATGTTTTCGGGGGTGCTGAACCCGAATCTGAGGTTTGCCAACAAAATTACGTGACGCAACATGGAAAAAAATGCAAAAAATGATCAAAAATGCATCTTTTGGGAGTTTTTCACTAATAAGTCGAAAACTACCAACTATTCGAAAATTACATCAAGCTACCATTGAAAGCATACACAATTTCCAATAAATCCCTATTTAAGGTTTTTTTTCTGCGATAACCCATTTGGACTCAAATGCTAGTCGAAAATTGATGTACTTTTACTGTTTTCGAAAATCCACTCGAAAGCTCTAAAAAATTACTTTGTAAGACAAAATTTTAATTTTTGTCTGTAACATCAACCAAGATATACTTTTCTGATGGTCTTTGACGCACTGAGTTCGAATATGTGCTTGAAATTGCTCTATCACGTCTAGAGCAAAGACCATCAGAAAAGTATATTTTGGTTGTTGTTACATATACAATAGTTCAAATTTTGTCACACAAAATTTTCGAAAACAGTAAAAATACGTCAATTTTCCACTAGCGCTTGAGTCCAAATAGGTTGTCGCAGAAAAAAACCTTGAATAGAGATTTATTGGAAATTGTGTATACTTTCAATGGTGCTTTGATGTAATTTTGGAATAGTTGGTAGCTTTCGAGCCATTCGTGAAAAACTCCCAAGAAATGCATTTTCGCATAATTTTTTGCGTTTTTTTTTTCCATGTTGCGTCACGAAATGTTTTTGGAAAACCTCAGATTCGGATTCAAAAAACATAAAGGAAGGAAAAAATCAAAACTTCCCCATAATTTGCTCGCAAAGAGCCTTTTTGAGCACAAATTAACTGCACTAAGAGCCAGAAATTAATTTTTCTTTTCAAAGCTGCCAGTTTGTCTCTCGCAAAAAATACTGTAATTGATTTTTCCTGCAGAGCTGTAGCAGTTTCGTTGATCTTCTCGAAAATGTCTGCAAGATAAGATAATTTCGTAATCAATTGCTCATCATGCAATACATCAAAGATGTTTGCCCTTGAAGACATATTTTTTTCCAGTTTGAATACATTCAAATCATCACAATTAAACAATCTCGATTGGAGAGGACGACTCTTTACAAAATTTACTATTTTCACAGCTTCACCGAGAACTTCTTAAAAATCAGTTGGCATTCTTTTCATAACAAGTGCATAGCGATGAAAAATACAATGATTGCTGGTACTTTTAGGAGCAATGTTTTTAATTTTTGAAACAACCCCTTTAACCTTTCCCACCATTGCTGCGGCTCCTTCGCTGCATACATCAATACATTTTCCGTAATTAGTGATGTGTTTACTCATGAAACAGTTCATTCAGTGCATTTCAACTGCAAAGCTTCTTGTTTTACACTGCTAAAAGTTAATGGGATTATTTTTCTCTTTTGACTGTGTATTTCAGCTACTACTGTGTCCGTGCTCAACTTTGCTGAAAGTTTGTACAAACAAAATAAACGCGATTTTATGTAAAAATCATTCGAAAAGCGATGCAGTGCATTTTCAACTAAAAAGCTGCTGGGTTTAGTATCTTTTTAAGTTTAGTTGACTATTTTTTTGTAGCTGGTTATGTAATGTAAGCTTTTACTATGCGAATAGTCATAGATATTAATTTTCTTAATTTGAAAACTTAGCATTGTCTGCTGCAAACATTTTTAAAAAAATTTTTATTTGCATAACCGTTTATATTTATAAGCAATTACTAGACTAAATTTCAGCTTTCGTGGTACAAGTATTCTATACAAACAAAAATGCAACGTACTCGGGCACATGGGTGGAGCGCTGCATCTTTAACCCAAAAGCTGCAAGGTTCCCTCCGCTGAAAGTTCAGCTGTTTCTGCTTGTTATTTTTGTGTAAAGGCCCCAACCCATAGAATTCGTTGCGTCCGTTGTGGCGACGCATTCAACTGACAGCTCGATTAAATACATGTTTTCGTATGGGAAGTGGTCCTTTAGCAACGCATGCGGCGGGCGCAACGGACAGAGTAGCCGAACTTTTAACTTTTTCCCTCCGGCAGATGCGTTGACAGCAATTTTTGTGTGTGTGTTTGAATTTCAAGTGGTTGTTATGTGTGTGTGTTTGAATTTTAAGTGGTTGTTACGTGAAGGTCAACGTATTCATTGGGCCAATCAATCCGTTGCATCCGGCAAACGTTAATGGATCCGTTGCCGCAACGGACGCACTGGATTCTATGGGTCGGGGCCTTAACTGTTGGTGATAGCTTTCACTACACCAAAGCTCATCTTTTCTGAAATCAGTTTTTTTCGCATTTCTTGCAATGCTTACATGAGGAGCGGGGTGTTTTTTCGTTTACCTACGACCTCATAAACGTGTCCACAAAAGCTCAGCTTTTCTGAAGTCAGTTTTTTTCTACCATTTTTTTTACATGTTTGGGCCCTGCCGCACAGTGGGATGAGAAGTGATTCAAGCGCGCCAAAAGTGGTATAAAAATGGTCTCCAAAATGTGTAATTTTTTCAGGGAATGTTGTCAATACCTGGGCGTGAAAAAATCGAGAGCCAGATTTTGTAAGACGTCATGCACTTTTTTTTATTCCTCGTTTCTTAGAAGGTTATGAATAATCTTAATTATGAAGCAAAATTACTGCTTTTTTAAAATGTCGATATTGATCCTATTTAAGGATGGATATCTGCTAGAATATTTTTTTTTGTTTACCAATAGTGTCATTATTATAAACAATCAATTCCAATAAAATTAATTCACTGGTTGTTTGTTATTTAAATCATTTTTTTAAAACAATTTTTATAACCTTTATTTTTTGTTTGTATAATCTGCCAAAAATCCGGAACGTCATGGAACCTCTTACCTATACTTCCATTAGCTAGTTGAATATGTATACTTACACTCCTATAAAAATCGCTACCAACTACCACCAACTAACAATTTTATTTAACTTTTAATGAGAGATAACGTTAGCCACGAAAGTCAAACTGCCCTCTCTGGTGACTCAAGGTCGGTAATGCATTCCGTTATAATAAGTTGTCGCGAGTGTTTTCTGCGTTTTTTGGGTTGCTTTATTTGATAAATACTCAAATTTGCTTAAAAATAATAAATATTAGTTAAATAATTAAATTTTATCCACCGGATTATCGATTATTAAAAAAAAAACTATAAATCCTATTAAAGTGTGAAAGAATACGTGCAGAAAAGAAAAGACATTCAAACTGTTGCTGTTGTTTTTAAATATTTGTTTGTCTATTTTAAGTAATTTTTTTAGAAAATTGTCCCTCCCACCAAAACGGGGGGAAACAGACCCCCCACCTCTTACAATTTTTTTAGAACCGCCTAAGAATCATTTCTCAAATAATCCTGCATTAAGGGACACCCTTTTTTCGAACACTGATAGAATTTTCTGGAAATTTCACCCTGGAAAAAAATTAAAAACGGCTGCAACGACCTCAAAACTATAAAAGCTTATCAACATTAGGTCTTTATTCCATATAATTACCCCAAGAATACTTTTGGCGCGCTAGAATCGCTTCTCATCCCACTGTGTGCCGTGGCCACATCCACCGCTAGTCAGCACGCTGATTTTCGATTTACTTAAGTCGTGATATCAAATGAAGCATATGGGAAAATTTTCAGCATTTCTGGAATCAGTCCGTCAAAACGGTCGCTGGCTCCCAGATAATATGTATACATTTTTTGACCATTATCCTTTATCGATTAAATTCTCTTTATCTAGACAAGATGGCGCTCAATAATGACCAAAAACTATACGAAACATTTTCAAGATATTTTCACCACCATTTGTAGTGAATTTTCACTATTTCAAGACGTAATAGGCGTGTTTTCTTATCATCGGGATCTGGATCTGCAATTTTTTGATGTGAATGATAGCAAAAAATAACTGAATAATTGGTATTTTGTGATGGATCTTAACTTTTTATATAAAAAAAGGCTTGAACGTCGTGGTTGGGGCCTTTTGTAGGTAATGCTGCATTGAAAATGTGTTTTTTTTTCTTCGAAAATCTATAATTAGTATAGCAACTACACCATCACATTTTATGAAAGTACTGAGTGCCCTAGACATGAATATGGGGGTCCAAGACCTCTTGGGTCTTGGGTGGGACTTTCTGCATGCAAGACGAGCCCAAAGAACTAAGAACATTAAAAACCTATTTTTTCTAAATAAATTGTGATAGCATTTAAAAATTTGTTCTAACTTAAAGAAGCTTCCTATCTGACGATGAATATGGAAGTCCAACTTTCTTCCTGTAGTAGCACCCGTCTGTGATATTACCTATAATATGTTTACTGTAGTATCTACCTACAAAAAAGGGTATTGGTAGCATCGCATGTATGTTCAAACATCCGATGACATGATTTAAATTTTTTTATCAAATTTGAATTAATCAAATAAAAAAAAAATCATTCCTCGCGTTCCAATGTTTATTCGCTATGCTATCTAGCTATCCCAAAAATTTTGAGATAACTTGAGTTGTTGTTGCGTCAGCTGTTATCAGCTGTTTTTTAACAAGGGATTACAACAACACAAAGCTATCCGGATAACTGAGAATAACCAGCGGAACGTGCCCATTTACCCTATATTTTGTTTCTCCATTCCATTTGTTCCAATTGCATCATTCAGCGTCAATGTAATGAAGAAAAACTGCCTTTATCTCTGAATCCATTCAGTCGAAATGTACTGCACAGTTCCATTCCATGCAGTGTACATGGGAAGGGGTACTTTTTTTCCCTTTCAACAGTCAGTGCTGTATACATCTAGGCGCGATTCATTTCTGTCTTCAACCCTTTCCCAAGTGCTAAAGTGGAAAAGAAAGCACTTCATACTGTCATAAAACAAGTCAATATTTATTTTTTGAAAGTTCTTCGTATGGTGCTTAAGAAATCTCTTTAAATCGACCAACAATCTAATCCAGAAAATTTTCCATCCCGACACCGACATAAACAGAAGAAACTCCCCCTCAGTTTCATATGAATATGGTTATATGGTGGTGGTGATGGTATGGTGAAACAGGTTCATCGTAAATGTCAAAACTGAATGCAATTTTTTTACAAAGGAAAAAAAACCAAATCAAAATGCTACTAACTTCGCGTTCATACGGGCCATCCATAACTTTATTTGCTGAATGTGTCCGAATTGTTTGGATTGCGAAACGACGTTCACACATAAATTAAAAAAAATAATTCTACAAAAAAAATTATAATTACAAGTGAAAGTGTTAAGTTATATTCTTACAATTTATATTTAATCATTTAATAAATATCAAATCTTCTACACGTTCAAAGTGGAGTGGAAAAGAACACTCGCTGCTCCACGACGACGTAGTGAAAACCACCAACCACACTTCATCGTGTGCCCAAGAGAACATTTTTGCTCGCAAAATGGACGAAGCTAAAGCCGATACGAGCTGCAGCAGCATGAGCTCCTCCTCGACACCAGCAGCGGCAGAAATTGCATCTGGATCTGCAGCATCCATGGAAGTTGAAGATGCTTCTTCTTCGACATCTTCATCATCGTCTTCATCATCATCCTCGTCATCCTCATGTAGTGCTGATACTGAAGCCGATGGCAGTCCAATTAAGCGACCAAAATTCGGAAAAAGAATTCAGCTTCCTATTCCAATAAAACAAATTGTTTCACTCGATCAATTGAGGCAGCGCTTCGCCGACACGGCAATGCCACCCAAAGAGATTGAAGTGATCGTCAATAGTCCCGATTCGAAGAGGGTATGTGTTTGTTGTTTGTGACCTCAATATTCTGTCGAAGTGAATAGTCTTTAAATAAAAAAAAAAACAACAATCTTCAATATTTTATAGAAAACTGTGAAAAAACTTAAACACAGCCCAAATGAGTTCTATACATTTTGCACATGCCCCCAATGCCTGGAATATCGGGAGGTGATATTGCAACTTATGGATGACCAGATGAAAACGCGCAGTACGTGGGAAATACTCCAAGCTACTCTAAGGAAGGCCTATCAGCCGATATTAAAGTGGGTTGATTAACAAGAATGATTTTTTTTTCTTTTTTATTTATTTGTCTTGTGTTCACCACAAGTAGGAACACCTTGTCGCAGAAGAAATATGAAGAATTTCTGGAGAGGGATAAATCTCCGTGGCGAACAACGGGAGATATGAATCATGCCAAGGCTCAGCATTTGAATTTCATATGTGATCTATCGCTGACAGAAAATATGGTTTCAGTGCTTCTGAGTGCGCTGTAAGTATACCTATTTACAATTGGAATTTGAATGCAATTTAATTTATGTTTTGGTTTGGGAGCATTAGTCATAGAGTCATAGGATAAACGCTTCTGGAGTTTTTGTTTTTGTTTTTGTTTTTTTTTTTCACTGAACAAAGACAATTCCAGTTGAGCGAATAAATTCAAAGCAGAAACTTGCATAGGTCATTAAGTATCCTGCAAGGGGAAAACGAGGTCATTGCCAGTTTTTGGAAATATTGATGCTTAAAAGCCTATTGCATGGCACTTGAACACAAATAGGTATCTCATGTTCAATTGCAATTATTGTTTCATTTACAATATATTTGTTGCATATATAGAATTCTAAAGATATTAAAATTCTTGATTTTACTTGTTTGTCTGGAAACAGGGCAACGGGTACTCTAGGACCAACAGTATTGTAATTTACAATTGAGGGTGGTAAGGTGAATATGGTAATGTATATTATGTAGGTACGTCGATTTCGGCTAAGTATAATTTTCTTGTAAGCAACATCTATTAATGGGGAATCAAATGACAGCTAAGACTGCCCTCCTTACGAAACCAGTATCTGGACAGAATTTTTGGTAATTGTCACTGTCCAGTTTAGTTTCCGTACAATGTCCAAAGGCATATGATCTTTGGACATATGCTATATATTGGGATTCCCTTTTTCAGCAGCCCCATGATATTGGTAATTTCCTAACTTAAATATTTTTTTTATGGAAGTAATGGACTAAAGAAATATCTATTTAAAGCAGTTATGTTCAGCCTTATCACAAGCATCGTCGTAATAGATCTGCCCTACAAATCCCCAATAAATAGTATCAAAGCTCGCGCTATAGAAGAAATATTGCTAGTTAATTACTCACTTACTTACTTTAAATTGTTATCACAAGGGCAATAGTTCTGCTTACACGGGAACTAGGACACTTGTTTCTAGATTCATAGTGCCAGTGCCCTTCGCCGGCGCCCACACTTCTCAAACTATACATAAACTGTTATAACTGATATAAATTGTCATGTCTCTAGTATCGTTCTATCGTTATAGTTTTATGTATCAACTAAAATTTTTGAAGCTCTATGTATGTTGAATACATAGTTCATTGAAAAGTAGATGTCAACGAATTAAGGCCTTAAAATGGATTTCTAATCCGAAACGTTTCGCTTAACAATTTTTTAAAAATCAATGTTGTGCTTATTGTAAAACAAATTAAAATGAGAAATCATAAAAGGTTTATTTTTATTTTATTTTTATATATACACAGCATGGAGGTGATGACCACGCCCACCAAAACGCCCACTTTTTTATTTCACTCTTTCAACTCAGCCCCCCCCCCCCCCCCCCCCCCCTTGTATAACCAACGAATTGTTGGCATACGAATCGGTGCATGGGCATTGTATATCCACTCTATAGTATTCTCATGAAACACGATTTTGTAGGTTGACATTTGGTCGATAGGTTCGCTGTGATCGCCTTACCGAGATCCCTTGACAAAAATTAGTATTACATTTGGCCGCATAGATGGCCACGAGCTTTTTTTCTTCTTGAGAATACTATAGAATTTATATAGTATGGCATGGGGAAAAAAGAAAGAAACCGACTGAACAATAACAAGCTTGTGTGTGTTAATAAAAATGCTAGCCGCTGTTGCAATTGATAAACAACGAAACCTGCATTGAGATTGAGCAGGACATGTGGCTTCAGTGGCGCGGTATGTAGTGCATCGGTCTCTGAATTGCAAGGTTCATGGTTCGCTCCCAGATGACAGCGAAGAGTTTTTGAATTAATACGAGCACAACCAGACTAAGCCCCACTAAAGGAGGCTGATGATCGAGGTGACTCTCGTGAAATAGCTATAACACCAGCCATATACTTGGGGGTAACACACGCAAGTTGTTGTTGTTCATTCAAAATTATTCAATATAAATTGATGTATAACTTGCAGCATGCACTGCACTTGTGTGGATGTGGTGGATGTGATGTGGATTTACACACAAAACCCAACTTAAGTTGAAAAATTAATATACATACCTACCGTTTTCAGTGTACCAAAATTTAGGGCAGTCAAAATTAGCCATAAATACGCCTACAAACAAGTATACCTTTCGTTATTATGTCCTCTATAAGAAATAAGTACACTTATTTTTATTTTTCATTAAAACACAATAGCAAAAGAAATTTTAATACAAACAACTAAAAATAATATAATTGATTTTTCATTAATTTAAAACAAAATCATCGCTTTCTTCACTGATATCTTCCTCAACCTCAGAATTATAGACTAAGAGCTGGTAGCAAATTTTGTGGGTGAACGCATAACCAAATTCTGAGTATGAGGATTTGTAGATGCAAGCTTCTTGATATCGAATACAAAAGTGGCAGGATTTTTTTGGCGCCCTAGTGGCGCACGCGTTTTTATCATTTTTTTTTAGAAGCAAAAATAACGGTAGCTGCAGTACAATTTTTCTTAGCAATTTTACAAATCTCATTTTTCTTAAAAACGGCTCCCAATCTGTTCTTAAAAAAAATTACTTAATTTATTTTAGTAAGGGCTACCTTTTATTAATGATACCTCCCAAAGAACCATTTTTATTTTAGAAGCTTCTAAAAAATATAAACAGTTTTTGCTGCCAATATTTGCAAAAAACAATATTGGGTTTTTACAAAATGTTTCATATTTTTTTTGCAAATCAAATAAGTATTTCGAAAACGACATGATAAATTTTTTTGAAACTCGATACTTGAGAGTTTTTTAATACTTTCTAAAATATTTTAAGAACAAAATTTACTTTTATGCAAAACTAAAGGTACCTTCCATACAAAAGCTAAAAAACCATTAAGCAAAATATTTTTTTTTCTCAAAAACGGCTCCTAAGATTTTGATTAAACTTTTTGCAATCTACTGCAAAAAAATATAAAATTTGACACTTTGTAACTATTAGTAGTACCTCTCATAGAATGTTTTTCTTTTTATTTTGAATTTTCTCATTAAAATAAATTCAAATAATATTGCATATCAAAGTTTAAAAAAAAAGAGAAATTTTGAATTTTTAAAAAAAGTCAAATTATTTTTTTGAAAATTCGATTCGAAACAGGTTGAAATTTTTTTTTAATTTTATTTTTATGTGCACATAAATAAATACGTGAGACTTGCATACCAAAATTTTTCCTTAAAAATGTTTGAATTTGATATATAAAAACTAATTTTTTAAAAAACCGCTCCAAAGATTTTTATTTTTTTTCCATACAATCATATTCAATCAAGAATAAAAATGAAGCTGTTAATTCACCTCAAACTATCAAAAGAGTTGTTGTAGGTCCATCTGCCGTTGGGTTTTGAGTACATTTACACAGTGACGGAAGGACTTTTAAGGAGATACCGAGAAATTTTATTTTTGAAATGGAAAAGAAATATAGATCCGGACACAGCATTTTACATTCGTGTCATATACAATTTTCTTAAACCCTCAGTCTCTTGAATATAAGAGCAAGTACTTGCGACACAGTCGTGCATTTTATTTTCTATAAAATTAAAAACTTTACAAATTTCTTAACAACAAACTCCAGTTGAGTGGGAACAAGAATGGCTTGCGCCGATGCATGTTATGCAAAATGTATTAATGATAACGGTTTTAAACTTTAAACAATATTAATAGTGGGGTATTTGACTATTAAACAAAATAACAATGGCCCCGTAAGCAATTTCATTTTTCGATTTATTATCACCGATTAGGCCATTCTGCTCCATTGTGCGACACCACAAAGAAATCTATACAATGACAGAAAACACCATTGAATTTGAGAACCAATAAATAAACGTTTTTTTATTCCAATGCTGCCGATATCAGAATTTACTGTTGTAGTAGGTATGTGAATCTAAAATCTGAAAATACTGTCATCTGCAAAACAATTCAATGGATAAGAAGTTTCGAAATAATCTAATCATACACATATTCGAATTCGACTTCGCCGCAATATGCTTAGAAATGTTTTTTTCGAAGATGCAAAACAGTTTCCTCCGCTTCTAATGTTGCTTTAATCTGTTCAACCTTTATTAAACTAAAGCTTGATTAAACTTCCCATATTTCTGTTAAGTACAAGTATTCTTTTTTCATCCGAATTTCAAAACTAAAATTTATCGGTATCTCCTATAAAATCCCGTGTAAGTGTACTCAAAACCCAACGGCGCGGCGTGTAGACCTATTGCTAAGAAATTCGTACTGCCAGTCGTTACGGAGCTTTTGTTCTTTGAGATATTTTGATAATAGGTTAACAAATATTGGTTCGAAGAAAATCGGTCAATCCGTTTAGGTTCTAGCTCATGTAAAGTGGACGTAAAGACCCAAATTATTTAATGGAGTTTTCATGGCTTTACCAAACACCAATAATATTCAAGTTGAACCTAAACTCCTATTTCTACTATTTCCTCATCGTGAAGTAACTTAAATATTTAAGCTTCGTTTCAGTAAATGGTAAAAGCTTTAAGTTTTAATTTAGAATAAGTTAGAATTTAGAGCGACGCGCAGACATACAGACAGAATTGAGCGTTCTCTATGATCTTATTGTTAAGTTCAATTATAATCTCGAGTTAATTTTTTCTCGAATCCAAAACTTGGCCCGCGCAAGTTAAAATAACAAATACACATTTTCCCGCTATAGTATGTATACAAGGTAATTGAGACAGAAAAAAATCCATTTATTTTGGTTTGTAGTACCAAGTTATGTGATTTTTAGGTTTCTGTAAATATTTTTGATGAAGAAAACAACCCCTATAAGAAAATCCGGTCTGGGGAGTAAGACTTAGAGGCATAAGTTTTTTGTGGGAGCTCTTTTTACGCATGATGGCAAAATTGAACGAAAACTTGACGAGATGTAACTGAGCGATTGATCTCTCAAGCGAATTTGAGCGAATTGGGTGGTTTTGGTGCACAGCTTTCAATCGCTTGGTTTTTTGTATGTGTGCTGTTCTAATGAGTTGTGGTCCTACTAGTTCTGGCGTGTGTACTTACTTTGTGACTGTGTGTTTATATACTGCATACAACATACAAAAAACCTTGCATTTTTTTTGAAGAAATTTCAATAGCTTTATTCTCTTAAAATTAGCTGTCGCCGAAGTATTTTTTAGGTGAAAATACACTCCTCGTCAACTGAATACGCACAAACATTTTTGAATATATTTTATCCATTTTTTCCAAACAGTGATGGTTATTATGCCATCTGTTGATGGTAAAAATTTTCGTAACATATAAATAACAGAATTTCAAAGTTTTATCCAAAAACAACCGTGAGTTTTTCCTTCAACCACTTCCAAAGTGTAACTTATGCAAAGTAGAAGTTTTTTTTTGTTTTATTTTTGCCACAGAATCAGAAGAATTTGATGCATATCTTAAAATTCTTCGTCTCTCAGCTGCTGTTGTTGCTGTTTTCTTACCTCCCTTCATGTTTTTGCCGTATGCATCTTTATTTTTCAAGTAAGAATAAACTACATTAAAACTTCGGCCAACTTTATCAGCTATTGCACGTCCAGTTAGGCCTTGGTCTCTAAGTAAATCGATTTTAGCTTTTTCAACACTGTTAAGACACGTAGATCTACCCATTTTTCTTAAAATTTGAAATCAAGAATTAAATTTTACTGAAAACACTAAAATCGTTAATTTAAACTGTCAAGCACTCCAAAAAACTTATAAACAACGAAGAAAATGGCGTTGTACCTATTCAGTTGACTAAAAAAAAGCTCCTAATTTGCATATAAAACACTTTGCAAGCGGTTGAAGAAAAACTCACGGTTGTTTTTGGATAATTCTTTCGGAATTATCTGCTTAACATCTTAAGGGAATAGTTAGCATCAACAGATGGCATAATAACCATCACTGTTTGGAAAAAATGGATAAAGTTTATTAAAAAATGTTTGTGCGTATTCAGTTGACGAGGAGTGTATGATTAATAAATAATTACTCAGAATAAAAAGCTTTGAAAATTGAAAAATTAGTAAACGCAATATTTGATTTTGCTATTTTCCGAACAAAAGCAAATAGTTGTGACGCCACACACCTACTGAGTATACCTTGTTTCTGTTTATCATGGAACGATCGCACATATCATCTAAAATGCGGCTGTAGCATGCGGAAAAAGTAAAATTCACTTAACTTTTGCTATAGCCAATTTTGTAGCTACTGCAACAGCTTCACTGTCTTCTTATTCTTTAGCAACCATGAAAAGCTTGTCCGACCATTGGTTTTGTAAATGATTGTTACCCTTTGTTTCAATAGCCACGATGAGATAGATAATTTTACAGTCACCTCCCGGACTACTATATTTGAATCATCTAGAGTGAGAAGGGGTCAAGTGACATTTTTCGATTTATTTTAACCAATAATGGTGTTAAGTGACAACTTAAATTTTGGTCTAATTCTTTTGTCTCTATTGTTATTACTTACAAAATTAACTTCAGATAAAGGGGTTAACTACACGTTTGCTATGAAGTTTTTTTTAGGCAAGATGGGGATAAGATTACTTAACACCTCCATTTTTTTAAGAAGCTTTCAATTGATATTTTTTTTGTTGATACTTATGATATTTTAATTTTTTTTTCAGTCTTCTGGTCGACGATCCTCATCAACTTTTTGAATTAATGAATTTCCAAATCGAATGTGTGGTCAAAGCTTATTGGGAAGGTTTTGCGGAAATAGCAAAAATTCAAGATAAAAAAATACCAGCCGAAGATATGTTGTCCTGTATGGAATCCATTTTATGATTATAAATTTAAACTCTTAATTAATTGCAAATAATAATTCTCATTGACAGATGTCCTAGATGGATACGAAGAACTTTGTTCAGTTTCGGAAAGCATATCAAGGTTTCTTTTTGCGTTTGAAAATCATCATCTAAACAAGTTTTGCTTAACATGGACAATGTTAAACAAACGAATGTATCAGCAGTATGTTTATTTAAATGTAACTGATACTATGTTGGCATGTATTATTACAGTAAGTCTTCAATCTAAATATTTATGTAAAGACTTGTTTATAAATTATTTTTTTTTTTAGCTTAAAGAAGATGAATTAACAAAAAAGCGTTCAACTCTTATTAAAAAGTACATTCAATTTGATGATGAAATGATACAAATCGATAGAACTTGGAAAGAAACTTGGGTAGCTTTGAATTTGTATAATTTATCTGAGGAAGAACAAAACCGTAGAATGCGTTTAAAAACGATACATAGTCTGTTCGATGTGATTCGAAACGATGTAACGGGGACATGCACTCAGTGTATTGATATTTCCGAATGGGCAACGAATGAAAATCGTCAGCTAGTCTGGCAAAGCATGCTAGCATTTGTTGCCAAATCTAGTGTAGAGTCGTTTAGCGGTCATATAAACACACTGGTGTGCGATGACAAGTGCAAGGAATGTAACGAAATGCTAGAATATCATATTGGGTGAGTTGTAGTTTGTTTTAAGTTTAAAAGGAGCTTTAAAGTAACGGGTATTAAAATCATTCATGATAAATTAATATTATTTTGAAATTAAAGATCTTGCAAGTGTGTTACATGTGCAATTGCTGGAGGACCTCTACCGCCAAAGAGATCACCGAATTCAACATGCGTCAAGTGTCTTACCCTTTCGCGTGCAGAGAAGGATGGAACACTATACGAGTCGAAAATTCTGAATGTCTGTGCCAGCGACGATCTGTTCGCATACAAGACAAAAGATAAACGACGAACGAATAGCATAGAAGATTTAAGTGATGCTTCATCACTTAAAGACGAAGTCTTCAACGAGCCTGACGAATTGTACGAGTACCACTTGTCTTGGGCGGTTTTCAAGCATCTAAGAGGTTTTAAGCTCACATTTCAATTCTTCCTTAGAAATTATTTCAATGTTTTTGTTTTTTTTTCTTTTTTTTTAGATCGAAAACCGTTTCATTATTCTAAGATAGAGGAGAAGTACTTTTGTGTCAATTGTAAATTACCCTCGTGTCTGCTGGCCAGAAAAATACTTAATAATGAACTCGCATTGGCATTATCCTGGCATCTAATTGATCATTATCAACCTCTTCTGATGACACACGAAGATCTAAATATAATGCTTAAAAATATCATGGTTTATAATCAAAAAGTGGTAACATCGAAAGTTGGACTTGATCCGAAACTAGACGATGAAGTATTTAAAATCTATTGGTCTTTCGCTGTCTCGGTTATTGCGTGCTATTTTATAGACTATGATGATGATAGTTATTTAAATTTAGATTATTTTGAGTTAGCAAATAATGATATACAATTGCTTACGTCACGAATTAAAGGTGCAGAACAAGATGGGAAATTCTTTCAGTTTCTTGATAAAATATCTGTGTAAGATTTTACGCACTGTTAATTGAATATTTATAATTGATTTTAATTTTTTTTCTATAGGTTGGCATTAGCTGAAATGGACTTGAAGGACAGAAGCAATAGAACTTTTGAGTAAGTGTGTTTTTTTTTGTTTGTTAGTTTTAAGAGGTGATTAATATTCGTGTGTCTTTACTTTACTATAGTTCGTCATCGGAAGCATCAAGTGTGACTGACAGTCCTGATAGGTGAGCTTTTATTCAAATGTTTTAGGTCGTCTTTAAATGAATTACATCGCTAAATGGGTTATATACATACAAAATGCTCCACCAAACTCTACTATAAAAGCGAAATTTCTTATAATGAATCACTACTTTTCATAAAAAGAATAACAAATGGTTGAAATTTAATCTATGTTTACCTTAAAACCAAAAGAAAAACAAAGAAACCAGTTAGAAAGAACTTGCAGTGTGTAAACGAGTATTTAGAAATGAACTTTCGTTTACACTTTTGCTCATTTGCTTCAATTTCGTCAAAAACTCAAAAAAATATGTTGTTTTTATCAAATAAATTCTATTTAAAATATCTCTTCAAAAGGCTAGTTAGTATAATGAAAGAGATGCTTGTAGGTGAAATATAAAAGAGATATCGAGGTATAATACTTTTAAATAATAATAAAAAAGCGAACACTTTTACTCACTCGGTTGGTTAAAAATCGTCAATTTTTGGGCGACTCAAATCTTTCTTTTTAT
Source organism: Dasysyrphus tricinctus (assembly GCA_963921185.1). NCBI lineage: Eukaryota > Metazoa > Arthropoda > Insecta > Diptera > Syrphidae > Dasysyrphus > Dasysyrphus tricinctus. The sequence goes on along the minus strand of OY992530.1, from coordinate 79,983,640 downwards.
GCACCGATCAGAAAAAAAACATTTTCAAACTTCGACGTGATGTTCTACATCTTCATTAGGTTGTCCCATATTTTTAATTTTTTTTTTTAAATTTCGGAATCAAAAATCAAAAGAGTATATAAATATTTATGGTAAAAGGGTCCTTTTTTACTGGGTGAAAGCATAATATTTTTTCCAAAAAACAAATACTAGCCACGTTTTATTATCGCTCATAACCCATATGGTTCACCTCTTGAAAATAAAACGATGCGGGTTAGTGCAAAAACAGTGCTGTATATCAGTCTCATTTTTTCTTATGTTTATTTGTTTTTCATGTAAATACCTGATTTTTTTCTTCTCTATTCCTAACACTGCTGACAAATCGCTGACTTCATTCACAATGGTAAATAGCCCTCTGCCGGTCAGAGTGAAAACCTCTATCTGGGTTATTGAAATTAACCTCGATAGAAACCTGGATCCCATGTTGTTTTTGTAATACATGTTAAAAGATAACCTCGACCCAGACCCAGAGATAATAAAACGCAGCTATTATTTCCAAACAGAAATAACAACTTTTACCCAAACCCCGGAAACACCCTTTCACATTTGATATTTTTGTTAAATCCTTCGATTCTTCATTCTCGTATTAAATGAAATATTGTAACCAAGTTTAGTAAAGTGAACAATCTTTTTCAAAGAATTAAGAAAAATAACCCAACATTTCCCCCCTCTTCAAAAAAAAAAACACCCTTTCATGTGAAATATTTTAATACTCTTTTGATTATTCATTCTGTTAGTATTTTTACCAAATTTCATGAGTGTACCATTTTTTTCACAGGTTATAATCCCACCATTTCTTCCACCCCCAAAAAAACACCTCATCACCACAGATAATGTTATGATTTCTTCTGATTATTGGTTTTCATGGCAAATGAACCATTAATATCAAGTTTTATCAACGAACCATTATTTTCATTTGCTGTGCGGTAATATTTAACTTTTATACTTAAAAATACAAACTACAGTAAAATGTGGACTTGGTTTTTGTGTCATTTGATTCAACATTTAAAAACAGGTGTCATATGCTACGGTTAAATTGTTTCTTTTTATGCACAACAAATCCCCCCCCCCCACCTAACCAATTCAAAAAAACCAACCTACCATTGAAATATTTTTAGATTCTTCATTTTCATGAAACGTTTTCACCAAGTTTCAAGGTGGACGAATTTTTTTGTTTTATTTATCCTATTTACTCTACGATATAAGTTATTGATCAGAATGCTTAGGGAAATTTCCTCTTTTGTCTGTTCCAAAGTGTTTATTATGTATGTATAGTTGTAGAGAATAAACTTGCAGGAAGAAAGGCTAGTTGAATTACCACTTAATTCACAATTTGAAAATTTTTTAACTGCAAGTGAGACATGACTTTGAATACTATCTACAGATTGTATACAAAACATATACAATTATGTAAATGGACCTATAAGATTATAAGCAGTCAAAGTATTAACGTTTTTTGTGAAGTGGTTAAGCCTTTTCGGTATATAAATGTTATATTTCTAAATTTACAATTAAAAGTTGTGTTTGTTGGTAAAAATGGAACAAAAAAAATATTGGACTTTATTAAAATAGATATCTATCTCCTTGAAGGTCTTTGAAATCACGCTATAGCTCGAAAAATCGGCGAGGTTATCAGAATGAAGGACCACCTTAAATGACACACTATAAAGGAAACATTTTGTCCACTCCAACTCCCCTTAAAACGCAAAAAATCCTTAAAATAACATCCAACTCAGCTGTTTTCGCAGTTAAAATCATGTTTACCTTTTGTAATAACTTTTTAACAAACCAAAATTGTATTTTCTATTCTAATATTAATTAAAAATCTTTAATTTTATTATAGAGTAAAACACAATGTAGCACAATACTTAAGAAGAGACACTAGCAAGTAAGAGACATTAAAATAAAAAAAGAAAATGTACAAAATCCATATTAATTACTAATTTTCAATGGCTTCATTTCCAGATTAACTCATAACACCGAAGAAGTTCGAACTCCTGACTCAGAACCACCGGAACCTGTTACTCCAACTGAATCGCTTCCTCCTAAAAAATGTGGGAAAGATAAAACGAAAAAATGTAACTTAATAATATAACCATTTTTCTTGAATAAAAACAATAATACAGAGCCTCCTCCACCTTTTTATAGGCTGTTTCGATCATGCTGATTTGTCCGATCATTGCAAGGAAAACCATTCGAGCAAAAAACGCATCAAAAAGGTTTGTTAATGCCTATTAATTCCATTGTGTTTGCAACGTGACTTCATTATTTTTTCTATTTAAAGGAATGCAATCATGCCCGAATGAATGAAACTCGGGATAGACTGCGCAAAAAACTTTCTCAATTGGTTAATGCACGAAAAAATGTAAAAGCACCCATTTTAAGACCACCTCATCAGCAGCCGCATTGCTCAAAAACACTTACCCCACCCGAGCTGGATGAACCAAGTTTAGCGGACTCCAAAATCGATGAAGATGACGATAGTTTGGAATGCCTGAGTACTTTGTGCAAGCGAATTACCCACCAACCCCATAAACAAATACCACAAACAGTAACAAAAAAGGTGCCCCCTACACCCCGGGTTCCATCTGAACTAGCACAAGTTCAACAATTGCCAGTTGAATCACAGGCAGCGGCACCACCACCGCCACCTCCACCGGCAGCAGTAGCTGCTGCCAAAAAGCGATCAAACTCTAATCAAGGACTTAGTCCATCGGCATCGGGAAGACAACGTGCCAATGAAATCTTTGCTCTGCTCGAAAATCTTCCTGAGGTCAGTGTTAAGAAATGGGTCAATGAGACGCTCAGCTTCATCGAAGGTTCTAATGAAACAAAAGGTCCTGTCAATGAAAAGAAAGCCGCCAAAAAGGCAAAACAAAAACAACGCAGAGAAGAAATGAAACGCATCGCCGAGTTGCAAGATCTTCGTGCTCAGTTTCATAATATTTATTTGAGAGAGTTCACGTCCAAAAATGAATTGCGTTTCATGAAAGCTTGCAAGATGAAAGACAAGAAGAAAATCTCCGAATACGAAGCGAATGTCAAGAAATTGAACAGAGCAAAAGCAAATGTGGAAACTAATATACTTGAATTGATAGCCACAGTAAAGCAGACTAATTCTGAATTCAAATTTTCCTATCTGCCAACCAAAGAGCAACAAATCGAGAAACTCCAGATGATCGCTAAGGAAATTATAACTGCCAGTAATTCAGCCCAACCGAAACCATTGAATGTGCCGCCAACAACTTCCACCTCCACGGGAACACTGCCGCATGCAGCAGCCACTGCTACTGTTCTATCACAGCAAGAGAATAATCTAAATGGGGGAGCATTCTACAGCATCCCCTATGCGAATGCTAACAATTTTCCGCCCTTTGTCATGCCGAATCTGGTTGCCTCCCAAAATGTACAAATGTGCTATGCCCCTAATCAGCCAACAGATATGTCAGATCCCTCCAAGCGGATCGTCACTATACGGCGGGTCAACCTGCCCAATGTACCCGAACCGCAGGTCACGGTGACAGCCAAAGGTTCCTCTCCCGATAAGGACAAGTTGTTGTACACTTTTGTTAATGGACAAATTGTTCAAACAAGTCAGCAGCAGCAGCAGCAGCAGCAACAGCAACAGCAGCAAACATCAGTACCCCGAAAGGCTCCATCGCCTCCGGTCGTTGCAAATGTTGAAAAAACCAAGACTCAACTAAAGAAGGAGAGAAAGCGAGCGAAAAAACAAGCTGAGCTGGATGAGGAACAGGCTCGATTGGCTCGCGAAGAGGAATTAAGACGTGAAGAAGAACTCAAGCGAGAGGAAGAGCTCAAACGACAAGAGGAAGAACTAAAACGACTCGAAGAGGAATTAAAGAAATCGTCGGAATCTACGAAAGTAAGCTTGAAAAAATCAAACAACAAGAAGAAGCAAGCAAAGGTTGAAAAAGTTGCCACCAATAGCAAACCAAAGAAGGTGACACCAGCTCCTTCGGTAACCAGCAATAGTCAAGCAACTACTCGCGAGAATTCTGTTTGCAGTCAGAAGGTAAAGCCCAAGCCAATTGTTCAACTTCGTGAAAAACCTCCGGAAGTAGCCGAGGTGAATTCTTCGGTGGAACGTAAAGACAAGGAGAAGCGTCAAAAATTCATCGACAATGGCCAATTTGATAATAATCAATTCAAAATGTTGCATTTGGATGATTTCGTATCGTCTGATTCAGCAGATTCAGATGCAGAAGTGAATGACGAAATTGGTGTTAAAAAAGAAACAATCCCTGTCGCACCAAAAGCGAAAACTTTTGAGCCAGTAGCCACTGCCATTGCAACAAACATTCCAAAAAAATCCGCAGAACCAAAGGGAAAGTCTGTTAAACAACAACAACAACAACATCAACAGCAGCATGTTCCACAAACTGCACCAGTGGAAAAGCCTCCCAAAGATCATAAACAACCTTCCTCCTCATCCTCGTCTACCACGAATTCAAGGCGAAGTGAGAATAGGGATAGAAACAATCGCATGACCAAGTCAATTCCAGTAGCTTCCTCCTCCTCTACACAAGAACGCAGCAATACCAACAACAATGATAGACACCGCAACCCCAAGCCCAACCATACTCTATCAGCAGCAACAACAAATCGAAGACTGTCTACCCAATCACAACAATATCCTACAACTCAGCCACCATCAGCCACAATACATCAAAGCCAACAAAAGCAGCAACAGAAGCCATCACATCGTGACCAAATGCCGACGGATAAGCCCAAACGATCTCGAAAATCGAAAAACAAATCTCAATCGGGTAACAACTATGCCCCAGCTACTGTTACCACTCCGTCAGCTGGTGCACACAACCAGCTCGGCTCTAAATCAAGACGAAATCAATCTGTGATACACTCTGGCAAGATGATGGATTCAAGCAATTCGCTAAATCAGGCTATGCAAAATCTTCGTTTGACTTCGAATAATTATCCCCAGTTGCCACCGCAAGAACAGCAACAACTCAACCATCATGACAGACATCATCATTTGTTTTCTCAACAACTTGCCTCGAATGTCAGCATCATGGATCAATTGAATCGTGGTGTTCAGGTGGAGAATCTATCTCTACCGCCAGGTATAACCCTCACCAAGGTTGACCCGAGTAAGAGTGAGCAGCTACGTGCCAAATCTGAGTCGATTAAGAGACTTTCAAAGCCCCTATCATCTCAGGCCCCAGGATCCAATTTGCATGCATCACAGCCGACAATTATAACGCCTGGATTCTATCCGCATATGTCAAGTTATGGTCCTTCTGATCAGAGTGGGGTTATTATGGTAGAGGCAATGGGAGCTTCTTCGAAGCAGCACCACCAACAACAGCAGCATATGCCTGCAAATGATGCATCAAAAGTGTCCAAGAATCGCAAGCGACGAAACAAGAAAAAGTCATCGGACAATCGCCAATCGTCTGCGATTGGACAGAATAGAGCCGATGGGTCGTCAGCATCGAGCCAGCCGAAAATGGTGACATTGCGCAATCCTATGTTTGGAAATATGATGCCACAGAATAGTCCTTCTGTAATGCCGATTCCCAGTCGTGTACCAATCGCTCCATTGCCGATGGATCAGCCGGCTTCCATAATCAAAAATGAGAATGGCATGTTTACGATTCGAAACCCGGCATTGCAGGCTGCTGTTGCCAATGGCATGCCGGTTTCCAACTATCGTCAGTTTGCAGGGAACTATTATACACCGCCACAAGAAAATGTTGCCCCAAGTAGTGTGGGTAATCCCAACCTGGCCAGTTCATTCTCGTATTTCTCTAACAACAATAGCAATAACAGTGGCAATGTTCGCTCCAACAGTCAGCCAATTCCTGACGATCCGTTTGCCATCAATAGCAATGGATATGGATGTGACATCAACAATGATGGCTCGTTGAGAGGCACCACAGGCGGTGGTAAGTGTATCTCGGCTATAGGAAGTGAAATAAAGACAGCCCAACAATTAAAGCAGCGATCAAAAGATTCCCAGTGGCAGAATTATGCTGCAGCAGCTCAAGACAGCACGGCAGCTCCTGGAAGTCAGGATAATGGTGAGTTTTGAAAGTAATTCATAATGTATTGTTACGTATAAATCTCTTGATGCTAATAGCATGTGGATTCATTGGATCTTCTCTACCATCCAACTACTACAACGGCTATGATGTATTCTCGTCGAGTTCAGGTGGAAGTCAGCAGCTCTCCAGCAGTGGCAGTTTGTTTGAAAATAGTGATTGCCCATTGCATCATAATTGCGAGGATTCTCCGCCACCAACGATAACTGGATTCAATCACTATTTGGATGGAATTCCCAATACTGGAATCATCCGATACGACGATGCTTCGTTCCTGAAGACCTTGATGCCGGGGCAGAATCTAAACAATGAAGTGAGTATTTTTTTTGTATCCTTGCATTGTTCTGAGCTTAGCTGTTTTCTAGGTATCAATCCATAATGTGAATGATTCGAATTTCGCACGAAACGCAACATCACCTGTAGCCCATCGTGTGGAGATAACTCCAGTCTATGGTGGTAATCGTTCTTCGGCAAATCTCTTTAACAGCAGCTGTTCCAATGCCAGTCAATACTCACCGACAAAAGGTTTTGTACCACCAACTCATTTAGGAGCTGCAGAATTTACAGGTGAGTTTGTTGCTTCTTTGTTAGAGGTGAGACCAAGTGATCTCAAAAAGGGTCTCTTCTTCTACCTCTATTTTCATAGAAAATCTTTTCACGCCAAACGCGTTGCTTAATCTAAACGACTTGGATTCAGGTGATCGTGATGTGGAGTCCTTCAAACGCTTCAGTTATGATTTCGAGCCACCAAAAGAAAAACAAAAGGTAAACATCAACATCAATGATTTGTTCATGAAGGCCAGTCGCAGTGGTAATAGCTCACGTTCTTCACCATACTTGGATGATCCCACACTGGCATTAGATGGTTTTGTGCAGAATTTGGCAGCCCTTAAGCTTACCGATGAGCAGTGTCCATCGGTAAATGGCAACTTAAATGCTGGAACCAGCCCCAATGGTTGGTGGTAATTTGCTGGTTTGTTTTTGTTCTTCTCTGCTAACTTGACAAACCCTCTCCCTTCGTGGATAAACTATATTATTGGATACGGCGAGACTAACTGGCGCTCGAAACTACTATTATTGGTTCAATATATACATATAAAATAATAATTATAAATTCTACATCGATCTTAATGCAGAAAAGAGAAGACAACAATTTAAGATTAGGATGAGGAATGCTTGAACGGGGGAACGATAATATTTTTCTCGGACTTTGATTTTGAAGCAGTTTACTTCGTTAAAAGTATTTATAAAAAAAAGATTCGTTTCTTTTTTTTTTCTATAAAAAAAAAACAAACATTAAAATAATACAAAAAAGCGAAAAAACAAACATGTTTCTTTTTGCAAATATTAATAAATGTGATGTAAAGTTTTAAGAGCAATTTAAGTTTTTATTTTGAATTTGTTTTTTTTTTTGTACTAATTGGTTTTTTTATGAAATGAGTATTGATTTTGGGGAGATTTCGCAATGGGTCGTAAAAATTCAAAATTCAAACACTGCACACAATGGTTTCAAATTTTCAAAAATTCGATTTTTGTTTAATGGTTTTTACTCACTAATTTTTCTTCGTTGTTTTTTAGCTTTTAAGCTTTTATCGATCTGTCTTACATTCATTCATTTATCAGTTTCTCGATTTAATGTATAATGTGTATAGGTTTGGTTTTGTTGGCAGTCACATTAGTCAAATTCGAACGTGCGACTCGGCAAATTCCAAGTCATAATAGGTGCGTTAACAAGAAAAAGAATCTTAATGCACGAAACCTTAGAGGAAGGAAAAGTAATGACACGCAGATTTGTGTTCCGCGTTAGGGTGTAATGATTTTCGACAAAAAAATGATGCACATTTCTGGCTTAATGGGGTAGAGGATAACTCGAAGAGATTTTAGAACTGCATGACATTCAGACAACGGTGTATTTTATGGGCTGGTGGATTCATCGGTATATTTCTTTTTCAAAACAAAGGAGCCAGTACGTAACTGTCATTCGCCGGGCGCAATTAGGTGAAAAGTTAATTTTGCATTTCGGAGTTCGGACTTATCAACTGGCCAACTAGATCCTAGGATAATACACTCAGAAATTCATAGCCCTTTTGAATATTCGATGAACTTTGTCCCTTGTTTGTGGAACAACTTTCATCGAATGAAGAACGAAGGTCTAAATGCAGCTTTATGTGAATTCAAAAGACTTCGCCGATAAGTCAGCTTTGATTCAGGATTTGGAAGCCAATATTACTCGCGTTGCCGGTCGCATCTCTGTAAAGAGGGATCCAAAAATGGACCTTCTAAATGGACAATATACGGCGTAGTCGCGGGCAGTATTTTAATTTAATTATGTTCAAAAAGTAAAAGTCAGGGGCCCTACTCTGTATTTCGTTTCGAAAGTCAATCCTATTCGAAAGTGGTTTGCGTTATGCTTGTAAATTCGTACTCTGAAAACTTTCGAAATAAAAAAAAAAATAGTACTTAATCCGGACTTCTGCAGGCGAGTCTGGTTCTTTTGTCCCAGTTTCAGACCCACCTCCAGAACCTCCTCCGTCAGACCATACTCCATCAGATCCACCACCAAAAGTAATCTATGAAGGTTATTTAAAAAAAGGTGTTCATTTGTCCAGCTGTAGACCCACCTCCAGGACCTCTTCTGTCAGACCCTACTCCATCGGACACACCACCAAATAAAAATTAACATTTTCTTATGTCGATTTTCATTGAAATCTGAAGGATTTTAAAATCAAGAATTGCTGTCTTGAATGAAACATCTGGTTGTACTTTTCAGAAGATTCAATTACACACATACACGCATACAAATAAACATCACGTACGAAGTCGTACAAAAATAATGCAAAACAAAAAAATGCCCAACGTTTGACAGGAAAGTGTTTGCATGTATTAGTAAATGCAGATCAAATCTCCCAAACTAGAAAGATCGCATCTTTCTTCTTCAGATCTCATCTTTTTTTGAATAAAACATGAAAAAGTAGAATAAATGCAAATCTTTTCGCAAAAATATCAAATCTTTTCAACAATGAAAAACGACATTATAAAACTTGAATTTTAAGACATTCTTTGTTCGTTCCGTCATTACGTTTGCTGTAGCAACAAATTTTCCGTATTCAATGCTTTGGACATACGGAAACGTGTTGCAAGGTACGAAAATTCCACATTCCTTAATAGATATTCCACCATCAAATTCCATTTTATTTTTTTTTTATTTAAAGTTAAAAAAACTTTTAGATGATTCGTTATAATAAATTATGAAAAAATACATTTATGTACTTTTTAAACGGACATCGTACACAAGTAGATACATTTTTAAATAATCATATATTTTCAGGTAAGCTTGAACTGAGTTTCAAAAGTAATTTTTTCTGAACTTTATTCCTCATGATGTTGAAGTATTATTAAAGTTTCCAGTCATTAAATGTTCATCATAAAATTTTGCATATTTAAGACCAGGTCTAGGCACTCGAGGATATGTTTCCTAAAAAAATAAAAATCAAACTTTAAATAACAGAGAAATTTATAAAAATTAAATATTTACCATTATATCAAATCCTTGAAGGCTACTGCCTAAGATACTTTGTTTCCTACGTTTATAGAAAATAACTGCTCCGATTACGATCAAAATGAGTAAAAGCCCGATTAGAGGAATAACATAACTTAATGTTGAGGCTGTAAACAAACGTATATATTTACTTTTTTACGTAGTTTACAAACAGTACAGTCAAACTAGGATTCTAAAAAGGCCTCAAGTCAAAAAATATTCAGCTTGGAGTTTGGAACAATTTTTGTCATATTTCCAACTTCTGTAGCTAGCGTCCCTGAAAAAAAAAAAAAATAGAGTGTGGCAAAATTTCCATAAATTTTTCAAGTCAAAAACAGGTGAAACTGATGGAATTTGCCGGTTAGGTTAGGTTAGGTTAAATGGGGTGATGATACGAAAAGGTCGCATCACCTCACTCGGATATCAATGGATCTATTGTGCTCCCCTGGGTGAAGGCAAGGTGGTATAAGGAGGGGGAAGGAAATTGATTAGTGGAAGCTTAGGTATGGGGAGCCTTCCTGAACCATCCTGAGTGCTGAGTGAATTTAAGGGTGTAGTTGCCGCCATCTATCTTTTCACGCAGTAATTAGAGAGTTGAACCTATGGCAACAATTGTTCAAAATTGTTAGTTGAATATTTTTTGCCTGCACACTTTCTCTCCGAACAGAACTTGTTGTATGAAAACTAAAGGCTTGGTCAAACAGACCGCAATCTGACGGGACGGTCAATACTTTACTTGGAAAGTAAGAACGCGTCGGTCAAATTTCCTTTGTAATTTTTTACAAAGATCGCCGGACCGCGCTCTGTTTGAACAGGCCTTAATAGTTAATACCAAAATAGGTCTGATTGTTTACCTCCCAAAACTATCAATTTTCACCAACTTAAGTCAAAATTATTTTTGTATGAACTTTTATAGAACTTTGGAGTAAAATAATAGAAATCAGAAGTTTTGGGAAGTAAACGAGCAGAAGTAATAAGTAAAACCTGTCACTGTGCGTTCTTCTGATTCTTTATCTTTTGTATTTATAGCAGATTGTATAGTAGCCTGTGTTGTTACGGGCGGTATTGGTGCATTGAGTTGGGGGTTTGACGTTCCTGTATCACTTGCCGTGACTTTATTTATTATGTTATCGTTCGGTGGAGATATTGCACTTGTTACAGGTTTCATAACCAACGTTTTAACTGTACTCACTTCATCGGAAATATAATTTTGACTTTTGCCAGTTCTGAAATATTTTAAAATTTTAACTTGTATTTTACTAATTTAGGCAAGTTTCACACATATCCGACTGAAATGAAACGTTTGACACCAAATTGTATGTGTGAAACAAGCCTTAATCATTATAAATCATAAGAAACATTTGTATTACTTAACAAAGCCAAAGTTTCGACATTCGCAACCAATTTGAATATCAGTCAATTGCTTCGTTGAACATAATTCTGGTGACCATTGTTCCATTTTACGCATTAAACACTATAAAAAAAAATTTATCAATTATTGAAAGTTGATAGATAGTGAAGTTGCCCTCCTGGAAAAATGGCAAGTCTAAGCAAGGCTCTGGAAATTTTTCTGTAGGGGGAATTTTAGTCAAGGATAACTTGTCAAGTACTCGCGAGGCACTTGCTAGTAAAACTTTTTGGGTAAGTCATGGCCAGTAGTTAACGTACTGGACTGGCAAAACAGAAGATCCCAGGATCGAATCCATTTAACTTTATTTTTTTTTTTTGCCACTCGGGGTAAAAAGGTTACATCACTGGTGAGGTCCTATAGTGAATTTCGATAGTAACCCTTTCATCAATGTAAATCTTTCCAGGGCCTTGTCAAAAGCTTGATTGTTTTTCCAGGCAATGGGGTTATTTGTTAAAACTAAAATACTAACAAGATCATTTTTATCATCAGACCTAGACATCTTGAATCCAACCACAAATCTCTCACTGGGATTTTCGACTTCTTTAATTGGCGCTGATGTAGTTAAATCAATAATTTGAAGTCTGTAAGTAACTTGTTTATCACCATCAAAATAGTCCTCTGGAAACTGTATGAAAGCTGCACAGTAGTATTTATCTCGCGATTTCAATGCTGGCATTTTTATTTGAAAATGACCCGTTTCTTTAGCAAAATAATTTGGAATTGTGAAGCTTTTTTCAACCAAATGATTACCAGTCAGCTTTTCAATGTCGATGGCAGCCACTGATGAGACTGTTGAAGAAATTAAAAAAAATATATTTTCAAATGTGTTAATAGCCAAAATAGAAGTTTTTCGTTGAAGTGTAATGAAACGGTTTTTTCCAACTATGAACTATCAGAATTCTGATCTATAACGGGTAGAACTCATGCAACTATTTGGGGTTCTTTTTGAAGACATTCTCGAAAGTAGCTCTAAAGCAATTATTGACATTTAATTTTCTTTCAAGTTTTTGTATTATTAATTCACATAAAGATTTTTTATGAAACTGTCCTATTTTGAATTATTCCCTTGTATATCTTTCGTGTCGTGACTGATTTTGTCACAATTTGTTTTGAATAATGTCGTGGTACTAATAAGCCTACTTATGTAAATACCTTAAATATTGGACCACTAGAGATAGTTTGTGCCAGTCTTTTGTATTATTTATTTAAAGTATACGCAGGGGAATATTCGTGGTCACTTGGGCGTATACTTACTTTTTTTTTTAAATCAATGATTGTTATATATACATGGTAATTTGGTGGTGCCAAATTTTGTTTCACATATCGCTCCGTGCAATAGTAAAATTATAACCTTGAAGCGATAGACTTAATAGAAGTTATACGGGGAATAAGAAAGAAACCGACTGACCATTAGCAAGTTTGTGTGTGCTTATTAAAATGCTAGTCGCTGTTGCAATTGATAAACAACGAAACCTACACTGGAATTTAGCTAATCATGTGGCTTCAGTGGCGCGGTTTGTAGTGCATCGGCCTCTGAATCGCAAGGTTCATGGTTCACTCCCAGATGACGTCAAAGAGTTTTTCAATTGATACGAGCATAACCAGACTAAGCAGCACTAAAGGAGTCTGATGATCGGGGTGAAATGGCTATAACTCCAGCCTATATACCTGTTGATAACACACGCAGGTTGTTGTTCATTCAAAATCATTCAATATAAATTGATGTATGTATAATTCGCAGCATGCACTGCACTTGTCTGGATTTCCATTTACACACAAAACTCCCACGCAATTACATTTAATTTTGTTTTTTATATTATTAATTCACTAAAGGTTTTTGTTTGATGAAACTGTCCTATTTTCGGATTATTCCCGTGTATCTTTTTCATGTTTTGATGCTAATTTTGTCCCCATTTGGTAGGAATGAAGGTACTTTTACTAATTTAATTCAATATTGTGCTCCAAAATTTAAATTAAATTTAAATTAAGGTCGAATTTTGTTTTTGTACTTTTGCTTTTTGTTCATACTTTGTTTTGGATAATGTCGTTGAACAATAATACTTAAATGCCTAAGAAGTTGAACCGCTGCAGATAGTTTGTGCATAATTTATTTGAAATATACGCAGGAGAATGTTTGTGGACACTCGGGCGTATACTTACTTTTTAATATTTTAAATTTTTACTAATTAGTGACTATTATAGGTATATGGTATGGTGGTGGTGGCAAATTTTGTATCACATATCACTGCAATAGTGAAATTACAAATTAGAACCGAGTCTTCATGGAAGTTATAGTTCCTTAGAGATAAAAAGAAATGGTATGTGTGAAATTTTCCATAAACTCCCAAAATCTCATTTTACGGCCATCAAAACATTGTTTTACAATATTTGCTTATAAAATATTAAAAATTATGATGAGAGTATTTATGAAATGTAGTAAAACAATCCTATGTTTCGAAAACGTCGGAAAGTTTCAAAATTTATATGGGACTAAAGACTTTACTTTACGGCGTTTACGATGGTTTTTCCAACCTGCATGAATATAAATACCCTTTTCATCTTGTATCCGATTTTAACCCCTTTTTTGTTTGAAAAAGAAAAGATTACGTTTTGTGCCGTGATTTGCATACATGTAGTAAAGAGGGCAAGTGAAATCATGGAATTGTATTCTAAAGTATTTTGATATTTGCATTTTTTTCTTTTGACGACATCAGACAGTATTATGTCCAAAAAAATTTCCGAAAATATTGCATGGAAATGGGTTGCCCCTGACACGACAACTCTGTGGATAATTAACAAGTTGGGGTTACAATAGATATAAAGGGATGCAGTCGCTTTTTTACAGCTCATTTCATTTGTAATAAATCTGACTAGCATGTGTCTCCAATTGAGTACTCTTTTGGCTCGCAAGTGAACGTAAAACGAAAAAAATCAATTTTTGACAAGGTAACGCGGTTAACTTCGTACCGTCAAGAATTGATATGAATGTCCCTTTCAAAAGTCGAGCCTTTCTATTGTATTGAAAGAGTGAAAATCCTTAGAAATTAAATTGAATTCAATCCATTTTATCTACAGACGGCCTTCTAATACCCCAATACGCTCCTTACAATTTTAAGCCCGAAAGCAATACGATAACCGGTTACGGCCACATTGCATTGATTGTGTTTGCGTGTCGGTCGGTCAGTCGGGATCTCCGAATTCTTGGAATGAAAACTTTAGGTAAATAAATATTTTACAAAATTATTCAAATTTAAAAATTTACATACACACTAAGTTGTTGGCTCATAAATAACGGTTCAAAGAAATGATTATGTCGTTTTCGTTTGGTTTTGCGTTTTATTCCATTCCTATGAAATATGAAAAATCTGTAGTAGTAGGAGTAAAAAAAGAGTAGGTACTCCAAATATTAAATCGAGAAAAAAAGTTATAACCAGCACTCAAATTAGTATGAGAAGAGTGAATGCCCATCATGATATGTAGAGCATTTAAATTTGGTCATTTAAGTATTCATTGCAAGGGCCTTGATATACATAATCCTACCCCTTTATACGAAACAGCGTTGTTTTTAATGAAATTGAAAGTTTAGGGCGGCGCAAGGGGCAAAGAAAAATGTGACACCAGGCACCATATAGGCCCATCGAGGTTATCACGAATTAAATTTCCGTCTTTCAAAAATTGAAAAGGAATTTCACGGTATCATCAATTAAAATTTATTGAGTTATTAAATTGTAGTACCTCGTGGCTTGATGGTTAGTGCGTAGGACTGTCATGCCGAAGGTGTGGGTTCGATTCCCAGCCGTGCCACCTAAAAACAGAAATGTTTTATTGAATAAATTTGAATGAACAACAACAACTTGTGTGTGTTACCACCAAGTTTATAGGCTGGAGTTATAGCTATTTCACGAGAGCCACCTCGATCATCAGACTCCTTTAGTGGTGCTTAGTCTGGTTATGCTCGTATTAATCGAAAAACTCTTTGCCGTCATATGGGAGCGAACCATGAACCTTGCGATTCAGAGGCCGACGCACTGCACACCGCGCCACTGAAGCCACTTGGTTAGCTCTATCCCAATGCAGGTTTCGTTGTTTATCGATTGCAACAGCGACTAGCATTTTTATTAACACACACAAGCTTGTTATTGTTCAGTCGGTTTCTTTCTTTTTTCCCCATGCACCGATTCGTATGCCAACAATTCGTTGGTCATACAAGGGGGGGGATGAGTTGAAAGAGTTGACACTGGTCAAGAATTAATTTACAATTTAAGTTGGGTCTTGTGTGTAAATGGAAATTCACACACAAGTGCAGTGCACGCTGCGCATTATACATCAATTTACGAGCTCAAAATACGAGCATAACCAGACTAAGCACCACTAAAGGAGTCTGATGATCGAGGTGGCTCTCGTGAAATAGCTATAACTCCAGCCTATAAACTTGGTGGTAACACACACAAGTTGTTGTTGTTCATTCAAATTTATTCAATATAAATTGATGTATAATGCGCAGCGTGCACTGCACTTGTGTGTGAATTTCCATTTACACACAAGACCCAACAGAAATGTTTTATCCGAGGTACCGCCTCTTGCGAGGAACTGACAAATCCTCCAAGAGTATACTTGTCATGAAAAAGTGCTTCTCATTTAGCCGTTCGGACTCGGCGAAAAACTGTAGGTCCCCTCCATTCCTGCCAACAAACACGCACACAGGAATGGTTGTGAGTTGTAAGTCACTAGGCCCTGGTTCTCCATGAGCTGTTGCGCCACCCAATTTGTTTAATTTATTTATTTATAGAGTTATTAAATTACCTGTTTCACCATCACTTTTCAATTCATTTACATAAAATAGGTTTCGTTTGGTGAAATTCAATTAGTTTTTTGTAAAATTAAAAAAAAATGAATTAAAAAATTAATTCCATAAAACGTCAGTAAGAGTATAAAGCGGCTAACTCCACATTTTGTTTGTCATTATATGTAGATCACTTCAAAAATTGCTTAAAAATACAAAATCCCATCAAATCTTTTCAATTTGAGCGAATTTAGCAAAAACGAATGCTGAAAAATAATGAATGTAATTTTGGTTTTATTCAAATAATGCGAACACTTTTATTTAAATAATTGTTTGCAAAAAATGCAAAATAAGAGTTAGCTGCTTTTCACTCTAAGCCGACGAAATACAAACTTGCAAAGTGATAAGAAAACTTTGCAAAGTCAATCAGCAAAACAAAAAATTTAGCATTTAACAAAATGGTATTTGGTATTTTAAGTTGAGAATTTACTGTAAAAAATTCGTTGAAATGATTTTAAAAAATTAAATGAAGCATTTGGAACAGTGTTTCCCAACTCATATACATTATAGGGTGGTCCTAAAATTGGACATTGTCTTGAATAGCCCTCGCATTCGATTCAAAACATTGAAAAACAATTTCCCTAGTTCTTATTGCAAATAGTTTTTGAAAAAATAACTTTCAAACTTAAACATAAAATAATAATTTCTTACGTTTGAAAATTATTTTACCGGTCTGCGATATATCGGTTGGATGAATTTAAAGTCGGTAACGGATAGATTACTTTCCAAGTTTTCATTTCAAATTTATATTTGTCCCAAAAAAACTGTTGGCATAGACGCTTGTATGGCGAATGAATATAGCCTAAGCTCAGCGGAACAGAGGACCTTAAAAGAAATTTCAAATCCTTGGAAACCGTGAAGCCGGCCGGCCAAGGTAACGAAAAAAAACAATTATAATTCGCAAAAATGTACCTGAAGTTTTTTTTTAATCACATTTAACTGTGTTTACTCACCGTTTTCAGATCCACTTTACATAGGCTAATGCCGAAACGGGTGAACCGATTTATTTCAATTTAGAATACAAATTTCTTAAAGACCATGTTCATAAATATTCGAAATTTGAAGAAAATTGATTCATCCTTTTAGGGTCTAGTGTGGGGCCTTACTATGTAACTTTATTCTACTCTCGAATCTATTGCAATTCTATACATATTACATAGGTAATAATATGGTGGCTGTTCTTATATTCGATCGAATTGAATCCGTACGGACTTAAAACGACCAACAAAAAGAAGTGCATGAAAAACTGCAAATTTGGACTCTAATTGCAATTTTCTAGCTGGCTCAGTTGCCAGTGATTGTTAACAGTGCAAAGTGAATTTTTCGATTTGTATGCTAAATTTGGACTTCAAAATTTGAAGTGCATTTTTTCGTGAAGTAAATGAAAAACTGCAAATTTGGACCCTAACCGCAATTTTCTACCTAGCACAGTTGCTGAGAAAAGGGTATGTACTGCTAACTTCACACTGTTGTTAACAGTGCAAAGTAAATTTTTTGATTTTTTTGTCAAATTTGGACTTCAAAATTTGAACTTGGTTTTTTCTTGAAGTGCATAAAAACTGCAAATTTGGACCCTAACTACAATTTTCTAGGTGGCTAAGTTGCTAAGAAAAGGGTTTGTACTGCTTACAGTGACGTTAACAGTGAAAAATAAATTTATTCGATTTTTTTTTCAAATTTGGACTTCAAAATTCGGACATTAATTTTTCTTGAACTGCAAATTAAACAGCAAATTTGGAGCCTAACTGCAAGTATCACCGTTGCTGAGAAGAGGACTTTTATGCTAACTTCACAGTGAAGCTTGCAGTACAGTATGAAATTTTTTGTACGCAAGGATTTAAAAATTTGTTTTTTTCCTTTTCTTGAGCTGCAAATTAAACTGCAAATTCAGAGCCTTATTTCAGATTCCTAGGTAGCCCGGTTGCTGAGAAAAGGATAGGCACTGCTAACTTCACAGTGAAGTTAGCAGTACAGTCGGTTACACACACTATTTGGTGAACTGCAAAATCCGGAATAGAAATGCATACGAAATGCAAAAAAACTGCACAATCCTGCC
Source organism: Dasysyrphus tricinctus (assembly GCA_963921185.1). Classification (NCBI taxonomy): domain Eukaryota; kingdom Metazoa; phylum Arthropoda; class Insecta; order Diptera; family Syrphidae; genus Dasysyrphus; species Dasysyrphus tricinctus. Next base: position 79,965,670 of record OY992530.1, on the reverse strand, counting down.
ATAGTTCCATTGGTCTAGCTCAAAAATGTTATGCCAACTTCACACACGTTTATTTGTACCTTGGAGGAAAAAAGGGAGACCAGGGGGGTAAAATCAAAAAATTAGGAAATTTTGTTTTCTCTATTTAAACATTTGCTGTCTACCCAGACCTGAGTGGAAGTATTTAAGGGGGTGTTTTTTGGGGTTGTTCTAAGAAAAAAATTGTATGGGGGGGAAGTTGTATCTCCCCTCCCTGATGCAAGGGGGGGGGGAGCAGTTTCTGAAACATTGACTTTAAATGCAAAAAAACATTAAAAATCAATGAAAACACATCTAATAATGTGCTTCAGTTTTTTTGAAAGCTTAGACTCCATTCTTGCATTTGGTTTTTAAATCAAGTGTTTAAGCGAATAGTTTTTGAGAAATTAAATTTCAGTCAAAATTAAAAAAAAAATTGTGATTTTTTTTCTTAAGTCAATATTTTTCAAAATTTTACGTAATTAAGTGCTTCTTTTGTGTTCAATATTCAATGCCCTCATTACTTTTTAGCCCATTACCGAAAACCAAATGTAAAAATCTTTCTTAGTTTTTGAGAAATTAAGAAAAAACCAAAGGCGCTTTTACCATAGCCCGAAAAAAGGGTTAAATTATGGATAATTCATGAATAAATTATTTTTTTCGGGCTTATTTGGGAAAAGTACCTTTTGTTTTTTGTTAATTTCTCAAAAACTAAGAAGGATTTTTACATTTGGTTTTCGGTAATGGACTACAAAATAATGAGGGCATTGAATATTGAACACTAAAAAAGCTCTTAATCACGTACAATTTTGAAAAATATCGACTTAAGAAAAAAAAATCACATTTTTTTTTTTAATTTTGACTTTGAAATTTAATTTCTCAAAAACTATTCGCTTAAACAACTTTATTTAAAAATCAAATGCAATGGAGTATTAGTTTTCAAACAAACTATAGCACATTATTGGATGTGTTTTCGTAGATTTTTAATGTTTTTTTTTTTGCATTTTAAGTCAATGTTTCAGAAACTGCCCCCCCTTGCATCAGGGAGGGGAGATACAACTTTCCCCCCATACAACTTTTTTCTTAGAGTAACGCCAAGAAACACCCCTTAAATACATACTTCCACTCAGGTCCGGAACACCCTGTATACTACATGTAAATATTTATATTGCAAAACAAAACAAGGTTAGCAAGAAAAGAGTAACAAGTAGGGAGAATATAGAAGACACATTTCTTGCCGAGGAAGAAAGGGGCGATTGAAGGGTATCACGATCGAAATAACACCAACTAAGCTTTTATAAAAAAGCCAAGCAACTAGTTGCTAGATTTAAAACCATAGCAGTTCTAATACCCGGCACAGAAGAGATAGGGCTAGATATGAAAAAGCTTATGAACAACATCAAAGCTGGAGGTTGTGATGGTTTACAAGCGTGTCCGGATCGGGTAGAATGGATGGCCACCCCACCGCGCCACCGTGTCTTATCCTTGTAGTTGTAGACCCTTAACGGGTTGGGAGTCCTTCATGCATGTACGTACATAAATTAATTATAAAAATACCAAAACTATTTTCAATTCAAAAAGCTCCATATTCCTGAAACCAAACTAAATAATCCAACAAAGAACATGTAAATTGCTACCTAAAAATATATGTGGTTATTTCATTAACAACTTAATGTACAATTATAATGTTCATAAATCAAAACTTACAAATGCTTTCCTTCGTTATCAGATCACTATTACACATTTTCAAAGCTAATAAAGGAATTTTCTGTGCAATCTTGGCCTTTTCTTTTTGCATATTTCCATCCTTATACGATTGCATTATTTTTTCGATTAAATTCAAATTCATTTTAACATATGCAGTATCAACTATTGATCTTCCTTCCAAAGGTAAAAGTACTGCATCTGAATCTACATCTCGTTTTTTTCGCCGAAAACTTTCGATATTTGCAGATGTGCCATCAGTGTTCTCTTCAGCTGCCAAATCGAGTAGATCAAGAAGTTTTTCCAAAAGCAATGGATCCTTAATATCAAGTATTTCGAGGTTAACTTTCGTTTGGCTTATAAAATCGACAATAGCTTCTTTGGAAATATAATATTTCTCTGTAGGACTTTCGTATTGTTTGTCGATTTCTTTCCCAAGTAAATTAGAAGCAAATAGTTTAAAGTTTTTAAAAATTTCTTGGGTATACGGAGAGCTCTATAAAGTAAGTCGTACAAATTAGCTTCAATTTTACTACATCAAGATGTTTCAACTTACCTTATAAGTTATCCCAGCCATTATCATTAAATTTTGACCTTCATTGAAATCGGTCCTTTGGAAGGCTTCCTTAATTCGATTCTCCATTATTTCGATTTCTTCTTGGGAATATTGAATAGGTTCTACTTTCACCATTGGTCCTAAATTGATATTACATGCACCCCGAATATCACAAACCCGACTCATAATTTGCATTGGTGGTTCTTTAAACAGAAAATCGTTGAAATTTTAAAAGGTTTAAAGCTAAAAAATCTCATTCAAACCTGAATAAGGAAGTTGGGTATCTAAAGACTTGAATTCATAGAACTTTCCCAAACTGATATTGTATGGTCCTATTTGAATGAGAAATTCATAGCTTATAGGTGCATCCAGCAGTAAGTCTTTAGCACTTTCAGAAGATATCTCAAAGACCGTTTGAAGAGCTGATCCGTTCAAAGGTGTAACCTTTGAAGAATAAACATTATTGACTTATGAGTTATGACTTGAAAACTTAAAGACCTCTTACATGTAAATTCCCTCCGGTTGGTGGTGAATTAGTGTAAATCACAAACTCAAAAGAACTAACTACTTTTTTCTTTACGCTTTCAACGTCATTTGGATTGTATGGTCCCGGGCACACGGCATCAAGTCGAAATTTATAATTTAAGTCTCCTTTAAGACCTTGCCACTTCCCAGAAGCCATCGGAATATTTAACACAATTTCTTTGTTGCTAGTAGAGTTGCCAAAATCTGCTATTTCAGACAAATATTCTTTTTCCAAATCCTTAACCTCGACAGTGCCGAAACCATCTCCCTGAAAGAAAAATATTGTTTTGAAAGGTGATTTGAGAAAAATTCCGTTTGTATACTTACTATTTCTTCGGGAGGAATATAAGCAAAGCCATCTTCTTGGGCAGCTGACCAGCCAGCCTTACAATTTGGAATCAAATCAATCATTAGCACACTAAACTGTAAGGCCTCACCTGCTGGCGGAACTAAGCTCGGGATATTCGAAAATTCAAAACTCAGATACACTGTTGGGTCGACTGTTGCCTCAGCCCTTATAGACCTTGTTAATTCACCGAGTTTTAAGGTAGCCGAGATTTCATAGCTGTTATAGTTAAAAAGGTTAATAATCAGCCTTAGTATGAGCTTCGCCCGGAAAATATTTCACCCGAAAAATATTTGTTCCCCCGGAATTTTTTAAGCTATTATGAGTTTCGCCCGAACTTCTCTCGGCTTAAAATAAACAAAAAACTTGCGCAAAGGGCACTAGCACTACATGTTTATCTTTTGTTCACCTTCAAGAAATAAGTGATGATTTAAGATCTTAGTTTCGATACTTTTAGCCCGAAATGAGTACTCACAAAAAAGGGGAAATTTCATTTTTCGGGTGAAACTCACAATAGGCGAAAAGTGAAATGTAAATTTTTCCGGGTGGAATGTTATTCACGTGAAACTCATAATAAGGCTGAATAAGAATTAGATTTATTACCATCTTACCAATTTAAGTCCAGCCTAATCACAGAACTTTCGACTTGAATTGGTAATACAGAGATATTCACCCCGAATACAGAATCCATTGAATGACGGTGTTCATACCAGATTCACGTGAGGTGACTCATTTTGACGCCTCTTATTTTTATCTCACTCTCATCTCTTGGAAAGGAAGAGATGGCCAAGTGAGGCAGAAATTTTTAAATTTGTTGAAATTTTCTGCCTCATCTCTCCATCTCTTTCTTCTCAATATCTTTTCAATATATAAGAATGAGATAAAAAAGAGACGTCAAAATGAATCGCCTCACATGAAGCTGGTATTAACATCGTCAATGAGCTGCGAAGGAAATCCGACCCTGGACCTATTGACATTTTTACTATGAGTGAAATGTCAAAATTTATTCTGACTTCCTCTCTGCACGTCATTAATCGGATTCTCTGATTGGGGTGATAGATTTTTATAAAAATTCTACCAACAAACCTTCCATGAGCAATAAAAACAAATTCAAATTTTGTCGAATTGACGCTTTCGGTTGTTGGACATTTTCCTCCATCTTTTGCAGTGCATTCCCAAATTATCTACAAAAAATATTATAAATCTTAATTAATTTTTTCTTAATTTTAAAAGTATTTTAAATTTATGTACATCAAATGGTTCACAGTTGTTATCAAAATCTTGTATAAACACTTCAAAGATAGCCGGTTTATTTAGGCCAATTTTAACCGATGTTGGGATGATGTAAGCTTGGAATCCTTTTTTCATCACTTCAACTGTTATGAAATCCTGAAAAGTTGTAAAATAGTATTATTTGTATTTTTTACTTTATTTGATTTTGTTTTGTTTTGTTTATTAAAAACAACGATAGCATGGCAAATTGTCAAATCAAATCGTTGAAAACCAAATCGCACAAAAACATATTATTTTGTTCAAAATAATGGGTGGTTTGTCAAAATGACAAATGGGAGGTATTTATTTTTAGCGACCTTTGACCGTGGTGCGTTATCACAACGCGTACCAACGACACGCACGTGTGGCACGTCCAAACGGCTAGTGCGGTGGCTTAAATTAAATTTTATTTACGCATACCCAACCCACATAAGCACAGTTGGCTTCGCTGACAATACTCGAAGGAAATTATGTCGTGATCTTTGCTGAGTTAAACCACCTTACTGGCCAGCTTGACTACTTGGATCCCTGACATTGCAGGTTTTTATTCCTAATAAGTTAAAATCTATCATACCGAAAGAGAACTCATGGTTTGATTCGAGCTCTAGAGGTTATCATAAGGTCAGAGAAGTAAATTTCCGTTGTTATAAGTCCAAATCCACTGAGGATCACCGGAATAAATTCAAACAAGCTAGAAAGACCGGCAACGGCCATATCCGAAGAACCAAATTTTAGCATGACCAAAAGTTACGGGAAAAGAATACAACAATGACCTCTAAAGGTACCTAATACAAATTATTGGCCACTTGCAAAAAAAAATCTACTACTTCGTCCTCTGCTCGAACGCTAGTCTTTAATGACACTCCCTATGTAAGCTCACTAGAGAAAGCCAATTTTCTTGCTGCACACAGTTTGCTGTTTATTCTACGCTGGCAGGGAGTGCTGTGAATCCTCTTATACTTAAGAGCACTAACGATTTCATGGCACGAACCTTACGCACTCGTGCAGTTGCAAGAGTCCTTAAAGATGTTGATGTACACAAATCCGCTGGCCGAGATAATACCTCTCCCATTTTTCTGAAAAGGTGTTCGTCAACGATGGAAAAACTACTACGTAAGCTTTTTCATCTGTTCTACTTTAAAGATCTCTTTTCGAGTGGATGGAAAACTGCATTTGTCTGGCTGGTCCTCTGTTCTCCATCTACCTATTGTCCAATTGCACTTACGTCACTTCGTCCCGAGATCATGGAAACGCTGATATCAGCTCAAGAAATATCTCGAAGAACGAAAGCTTATTAATGACCGGCAGTATGGCTTTTATAGCAATAGGTCCACTGGTGATCTGATGGTATATCTCATCGAGCAGTTGAACAAATCTTTACATCATTTTGAAGAAAGTACGATTGTTGCACTTCATATTTCAAAAACGTTTGATAGAGTTTGGCATCAAGCTCTCTTATCAAAAATGCATGCTTCTTATCTTTGAATATCTTTTTCTTTGGATTAGAAATAATCTGAGGGACCGATCAACACAAGCCGTATTGGATGATGGTTTCAAGTCTGTTATTCATAAAATAAATGCTGGTGTACCCAACGGCTCTTAAAAGATTCTGCAAGGCTTAATTTTCTACGGAACATTGTAATCCTTCGTTCTTGAAAAACCTGATGGGGCTTGGACAGTTTCTCCGACGGAGTCCTTGGAACTGCTGATGACGACACACTTTCTGGGCTGCGAGAATAGCAACCCCGAAATGCATAGAACTTATAACTTACTATACTAATTGAATATGAAGAAAATTTGAAAAGAAATTCTTCTGTTTAAGTGGAGTGACCGAATATATAGTTCAAAGTTAAAAGTTCAAGTGAGCTCAACTCCATGATTGCGTTTCGCCCAGGTACGATAGTTGGGCTCATCAGTTAGATAGTCATCTAATAGACCAGGAAAAATAGCACAAATCGTATAGGGAACCTGGAAAAAATTAGTTCATGAAATATTAAAATTGGAATCGACGCAGAATTGCAACCTCTATATTTCTATAACATATCCAAAGTCCCCCGAAATCCCCGCATTGGCTTTTTGTGTAGATGAATTTGATGAGGTGAGAGATGGGGAGAACTTGGAGGTCTATCAAACTAAAATATTTTTTTTGGGATAACCTAACCATATGATACATGCTTTAAGGGTAGTTTTTAACGCTAAATCTAATGACACCAAATTCAATATGATACAACCACCCAAAAAATAGTTATAGTCCTTTTTATGTAATGATGACTTTTATTTCGGTTCTTGGTTGCCATGACAAATTTAATATTTTTGGCGAGTTTCATCAGTGTAAGAGTTTTTTCGTGGGTGTTATGGTAAACATTCAACACTTGCCCATCCCCCTTAAGAAAACACCTTTTCACCATGGACATTTTTGGGGACTGTCTTGATTCTTAGTTCGAATGACAAAAGAAACATTCACTCCAAATTTCACCAACATACCTTTATTTTCAAAGGGGTTTCGGTAATATTTTACCTGTTGTACCTGAAAAAAAGTCATCATTACATAAAAAGGACTATAACTATTTTTTGGGTGGTTGTATCATATTGAATTTGGTGTCATTAGATTTAGCGTTAAAAACTACCCTTAAGGGATTTCGGGGGACTTTGGATATGTTATAGAGGTTGCCATTCTGCGTCGATTCCAATTTTAATATTTCATGAATTAATTTTTTCAACCTCGGAACCCATTTTTCCTGGCATATAACTGATGAGCCCAACTATCGTACCTGGGCGAAACGCAATCATGGAGTTGAGCTCACTTGAACTTTAAACTTTGTCTTATAACTTACCTGTAGCTCGTGTAGAGCACATCAATACCGTTATAACAAAAGAAAGGATAGCTTGGGCTATTAATACTTTCTCCTGGCCGAGATGTAATTCTGCCAATCATGTTCTAAAAGCTACAAGATGAGGTAATCTGACGGCTAGAGATGATTTTTAAAGGATGCCTCTTGCTGAACCATGTGTCAGAGTTTTTTAGATATGTAAGAGTGGTTTTTATCCGGAAAGTAGGAAGGCGAGGGCACGAATCCGCGAAGGATCTTCGACCAATTAGCCAAACCCTTTTTGTGCTTAAAACTCTGGAACGTATTCTAGACGCCCATATTAGAGACATACTTGTGTAATGTCCTCTCGTAAACTCTCAGTGCGCACAGTTGAGAAAACCATCAACTTCAAAGAATAAACCCTCGCTACATTCTTAGATGAAGAAGAGACCTTCAACAACGTGCTAACCGAATCCATTCTTGAGTCACTCGTTGACTTTGGGGTAGAGGACTACATCAGAAAATGGAAAAAATATCCATGCTCAAGGATAGAAGGATTCATGGCACGTTAGGTAATGCAAAGTCCACAAAACACGTCAGTAGAGGATCACCTCAGGGCAGTGTTCTGTCACCACTTCTATGGCTTTTAGTCATGAACAAAATCCTCGTTAAACTGGAGAGATGTGGTGTGAAGGCAGTTGCGTATGCTGAGGACTTGGTAATATTAGTGTCGGGAAAGTTTACTCCTGTGATAAGCGAAATCACAGAGATGGCTTTGAGAAAAGTTAGCAACTGGGCTACGAGCTGTGGTCTAGGAGTCAACCAGAGTAAAACTGAACTGATGCTTTTTACTACCAAAACTAAGATACAACCCTTCACTCCACCCCGACTCTCACTATCAACCTGTGCAAAATATCTAGGTGTCATCCTTGACTTTAAGTTAAATTGGAAAATAAATATCGAAAAACGGGTCAGGAAGGCCTGCATAGCTTTCTATGCCTGTAGTGAAACCTTTGGTAAAAAGTGCCATCAGTCGAATATTATCTTATGGACGTTTACTGATAGTGTTCTGTCGATTCTAACAAATGGTTCGATTGTCTGGTGGCCTGTACTTAACAAGGCATATAACATCGATAAACTCAAAAGGTTCAAAGAACAGCTAGCGTTGGTACCAGAGGGGATCTTCGATCTTGCCCAACGGATGCCTTAAGTGTTTTTCTGCACCTTCTACCCCTTGATCTATACACTAAATATCTAGTAGTGCTTTAAGGCTTTAAGAATCAAATTGTTGGGTTGCTAAACCTTAAGGTCACAGCAGGGCCGTAGCTACGGTAGGGCATTGTGGGGCAATGCCCTACTTTAAAATTCCAATGCCCTTCCTTAAAAATACCATCAACCATCGGTACAATTTTCCTGATTTTCCTTAATTTACAAAAAAGAAATAAATTTGAAGGAAGGTCATCTTATTGTCCCAAGTTGATACAAGAGATAGGGGTGTGTTATTTAGAAAAGTTGTAGATAATGTAATTTGTAACAATTTTTCTATAAACAACTTTTTTCCAAGGCCACTTTTGGGGGCGTTTTTAACTAATAGTTTTTTTACTTATTTAATTAATTTACCCTAATAACAGGATAAGAACACAACACTTCTTTTTTTATCGTTTCCTTTAAAAAAAATATTAAAGAGATATGTACCTAGAGTAAAATGTGCTGAAAATGCCCTTTTTAAAAATTAGGTCATAGAAAGTTTCTTACTACTCCCACCTTTGAGAGATGTATTGGAAAAAGTAGTACCCATTAAAACTAACAAAATTTAACACTCTATTTTGTAAGTGATAGCCAAGGGCGTTAAGGAAGTCATAAATTGAATATTTTACGACCCTTTAAAATTGTTCTTAAGAAGGTGGATTGAAAATAGTACTAACGCAAAGATCTAGCTCCAAAAATAACATTCATTCAGGTTTTTCCATAATTTGGGGCAAGGATTTGAAATCCCATAAGAAAATGTCATTTATTTTTTTTTTATTTTGCGGGGCTTAAGACCAAATGGGTATTTTTGAAGGTTCACTGATATTAGCAGCTAATTTTTATTGTATTCCCTACATGATGGTTCAGTGTTAAATATGTACGACCGAAGGACAAGGGAACATTAATTTTTTCTTAGCTGAATTTTATATCACTTAAAAAAGGCACCGATTTGAAAAAATCGCGCAAAACAAAACTCCCAACGATCACTACTTTTTTTTCTAAAATGTAATTTGTTTTTATATGTTCAAAAAGCGGAAGGAAGATGAGGGCTAAGAAAATAATTTTTGAAGTATATGCTCATTTTTTGCTTCAAAATTTCTGAAATTTCATTTATCTGGAATTTTAAATTCACAAACTAATTTCATAAAAAAATCCTGATTCTTGATACTTGATCAAACTGCACTGTCAAAAATAGAGTCGAGAAAATAATTTTTGTGCACCAGTGTTTGCGTCTGTACGTCTGTGCGTCTATGCGTCCACTTTACATCGATCTAGACGCTAGACTTTTATTATAGTGTTTAGAATTTGCTTTGAATTTGGTACAGAGAATTATTATGTGGTTTTCTGGAGGAAAAATTTAAATATTTCTTGCACTTCATTTCGAAAGGGAAGAACATTTTTTTTTTTTTTTTTTTCAAATTTTCTCAAGGACAGTATCTAGGATTTTGTTTAAGATTCGTTCCTGTTAAAATTGTCTTATTTTCGTTGTATTTCTGTTTTATATTTCTTTGATTATTGCTCGAACAATTTTGTTCTAATTTAGCAACACTTGTTTTTAAAATACCAATATATGTAATTCCATTTCATAAATTTTTCAAACAAATTTTTTTTTTGTTATAAGACCTATTGAAAAAAATAAGCTTTCTGGTTAAAAAATCATCAAAGAAAAAGATGCTGTGTACAAGGGCGTACGGAAGGGGGGGGGGGCAGGAGGGGGGCACTGCCCCCCCCCCCCCCCCCAAATAAATCAAAATATCTTACACTTATTTTTTGCTGATGAATAACAAACCCTTAACTCTAGAAAATTATTCGAGATGTTGAACTTTTATTTTATCAGTGTCTTTTTCTCAACAAAATATCTGCATATATGTACACATTAGAAACTGAATTCGCAGCAATTTTTTTTTCTAAGAAAGTAAAATGCTTAATGTGGCACCTTAAAACTGGATTTCTGTTCTAATATTGCAGTGCTAAGAAGAAAAAATGTATCTACATTTTTGGCTGCTTTGAGTCAGGCCAGTTTCTACAAATGATTTACCTACTTATTATTTTATTTATACAAAATAATAAGTTAAAAATGCTTGAGAAAAATGTCGTTCTTGCTGTTTTTAAGAAAAATGCACGTATCTGCTTTTTTAAAGAAAAAAGGTCTTACCACCATACCTACTAGCACTTGAAGATCTGGCAAATTACCTTAGAAAGTAAATTATTTGCTGGCGTACATACATATATTTCTCCAAATGCCAGAAATGTATGTAGGTTAGGGTAGTCGTTAAAAAAAGTTATCTCAGATGGACCTAAATTGGCTCTAAATGAAGAAAAAAATCCATAATTTTTCAGATTTGTATACCCCTTATAGTCGTAGGAGTAAATTAAGGTCGGTTTTCTTCACAATTAGTCAAATTGCCGAAAACTCCGGAGTTGGCCAACTCTAGAGGTGATATCAAATCGAGAGTTGGATGGCAAGTTGAAAATTGCTTTTCTTCACTTCTTAAATTCTCAACTCGGGAGTTGAAATTTGAAAGGTGGCCTACTTCCGTTTTTCAAAATATCCCTGGGATATTTGTGACAAATATGTCGATTTCAATGGTAGATTTGAATTAATTGCGTCCATTCAATTTGAAATTCAAGTTTCGGAATAATTTTTGTTGTCAAAGCTAAAATAAAATATTAATGGCGGAAAAACCCAAAACAAACTACCCAAAGTTGTTTATTTGGTCGTTTTTAAACGTGAAAATTTAGTTTCATTTTGAATTGTTTTATTTTGTATTCATCTTGGAGAAAATAAGTGTTTGATTTTGTGGGAAAAATATCAACTTTATACAAAAATATTTTTCTCGAAATATGGTTTGAATTAATTTGTTCTAAATATTGAAAGTGAATATAACTTATAATAAACAAAAACAACGAACAAAAATCTAAATTATGGTGAAAAATCTCAAGTTTGCACGACTAACTTCTACTTTTTTCGGGAGTTGAGAAAACCGAAAGTTGATAAACTCTAGAGTTGAAAATCGGAAGTTGAAACTGTCATCTTTCAGTGAAGAAACCCAAAAACACAAGTTGAAAATAAAAACCTTCGAGTTGTGTTCAACTTTTAGTGAAGAAAACGGCTCTAAATGGTCGTTCCTTTTTTTGCATACTAGGAAGTTCGCGTAAAATCTGCCAAAAATTCAGAGTATGTAGGTGGAGCAAATTAATAAGATAATTGCATAAAATAGAGAAAAACTACTTACATATTTAAATTAATAAAACCAACGGCAACACTTACAGCAATGTTTTGTAGCATTTTGGAAAGCTGATTTAGGCCCATCCAAATATAAAACTCAAAAAAACCCATAGAACGACCATCCTCATGTAGATACGTTTTCTTCTTAGCACGGCAATATCAGAATAGAAATCTAGTTTCTTTTATTTTGAATGAGTCTGCCTCCCCCTGATCGAAATCCTGCGTACGCAGGATAATTTGCAAAAAAAAAAATTAGCAATGTGTTTGCCGCAAGGACAATTAGCAAAAAACGATAAAAGGATTGTATCCTCCGCGGTCAAATTGTCGCGAAGTCAAACCCAAAGGTTGCCGTCGGAAAAGCAAAAAAAGAATCGCACAAAATAAATGTTCCAAAGTGCCCAAAATAAGCAATAAAACGATAGTAAACCCTTTGAAATAAAAAGCAGTTTTTAATATACTAAAGTTCAAATTTGGTATTTTATTTAATGTTTTAACTGTAAGAAACTTCTCTAATAGGCTTTCGAATTTGGAATAAAATTTTATGGATTTTTCTATTCTAATGAAATCTCGTGATCAGCTGATTCCTCTTTTGGTCCAGCTATAGTTCATTGAACTTCAAAACCATCGATCGATAGCCAACCGTTGCTTGACCATCCAATGTATACATACATACATCATAGCCTTAACCTCGCACCTCTCATCCTCTTGGTTTAGCTTAGAAATCATCGATCGATCGACCACTGCTGCTTGACCATCCACTACATACATACACAAAAAAAACATCGCATGGTGGGAGGGACTAATTACTCATAGGGCGAAACTTATTTTTTCGGAGTTAACTCCCACAAATTGACATGATTGATTTGGTAATTGGTGTCATCTTTCATGCGCTCCCAATTTTGGCAATTATACGATGATAAAAAATGTGTATGCATGTTTTGCCGTCGGTGATTGAATCCGACCTTTGGTATGCTGATGCCGTCGGCAATTTGCATCTTTGGTTTACGCAATGTAGATTCTTAGATGATGCATGTTGCGTCGCAACATCCTGCCGGGCCCCCCGGGACCGGAAACGATGTCATCAAAGGAATGGTTTGGGATAATTCGTCTTCTTGAATTAATTTCCGACTAGAAAAGTGTGAGATGTTTGATCGTTAATCCTCGGCGCGGCGAGTGACAGGTGTGTACATGAAAAGAAGAAAAAAGGTAGGTATGGTGAATGGTGTGTGGCTATATTGGGTTGAAAGTAATGTATTATTAGGTTTGAGATTTATTAAATTCAGTTTAAATTAGTTTGTTAGTTTTAAAAAAGGTATGGAAGATGAGAATGATGATTAATGTGTGTGTGTGTGGGTTTGTGTGCTTGATTCATTTAACATCGGCAGGAAACAAAGTTTGGCTATAGGGCGCTTTAATGAGGTGGTTGCAGTTTTTATTGTGACGACACGAACTTTTCCATCCGTTCCAGGGTGCATGTCCGTGATTTTTCCGAGCCGCCAAAGAGTGGGGGGCGTTTGTTCCTCAGGCAAAAGTACGAGATGACCCACTTTTAGATCATTATTAGGCGTTAGCCACTTTGGACGCTTTTGTAATCTGACCAAATATTCAGATTTCCACTTTTTCCAAATATCTTGGTGAATTTTTTGCATAAGTTGCCATCTATCTAAATGAGATTCCTTTAGTGCTGTGAGATCTTTTTCTGGTGCTGTGTTAAGTGCTGACCCAATTAAAAAGTGTCCTGGTGTCAAGATTGAGAGATCATCAGGATCTTCATTCACAGGACAAAGAGGCCGGGAATTTAAACAAGCTTCCACTTGAGTTAGAATGGTAGCATATTCCTCAAAGGTAAGGGTGTAATGCCCGATTACCCGCTTTAAATGGTACTTCATGGACTTCACACCTGCCTCCCAAAGACCACCAAAATGCGGAGCAGCTGGAGGGTTGAAATGCCATTGGGTACCATTATCCTGAAGAATTCTTGCGATGTCGTCTGTCCATTGCTTTGGCATGAAATTTTTCTCAGATTCCATAATATTTGCAGCTCCTTTGAAATTCGTACCACAGTCGCTGTACAAATTTGAGCATATTCCTCGGCGAGCAGTGAAACGTCTAAAAGCTGCGATGAATGCGGACGTGGTATAGTCGCTAACAAGTTCGAGGTGAACTGCCTTTGTACAAAAACATACAAAGATCGCTATATAGGCCTTTGTAATTTTGTTACATCGACCTTTCCATGCTTTGAGTTGCACAGGACCAGCATAATCAACTCCCGATGTTTGAAAAGGGCGCGCTTGACTTACTCGTAACGTTGGCAAGTTGCCCATTTGCTGCTGCATCCCTGTTGCATTGAATCTGTAGCATTTTAAACATTTGTGGATGCAGTGTTTGACTGTAAATTTCAAATGCAGAATCCAATATTCCGATTGAAGTGTAGCCATCATTAACTGCTGTCCTCCATGGAGAGTTTTCATATGGGTGTCATGGACGATGAGTGACGTAAGAAAGTTACTTGACGGGAGTATTACCGGATGCTTCTGTGAATAGGGCAGATTAGCGTTTTCTAAACGCCCTCCAACACGTAAGATGCCATTTTCATCCAAAAATGGTGAAAGTTTCGCTAGTTTGCTTTGTTTAGAGACCATTTCTCCCTTGCTGAGCTTGGAAATCTCGTCAGTAAAATGCTCCTGCTGTACAAAAGCAAGCAAACGTAATCGAGCTGAAAGTACTTCATCGACTGAAAGTGGTCCACGCACACGATCTTCTAGTTTCTTTGCTTTAAATTGAAGATTGGTTAAGTATCGACGCCAGTAAGCTGCAGCTCTATATAAACGATTAAGAGATGAAAAACGATTGAAAAGCGAATGATTTGATTTAAATGTAGTGAAGTGAACACAGAGCTGAAAAATATTAATTATGGGGTACCCAGATGTGATCACTTCATTTTTGGTTTTGGAACTCTGCAACCCTTTCATTTCCAGTTCCGTAGGTTTGATTTCAAAAGGTATGTGAAGAGTTTCATCAAACGATTTTAGGAACTCAGGACCATGCCACCACTGTCGGTTCTGAATAAGATCGTGAGGAGAGACTCCTCGAGATGCAATGTCAGCGGGGTTGTCCTTTGATGGAACGTAATTCCAACAGTCAGCATCAGTCAGTTCTTGGATTTCTGCCACTCTGTTGGCAACGAACGTTGTTCGCAGGTACGGTGCGCTATTAATCCAAGCTAGAGTAATTTGGGAGTCGCACCAAGTGAACAGTTTTGCAGATTGGAGATCCATCGTATCCACAGTGTTTACCAACAACTGTGCTAGCAAAAGAGCTCCACAAAGCTCCAACCGAGCTAAAGATTTAGTTTTAAGAGGTGCCACTCTTGTTTTTGACACGATGAGATTAGTGAACGTTTGATTTCCGGTGGTAACCCTCAGGTATATTGCTGCCGCATATGCCTTTTCAGATGCATCACAGAATCCGTGCACCTCGACCTGTGATTCATTGGTGAGATTGATCCAGCGAGGGATCTCGATGGAACCTAAAAGGGTCAGTCCAGCTTTCAAATTCTGCCACGCAAAAATGATTGATGATGGGAGCTCAGAATCCCATGTTCGCTTTTCTTTCCAAATGTCTTGCATTATAATTTTTCCAACGATGACGCAGGGTGCTATCCAACCCATTGGATCGTACAAGCGAGCAAGATCGGATAGTATAGTCCTCTTTGTAGTTTTGGTATGTTCCGGAAGTGAGATTTTAAATGAAAAAATGTCCTTTGCAGGATGCCACTGAATGCCAAGGGCTTTTATTGCATTTTTCTCATCAAATGATAATGGGACTTGTACCTCTCTATCTTCCTCTGGCACAGACATCAATAACTCCTCGCAGTTACTTGCCCATTTTCTTAATGGGAAACCTCCTTGCTTCAACATCTTTATGAGCTGTGCCTGCATCTCCAACGCTTCTGCTACTGAGTCTGCCCCATGAATTACATCATCGACGTAGAAGTTCTTCAAGGCTATTTTGGATGCAAGAGGAAAATCATCACGTTCATCAGCTGCCAATTGTTGGAGCGTTCGTATGGCTAAGTAGGGTGCGGAGGCAGTACCAAATGTGACTGTGTTCAGGCGGTATGCCTTCACTTCTTCGCCTTCTACATCTCGCCATAACACAAGTTGATACATTGAATCACCTGGAGTGACCCAAATTTGTCTGTACATTTTTGTTATGTCAGCTGCAAATGCTACCTTGAATCTCCTAAACCTTGCGATGTGGTCAAAAATGTCATCTTGTAATCTAGGACCAACATGGAGATGATCATTGAGGGACGTACCATCGGATGTTTTGCAGGACGCATCAAAAACAATCCGCAGTTTTGTGGTCGAGCTAGCTTCCTTTACCACGGCATGGTGAGGTAGGAAGTAGTGATGTGAATTTAACGCAGCAAGTGGTACCTCGGTCATATGCCCAAGCTCTTTATATTCCTTGAAAACCTTTGTGTACTCTTCTTTGAATAACGAATTTGTTTTGAATTTTTGTTCTAATTGTAGGAATCGTACAAACGCGGACCTCTGAGATAACCCTATTGAGGGATATGTTCCTTCTTTGAAAGGTAGTTGGACAACGTATTTTCCATCTAATTGTCTCTGATGTGTTCTGCGAAAATGCTTTTCGCATTTTTCTTCATCGGGTGACAGAAACTTTCGATCTTGAATTTCTTCAAGCTCCCAGAATTTTCTTAGAATTTGATCCAAGGTTTCAGATTCAGTTTTAACGTGAAAGGCTTGTACTTGTGATTGGCTATATGGTGAAATGCCTCCAGAAAGGACCCATCCAAGTTCTGTCCTTTGTGCGATAGGGGTACCTTGTGGTCCTTTTATTAATCCTTCAAGGATAATGGATGAGTACGCATCGCTGCCTAACAAAATGTCTATCTTACTTGGTTTGTTGAATTTAGGATCTGCAAGTTCAATATTCTTGAGACGATTCCAATCAGAGATAGGTATCTTACGCGTGGGAAGGACAGCTGAAAGTTTGGGTAGGACCAAGGCATTTAACTGAAGAGTAAATTCTTTGTTCACGTTAGATAAAATCGTGAAAGTGACCTTCCAATTTGAGGTACTTGCATTGCTCTCTCCGACGCCTATTACTTTTACGCATTTCCTTTCCTTTTTCAAATTGAGAAGTTGAGCGGCAGACTCAGTAATGAAAGACGATTCTGACCCTTGATCTAATAATGCTCGCAGCAGCAACGGTTGGCCAGCAGGTGTTAAAACCTTGATGATGGCCGTAGCCAGAAGAACAGGTGCAATGTCGTTTTCGGCTAAACACGCGTTATTTGCTGAAGCAATTGCAGTTGAGGGTGCAGTGCTTTCTGATCCCGATTGGGAAGTGGGAGTGGAAGAGGAAGTTGTCTTATTTGGTTGTGTTTCAGGAAAGGTTCCGTTACCTTGTGCTGCATTAGCTGCATCATTCAAGTGCAGTAATGAGTGATGTTTCTGATGGCAAGTAGAACACGTGAATGTGCTTGTACAATTCTGTGTGAAATGTGCATTCGAAAGGCAGTTAAAGCAAAGGTTATTCTTTTTTACAATTTCATGCCTTTTTTTTGCATTGAATGCTTTAAACTTAAAGCAATTCCGAATGGAATGCAAGCCCTGACACAGCGAGCACTTGTTAAGAATTTTTGAGTTGTGAACACGAACCGTATTTGAGGAAGTTTTTTTTTAGATTTTTGGTGATTTAAACCTGAGGAGGACTGTCCAATGACATCCAATGTCCTCGATCTCATCAAAATGAAATCTTCTAAGACGCTGTATTGCGGGTAATCAACATGCGTCGAAATATGTGATTCCCAAAGCCCACGAGTTGTACAAGGAAGTTTTTGCACTGTATGAAATATGAGAACGTCTTCCCACGATTCTACAGCTACTCCAAGATTTTTTAAAGATTGTTTCGCTTCGTTTGTCGTATCTAATAAGAGTTTCAGATCTTCGGATGATTCTTGAGTTAGTTTGGATTGATCGAAAAGAAGTTTAAACTGATTATCTTTCAATAATCTGATATTTTGATATCTTTTAACTAACAACGCCCACGCCGATTCAAAATTTGTGTCTGTATTTCGAAGTATTCGAGCCGCCTCACCGGATAAATTTCCTTTTAAATATTGAAGCTTATGAGCGTCAGATATCAAAGTGTTCTTGTTCACCATTGCTTCAAATAAACCTTTAAATTCTGGCCACATTTTAAGCGAACCATCAAAAGTGGGAATTTTAATTGGAGGAAGTTTAAGTTCGGCAGACGGTGATGGTGCATTTGATCCGTTAAGCGACTTGTTATGAAAACCTTGGCCTTCAATTTTGGAAATCTGCTCTTTCAACTCACACGCATAGTTAAAATAAACTTCTTTTAGATTATGAAAGGTAAGTGCATCCATATATTTTACTTTTACTTCTTCAGTAGGAGCTTCAACGATTTTCTGATGAAGGACTCTAGCCTCATCAAAAGAAGTTTCTAAATTGGATAACCGCACCTCGTTCATATATATCGATTTTTTTGATGGATCTAATTTTGTATACGCTTTATAATCAGCTTCTAAATCTTGCAAAACGGTTTGAACCGCATCTACTAAACCGGGAAGTTTGCTCTTACTCATACTGAAGCCAAATATATTTAATTAAATACCCAGGGAAACACACAACACACGATTTAATTAAGATCAAATTTGATCAATGAATTAAAGTATAAATAATGTTTTATTAAAAGCCACACACCTGTAGTTATGCGTTGCTCCCTCGTTGAACCAGCGTCTGATGATCCAGATCTTCACAGGATAATTTAAAATCGACCGCACGAACTTCAAATGTCTTTTCGTTTATACGACACACGAACACGATTGTCTTTAAGGTTTATTTTAAACCTATACGCACACGAACTATATTGTCTTTTTCTTCACGCACTTTTTGATAGTTTTTCTTTTGTTCTTAATGATCCTTTTTTGAATCCTTTACCATCCGGCTCGAAGGACCACTGATTGCCGCAAGGACAATTAGCAAAAAACGATAAAAGGATTGTATCCTCCGCGGTCAAATTGTCGCGAAGTCAAACCCAAAGGTTGCCGTCGGAAAAGCAAAAAAAGAATCGCACAAAATAAATGTTCCAAAGTGCCCAAAATAAGCAATAAAACGATAGTAAACCCTTTGAAATAAAAAGCAGTTTTTAATATACTAAAGTTCAAATTTGGTATTTTATTTAATGTTTTAACTGTAAGAAACTTCTCTAATAGGCTTTCGAATTTGGAATAAAATTTTATGGATTTTTCTATTCTAATGAAATCTCGTGATCAGCTGATTCCTCTTTTGGTCCAGCTATAGTTCATTGAACTTCAAAACCATCGATCGATAGCCAACCGTTGCTTGACCATCCAATGTATACATACATACATCATAGCCTTAACCTCGCACCTCTCATCCTCTTGGTTTAGCTTAGAAATCATCGATCGATCGACCACTGCTGCTTGACCATCCACTACATACATACACAAAAAAAACATCGCATGGTGGGAGGGACTAATTACTCATAGGGCGAAACTTATTTTTTCGGAGTTAACTCCCACAAATTGACATGATTGATTTGGTAATTGGTGTCATCTTTCATGCGCTCCCAATTTTGGCAATTATACGATGATAAAAAATGTGTATGCATGTTTTGCCGTCGGTGATTGAATCCGACCTTTGGTATGCTGATGCCGTCGGCAATTTGCATCTTTGGTTTACGCAATGTAGATTCTTAGATGATGCATGTTGCGTCGCAACACAATGAGACAGTTCCATGCGAAAGAAAACACAAAAATGCCAAACGAAAATTTTGTTCCCCAAAAGAATATTACTTTTTTTAACTTATCCCTTAACAACATTAATTGTTATTGATATAAAAACTTTAAACTAAATACCTTCACTGCCTGCCCACCCTAGAGCCTTGCGCCACAAAAACAATTTCATGCGATCCAGTCATAGGTATTTTTTTTTTTTAATTCTGCCCTACTTGCTTCGATCGCTGCCCTACCTTAAATTCGACTCTAGCTACGGCCCTGGGTCACAGAAATATCACAAACTTGATTCCCACTGACATTTTTCGACTCCCACTTACAACCGCGCTCCTACAGTGAGCCTCAGTAAGGATTTTAAAGTTTTACTCCCATCCAGAAGAGACTGGGATGATGACGCCGTGACCGTGACGAGAGATTTCGACACAAATATCTATACTGATGGCTCAAAGATGGAGTGCGGTGTTGGCTCAAGAGTCTTCTCTAAGTCTCTTAACATCTCTTAGTCATTTCGGCTACCTAATTTTGCTAGTGTATTTCAAGCTGAAATACTGGCAATTAGGGAGGTATGCGCAAAGATACTTAAAGCAGATCAAAACCAAAATCGTAGTACAGCCATCCTCACAGACAGTCAGGCACGGCTACATCATCCTGTAAATTGGTCCAACAATGTCAAGATGAGCTCGCAAGCCTAAAGGCTTGACCTCAAGGTCACTCTTATCTGGGTTCCTGGTCACAGTGGCATTGAGGGAAATGAACGGGCGGATGCCTAGCCAGGCAAGGATCAGCCCTTCACATCTCACTCGTGGAAAGAGTCAACATTCCCCTTAAAGTTGTGAAGGGCAATATATTGTCAATTTTTCTTAGTGAATCCAATCTTAGGTGGAGCAGTTTAACCAAATGCAAATTATCCAGAATGATCTGGCCCGCTTATAATAAATCCCGAACAATTGATCTGATATGTAGACTCATGCTGTTTTCCATTGGACGTCCGGAAGCGTCCAGAATCGTCCGGAACGCTTCTGAAACCGTTTCATTGGCACAAAAAATACTCTTCTGACGATTCTGAGGAGAGAAATTTGATTCTTGATTTTAATTCAGAAGACACTCAGAAGCACTAATACACGCAACACGAAACTTCAACAAAAATTTACTCAAACGTCAAAACAAACTGCAGTGCAACTTCATATTTTTTGTTCATCCCATTCGAATTAATTGTGCACTCGAAAACACTGAATCTAATAAAATTTAATAAACAAATTAAGAAAAACAAAAAGAAAAATTATTATTTGTAAGTAAGGGGTGGATACACTATTGTTTTTAATTTCACTTTTTGTGTGCCAGCAAAAAGTTTCTATTTAATGATTCACTAATACAGAGACGAAACTTCAAAATTGAGTAGAAGTAACAAGCACTGTTCCATTGGATTCAGAATGAGTGTCTTCTTGAGTGAAACCAATGGAAAACGACATCAGGCAGGGCATAGCCAGGGTCGTAGCAACCTGTACTGGTCACTGGCCAATAGGAGAACATGCGGTGAGGTTGGGTATTCCTTACAATACTCACTGCCGTAGCTGCGAAGACCAGCTAGAAAAGGAAAGTCTTTTATTTTCTTTGTAAATGTCCTGCTCTAGCCAGAATGAGAGCACAATATTTTGGAGTGGCATTTTTTGACGACTTATACGAACTTTCTGAAATGAAGATCAAAGACTTGATCTCTTTTCTAAATATGATAAGATCATTTAATTCTGGTCTCCACACAATTGGCCAATATGGGCAGTCAAAAACCGAGTAGAATTAAATGCTTCTTAGGCTCAGTGCTGCCTCCTGTCGCTAAATTGTTTTGGTTGTGAAAAGATTTTATTTTGCTAGGTGAAAATTATTCAACTAAAGCTCTAGAAAATTTCATCATTCTACATCATTCCAAAATAGGAAGTTGCATATCATCACTATAGCAATTCATGTCAGGAAAAAAAAGTTGTTGAGTAGACGCACCTTTGGTTAAAATTTCAATGTTGTTACTGTTTTGAAACATACTTTTTTACGTCAAAGGGTGGGACTTCTATTTTTTGTCATAATTTTCAATGTTTTGAACATGAAAAAGTTGCGAGAACGCCTCCAAACGCCAAATTCGTTTTGAGAAAATAACGGTTGATGTCATAAAAGATAGGGGTTGAGTAGACGCACGCATGTTGAGCATCAAGAGGCGTTTACGAAACTTTACTTATTCAAAATATTTAAAATTACAAAAAAAAAGTGGAGGTCCACTTTTTGACATAAAATAGTATGTCCCCGAAAAGTGGCAACACTGACATTTTACCGAAGGTGCGTCTACTCAACCCTTAGTTTTTAAGACATTAATCGCTATTTAACCATGGGAAATTTTCGCAGTAGTCTACCCGTTTTTTTACCATTTGTCCCAAATTGGACGCCATTTTTTGAAAATGGCGTCCAAGTGACAGGATTACAAAAATGATCCCCAATCTAATAAAATAAATAAAAAAGGTCCCCTCCAAAAGAAAGCACATGATTCTTTTACAGAAATGAAAGGAAATGGTCAGATGATATACTCTTTGACCAATTCCAGCAAAAAAAAAAATACAAAAATGAAACCTTCAAACTAAAGATCCATACGTGCACTTCATAAATAACGAATGCAATCCAAATACAAGAAAAAGTATCTTTAAATAACTCTTAAAGGCCATCGCATGCAACAAAGGTTAATGTCAGTGTTCTAGATATTAAATAGATAAATCGAAAATCGATAGCACCTCATAGGTATACAATTTTTATTCGTCAAAGAATATGCTATGCACTTTTTAAATTACTTATGAGTATCTCTTGATAGAAGTAACAGTGTGTTTTTGTTTCAAAGTCAAAGAGCAATAATTACCTGTGCTAGTTCAAGCGAGTTATCTGATTGTAAGACTGTCGCTTGAATTTCGTACTCCTTTCCTGCAATCAGAGAGTTTGGTGGAATTTTCAATACTGTTCCGGTTGTATGAAGAACATCCTGGAATTCCTCATCCAATCCAAGCATTTTCCATCGAAGCTACAAATAGTTTTGCTTACAAGGGGATTTACCTTGAGTTATAAACTAACTTACATAGTAGTCGTAACGTGGTTTACAAAAGGACACTCGAGCAGTAATGGTATACGGAATACTAGCAACAGTACTTTCAGCTCCTATCAACAGGAAATTCAATCCAGCTTTAGTCTGAAAAATAAATATATCTATTTAATGCTAGCAAGAAAGTCACACTATGTTGCGTCGTTAACTTCATTTCGTTCCAACACGCCATCAGTATATTTCATAGTGAATAGTTGCTGCTTGCTGACCTCTCCGGCATCTGTAATACCCACGATATGAAACATATAAATCACCCCTGGTTCAACCTGCAAACAGTCCAATGACTCGATTCATTGATTTTCCTTATTTTGTCAATAATAATTTTATACTAACTTCAGTTTTATTAATCGAAAACATATTATGTTTCGAAATTTTTGTCCGTTCCTTAACATTGATGCGGTTCTCTAGACTGCGTATTGCCTTCCAGACCAACAGTGTGTTCCTTTGAGACTTAACTCGGTTAGGGGTAGATTTGAAAAAAATCCTAACCTTGTATGAAAGTTTTATTCCGTCTCGAGGCTGAAGACTTTTAAAAAATATATTGGTAAGTTGATGTTGAGATGGTCTCCAAGGTTATCATGTTTAACTCACCCTACAACAACACCTTGTGGGTCACTCGTCAGACTGCCGTTATTTTCATGTTTACAAATTGTCTGTGGAGCTATTATCCTGAAGGAAGGTATTGCCTGCTTAAAAAAAGAAAGAAAATCTCTTTGCGATAAATACAAATTTAAAAGAAATATATTACCAAACATAATGGCCATTGAGAGATAAGAAGAACTACCACGATTATTGTTTTCAAGTGCAAGGACATGACGCGTATGGCATTTTAGCTTGTAGCAAAAACTTTCAACCACAACTTCATTGCTCGAAGTAGCTTGAATTACTAAGGGTATTGTGTGTTGGACAATCAATTCAAATCACTTTGGGGGTTGGAAAAGGATATTTGCTTTGCATTTCAACGGTTAAGTTGACATTGTAGATACAGAGCATGATGTACATATATTTTTAAAATATTGACAATGGCACGGTGAGGAAATAGAGCCTTTGATGGCAGGTTATAGTTACTGTCACAGGGGTCATTATCATTAGGGTATAGATTATGTTTACATTTAAAAATGACTAAATTTAATCGATCAGTTGTTTTATGCACATAATAAGATATGATGAAATGGGAAAAGGCCATGGAGGGCAGGGGTGTGCTTTTCCTCCTTCATTAAGAATAATAAAAGCTTAATTTTAAAAAGAATTTGATATCTTGAGCATTTTCTTTCAGCAATGTTTCAACGGCATTTGGATCAAATGGAAATAATCCACAGCTTTTGAAAGCGTATAAAATGGTCGTCCTATCCTTGTTATTCATTAGCTCGTCTAACACATCACAAAAACTATCTTTGTTCATTGCGCTGCCGTGACTTCCCAAACGTTTGCACCACTCGTTTAAAATATTTTTATAATCTGACTTTAGCATATAAAATTATGTTTTTTTGCTGCTGCAATAGTCACTTAGTTCAAGGGACATGCGTGAGAAGCGTGTCCATCGAAAAAAAAGAACCGGAAGTTGAACATCATTCTTTCAAATCCAAACGTTAAGACCTTCCTTAACATATTGAAAAGTTTCTCCCCGCATTCATCGAATCCCCGTCTTGCCAAACACCCAGTCAGGCTTTTTATTTTGGACTGATTTCAGCCAGTTGGGTGATCTTTTGTTAGGCAAAATAAATATAGGAGGAAGTGTTCTTCTATCTACTGAGAATTTCATTAGCACAGTTAGGTTCTCTTTTTAGTTTGCTGCCTTTATTTCATGCAGATTTTGTATGCCTTTTGCGGCAGTGTCATTCCCAGGCCTTGGAGCAATCTGAATCCCGTTTCATAGGTGTTAAAACTCTAGATGAATCCTCAAGAATGTCTAAAGCATCATCTTCTCTTAAATATTCTTTTAGCTCGGCAACCTAATCCTTTCCTCTGTTATATAAGCACGTCTTTTAGACACAGTTTCAGCCGTTCGTAGGCTTAGATCGGGATGGCATCGTTGTACAGTGGGGCAGCTCCATACATTGCGATGATAAAAAGGTCACCTTTCTTTGGCAGTTTAACAATCACGCCATTCTTTCAGTCCTTGGGATAGCTTTCATTTTCCTAAATCATTTGTATCAACGGATATAAAATACTAGCCGCTGTTATGGGATCGGCTTTCAGGAATTGAGCTGGTAATCCGTCCAGCCCAGCTGCCTTGTTGTTTTTGATTAGATTTATTGCTGTATGGATTTCCGATTCTGACGGGGTTTCGATGTCAATACCCCTATAGGACCTGCGCATCTCGTTTAGTTGGGGCACTTCAGCACTCTGCTCAACTGAATCCTCATTTAGCAGGGCACAAAAATGGTCCTTCCATCTACGAAGCTGATCCTCAATTGATACCAAAAGTGTGCCATCCACATCCACCACAGGATGATTCGTGTTGCTTTTTTTTTCGATAACATCTATTGGCTATTTGGTACAATTTCCGGATATCTCCTCTTCTGGCAGCGATTTCCGCATTATCTGCGAGTCCATCTAACCTCACCCTTTTGTCACGTCTCACACAGCGATATACCATCTTATGTGCAATGCGGTACTCTCTTCGCAAGTCAGCCTTTCGTTGAATATCTGCTTCGGCATTTATTTGAATTTTCAACGATTTGCGAAGTTCGATCTTATCCCAGGTGTCTTCGGATATCCAAGAGTCTCTAAGTCTCGTTCGCTTGGGTACAATATCGGATCCAGCCTCCATAAAAACACTTTTAATTTCGCCCCACATCTCATCAATTGTTGAATGCTGGATTCCGTTTAATGACGAGGCTCTGTCGTTAAGGGTGGTGACATAGTTTCGACATATGTTGGGGTCATTTAAAGCATTCGTAATGAATTTTGAGCTCCTGCCCGTATCTACCATCGCTGTACAAGGATCGAACGTTCCATGCTCCGATTTTCGTACGTATGCGGTAGCCAAAAGTAACATTTGCGCTTCTTGAAAGACTTCTTCTTTTTGTCAACGATTCATTTATTATTATGGCGTCTTGATTGACGCTCGTACATGAAAGATGCCGCACCCTCAAATCCAATGTGCGGTTTACTGCAACCGAAGCTTCAGAAGGATTTTCCATAAAAAGATTACCTCTTGGGGACTCATTTCCGTTTGTTGTCATAGTTCATGCATTTGCATATACCCTTCCACCATGGTGTTTTCCAAGATACGATTGATAACATACATAAGCTCAGATTTGACAGGCACACCCACCTTTTGTATGGTCAAACACATAACTGCTCGAGGCCGCCCACTATGGGAAAACAGACACCAAGGGGTAGTCTTACAATACTGGAGGGGACCTACAGTTTTTTGCCGAGTCCGAACGCACTTTTTCATGACAAGTATACTCTTGGAGAATTTGTCAGTTCCTCGCAAGAGGCAGTACCTCGGATACAACACACCTTCGGCATGACAGTCCTACGCACTAATCATCATGAGTACGAGGTACTGGCATAGGTTTCTTAAGTATAATCAGTATTTTAAAGTCAGTAAACCATTTATTTGAAACAATTATTAAGCGCAAGTTGGATTCGTACTAAGCTTTACTATGGACAGGAGTCCAAATGCATCATTTAGAACCCAAACAAAAAGTTTCATATGTAAACAAAACTTGAAAACTTCAAGTTTGCAAATAATTGTTTGCAGTTTTAATTAATGGATTTATAATGAATAGTGTCACTATAAAAAGGACTTACAAACAATGATTAAGTTTTAGTTCGAAAAAATTTATACTACACAAGAGGTACGTTTCTGAAACGTATAATGATTCGAATCGAAGATGAAGAATTTGAAGAAGTCCTTAGTTATTCTCTATTGCGAAATGATCTTCAAACATTGCATCGAGTTGGCAAACCTGATGCAAACAAACTTTCAACTTTAAATGATGCAGCTCGAAAAAGGGAGCAAAAACGTTCAGAACGTGCAAAACTTAAATCGGCCAATGGAGACCATGTTGAGATTCATGATCAAGTAAGATTTTTTTGAAATTTAAAATCTTGATTTCACAAAAAAAAAAAAAAAATACTTAGTTCTATAGAGATCACAAGTTGCTTCTGACCCTATTTCGGGTACTGGCCGTTATGCCCGTCCTCAGATCAGAACCGGGGAAGATATCTTTTTCTTGGAGGTCCGGAGCAACAATGTATGCCATATTATTTTGGTGCCTAATGACTGTTGTCGTTTTATTCATCGGCCAAGAGCGAGTTCAGATTTTAATTACAACCAAGGATTTCGATGAATACATCTATGCCATATTATTTGTAATTTATTTAATTCCACATTTTTGGATACCATTCGTTGGCTGGGGAGTTGCTTCTCAAGTAGCAAAATACAAGACATCTTGGGGAACATTTCAGGTACCTAATCAAAACTTCATCTTCTTGTGAATAAACTCGCATTCTGATTTGTTAAATGCTTTTCAGCTCCGATTTTATAAAATCACTGGAACTTCGCTGCAGTTTCCAAATTTGAAAATTACAATTTATATTATATCTGTTGGATGTTTGTTGTGTGCAATGTTATTCTTGTGGCTGCTTAGTATATTTCTCGATGGTAAAATTGTTAACATTTCTCAGATAGGCTTAAGTTTATGTATGTTAATTTTTAACAGGATATCCACTTTGGCATACGATAGCCTATTATCATATTATCACGATGCTAAATATGAATTGTGCTTTGTGGTACATTAATTCCAGAGCTATTAAGACAGCATCACATGCTCTAGCAAAGTGCTTCAAAGCGGTAAGTGATGATGATGAAGAGAAATAAGGAAGAAAAGTTAGTGAACTGATCAAAGATATTTTGGTATATCAGAATGAGTGTGGTGCACTGTGACGTATACGTACTTTTTTTACAATTTTGAAAATACTGTTAATTCTTCATTTAAACTATTTATATGAACCTCAATATTTGCAGGATGTCACGAGGGAATGCCATGCTTCAATTATATCTCAGTATCGTTTTCTGTGGCTGAACTTAAGTGAGCTCTTGCAGTCATTGGGAAATGCATATGCAAGAACTTACTCCACATATTGCATTTTTTTGTAAGATTTTATGTTCTCTATAAATTATTCAAATGTGTAAATTGCTTTAAAAATTTTATTTTCATAAATATAGATTTGTTAATATCGCCATAGCTGTATATGCTGCATTTGCCGAGATTATCGATAAAACTAATATTTTCAGCATTTCCTACAAGGAAATGGGTTTCATAGTCGATGCAGTTTACTGTTCAGGATTACTTTTCATATTTTGCGATTGTTCGCATAATGCCACTTTGGTTGTGTCTAAAGGTGTCCAAGAAACATTGCTGTCAGTCGATCTAAGGAATGTCGATGCCCAAGCACAAAAAGAAATTGATTTATTCATAATTGCCATTGAAATGAATCCAGCTATTGTTAGCTTAAAAGGTTATGTCAACGTTAACAGGGAACTATTGACATCTGTATGGATTTTTTTTTGGCTATTAAAGTCAGAATTTTAAATAAAGTTATTTTTTTTTTCTTTTTAGTCGATTTCGACTATAACAATCTACCTTCTTGTATTGATTCAATTTCGATTTACATTGGATCGGGGTGGAGAGGAGGATTACTAGAAGGAATTTTTATTCTTTAGTTAAATAATTATATTTTTATAAAACCGAATGTTTTTGTAAATATTGATGCACGCACAAAATTGAAATAATAACTAGCACTTCAACAAATCATTGAATTAGTTGAGTTTTGTTCTTTGGTTGAGACCATTCGGGTGTGTGATAAAATGTATAAAATAAGTGAAAATGAATTTAATGAAGCTATGAATTACTGCATGATAAATTCTGATATGAAGCAAATTATTAATTCTACGAAACAAGAAACGTTTGATAAAGTACTATCGCCAGAGATGCTGCGCCAAAAACGGGAAAAAGTAATACGAGATGAATTGAAGTCAAGAGATGGCGAAACTGGAGAAATTCATGATCAGGTGCATTATGTGAAATATTTGTTCATATAAATTTTAAGGAGTGACCTCAGATGCAATACATAATTAAATTTTTTTATTTTTAGAAAAAAAATATATATCATAAGAAAATAAAATATTATTATACTATTAATGAATTTTACAAAACTTATAAATTAAAGTATTTTTGTGACCTTCAGTTCAAAAATGCGTTTCGCCCAAGTTCAGTTAGATTTTTAGACGAAAAATGTCCAGTCTATGAAAACCGACTGAAAATAAACAGAACGGGAAGGATGGAAATAATCAAATTTCCGATGAAAAAAGTTCCAAAATTTCAAAATAGCGGCTGACGCACAACACTTAAGCCTCGCCATTTTTAGTAAACTCAGAATTTCTAGCAATTCCAATAAAAAAATTTGATTAGTACTATGTAGTTTTGCAAGAAAAAGACCACTGCCAACTGGCAGACCATACTTGTTTTATTTATAGTGTTACTGTGAATAAAATAATTGCAAGCAACTGTTTTCTCATGCAACTTTTTAATTTTGAAAAAAGTGTGAACTTTGGCGATGGATTAATAACAGAATACTTACTTACTTATTCGGCTCCCGATCCATGGAGGGTCTCTGCCTAAGATATTGCGGTCTTCCACCGGTTGCGGCCCCTCACACGCTTCCTCCAGTCGTCGAGACCAAGCGCCCTTGCCTCTGTAACCGCCTGGTCCCTGTAGCGGAGGTTCGGTCTTCCTGGTCGTCTCGAACCTGGGGGCTGGAATTTGAAGATTTTCTTGACTGGAGCGTTGTTGTCAATTCGCTCGATGTGGCCGAGCCAGTGTAGTCGATTTGTTTTGGCTCTTTGGACTGCATCCACATCTTGGTACAGCTCGTACAATTCACTATGAAGCTTCTCCTCCAATCGCCGTCTTCGCATATAGGACCAAATATCCGCCGAAAGTTTTTTCTCTCGAAAGTGCCCAGTATCAATTCCCCTTTTTTACTTATCATCCAGCACTCGGCGCCACACAGTGGGGCCAAACCTACGATTTAGGGAAAAAACCGGAATCATTTCGTAAGTATTTGCACCCGCTAAATTGAATGATATCATCCGTTTTATGATCAGAGTTAGGGGGAGCTTTTTAACTTTTCATAATAGTAGGATATTTTGTATCAAATACGGTCAGGTGAAAACTACAAAGTAAATAACGATTTCTCACAAAAGAAAAAGTGGATTGGACTGATTCAAAGTTATTTTTAAAGAAGAATAACAGAATTTTCAAATTCCATTTCGACTTCTGTTTAAAAACAATCACGTCTTTATTGAACCGGTTATATTCAATCAGAAATTATCATATTTCTTAAAGTAAATTTCTATTCACTGATCCCAAAACTGGTAGAATCTGGTGATGAAATTTTAATAGGATCTTCATTACCACCAGGACTACCAGAAAAGAGCTGAAACGAACCCTAGGAAGGTGAAGCTTTTTTTGTACGGCTAATCAAGTCCGGAAGTACACCCGATGTCCAAATTTTGGCTAAGTTTTTCGGTTTAATCGAAAAAATAGGGTAAATTATTTTCTCATCAGAAACACTAGGGTATATATTAACACAGAACATTCAAGGAAAAATTTCAAAAAATAATCCATGAGATGGAGGAATAATGGAAAATATCAGGTTTAAATGCTCAAAATTTCAATGGTCCGTTTTAATCCCTTATTTCGGCCAAAAGCAATTTTTTTTACTATAAAATCATTATAACAGCTGGATTCCGCATGAAAAATACTGAAAGAAAAGTGTATCGCAATGCCATATTAAACACTTTTATATATGAGGTTTTTTCCACCTTGGGACCACTGTGCGCCGTAGATTAGAACTGGTAAAATTAGCGTTTTGTTTAGCGTGCATTCAGCATCCCCAAGTCATTAAGAGTACCAAATTTCATTAATTTGCATTAAGAATTGGGGTGGGAAATAATTTTTGGCGGTGAATTTCAGCAAACGGACTTAATACCAAACAGATTTCGTTTTTATTTTCTCAAAACAACACTAACAAAAAATGAAAAGTGGAAAAGTGGAAATAAAAAAAAAATATATAAAATTATTAAAGGTTTGATCCCTTACTTTGAAACTCTGTGATTTTTAGTCCAAACTACTGTCAGTTATTTTTTTATTTATGAACTTTGACAGAAATTTGGACTAAAATTAACACAAATGCACAGAAATGATAGAAATTGAAAGTAAAGGAACGGACCTTATAGCACAATATTATCAACTGTGGCCATTTGCTATCGATAAACGACTTTTGACGAAAGGCGATCATCGAAAATATTAATTTTGGTGTTAAAAAATTGCTTGGTTCGCTCAGACTCTGCTCAAAGTAAAAACAATTCACTCAAATATTTAAAAATCATGGGCTCCACAAAATTAGGCCCCAACAGAAAAATAGAAATAAGGCCCCAAATTGGGGTAATTTTTCATAATCAAATTATGCCTCAATGAAATAAGGCCCCATTGAAATGAAAAAAAGCCCCAAAGATAAATGAAATAAGACCCCAACTTGCTTGTCTTTTTATATTTTAATGAAATTTGTTTTTTTTTAATACTAAAGTTTATTTTCAAAAACGAAATATACCCCAAACATCAAACAAATACTTGGATTGTATCCTGTACAACTTCTCTGCAACAAGGACACTTGTAGCTCTCCTCCTCCTTCAGCTTTAGCTTCAGCTTGAATTTTGAGGTTGCATTCAGCACAAATTTTTTAATGTCTGTGCAAGGCAACAAAACAATATTTGCCAGCAAGCCACAAATCCTTACAAACCACGCAAAATAGGTGAAAAAATCGTGCGATTGATGGTTTTCAACACAATACTTATAATGAAAAGCATCAGAAAGAACAAGAATATCTGACAAAAATCGCGCTATTTTTTTGTCTATTCTGTTACTTATAGCCCAGGAAAATTAGACTTTCACTTCGAAAAAATTGCGACAAAGCTGATTTTTGGTGGAGTGGCTTATTATGACGTCTTAAGCATTTCCTGAAAAGTACCCTAAATTTGGCCCGGGGCTAAATTTTTTAGGGGGGGTGAAAGGGGTTGAAGTTCAGTTTTTTGCGGTGGTAGGGAAAAGGGAACGGCCGCCATCTTGAAAACAAAGTTGATTTTGTTTTTGTTTAATAACTCGTTGATATTGCGTTTTTCAAAAAAATGACCTAAGGACAGATTTTAGACGATTAAATTATCTAAAAAATGAGCCATTAAATAGCTCTGTATGTTTATTAATCCCAAAGTTACAGCGGATCAAAGGTCACCTATGCCTCATATATGGTGGGGATGAAATGACGTTTTCTTAGGTTTTTCGCTTATTTGTGAATTTTGTTGGTCAGAATAGAAGACTCATTTTACAGACAATCAAGAGCAGTGCAAAATATATTCTAGACATCATCAAAAAAATTCACAAATAAGCGAAAAACCTTAAAAAACGTCATTTCATCCCCACCATATATGAGGCATAGGTGACCTTTATACGCTATAACTTTGAGATTAATAAACATACAGAGCTGTTTAATGGCTCATTTTTTAGATAGTTTAATCGTCTAAAATCTGTCCTTTGGTCATTTTTTTGAAAAACGCAATTACAATGAGTTATTAAACAAAAACAAAATCAGCCTTGTTTTCAAGATGGCGGCCGTTCCCTTTTCCCTACCACCGCAAAAACTTGATTTTACAATAAGGAGTTGTACTTAAACATAAATCACAAAACAAAATTTGTCCAGCGATAAGCAAAAATTTTATTAATTTTTTGGACTAAACTCACTGCACCATGAAGTTCTTGAACGTTTTTCTCTGAAACTATTGGTTCTACGAAAAAAAGTATGTTAACATTTTTTGTGTAGAATAACATCAGCTTTAATTTTTACCTTCACATTTTTTCAATAAAACCGATAGTTTAGGAACAATTCCCAAAAAACTGAACTTCAACCCCTTTCACCCCCCCTAAAAAATTTAGCCCCGGGCCAAATTTAGGGTACTTTTTAGGAAATGTTTAAGACGTCATAATAAGCCATTCCACCAAAAATCAGCTTTGTCGCAATTTTTTCGAAGTTTGGCCATTTTTTTGTCTAATTTTCCTGGGCTATTACTGATGCTTTTCAATATTAGGATCGTGTTGAAAACCATCAGCGGATTTATACTTGCACTTAGGGCCAGTTTGTTCACAACTTGTCAACTTAAATCAATGATAATTCCAGTTGATTATCATTGAATGCGTTTGTTCAGCCAAATTTTAAACAGAGAATCCATGATTTGAGCACTTAATTGCAGAAATCACTAATTCGCCGATTCTGTCTGATTAGCACGATTTAATCAAAGATTTCCTGGAATTTTGTTTGTTCATCATTGGTTATTCCCAAAGCGTAGGTATAAAAAAGAAAAACAAAATCTATACAAGAACATTAAAAAACAGAAACCATGTATCGTTCATCTCGCAAAATAAAACAAACAATTTGTCAAGATTTTACTACTAGTTGTAGTTATTTTATTTATTACCCAAAAAGAAGTGCCTAATTATAAAATATGTATAGAAAAATTCCCATCACTAGATTACACAAAATGCCAGCACTACCTACACACTTCAACTATACATTTGGAACAAAAAAATCAAAACAGAAAGCAATATTAAAATAAAAACAAATTTCACGTGGGTAGTTATTTTGTATAGTAATATAACAGGAAATAATCGTAAATCGAACAAAAAATTAAATTTGAAGACGCTGATTGTTTTTGTACACAAAAATGTTTTTTTTAGAAAGCTCACTTACACTAAACTAAGTTAATGGCAGAATACGTCTGACAATTGATTTGACAGATAGACTGGAAACTGGAAAGATTATTGGAAAAACTATGATTTATTAATCAAACAGAAAATTCCGTGAACAAACACTTTCTGATTATCACAGATTCATAACCATGGGTTTAACAGAATCTGTGATAATCTAATTGCTGATTTAACAAACTGGCCCTTAACAACACTATGTTAATCTGATTTAACCAGAGTGACAATCGTTTTCTTTTCAAGCTTTTACATCACCTCGGTTTTACATTGAAACATGATTGCTGGGACCACACCTAGCGGTATTTTTCTAGCTCTGGGTCCTCGGATTTTCATAATACATTTTGTGAAAACAATCACAACAAAAACATAAATGTTAAAAAAAGAGCCAAGATCTTATATGCACAAGAAACCTGTGCGCCAAAAGTCAGCCAAAAAAAGTAATGAGATCTAAAATATATGCCAAGTTTTAAGTTCATGAAGTTTATTATCAAATATCTTAAGTGGAGTAACATCGAAACAACTCCAACTTATGACAGAAATTTGATATTTAATGATTACTGATTAAAATGTGGTGGGTTCACTGGTCAAGTTTTCATACAATTAAGTTTGTGATTAAGTAAGTAATTAAGAGAAAACTTGCCATGTAAATCCACCAAATTTTAATCAGTAATCATTAAATACCAAATGTCTGTCATAATATAATAACACCCCAAGAATTTTCATTGTTGTTGTTTTGTATGCTTTTTTTTGGGGCCTTATTTCATTTTTTTTTGGGGGGCCTTATTTCCTGTGGGGCCTGATTTCGCGGAGCCAAAATCATGTTTGGAAATAAATTGCTGGAAAACCGTTACCCGCACAACAAAGGGCTGTAAACCAGATTTGGGCGGTTCAAAAGTCTTTTTTTAATTAAAAAAAATTAAAGAATTCGTCGTAAGTTGGCAAAAATAGAGGATGTGAAATAAAATGGGTCCTAAAATTTTAGAAATTGTCATAATTCCAAAGCAAAGTGAAAACCAGAATACTATACCTACTTTGACTATTTCGGTATTAAATGACCTCAGGAACCCATAGTTTTCGTGAAAGAACCGGACATGATAATTGGAAACGGTTTTTTGCTTTTTATTCAGACACCTCTAGATTTTCAAAATAGAGTTTTAACATAAAATAATTTTCACAAGGACATTTAACCGTTTTTGCAATTGATCTTGTTAGACAGGACCTCGACCGGATGTAGTTGAAATATCTTTTTTTTTTTTAATTATTTACTGACACGTCAGTAAGCAAGGGGTATTCACAAGCTTTTCTTTTTACTTGCGATTATACATAGGTACTATAAGGCAAGTTTTGGATTCGTGCAAACAAAGAATTTTGAGATAACAATCAAACATGATATTACGATGATAGAGAACACCAAAAAAGTGGGTGGCACAATTCTGTCTGTCTGTCTGTTCGTCTACAGCCTAAACGGCTTGATCGATTTTGTTCAAACTTGGTACATAGTGGTTTTTGGTGATTATGCCGACACATTTTTTTTCATTTTTTTTTTAGAACCAAAAATAACGGTACCTGCCATACAATTTTTTTTAACAATTTTACATAATCGTATTTTTCTCAAAAATGGCTCGAAAATTTTTCTTAAAAAAAATTTAGTAAATTTATTTTAGTAAAGGCTTCCTTTGAGTTGAAAACCATTTTTCAAAAATGGTTATTAATGGTACCTCCAAAAGAACCATTTTTTTAATTTTTGGTTTTCTTCAAAACGATACGACCGATTTCAATTATTTTTTTTATACAGAAGCTTCCAAAAAATATAAACAGTTTTGCGTACAAAAAATTTTTGAAAAAATATTTTTTGGATTTTTAAAAAATGTTTCAAATTTTTTTTTTTGAAAATCAAATATTTCGAAAACGACATGATCGATTTTTTTGAAACTCGATATTTAAGAGTTTTTTAGTATTCTCTATAATATTTTTGGAAAAAGAATTACATTTATGAAAAAACAACGGTACCTTCCATACAAAAGTTAAAAAACCCCAAAAGAAAATATTTTTTTGCTTAAAAACGACTCCTACGATTTTGATTAAACTTTTTTCATACTAAAAATAGTACGATCTACTACCAAAAATTATAAAATTTCACACTTAGCAATTATTAATAGTACCTGTCATGGAACGTATTTTTTTATTTTGAATTTTCTCGTTTTTGGCTAAGCGTATTAAGATGATTTTTTTATATACGAATTTCAGATAAGATTCAATAATATTGCAGTTTAAAATTTTCAAAAAAAAAGTTTTTGGATTTTTAAAAAAAGTTTCAATATTTTTTTTTGAAATTTCGATATCTCAAAAACGGGTTGACAATTTTTTTTCAAATTTTGTTTATATATACACATAAATATATTCTTTAAATTTGCATACCAAAATTTGTTCTTAAAAATGTTATAAGAATTTTATATATAAAAAATTAATTATTTTAAGAAACCGCTCCAATGATTTGAAATTTTTTTTCCTATACAATCATATTCAATCAAGAATTGAGGACCTTGCAACAAAAGGGGGGCAGGTCCAAATTTAACTTTTTGTGGAAAATTAAAACAAAACTATTTTAAAAAATAATTACTTAATTTATGTTAGAAAATACTATGCCATAAGAAAATTAGGATGTTTTCACACCATTTTAATCAAGTTTTAAAGTAAATAAATTTGTTAGGTAATTTCTATGATTTTTCAAAGTTTGGATCTGCCCCCGATTTGCACCAAAATGTAATAAATTTGCTTCATGATTTTAACGAATGAATAATAAAACACATTAAAGTTAGTTACTTAATATATTTAGAATCATTATTCATCACTTTAATAATTCAACAGTAAAAAGAAAAACAGATCAGATTACAAATTTAAAGGCTTACTTCAGCCTGATAATCGCCAATGTCACTGGAAACTTCATCTTTTGGTGCAACAGTTTCACTTATAAGAGCCTCGTAGAATAACAGTTTGTTTGGTGGAACATAGTTCTTTACTAGTTCGATCGCGTCTTTATATTAAGCCATTTTTAAACGCAAAGTATGATTGGACATCGGTTCCGGAGGCCGAACAGACAAGTTGGCTTTAATATTCCTCATGTTAGGAACATATTCGAATAAAGGCATTCCTGTTGATGAACTAATTGCATAACAGTTTCAATGTGCTTTTGACTATGTTCAAAAATGCGATATTTTGAATCGAATCTTCTCTGCATTTATAATCACTTTTTTAAAATGACCTTCGCAGTGTTAACTGAATTTCAGAATCATATTTTGGTCAACTTTTACAACTTTAAAGTTTTTAGAAGCTTGCTTTATACATTCGGCATATTCAGTAGTGGTGAAAACATAATCTTTCTTCCTATTAAACTTTTCTATTACACCAAAACACCTATTACAAGGCAAAAACCTTCTTTAAAACTTCTTATCTGAAAGTCAAGTTTGGAAGTCCACTCATTAGAAATACGATTTGGTCTATTTCGATGTTTCCCACGCTGAGACAAAGCAAGCGAAGCTTACATTAGGGTTACGATATTGTTTACATATTATCTACACCCTTTTTTGGTATTCCCTGGAGAGATGCAAACCCATTTCTTCAAACTTTGATATGTACTCCCCAATGTGGACTGGCTTTTTGCAAATGACGTAAGAATTTCGTTTGTGTCAAGAAGGAGGCAGATCCAGATCTGCCACCTTTTTGCACCAAACGCACCAGAGTGGCAGATCCTAATTTTGCTATAACGGGCTTATTTTTAGTAGTATCGACTTCGGTTTTGCACCAAAAGATAGCTTTTTTTTGTTCACATAGTGAGCGAAAAAACCGGTTTTGGTAAAAAATTGGACCTGCCCCCCTTTTGATGCAAGGTCCTCAATTAAGATGGCATTCTTTTTTTCCACCTCAAACTGTCAAAAGAGTTGTTTTAGCCAATTTAAATGTCGTATTTCATGCTTCTCTTCATTTTTCTCTAATAGTTTCCATGTTTTTATATACAATTTTCTTAAACCCGCAGTGTCTTGAACATAAGAGCAAATACGTGCAATCCAGTCGTGCATTTTATTTTAATATCGCTTTATTAACTTCTTATTGGAAGTTATTGTAATTGGCCCGATTTGTCGAATCGAAAATTTTGACATATCTTCACGTTTCGAGCTCCTTAGAATCGGAATCCATCATTTTTAGAAAGATGTCTGTGTTTGTACGTACGTTCGTTCGCTTTTTTTCGTTCACCATATCTCAAGAAGGAATAAAGATATCGACTTCGGATGAATTTTATTTTATAGGTAGAAGTTTCATTACGTGCGGAAAGGACTTTAAAACAAATCAGTAAGCGGTTTTTTTACTATAGCAATTTAAAAAAATAGTTGTTGAATTTTGTTAGTCCTGAATATCTTGAGAACGAATCATGCTTCAGGTTGATTTTATTCTACGCATTTTGACGTAATAAAGAATTGGTAAAAATATAAAAACATATCAACCTATAGTTTTTTTTTAATTAAGAAAAAAGTTGGTAAAAATTGTTGAAAAAAGTTGTTTGGCTCGAATATCTTGAGAATAAACAATGATACTGACTTCGAGGTAGTTTTAATTTATACACTAGTTTATATATAAAAATTGATACAATTTAAAAAAAAATTGAATTAATAGTTTTTTTTTTAAAGTGAAAAAAAACTGCAAGCAATTTTATCAATAATTGTTGAAAACTTGTTTTTCGCCTCAAATACCTTGAGAACTAAAAATGATATTGGCTTCGGGGTAATTTCATTCTATATATTAGTTTATAATAAATTAATAAAGGATAAGTTTTCAAAAAAAAATCAACAAACTGTTTTTTTAAGCAAAAAAATACAAGAAACTTTACCTACCAAAAATTGTTGAACATTTTTTTAGTCTAAATATCTTCAGAACAGGATAATTTTACTCTACATACTATGTAGTTCAAATTTGTAAAAAAAAGTAATAAATAGTTTTTTTTTTATAGAAAAAGGTTACAAACATTTTTCAACAATATTTTTCTATATAATTTGGTCTTCACTTGTTTGCCTATTGAACATCTGTAAAAGTTTTCGAAGATCGAGAATCGGCGATTTTTTAATAAAAAAAAAAATAACATTGGGCCTCTAGCTTCCGAGGGCACCAATGGGAAGTTACTAGTGTGGGTCGCACCCAGCCTCTTTTTTAATTTTTGGTGCAAACAAAATACTTTCGGAAAAAGTTTTTTAAAAAGTGTACTATATTGCGAGTTTTCAAAATCCTATGTGAAGTGAGCTATACTACATCAGATAGTACTCATACAAATCTATAAGATGTCATCATTAGTTCAATTTTGTCAAAAGGTGGACTTGAGCCGTTTTTCATTTATTTTATGTGTATTAATTTATTTTACAGAAAATCATTAAAAAATTTTCAATCCCAATTTTGTGTATAATATTTTTTTTTCTGATTTTCAGTTTTATCGAGACCACCAGTTGTTATTAAAATTATTTCTCTACCTGGGTGTTATGCCCATTGTTCGTTCTGGACCGGGAATTATTTCATTCAAATGGAAGTCACCACAGATGGCATATGCTTTGATCCTTTACTGTTTAACTACAATTTTAGTCATAACAGTTGGTTATGAGCGACTTCGTATTTTTCAAACAACAAAAAAATTCGATGACTACATTTATGCCGTTATCTTTATTATATTCTTGACACCGCACTTTTGGATACCATTTGTTGGATGGGGAGTTGCCAATGAGGTGGCAACCTATAAAACAATGTGGGCTCATTTTCAAGTAAGATTTTATCGAGTTACTGGAGAATCGTTGATGTTCCCAAGACTTCGAATTATGATTATAATTTTATTCGTTGGATGTGTTACTTTAGCTGTGGTAATTTTATACAGTCTTAGTTGTCTGCTTGATGGTAAGTTTGATTTAAAATTAAAGCTTTTATTAATAACAGAATGTATGTTCATGCTTTATATATAAATAGGATTCCTGCTTTGGCACACGACAGCATATTTCCATATTATCACCATGGTTAATATGAACGCTGCTTTGTTATACATCAACACGAGAGCAGTGAAGGAGGCTTCGCATAGTTTATCAAGATGTTTCAAAAAGGTAAATGACAGCACCTGTCAAATGTTTCTTTCGGTGTTTGCTATTAATATTTGAATAAAGAGAAACAAAATAATTTAACCGTTTTCCATTGAAGATAAATTTTTAGTACATGAGCCCGGCAATACAGTAATTTATGTCGTTTTCGATTGGATTTTGGAATTGGTCCATTCCTATCGAACCTTCTACTCCAAATCTTCCATATTCGATAGGAATGGAAAAATTCCAAAATACAATCCAAAACGTTATTAACGTGGCTTTCGATTGAACGTTCGGAGTACTCCTATTGCACTCCATTTTTACTCTTATTACTGGAAAAACCTTTGATGGGATGTTAGGAGTAATGTTTTCGGAGTCTTATTCTGTTACCAATTTCAAGATTTGGAACACTCGCATACATACACAGTTTTTCGTCGAATTACTTGTCAAAAATGATAAATGCTTGAAGAAACCATTTTGTAGAATGGCGTTATTCGGTAATGTGTGTCTGTAAATTTGACAACACGATGTTTTCTCCATTGTACATATATCCACTCTATAGTATTCTCATGAAACACGATTTTGTAGGTTGACATTTGGTCGATAGGTTCGCTGTGATCGCCTTACCGAGATCCCTTAACAAAAATTAGGATTACATTTGGACACTAGATGGCTACGAGCTTTTCTTCTTCATGAGAATACTATAGAATTTATATATGTACAATGTTTTCTCATTCGATTAAGAATCAAAAAGGAGTGGAAACGTCAGAAAATCCGATCGAAAACGACATATGTATGTACATAAAACTCTATACACTTCAAAAACTTTACTACTTTTTAACAGAATATTTTGCCAAAATATTTATGAGTTTCGTTTTTTTTTTATATTTAGGACACTAATTTCGATTGCAATGCTAGAGTTGTGTCAGAATATCGAATTCTTTGGCTCAATTTAAGTGAAATTCTACAAGCTTTGGGCAATGCTTATGCTCGAACTTATACAACTTTTTGTCTTTTCTTGTAAGATTTCTCTATACATGTATTTTTTTCTACACTAAACTTATATTTTATATTCATTTTTGTAGGTCCATTAATATAACCATTGCAGCTTTTGGAGCTCTTTCGGAAATTTTCGACAGTGGATTTTCCCCCAAAGTAGTTGGGATGTTGATATTGACAATTTACTGTACATCTTTGCTGTTTATAGTATGTGATTGTGCTGAGGGTGCTACTAATGTGGTAGCCCAGGAAATACAACACACTTTGCTTACATTGGATCTTTCAAAAATAGAAATACAAACTCGAAGGGAAATTGATCATTTTATATCAGCAATTGAGTTGAATCCACCAGTAATTTGCATGAGTGGATATGCAAAAATTAATAGAGAACTTCTAACTTCGGTAACATAATATCTGAACCCTTAAAAATTGTTTAATTCTTCTATTAAATATTTTTCTATTTCAGTTGTTCTCGAAAATTGCAGTTTATTTAATAGTGTTGGTGCAGTTCAAACTTTCTATTGTTGAACAGAGTAAGTATTTAGCTAATGTATTAGCAAATCATACAAGTAATAAGACTTAGAATCCTGGAATGTTTATTTTTTATTGAAAATGATAACATATTTTCTTGTAAATCTTTTCAAAGTTTTCGATCAATTAAAAATCAAAGAATCCCAAATTGTTGTTTTTTTTTCTACACATCAAAATGTATTGGTTTTTGAAGTATTTCTTGCATAAGCCGTTATCCTTGTCTTTCTTTCACAATCTGTCTTCACAAGAAAAGTAAAAAGAACAACTTAAAAATTAAGGACCTGTTGCAAGACAACCGGATATTAAAAAACATTTTGAAACTATTATTTGTATGGGAGATCGCGGACATCATGAAAGTAACAGGGCCATTTACGGCCTGAACTCATGTGTTTGGACCATTTTTTTGTATGCAGTTTTGAAAAGAACTAAGCTCTTCTCCTAGCAAATTGTTTTCGATCGGTTGTGTTGCCTTATTGAAAAATAGGAAAAAGTCAATATTTTGAAATTTGTTCGGCCGACGTTTTTTTAAGTAAATAAGCTTTAAATCTCAATATTTTAAAGTAAGTTTCTACTCAAGCATTCTTTAATATGTTGTTTCTTTTTATGCTCATCATTAGAAAAAAAATTTTAGTTAATTATTTTGTTTTTCTCGAAAAATTAAGGAATGCGGATAAAAGTAACATTACATCATGTGGACGAACGTAGCACGTTACCTTCGTCCTCAAGAAGTTTTGACCTCCTCCTTTCCTAATGCGGAAATTTTTTGAGAAATGGAAATCGATATTGAATTTCAAAATCGAAACAAAGTTAAGAAAACAGATCTTGCTTTGCAAAGACCAAGTGTGCAAACCAAAAAAAAAATTGATATGCCACTTCTTCAAATAACAATAACAAAGATTGTTCATGCTTGGTAGAATGGTGTAGCAGACGTTTTGGAG
This sequence comes from Dasysyrphus tricinctus, assembly GCA_963921185.1. Classification (NCBI taxonomy): domain Eukaryota; kingdom Metazoa; phylum Arthropoda; class Insecta; order Diptera; family Syrphidae; genus Dasysyrphus; species Dasysyrphus tricinctus. The sequence continues at coordinate 79,923,633 of OY992530.1, read as the reverse complement.
GTGAAAAATCGGTTGGGCCCATGAAGATTTGTGTTACTTTTGTCCCGAAAGCGTGTTACTTTTTAAACCCCAAAAGTAAAAAATGTTACTTTTGTCCCCGGTCTCCCCTTCCTATGCATCACGAATGTGTTTTTTCATTTATTTTTTCTAATAACACTATTTGCCACTTTTCTTATGGAATTGGCTGGAAATTGGTTTTGATAATTTAAAAATAAAAACAAGTAAATAATTGTATGTCTGTTCGCGTACTTCGCAATACTACAAAATAAGATAAAAGTGCCGTCAAAATTCCTGTACAAAATTAAAATTGCGCTAATATTCGTAGATATTAATATATTTGGGAAGAACACGAACAGAAATTTGGCAAAAGACAACAAAAATTTGTTGGCAACGTGTATTAATTCTTTGTCAAATTTGACAGCTGATCAAATGCAATAGGCATGTTTGCCCTCTAAAAGTACTTGAGAGTGCCAGGACGCCATATGGCCCTAGGCTCAATGATAGGAAAATCCCTATGCACACCTCCGCGTGGTATAGGGCGGGTAACGCTAACGTGCAGGGGGACCGAATGGATGCCGGGATAAGCAGACAACCCAGCGTTGCTGGTCAGGGCACAAACTTGTCCTTGGGATGGTTAAAAACCCCCTTAAGACGGATGAACTGCAGGTAGCGGTCAACGGCATGATAGTCTGGTGGCGGAGGAGCTTTTTTTGGTAAAAGGCCAACGGCAGCAGCAGGTAGCGTCTGTAACCCATATTGGGCGGCTACAAAAGGCGTCTGTTTTCCCATAGTGGGCGGCCTCGAGCAGTTATGTGTTTGACCATACAAAAGGCGGGTGTGCCTGTCAAATCTGAGCTTATGTATGTTATTAATCATATCTCGGAAAACACCATGGTGGAAGGATATAAGCAAATACATGAATTATGACAACAAATGGAATTGAGTCCCCAAGAGGTAATCTTTTTATAGAAAATCCTTCTGCAGCTTCGGTTGCAGTAAACCGCACATCGGATTTGGGGGTGCGGCATCTTTCATGTACGCGCTTCAATCAAGACGCCATAATAATAAATGAATCGTTGACAAATAGAATAAGTCTTTCAAGTAGCGCAAATGTTACTTTTGGCTACCACATACGTACGAAAATCGGAGCATGGAACGTTCGATCCTTGTACAGCGATGGTAGATACGAGCAGGTTGAGCGTGAAATGCTTCGCCTAAAGATCAGTATCCTGGGCAAGCGAAACTAAGTGGAGAGCAAGAGCTGAATACAGATCAGACACTGGACAGACGAGAATGCTGTATTCCGGGGAAGATGAAAGAGAGGGTGGCCAAAGACTGCATGGTGTCGGAATTATGTTGAACGAAGAAGCGAGGCGTAGTTTGATCTCCTGGGCGCCCATTTCTGCGAGATTAATGACAGCAAGGTTTCGTTCAAAAATTCGTAACGTCACAATTATTCAGTGCTACGCCCCCACAAATGAAGCGACCGAGGAAGACAAAACCGCGTTCTACTTTCTACACTCATCTTAACTCGGTTTACTGTAGTGTTCCGAGAGCCGACATCATAGTCGTTGTGGGAGACCTTAATGCCCAAGTCGGTTCAGACAATTACGGACTGGAAAGCGTGATGGGAAGAAATGGCGTGGGGTCACGGAATGAAAATGGTGACTTGCTTGTCGACTTTTGTAACGCGAATCGTCTTGTGATAGGTGGGACTGTATTTAAGCATAAGACGTGCAACAAAATTACCTGGGTGCATCCGGATGGTCAAACCGAAAACCAAATTGATCATATCATGATTCAGCAGCGATGGAGGAAGTCTATGTGTGATGTCCGGAGTATAAGAAATGCCGATGTGGGAAGCGACCACCATTTGGTTCTGATGAGTCTCAAACTACGAACCGCTGCCGTACAAAAACCAGCGCAGGATGCAGCAAGGAGCTCAAAATTCATTACTAATGCTTTAAATGACCCCAACATAAGTCGAAACTATGTCACCAACTCACCACCCTTAACGACAGAGCCTCGTCATTAAACGGAATCCAGAATTCAACAATTGATGAGATGTGGGGTGAAATTAAAAGTGTTTTTATGGAGGCTGGATCTGAAACTGTACCCAAGCGAACGAGACGTAGAGACTCTTGGATATCCCAAGACACCTGGGATAAGATCGAACTTCGCAAATCGTTGAAAATCCAAATAAATGCCGAAGCAGATGTTCAACGAAAGGCTGACTTGCGAAGAGAGTACCGCATTGCACATAAGATGGTCTATCGCTGTGTGAGACGTGACAAGAGGATGAAGGTAGATGGACTCGCAGATAATGCGGAAATCGCTGCCAGAAGAGGAGATATCCGGGAATTGTACCAAATAGCCAAAGATGTTATCGGGAAAAAAAGCAACACCAATCATCCTGTAATGGATGTGGATGGCACACTTTTGGTATCAATTGAGGATCAGCTTCGTAGATGGAAGGACCATTTTTGTGCCCTGCTAAATGAGGATTCAGTTGAGCAGAGTGCTGAAGTGCCCCAACTAAACGAGATGCGCAGGTCCTATAGGGGTATTGACATCGAACCCCCGTCAGAATCGGAAATCCTTACATCAATAAATCTCCTCAAAAACAACAAGGCAGCTGGACTGGACGGAATACCAGCTGAATTCCTGAAAGCCGATCCCGTAACAGCGGCTAGTATTTTACATTTGGAAAAACGAAACCTATCCCAGGGACTGGAAGGATGGTGTGATTGTTAAGTTGCCAAAGAAAGGTGACTTAAAGAATTGCAACAATTGGCGTGGTATCACTGTTTTGTCCGTTTTCCCAAAACTAATGGCAATCATCATTCTCGAGCGAATAAAGGATAGAATCGAGTCTACACTCAAGAGGCATCAAGCTGGCTTCCGCAGTGGTCGATCGTGTGTCGACCATATCAACACCCTGCGTATCGTCCTCGAGCAGTCGATGGAATTTCAATCACCGCTTTACCTCATGTTCGTGGATTTTGAGAAGGGCTTTGATCGAGTCAACCGAGAATGTATATGGAGATCGTTGCTTGGTAGAGGAATTCCACCAAAAATTGTTGCCATTATTAAAGAGTCCTACAACAGCGCAAGGTGTTTTGTTTTGCACAATGGGCAACTATCCGACTCCTTCGTAGTGCAACAGGGTGTGAGACAAGGGGATGTTCTATCGCCAATTCTCTTCCTGCTGGCGATGGACGACGTATTGACGGCCAGTGTTGGTACAGCTGAGCGAAATGGCATTCAGTGGAGACCGTTCGAAAGGCTCAGTCATTTAGACTATGCCGATGACATATGTTTACTGGCAAATAACATCAGTGGGCTGAACGGGATGTGCCAAATACTGCAAGTGAAGGGAGATTCGAGTGGTCTAAGAATAAACAGCAAAAAGACAAAAATAATGCTCACAGGCCACTCCACACAGCAGCGTATTGTTCTACAGGAGACGCCAGTTGAAGTAGTGGAACAGTTTAACTACCTTGGCAGTGTTTCTGCAAACGGTGGTACGGATCTGGACGTTAAAAGTAGAATAAATAAAGCTCGTGCTGCCTTCGGTACTATGTCCCCAATCTGGAAATCAAGTCAAATCTCCTTACGCACTAAGTTGAGATTCTTCGAATCCAATGTCAAATCCGTGCTGTTATATGCTTGTGAAACCTGGAAAGTCACGTCTATCATTTCAAAGAAATTGCAGGCTTTTGTGAATCGCTGTCTTCGCCACATCCTTAAGATTCGCTGGCCACAAATAATATCAAATGAGGAATTGTGGCGCAGGAAAAGTCAAGAGCGGCTGGACGTCGACATAAGAAAGCGTAAATGGCGTTGGATTGGTCACACACTGAGGAAACCAAACGATGAAATTGCAAAGCAGTCCTTTGAATGGAATTCTCAGGGTGCACGGCGGGTTGGAAGACCAAGAACAACATGGAAATCAACTGTCTTAGCGGAAGCAGAATCCCAGAGAAAGACGTGGCCACAGCTAAAGTACCTTGCAGCAGACCGTGAAGGATGGAGACGTTTTGTTGACGCCCTATGCCCCAGCCGGGGTTACAGGACACGATGATGATGATGTTTAGTAAAATGAGATCTCAGTCTCGTGAACAGGATTCCTCAGGAAAGTTTCTCAGTTTATCTGTCAATTAGCTAAGGGTTTGAAGATTTCACATTCCTGAACATGCCTAATTTAAATGTGATTTTTAAAATTTGACCCATATTGTTATTCGAAGTGAAGAAAAAAATAAGACTGTGAAATGAGTGACCACAATACAAGCTATCTATCCTCTATCCATGATGCTGTTTTCCTGGCAACAACAAAATAGGAGTCAGAAAGACAAATCCGAAGTGGACAATGAAAATGAACTTAAATTGCTAAATCCCAAGGTACCAAAATTCCATAATATTTGGTATTCAAACCACAAATTCCATAAAAATAGACAAACTGTCTGTTGCGTATAGGTACCTACTTCCAAAACTACTAATTTTGTATATGAACTTTGACCGAATTTTGGACTAAATTCGTAGTTTTTGGAAGTAGGTATGCGAACAGACATAATTATAAAAATCTTCACACTACTAAACACAAATTTCATTGAAGATAACTGACAGAGCTGTGAAAATTTGCACTTTGAGTGTCAGATCATAACAGACGAAGCTAATCAGCCTTATTGTGAGTTTCACGTGACCAATATTCCACCGGAAGAAATTACATTTCACTTTCTGCCTATTGTGAGTTTCACCCGAAAAACGAAAATAACCCTTTTTTGTGAGTACCTACTCATTTTGGGCGAAATGTATCGTTATTAAGATCTTAAATTATCACTTATTTTTTTAAGGCGAACGAAAGATAAAAAGAGGTTACTGGTGCCCTTTGCGCAAGTTTTTTGCTTATTATATATTATGGGGTTAAACTCATAATAGCTTTAAAAATTCCGCGTGAAGAAAAATTTTTCGGGTGAAACACTTTTCGGGTAGAACTCATAATAAGGCAGAACGGAAATAGCTGTCAATGAACTGACAAAAAATTTCTTTGAAAAGACCAACGATTTTGTGTCAATTAAAACACAAGTGGAAATGATCTGGCAATTTTGTCGCTGAAACGACAAATCGTTATCTGTCAAACTGTGCCAATTCAAAAACAAGTGGAAGCTTAGCATTAACTTTTACTAAGAACTTATTTTTTGATTACCCTGCATTTTATTTTCCTTTTTCTCCACAAAAATAAAACAAGTTTACAGCTGTTAAATATATCGTCCCTCTTCTCATGAACTGACGTATCTGCTTTTTCAACATTTTACGGGAGAACAGTTTTTAGTTTTGTGTCCTTCTATAGGCGTAACTTGTGTGTTTTACAATGGTTTTGTTATTGTTTTTTTGTAAAATTACAAGAATTTGCTAAAGTTTCAAATAACATGAGATTCAATGTATATACTTTACTAAAAACAGTTAAAAATAATCGATCAACCAGATACGTCAGTTCGTGAGAAATTTTAGTGAGAAGTTTAAGTGTCGTGGCAGTATACACAGACACCACTGTTTTTGAAAAAAGCTTATTAGTGAGACATTTTAGTATCGTGACAGTATGCACAGGTATTACTGTTTTGAAAAAAGCTCGCCCATAAGCCTTTTACAGAACATTTTTGTTCATTCGTGTATAGTAAACAGGAAGAACCGAATGCCATTTAAATTTAATTTAGTGATGGGTGAATAGCAAAGATGGGCTCACATCTTAACATAAACTTAAGGCGTTTTTATTTCCACTGATAAATGCACCTAGTACCTGAAACCACTCTATTTACCCAGTAACTCCTCGCGTTCCGATGTTTATTCGCTATGTTTATCTAGTTATCCCAAAAATTTTGAGATAACTTGAGTTGTTGTTGCGTCAGCTGTCATCAGCTGTTTTTAAACATGGGATTACAACACAAAGCTATCCGGATAACTGAGAATTAACATCGGAACGTGCCCACTTGCAATATAACAGAAAACTGCTAGCCATATAATTGCAGTTACGTCTATTCGTGAGAAACTTTTTACCTAAAATTGCAGTTATGCCAACTATGTCATAACGCATTGAACCATGTTCCAGACATTTTCCAGGGAATCTTATGATGTAAAAATATGCAATCAAGTTTACCAAGCACATGTATGCCCAAATCTCAAAAACGACAATAATTTGCGAGTTACGTCACTTCGTGAGATGAGGGACGATATGTGTCATATAGCCAATATTTCTTGTGTCGAGAAAATTTTGATCTTAGATGCTACGAAATTTTATGAAATAGTGTGCCCAATCAACGCAGAAATATTTTTGTCTAAAATAAAGTTATTGAAAATTACTTGTTAAAGGTCACTTTACACGATCATAGAAGTCATATGACTTGTCATTATATTTTCAGTATGATTTCTCTAATGAGCTTTCATTTCAAGACAAGTCATATACGGTTTTCCTTTTTTTATGTTTACACGTATTACTTCGCATTTGATTTTCTCTATGATTATCTGTCAAAAACAAAATAAAAGAAATAAAACTTGAACAAATAAATTTTCGAGAAACAAAATTACTGTTTTGAAAGTATCCATATTGTTTTCATTAAAAATTCTGGATATTTGCAAGAATATTTTTTGTTTTCAAAGATCTGAAGTCAGTATTTTCCACTCAAACAACAGATTTCGTTTGATTTCTGAAAAAAAATTAGCTGCAGTTCAAATGTCAAAAAAGTCATATGCTTTGTGCTTTTGAGAAGTCATATGAGTTATATGAGTAATTTGGTATGATTTTTTGACAGGTCATATTAATGAGAAGTCATATGATTTCTATCATCGTGTAAAGTTGCCATAAACCAGGAGCTTTCGGTAGAAATATACATACGCAATAACCACATTGTTGAACCTTGTACCATTGTTAAACCTCATTTAATCGGCGATTTAAAGTTACTGAGCCACGAATTAAAAATCGAACCAAGCTTGTACAATTGGTTTATTTTATTTATCCAAATAGTAGAATTTAATTCTTTTTAACAGACAAAAAACAGATAAAAGGAAATTTTTGTGATAATAAGTAACTTTGTATTTTATGATTTGTGTTTTTACCCAGAATCTCTATTGCTCTTACTTTTCTTAAATGTTAACATAATTAAGTTTATAATATGACGTGATGTGCCCGATAAAATGAGGTTTTGTTATTCTGTATTGTCGAAATACGAGATTCTGTCCATCTAATAAATTCATACAAATAAAGTTCCACATACGCCCGAGTGTACCGTATATCTTAAAAACTAGATTTTGGAAAAAGCTTTGCCATAGTAATAACACCTAATAGAAACTTGACAAATCAGATATTTCATAACTGCCGCACTTATTACTCTTTCAAAGCCGGTTGACTTGGAATCAGGTTTTATTTATATTTAAGTGCGGCACTATAATTAAATAAAACTTAATCCTGCTACGAACAGAGGAAGTTCCCAGTGGCCCCATAGTTATGGAGGCCAAGGTTTCTAAAAATTGCGACTAAATAATGGGATATATGAGAAAAAAGAGGCAATTGTTGACGTCCTCATGAAAAACAGCTTTAATATAGCGTCCCCATCAAATAAAACAATCGAAATTTAACATACTACGCAAGGCCTAGGTTTTTCTAGTCAAAAAAACAAAGCAACGTCGAACATGTAAGCTTGCTCTCCAAATAAATTATCTTCTTACTGAATGCAGCCATTCTACAAATACCCAGCTGATAACGTCAGAAAAGCTTCTTGGTAAAAAAAAAGAAATCAAATATTTGTTATTCTCCAGGTACTTCTACTTAATTAAATCTCGTAAATCGAACGAGATAATAACAAGTGTTTTAAATTTTACATAATAAATTTAAGATAACTTCTGTGACCTTGTTCAAAAGTAATTAAAGAAAACACTGAAATAATGCCATTTAAATTGTGTGCCAATCTTAACTTCCTTTTTGTGGAAGCCAATGCCACTTTATTAGACCGAATTGCAGCAGCAGGTAAGGCCGGTTTCCGTGGCATAGAAATCGGCTATCCAAGTGAAGATATACTGGAAAAAGTTGTACAATCACAAACAAAAGCTGGTATTGAGGTGGCACTTTTAAATATATCCACAAGTGAGAAGCGTAATAAGTAAATTACTTTTATTCATTTTAAATTAACATGGTTTTGGATGTTTTAATATTATTTAGATGGAGGCGATAAATACAGTGCAGGCCCGACAAGTATACCCGGTGGAGAAGAACAATTTAAAAACAATTTGAGTGACTCCATCAACTTGGCTAAGAAACTAAGATGTAAAAAGTAAGCTATTTCAAACAAAATACAAATTAAATGAAGTCACACATTCACCAAATTCATTTTCCATATTTCAGAATTCATCTTATGGCTGGCAAGCAAACTGAAAAATCAGTTGCAGAGCATTACCAAACTTATGTCAGCAATTTAAAAGTAGCAGCTAAAATGCTTCAACAGGAAAATCTTGTGGGAGTCATTGAACCCATCAACAAATACGCAGTTCCAGGATACTTTTTAAATTCCTACAATACTGGTTAGTTTAAAATTACAAGCATTACTCACTTGAAAAGTGTTTTATGATTTCCCATTGTTTTTTAGCTATTGATGTATTAAAGGAAGTAAATAGTCCACACATTAAACTAATGGTTGATGTCTATCATCTGCAACATATTTGCGGAAATGTAAGTAACACATTTAAAGAACTTCAGTCTTATATTGGGCACATTCAAATTGCACAAGTACCGCATCGTCATGAGCCAGATGTACCTGGCGAATTGGATTATGGTTTTGTATTTGAGGTGATCAAAAATTCAGGTTATGATGATTGGGTTGGTTGTGAATATAAACCAAAAGGCAACACTGTCGATGGGTTGGGATGGGTGTCCAAGTATGGATTAAAATTGTAACACAAAATTTTAAACATTATAATTTCTTATTAATAAATATTTGTATGTACATAATATTACATTAATATTTGTTTTATTAATTTTTAATGTTTTTTTTTTTATATTACAAGAAATGTAAGACTGGATTGCATGAACTTGCTTTTGGGGTTCAAGCCAGTAACGATTTAAAAGATGGTTAGAATAATATTATAGTAAATAATATCAAATCGTTCGGAAGAGTCAAAAATAAATCTCAACCGAAAATATACATAGATACTTAACAGTAAGTTTGAAATTCTCGTTGATTTCATGTGTCAAGGATTTTAAAAAACTGTGGACGTTATCAGAACAGCACAAAAAATCGTGGACGATTTTGGAACCGATTTAAATGCAGTACAGCAATGTCTGGAAGAGTAAGTCAATGTGTTCATACATATTCAAATATCTGCCTGCAAGAAGACAGCGGAATCTTGAGTTCAAAACACCAAATATTACACATTCTATAAAGGATTTTGTTTCCTAAAATTTGTTATTAAATACTGTGCACACCTTCTGTAATCCTCGCATATATAAAATTCGTCAAAATAGTTTGAGTTCCATTTTTCAGTGCGCGAGTTGAAAAACAATGACAACATGAACACAATGAAAACATGTGTATCAAATCAATAATTTATTTCAGAATTTAAAAGGTGAACTTGAGTAAACTTACCAAGATTGCATTTATGCTCTGCTTCTGTTGTCTATTTAAAAATAAATGCTAATTGCTCCTGGTGTTTGATCAATTGAATACACATAATGTATTTTACACGCCTCCCAGCAATTTCCGGTACATATAAAATTCTACCTTTCGGCATTCGTCACATCAAAATTCCTGTTTTGGAAACGTTCTTTTTCAAAAGCTTGCATACTTTAGAAATCATCGCTGAAACCGTCCATTCTCTTTTCTCCTCTTCTCTTTTCTTTTGTTCTATTTTCTTTTATCTCATCTCTTCGCTTCTCTTCTCTTCTCTTCTCTTCGCTTCTCTTCTCTTCTCTTCTCTTCTCTTCTTTTCTCTTCTTTTCTCTTCTCTTCTCTCTCTTCTCTTCTCTTCTCTTCTCTTCTCTTCTCTTCTCTTCTCTTCTCTTCTCTTCTCTTCTCTTCTCTTCTCTTCTCTTCTCTTCTTTCTCTTCTCTTCTCTTCTCTTCTCTTCTCTTCTCTTTCTCTCTCTCTCTTCTCTTCTCTTCTCTTCTCTTCTCTTCTCTTCTCTTCTCTTCTCTTCTCTCGGTACATATAAAAGATTTCAAATTAAAATATTTTTTGTTGTCAATTCTACCTTTCGGCATTCGTCACATCAAAATTCCTGTTTTGGAAACGTTCTTTTTCAAAAGCTTGCATACTTTAGAAATCATCGCTGAAACCGTCCATTCTCTTTTCTCCTCTTCTCTTTTCTTTTGTTCTATTTTCTTTTATCTCATCTCTTCTCTTCTCTTCTCTTCTCTTCTCTTCTCTTCTCTTCTCTTCTCTTCTCTTCTCTTCTCTTCTCTTCTCTTCTCTTCTCTTCTCTTCTCTTCTCTTCTCCTCTCTTCTCTTCTCTTCTCTTCTCCTCTCTTCTCTTCTCTTATCTACTCTTAAATCATTACGAGTATTTAACTATACAAAGATTTTTTTTAAAACTATTTCCTTACAAGGTTTAGTGTTTTATCAATTTTTTCCTTCATTACATATATGAATTAATTTTACTTTCCAAGTCAAGAAAGCTTGGTCTAAATGACTGGAGGCTGCCTGCTCGCGATCGTAGAGGATGGAAGACCTTCATGTCTCAGGCTGCGACCCTTCATGTATTGGGAGCCGGATAAACCGAAACCAATTCGAAATTTGTTTGTGTCAAGAAATTATAGCACTTCAAATCACAATCAAAAAACGCACCTGGAACTCGACTTCTAAGTTGGGGTGCATAAACTTGTGCAGAATACATCGGAAACTTTGTAGTGCTATCTTATTACTTTAAAAGAGTTAATCTTGTATTATATATTAGGGTGGTCCTTAAAATGGTCATTGTCTTGGATAGCCTTCATTTGATTCAAAACATTGAAAAACAATTTCCCTAATTTTTTCAGATTTTTATTTCACCCCCCTGGTCCCCCTTTTTTCACTTCAAGGTACAAATAATGGAGTTAGGGTGATTCTTATAACACGCGAAAAAAATCAGAACTTATAGATAAGATTAAGACGAAAAAAAAATTGTATCGGACGGGGGGTCTATTTCCCCGCGTTCAGGCGGGAGGGGTAATTTTCTTAAAATTTGACCCGAAATAGAAAAAAATATTAAAAAACAACGGAACCACTTACAATAGGATGCTATAGTTTTTTTTAAGGCCATGAATTCAGTCTCTAATATTTTTTTTAAATCAAGTTTCTATTGTTAATAGTTTTTGAAAAAATAATTTTCAAGCTTAGAAATAAAAACAAAAACAATAATTTCTTACATAAGAAGGTTTTTATAATACAAATTCTATATACTACTGAAATAAATCAGCCAAGTAGAAGACTTAGCATTAAGGATTGGACTTGAAACGCCAATTTATAGGACTAAAGGCCATAAAAAGCTATTTTGAATCAATAATTCAACAAGTCCAATCCTTAATGCTAAGTCTTCTACTTGGCTGATTTATTTCAGTAGTATATAGAATTTGTATTATAAAACCTTCTTATATAGAAACTATGCCTGGCCCAGGGCAAAAAAACTTCCAGCTTAATGATTAGGAATTCTAATCTTGTTGGATATAGTTTACAGTGAATTTTCGTTGAAAAATTCATGTAAGTTGAACTGAACTTAATATAAATTGCGTATGACAAAGCCCTCACTATGTCACTGATGAGTTCAAGTGAGTAAGCCGAACGAAACGCCAATTTATAGGACTAAAGGCCATAAAAGCTATTTTGAATCAATAATTTCTTACGTTTGAAAGTTATTTTTTTTTCAAAAACTATTTACAATACAAACTTGATTTAAAAAACATATTAGATACTGAATTCATGAATATTGTAAGTGGTCCCGTTGTTTTTTAATAATTTTTTTGTATTTTAGGTAATTTTTTTAGAAAATTACCCCTCCCGCCTGAACGGGGGGAAATAGACCCCCCCTTTAATAGGATTTTTTTTTCTTCTGAATTTAATCTATAAGTTCTGATTTTTTTTGCACGTGTTATAAGAATCATCCTAGCTCCATTATTTGCACCTTGAAGTGAAAAAAGGGAGACCAGGGGGGTGAAATAAAATCTGAAAAAATTAGGAAATTTGTTTTTCTCTATGTAGAGTTATTTGATGCCTATCCAAGTTGGAATTAAAAAAAAAAACCCAACATAAGGACCACCCTAATATATGTATACATATATATTTGGGTTCTCGGAAATGGCTTCTACGATTTGGATGAAATTTTCAGAGTTTGTTCCTATGACTGAGAAAAAAATACAAAAATAAAATTTTGAAAAATCCGCCCACTGCCACGCCCAATTTGTTTATTTCTTGATTTCTCGAAAACGCTATATTTCATGGAATCGATTAAAATGACTTGGATGATATTTAAAGTGTTTATTGTAATGAGAAAGACAAAAATGAAAAATATTTCCAAAAAATATGCCTACTGCCACGCCCATTATATTTTTTATTGGTTTCAGAGAAATGGCTCTACGATTTGAATTAAATTTTCAGAGTTACTTTGTTTGAGCAAGTTAATAATTCAGAGCAATATTTTAGTAAAATTTGCCTCCGGTCACGCTCACTTTTCTAATTTCTCGATTTATAAGATAAGAGTCTATCGATATACATAGATGACATATTCAGAGTTCGTTATTATGAGCAAAAAAGCTAAAAAGTGGTTAAATCCAAATCCACCTACTGCCGCACCCACTTTTGTTATTTTAAAGTTTCTCTGAACCACCTCTTATAATAAAATGAGATTTTCAAAGTTTGTTTGAGATAGAAACCTTGAATGGTTATTTTATCAAATCCAGTTTACTGCCAAGTCCACTTTATTACTTGATATCTGAGAGACAGCCCTAATGATCAAAATACCATTTTCTTATTTGCTCTTAATAGTGGACAAATATTCGAAAGTGGTGTTAGTAAAAATCGCCCACTGACACGACCAATTTTAATACTTTAAGGTTTCCCGAAAATGGCTCAAACAATTTGGATTAAATATTCAGAGTTTGCCTGTTTGAAGCTGAAAAACATTTGGAAAGAATATTTATTAAAATCCATCCATTGCCATGCCAACTTTTGTATTTATTGTTTTCTGGAAAACGGTCTTATTAACTGTATTTCATCGTACCGACTCAGATGATTTGGATAATATTTAGAGAGTTAGTTAAAAAGATAGAAAATGAAAAATGGCTTTAATAAAATCCACCATCTGACAATCCACTTTTATTAATTATTGATTTCTCACAAATGGTTTAAGGATTTGGATGACATTTGCATAGCTTGTTCTAATAAAAGCGAAAGGAATACAATATTTGGTTTTTGTAATAATCAGGGTTTGGTAAAATTGGGCATGGGCTTATTTCTTTTGCTTCTCGAAAATTGCTCTACATATTTATTCAATTTCTTGGAAATGAATGAAATGAATTGAATACTATATCAGAATTTACTGTCATAAAAAAGGCAAACAAATAAAATATAGTTTCAGTAAAGAATACGCCTATTGCCACGCTCACTTTTATTATTACTTGATTTCTTGGAAATGACTAAAGATTTGGGCTATAATTAAAGATTTGTTCCCATGCGCAGAAAAAAAAGATATATTTTTATTTAAAATTCACCCACTGACACCCCAACTTAACAAGGTACTTCAAAGTTTTTTGAAAAAAGCAAATAGAATTTAATTGAAGTTTTCAAAGTATGTATGAGCAACAACAAATTTAATAGTTTGAGTTTAATTCGCCTATACAAAAAAGGAATGTAATAAGCAGGTTATTAAAGAATACAATTTAAAAATAATAAACTTTCATTTAAAAACAATTAACTTACAGAAAAAAGATAGGTTCCTTAAGCCCGTATGACACTACATTTTTTCTTCATTGTATTCCTCATTAAATCTATTAAAGTGTCAGCAGAGCAAAAACAGGATAAAAAGTGTTTTTAATACTGCGTTTTCATTAGGCCAAATGAGGTAATTTCGTTGAAAATTTCCAAATGCAATACGAAATCATCTCATTTCCCATACAAATTCACATTTCGAAATGAGATAATTTCAACCAAATTTGCACGAAATTAGGTTGGAAATTAAGTCAAAACCTAACGAACACACCCAATTTGCCACAGTTTGAAGAGCTCTTAATTGGTTTTGTATGAAAATGTCAAAGCGCAATGGAAGGAGACAAAAGAAAACAACAACAAAAATCGATTAACAGCCAGTTGAAATTCAAAAATGAAATGAGCTGTCAAACGAAATTACCAAATTACAAATGAAAACACTTTTTCTGTGATTTGCGAAATTAGCTCATTTCAGCTCTAATGAAAACGTAGTATGAAAGGGATAGCATTTCTCTAAATTAAAATTCACATTTACAATGTGTCCTAAAAGAAAATTTACATCAAAACCTAGTGTTCTCTAGGGTCCAGTGTATATCTACTTTTGTAACTGAGTGTACCTTGAAATAATTTTTCATTTTTAATTCTGAAATATCAAGAAAAGCTGCCAGAACCTGACAAATTTAATTTGAAAATCACATTTTTTATAGATTTTTTGTGACATTTTTACATTTATGGATATAGTGCGTACCCACTCATACCTATCAAAGTTTGAATAAGAAATTGAACATTCCGCTTCAATTTCATTTTCAGTTTATTTAAAATGAGAGAAAAATGTAGTGTCATACGGGCTTAAGGTAAACAAAACAAGAAAAAAATATAAAAAAAATATATGCAAGAGTTACAGTGCGCCATTCTTTCACAGTGTGACAAAGTCACCTTCTTGACAATAATTGATAAAATCTAAAATCTGTCGCTAAGATCTAGAATGTTATAACTACCTTTGTTTGCATATATTTATCTTCAAAAAGATTTAATTTGTAATCTTAATATGTCCTTAAAATTTAAAACAAATTTTGGAAGAAAATATTTGCAACTTTTACAGCGGAAAGTTTTTCCGAGCAGAGCTCGGTCGCCCAGGTACTAGTTTCTTAAGATTCTAAACACGAATAAAGTTCCAAGAATGTTTTGTGTGGAAAATTACCTCCGCCACCTGTTTGTAGAACAATTTTTTTTTTTTAACTTACCCTTTTCGAGAGATATTTGGCAAAAACCCATTTGCGTGACCTTTGACCCTTATAACGGACTAATCGGTCATCAGATAGTTGAGGACTTTTATCTGATTATAAGTAGCTTTAATACCAATATGTATACCCCATTGGACTATTAAAGGCATTTTTCCAACTGGAAATCGCCCAAACTCTCGAATGAAAATTTTATCGTTAGAAGTAATATGTTACTCTAACTGAAGTAATCATCAAAATTACTGAAGTTCTTGTGTACAGTAAAATAACATATTTTAATTAAATTGGAACTACCAATTTTTCAAAAATTATTCAATTTGAAGGCACGAAAAGCAAAAATGGTGCAATGCAGTTATCTCCTCCTATCAAAATGTGCCCTTTCTTCTTACTTTCTACATATATTTAGAAACTGTAAGTCAAAGTAATGTCGTTTTCCATTGGACATTCAGAAGCCTTCCGAAGCATCCAGAAGTCTTCTGAAACCATTCCATTGGCACAAAAATCCTCTTCTGACGATTCTGAGAAGAGAATTTCGCTTCTCGATTTGAAATCAGAATCCACTCTAGAAGCACTAATACATTCAAACTCAAACGTCAAAACAAACTGCAGCGCAACTTCATATTTGTTTAACATTCCATTTTAATTAATTGTGCACTCGAAAACAAAGAATTTAATATAATTTAATAAACAAATTAAGTAAAACAAATAGAAAAACTATAATTTGTAAGTAAGGGGTAGATTCACTATTGTTTTCAATTTTACTTTTTGTGTGCCAGCAAATTTTTTTTATTTAATGATTCACCAATATAGTGACAAAACTTCAGAATTGAGTAGAAGTAACAAGCACTGTTCCATTGGATTCAGAATGAGTGTCTTCTTGAGTGAAACCAATGGAAAACGACATAACTAAGTTTGTTCAGAGTGGGCCTGCAATATGAATGTCAAAAATTGTGATTAAATGACGCTATTAATAACTGATTAAAATTTTGGTTAGAAAAACATTCAATGAGTAACCAGCAATCCATTGATTAGAGCTGAATCACTGTAAACAAAAATATTGGCCCTTTGTTTTTTCGGGATTTATTGTTATTTATGCTTTCTGATATACTTACCTTAGTTAAGGCTTATTCCCACTTTATTATTTTACTCGCAAATAAAATAAATATTTAATCGTTTTATGATCTTCCTTGAAATATTTTGTTCTATATTATTATTATCGATTTAAACAAAAAATATCTAATATACACATAAAAATTTGTTTCCTTTTTATAAAAAAAAAAGAGATTTTCACGATAAACACAAAAAGTAGGTAATACAACAAAAACAAATAATAATAATACGCTTATTTATCACTTATAGATTTGTATTCTCACTACAATTGAACAAAATTTTGTTTTTTTTTTTTTAAATTTATATTTTATGTATAGTATGTATGTATATATGGATAAATCAATCTTACAAAATGTTTCTTTCGAAAAAAAAACAAAATTATTTTATTTATATATAAAAAAAATATTTTAACTTAAAAATAATACAAATACATATTTAAGAAAAAGTTTTATTATTTTTTATATTTATTTTAAAATGAGAAGATGATTGCTTGTTTGCTTAAATGCATACATTACCATTTTTTTGTTTTGTTATGTCATTATGCCTTTTGTTGCTCTTGTTTTATTTTTAATTTTTAGATTCTTAAAAAGCTTATTAATTAAATTAATTAATTTTAAACCTATAATTAACAGATGAATTATTTTGTTTTTATAATGTTGTTTTTTTTTTTTGTTTTTCTTTTAATGTTTTCAAGGAGAATTATTATCATTTAAATTTGTTTACAACACTTCCACGGTACACTTTTTGTGTGTCGTGTCAATAGCGAAAAAATATGGGATATAAAATGGGGATGAAGAGATCTGAAAGGTGCAAATTCAAGTACTTTATTCAACAAGTAGTTTCCAACATCGAATCCAGATTGGTTTGAGTTACTTTTGGCGATGGATGATGAAGGGGCGGCTGTTGTGATTGCTGCTGTTGGAATTGTGCTGCCGCTGCGGCTTTTTTCGCTTCGCTGCAGCGAAATTGTCTTAGGTAGTCACTGAAGTCGGCCCCAGTGGCAGTGGTGGTAATTATAGCAGTGCTGCTTGCTTGAGTTTTGCGCATTTGCTCAGACAGTCGTCGGATGTTCAGTTGCAACTCATCGTCACGCTGCGATATCGATGAGAAACTATGACGAGCTTGCAACAGATTCGGATTTACGACATCTAAAAAACTACGTTGTGCCTGCTGGGGCTGCTGCGTCTCAACAACAGTTGGCTTAATACGAGCCGGCGAGGTTACCGGAGAGTTGTTGCATACATAATGCGGCGGTACCGGTGGAGGTGGTGTGGCAGTAAATGGTGGAGGCGGTGGCGAGAACTGGCTCTCGGGAGCTTTGAGAAACGGCGAAGAAGGAGCCGACACTGGTGGTGGTAGGAAATCGTCTTCAATGAACAGCGGCGATTTGCAGCGCTGCAATTTGGGGCGGTGACTTTTAGTATTTTCGCCACCGCCCAGTTCGAATTTGGTAGCCGAAAACGACTTAGCCTGGCGGAAAACTTCTTTTTTGGGTGATTTCTTTATATTACTTGTTCTTGGACCACCATTGGCCGACTCAGGTGGCTTCCGCCAAATCCATGGGTCAGTTGGAAGCGGTTCTATGTTGCCACGACTCAATGATCGTGTCTCCTTTGACATCTTATGCAGATTCTTTCTTTTGTGCAGCGAGTTTACTTTACACTCTTCGAGATCAGACATTTTGAGCCATGGATCTGATGGCACATAAACGAGGCATCCAGTGCTCTTGTTATTGGTTTGATTGTACGAGAATTTTGTGTCAAAATCGGCTATATTCGGCGAGGTTTGTTCACTCTTTGATGTTTTGTGCTTTTTCTTAACTCCTCCTCCACTGGGTGCGTCGATCTTAGCTTCCCCGCTCATTGTATGCACACCCAACTCTGCCATTCGTGTCATGATGCCGTTTTCCAGCTCGAAATCTTCATTGGGTGAAACCTTTACAGATACGATATCATTTTCGTCGGATACCATTATGGCGTGTTGATGGCGCACCGGTGGACGTGGCGACAAACTTCTTGTGGTGCGTAATTGCTTCATCGGCTTCGATTCGCCCAAAGAATTCGACTTCTCTAGGGCTATCTTCTGGCTGTTGTTGGTCGGAACAACAGCCACAACCTCCTTTGCCTTTCTTTCTGTCAGACCTAGCTTCCGCATGTCTAGATTTGGACTTGTGGCCGCATTTCGTGTGGCCACAACTCGTCGTGGACTCGGAATCGAACGGCCAGTCGCCAGTTTTATCAACTCGTCAGATTTTTTTCGGAGCTCATTTAATGCTGTCATATCAGTATCTTTTGAATGAATTCTACCAGGGCTGGTTGTAGCATCGCAACTGACTTTCCTCACTGCCGTCGATGTGGGTTTTCTTTCTAAGCCCCCGTTCACGCCTACGCCCCCAACCCCGCCAACCAGTCCATTGGGTCCGCTGTTTAACTTGAGGGATTTCAGCGAGCTATAACGTGGTCCGATGTTATGGTTGCCGCCGCCACTGGACGAAGTGTTACATGTACATTTCGGAACACAATCCATTGGCTTTTGATGGTTGTTGTTGGTACAAGTGTTATTGTTCGTTGGTGAAGTAGTCATACTGCTACTGCTGAATCGAGCGGGATGATAAATTTTACTACTACTACTAATATGGTGTGGGGATAATGATGATGATTCGTCGAGATGATTGCTAGTGTTACATATTGTAAGTTGCTCCGCTGAAGTTCGCTGCTTCGGATTGGTATTTGACGATGGCGAGGAGAATTTATTTTGTAATGGGGAAGACGCATATGATGATAAACGATGTCCTTGGCTCTCGGCCCTTTCCAATCGAGCAGATGCTGTTATTGTTTTAATTTTTGTTATTTTGTATAAATAATATTTCATAACCAACAAACAAGAAAATTACTAGGATTTTGTATTAATTAGGCTTACCATTAGAGGTGCTTTTTAGAGAAAGGTACGGTGCTGCGTTATTGGCACAAGAGCCGGACCCTTTATGCTAGAGAAATTTTTCAGCGAGAGCTTTTGTTGAAACGGAACTTGACGATGAAGCCGCTGCTTGATAATAAAATGAGATAAATTTAATTTAATTAATAGAAGTAAATTATTTTTTAAAACTGATTAATTTACATTACTATGGCTGTAAAGTTGTGAATTTAATACAAAACTAACTACCTATGTTTTCAATGAATGTAATAAATATAACCTTATTCAAGCTTTTTTTTTATAGAAAGTGAATAGGTTTGAATGAGCGATTGAAGTTTCTCATTGCTTAATTTTATCAAAATACAAATTGATAGCTATGGGAAATTAATTTATATCCTTACGTTTTAATTGATATGGAGAAAAAAATGAGAAATATGATACAAAATTTCAATACATAGACTTCCATAAGTTTTCCACTTCACTTTAATGTAGCTCTTGAAAAATAAAACAAAACTTATTGTAAAAATTTGTTGTAAAAAACCAAAACTCTTTTTAACTTTTAACATAAAAACACAAGTTTTTCGTATTGGAGTTGATTCGAGCTTACGTATTGAAATAAGTTGGACCTAAAAACATTGTTTATTAATTTATGGACGGGAAGGGCATGGGACCGTTATCTTGGCTTTAGAAAATTTTATCAATGAAGGCAAGTTCGACGCATTCTTCTTTAGAGTAGTTTACCATTTTTTACAAGACGGGTATGGTAGGGTTATCCTTACTTTCGTTTGTATTTGCATTTAAAAACAAAATTCAAACATTGCATACAATTGTTGCCATCAACAAGGTTAAAAATTCAAGAATTCTGTTATGATGCATCTTTCTTCACTGGTATGCTAACCTCCGTTCAAGTTTCGTTGGGTTGACCTCAGAGAATGTGGATGAAGCTAGTTGCTTGCCTGAGGCCCAGCACAGTTGACTACTACAAAATCTAGAGCTATGTGACCACGGAACCCATTACTGCAGAAGGTCCAAAGGTCGATAGGTTTAAGTGGAGAAGGATATTCCTAAGGTGCAAGCGGTAGTGGAAGAATTCTCTACACTCAGGGAAAAAAAAAATCAGCGCCAGTGGTGGTGCCTCCAGTAAGGCCGAACTATTTCGTGAATTCGTTACGTGAGCTACTCTGACATCTGTAAGGATTGTTCAAGACTAGCCAGTTTAATGAAAATGAGATGATGGCGTATGAACCCTTTATGTGCCAACGGAAGCATTCACATACCCGTAGTGAGTTTCTGGGATTGGAATAACCCGCCTGCTGTCTTAAATTTAAGCAAAGATCTGACCCTCCGGGGCTGGGGTTATATCGTTATGTTAACTTTCCAATCAAAAACAAAAGTTTCCTTTATGAGACAGACACAACGAGTTTCGGGTAATGGAAGCCCCCAAATAGCAAGAACTTCAAAGCTTTGAGAACGACTGGAACATGAGAAAAACTGAAAAGCTTGAGTGTGTCCTCACGCTGTATAAGACAGATATCACCGATTTTATTGGAAACACAAAATTTCCAAAATTTATCAAAGCTGCGATAAAAGATTGCACATGTTAGAATGCGCTTTCTTCGAGAGGAATCGGCTAATTAGTATAGTTATAGACTTTCAAGGCGTGATTGTCTGGCTGTGAAATACAAGCCAAACGCGAACATTCTCTTACCGATGAAGCTGAAGAACCAATCAAAGAGGAGTTTTATGACCTCCTGAGCGGAGTTTGTCTCAGAGTACGATGTTAAAGTTGTGTTTAGGAACTTCAATTCCAAAGTAGGAAAGGAACACATCTCCGGCAGATTAGTTGATACACACAAAGACTTTTTATGTGCGCTTTGATATAAAATTAAAACTGGAATATGTCCGAGTTACCTTTGAGAGAATGTAAGCAGCAATAATAATTGCATGTATCAAATCATCAACCAAGTATAGGTGGAAGGAAGCATGCCCGATGAATTATCTCTCAGCTCCATATGCCTCATCCTATAACCTGCAAGAATTATTCCTTTTAAAGGCCACTGTGTGAGCGTTTTTAGTCGTCCTGCAACACTATTATAATCGGCAACTACTAGTGTCTTTTGCGGCCAGGCCGATCGTCCACAGACCAAATTTTCACTCTCAGACAAATCCTGGAAAAGACCAATTAATTTTATGTCATCATCATTCATCGTAAGGAGCTCTCTTTGTCGATGGCTTAGCTCGGAATCACGAGACTGGGTTTCAGAAAACGGATTTCTTCAATCTCGTTCTCGAGCAGATAGTGATGGGGCATGCAATAATACGGTGGACACTGTTCTTAACAAATCTATCCAACAAATAGGGTATGGAGACGATATCGACATAATCGGCCGATCCCAACATGCCGTTATAGAGTTTTATACGGCGATTGAAGAGTAGGTGAAGCAATCGGCAACCAATCTGTACAGCGGCTATGACAAAATGTCACTATTAAAAGCAACAACTTCCAAGTAGTTGTTGCGTTCATCTTCCTCAGAGTCAATATTAATTCAACTAACGACACCTTAGTGAAGATCCAACGAAGAATTGCCATAGGAAATAGCTGATACTTCGATTTGGCGAAGATAATGGGCTAAAAACTCTTTCTGCTTTCCGGCGAGTATTGGAAGATAAGCTGAAAGAGGGAGCAAATGCTGGGCTTTTACGAAACAAAAAAGTGTTCGATGGAAATTTGCTCTGGTGTTCGAGTAGGGCGAATAGAGTAAGATACAACCGGGAGCTCTAAAAGCTCTACACATATATGGATGTAATACAAAAAGTCAGAACACTTTGACTACATTGGCTAGGCCACATCAAGCAAATGGACGGAAATGCTTAGTTTCGTGGAGGAACAGAAAGACTGAACCTCCGGTATGTCAGAGGAGATTTTAAATAGAAAATTCTAATTTTGAAAAAAATCAAAATGAAACAAAAAATATCAAAAACTACACCAAATTTAAAAGAACTACAGAGTTTTCAATAGAAATTGCTGATTTTCAATTAACGTAATTGCTTGTTTTTTTTTGCAGGTTCATATCACTATCGTGGTATATAATTCTGCTTTAAATCAGTGCAGTTTGTCTTAAAAATTAAAAAAAAAAAAAATTCTGGCACAAAATTCACTGTTTGGAAGGTTTTAGATTCCTTGAATCTGAATTCGACCTCAAAATTGCTCAATAAAGTCAGTTTTCTGACATATTGGTGTGGTTTCTGTGGCAAAAATAATGTTGCCCAAAATTATTCCTTAAATTTATTTAAAAAAAAAAACTAAACTTACCATCATTTTCATCATTCTCTTCCGTTGTAACACCAGCGGTGGTGGAAGTGTTTGAGTTCTTTAATTGTCATTTAACTAATTCTACGGTAAGAAATTTTTTAAGTCTTTCAAAATATTGCGAATGTAATTCTACATCATTATGACCAGCGCCCTTTAATGAAAAAAAAAAAATAAATACATAAAATTTCGCATAAAGATATCAAATATTAAAGCAATTTACTTCAACCCATAATGGTTCAACAGCTTTTGGGCATCTTTCGTAGATTCCAATACCATGTGAAAAATCGATAACTTCATCATGAGTTCCATGTATAACAAGTACAGGAGATTTCACTTTAGAGACCTTATCAATACTGAAAATAAAAACAAATAATGATATTTTTTGATTATTATTGTTGTTGTGAATAATTAGAATTGAAAAAATAGTTAATAAAAATGGTGGTTCGATTTCATCCATAATTTGACTAAAGGCAAGAAGCTGTATTAACTTATCATAAACATGATTTATTGCTTCACTAAACAAATCAACACCTGGGCAAACCCTTTTATTTGATTTTATCAACATGAAACAATGATAATAGACTAAAATTTGCATTTGTTTACCCAAAAGAAAATAATTTGCATTGATCAATTTTAATCTAAAGTGATTCCCCAATGATAATATGAGATTGAGCTTAACTCAATTAAGGGATTTTTCTTTAATCATAATTTATTATATTTCTTTTTGTTATAAATCACTCACAGAGTAAGCTCTCATTTTTAAACAAAGCTTAAAACACAGAAATAATCTTCGTTTTTATATTTATAAAGCTAGAACTGATTGTTCACCTTTTGTGAGTTCATTGAAACTTGTCAATATAAAAATAATGGATTTGTAATACAATATTATCAGCATAATCAGATTGAGATTGTGTTTAGATCCAAAGTTCATTTGATCGTTTGTTTGCTTATCTTGAACTCTTGTTCATATTCTATTTTAAATTTTTATTTGGAGTGAATGTTATTTTTTTTTAAATAATTTTTTAGTCAAAGATAAATACCAAAATTTGTGATTTGTGATTATCCGAAGAAGCTTACCCAATTTTGAAGGCTAAATAAAAGTTCTTGTTTAATCAACGAGTTTGTTGTTAAATATTCTAGTACACATATTGTACTGTGACTTGTTCAAAGAATCATTTACGCGTATATGACACATTCAACATTTTTTCAGAATTCTATTATTTTCTTCTAAGAATTTCATAATTACGTGTTCACCGCCTTGTTTAGCTTTTTATAAAGTCTACAGATCATTTCAGTCTACAAATAATGTAAAGTGATTTTTTTAGAATTGTTATTAAGAAAGGAATGTTGTTTCATAATAACCCAATTAAGAATGTTCAACAGGATTCCAACCAACAATTTTTAAAATATTTCTTGCAAACACAAAACAGAATTAAGCTAGTTAGCTAAATAAGAAATTATTATCAAATTGTTTAGAAGCCAAATGGAAGCTCTCAATTTTAAAACAGCAATTATAGATGTGAACTAATTTTTCATGCTTCAGGCACTGGCTCAACAACAATATGTGTTTCGTTTTCAAATTGAGCCACGGTTTCGTAGGAGCCGGTATTCAGTCATCCATACTTTGCAGGGGAACATCTGGGTGTGATTTGATGGAGTCCTGGAGCTATAATGGTGTTAAAGAAACATGATGCGCCTTCCATCTTATGCTACATGTACACGACATGCCTTTTTAAACCTATTTTTTTTTTTAATTCAATAGTATTATGCTAATATAAAGCTAACATATGGAACAAAAAATGACATTTTTCACTTGTGTAAACCCAGTATTAGTTAGAAATGAAGTAATCAACATCATTGAAAGATCTAATCAAGCTGTAAATTAATCATTCATCCAGATCAAGGGGATCACATGTACACATCCATGAAGGTTTTACAAAGTCTTTGAGTATTTAGAAGTTGAATTCAAAAAAATTAAGATTGGTAGGGCGCTGCTCATATAGTTGTCATGAGCTCGAGAATCCTTCTCGGAAAACTGTTTTTACCGAAATCGGAAAACTGTTTTTACCGAAATCTGTAGTAGACGATATAAATATAAAATTTTGAACTCAAAAGATCATAAACGAAGCCTCTGCAATTTTGCCGGGGCTCACCGTTAAGATAATTGGATATCAACATTCACCCTGAAAGGACCAGGGTTGATCAGATTTGGGATATAAGGTGCCCCCGTCTAGAGCTGGATGAGGTTACTCATTCTACAGCTTATCCTGCAAATTAGTTCTTTAAGAAACTTGAGAATTTGGAGTACTTCTATAGGTGATAGTTTACTTTCCACTGTTTGGTGATTTCCCAGATGTCTATGTCTTTGAAACACATGTTCATCACATTTGCCCCAATACCTTCAGACTTGATGGGATTTGCTTGAAAAGTATAGGTGCTTACGGTTTCGTCTATCCACAGTTTTTTGCTACTTATGTAGCTACGTATGAAAGTTCTTTTCAATGTTATAACTTTTGATCATAGCTTTTTTTGGAATGACAAGAAGGTTCAACTCTATGAACCAGAAAATCGAGTCCCTTTCACTGCCTAACACTAATGATTTTCTATATAAGAAGGTTTTATAATACAAATTCTATATACTACTGAAATAAGTCAGCCAAGTAGAAGACTTAGCATTAAGGATTGGACTTGTTGAATTATTGATTCAAAATAGCTTTTTATGGCCTTTAGTCCTGATTTTCCCCGAACCAGTTCCTTCTTTTGCTAATTTCATGATAGCTCCCTAAGCAGCACTATAATTGTAGTGGGGTCAAGCAAAGAATGATTTGCATTGATGCTTTAGAGCAAGTTTTCATTGCTCCGGTGATGCAACCGGGTGGAGAAATTCCTTTTAGTTATTGAGGAATATCAATATTCAGAGAAACAGCAGTTTGAGCGTTTCATCAGAATCAAAAAAAGTGTTGCAACTCGTTTGATTGGCATTTTGGATCGGAGAGTTCCGGAGACCTTTTCTGTATTACCAAACGAAAACCCTTTTAGTCTGACGTGAGACTTAAATAATGGAACCAGAAAAATATCAACATTATTAAAATTTATAATTTAGATTGTTTTTGATTATTTCGATTTTTTGAGTAGTTGACATAAAATTTGATTTCTAAAAATATTTTTCGATAACAAAATTTCAAACAAAAATACAAAGTATCAAAATTAGTTGTTATTCCTTGGGAATATTGTTAAACATTTCGGAGATACTTTTCTAAATTTTGTACAAATCTGTATTGAATCACTTTCATATGCAAGTTTACATTCAAGCAATATTTGAAGACATTTCACACATTAATTTGACTGAGTGTATGACTTTTCTCAATTTGAAATTTTTGGACCAAGTTCTGGTCTAAATTCTGAAGACCTCACTTGAAAGAGAAAAAAATATAGTGCCAATGAATTCAACGTCCTCAAATCATTAAATGTGCCAAATTTCATTAATATTCATTGGCGTGCAAAACGGCCCACTGTGTGATGGTTAAATGAAAGATTATTTTATTTTGTGATAATTTTTAACATTTAATACAAAAAATCAAATTTTATATTCTTAACAGAACCTGACCATTAAACTTCTTATACCAAACTCAATTTTTCACCACCGACCATCTTCATATATGTACATACATATAGGATAACAAATAGTGAACACTTTCTTATGATTATCTTAACATATGTACATACAAATGTATGTGTAAAGGGAATGAGTGAGCATTCAACAACATCTAGTCTGAAATCAATTTAAACAAAATGAATTAAAAAAATAAATTAACAAGAACAAATGACCTAAATTTTATAAGAACTTTTGAGTGCAAGTTCTTCACTTGAAAGTGAATGGGAGAGTTCATCTACACCTAAACTCTTAAGCTCAATGCAAATAGGTAATGCAATATAAGATTATCAAATGATTTACAACTTTGTATAATTAAATTAATTTACGGCTTTAGATATAAGATACCTACAATTAATCTATTAGAGTGCACGGTGTACACCTAAACCTATGAACAATCTCCATTAATTTATTATGAACCGAAAGTTTTTTTATTTTATGTATCGGACCTACATATCTGTTTTTTTTTTAAGTATATTTTTTTTGTCAAGTACTAAAGTGTTTCTCAACTTTTTGTATTTAATTTATAACTTGTTGATGACAGACATCGTTATCAGTATTTCTTAATGTACTTACAAGCATACATATGTATGTATGTACATATGTACAGAAATATTACATATTCAGATTCTTATGAAAATAATCATATTGTGAATGGACTGTACCAGCCTACTTTCAATGAAAAGTTTTGTTTTTGTCTTTTTATGTATGTTTTGTCGTATCACGTTGTCATTTTTCTGTTTTTTTTTTTAACATAATAACCATGCTAGCGGATGTACATTTATGTACATATTTGCTTTGATAAGGAGACATCGATTTTGCTTTGCCGGCTATTCGAGGTCAATCAACCACAAACCTACATTTCTATCAATCAAATCTAAATTTCAATCAGATTCAAGTGTTGTTAATCAAAACCTTTTATGAGAATAGTTCATTAAACTGTTTTGATAAAAAAAGAAACTTTCATCAACACACCCCTTGCTTATGAAATAAACTTCGTCTTTCACCCTTTTCTAGTTTGTTACGTTCCCTCCAATTAATCTAAACTCATCTCAATAGGTATATTGAAAAGCAAATAAAACAATAACAACAACAAAAAAGAAGAAGACAAATGTAAAGAATAAAAAAAATGTCAATCCAACAAGGGGATTTGTTATATTTAATCCATTTCTTAAAAACAGCAACAACAAAATAATTTAAATCGCCTAACTATGCCACTATACATAATAATAGTTAGCACAATCACAGTCTGAGTCTGATGACTTTTTATTACATGAATAAATATTTAGGCCTCTCCAATAAGGTATAAGTGAGTGCCAATTGCAAAACAAACTGCCAGCTATATCTAGAATACTCGAGTCCTATATTAATTCACAAAGAGCAATGCAAGATAAAATCGATTTGAAATGTGACAAAACTTAACTTTGAATAAAAAGAAGGGAAGTAGGATGGGCGAGGTGTTGTGTGGATGAACCTGCTATGGGTGAGTCGTAAATGTGGAAACACTACTTTAATTACTTCATTAGAACGTTGAAAGAGATACTGCAGTGTCATCAGAATATTTAAAGAAGAAAAAAAAAAAAAAAAAAAAAATATAAAATAAAACACAAATAGACATTTTTCTCTTTTTTGTTCAGCTTTTGACAACAAGAATGATGTTCAGTCGGACAAGAGGGTAAAACAATAATTTTTTTATAAGTTGACATGACCTACACCCAACGGAGAGTTTGAAAGGTGAAATGAAATATACAATTATTGTTCCAGAGACGACGACAAGACTTTTCGTAACCTTTAGGTGCACTCATGTAGGTATAAATACCAAGCTCCTCCTTATATTCTTGCTAAAAAAAAATACTTTAAACAGGGTTACCTATGAATAATTTCATAAAGAGACAACTTGCAGGAAAAAAGAATCCCAAAGAAAAAAATAATCGTACTAGCTTAATCCTTCTAACAACATAATAAATAATTATCTAGTGCATATTTCTGAGATCTGCAAGTTCTCAGCAATTTCAGAAATGGAACACAATTCCTCAGCAAAATTCTTCACTTTTGCCTGCCCAATTATTTTTTGTCGCAGTTGATCACTTTATTAATGAGAGTTGCAGAGTGTTTTTGACTTCTAGCGGAAAAATCTTGTGCAGGTTTCTACGGTTTCTATTTGATATTGACCATTTCCTTGACAGTTCATTTGCTTAATCATTAAATGTGATCTCCGACGAGCTCAGTTTCTTCTTGTGCACCATTTCTGCCGCTTTCTCAATCGCGTAAATCTCAGCATGAAAGACACTACACTCATCTGGGAGTTTATATGAGTCCCTAATATTATGAGCTTCAGAGAACCCTCCAACTCACTAATCAGTGAACAGGGTATCCCCTTCTTAACCGATTGGTCATTTGTAAAGAAGGGGATATCCTGCTCACTGATTAGTCAGTCAAAAGGAACCAGATTCTTCAACAACCAAATATCCCATCCATGCCTTTCGGGTATTAAAATAGAGAAGTGTTTTTTTAAATCTATTGAAAGTGGTATGTAGACAGTCGTCACATCAAGTCCGGCCACTAGGTCATAGATAGACCCATTTCCATATGTGTTGTGCAAGAGCCCAGTTCCTTGAGCCAAATTGCGCTTTTGGCTGCTGTGCATCTTATGTGCTCGTCTAAGACTGGAAGATTTAGAGTAATTTCCAGCCCTGCTTGTGGCGTAGACCTATGTGCTGAGTCTAACTGACGAAGTTAAATTTCGGAGATCTATGCAACGCCAACAGGCTAAAAATATCTACTTTGAACAGCTGAAGGGATTCTAATAAAGTTTGACATACAAGTCGAATATGTCATGATAATAATAAATTAATATTAATTTACCAAAAATAATTATCCAAACACTTCATGTAACAGACAAACTTGAATGAAAGGTCGAGTATATAGATGAAAAAGTACCGATTCTTTAGTCATGCAAAGAGATAATTAAAATTTTGGAAGGTAACCCTTCTTGAGACTGAGAAAATTTGTTGTCAAAAAGGGTGTCTTATTTTGATTGTGACAACTGACAGATCTTCCATTGTGAAAACTGTGAGAACTATCAATAAACATATCGTAGTCGTTCTATAAAAACTCCCAAACTCCATTTTTTTCGAAACCGAGAAACCTCTCTTAAATAGGATAATAAAATAAAAACATTTTAGTTCTCTAAAAGGTCTTGAAATCTTGTGTTGGTCTATTGCTAAAGGAAAAATTCCCCTAAATCAAACATTTTCAAATCCTGGTCAGTAAAACTCCACAAAGAGTATAGATGCCTCAAAATAAAACAAAATTGACTTTTTCATTCAACGACGACGATATGTTGTTCGCTGGAAAACTTTGCTTCAAAATCGAGTTAAACAATGCGCATTATAAGATTTAATTAAAAAACTAATTATTTGACAACATAATTTCTAGAATTGAACCATCAATTTTTAGTCTATCTGTTTTAAATCTTCTTGTTTATTAATTGTGATTAAAGTAAATACATCATTCGAAATGCTAAGCATACCAAAAACTATACTTAAAAGAGAAACACCCTTTATTTGTAAAAGGAAATCTATATACATACATAATGCATAATTTACTACTCCAATTTCAAAAATAGTTGGTTTGAAATGTGCATTTTCTATTAAATCATTGAGTTCTTCACCAATTATTAAAGATAAAAAAAATCATTAATAAGAAATAAAGAAGGGTAGTAAAACTGAATTTTTGAATGCGTTGACATAATTCTACGTTAACCAATACATCATAAATACATAACAACAGTGAGCAAAGTAATTTAAGGCTTTTCATGTTAACAACACCTTAGGAGGTGTTAGAAATTTCCCAAATTCAAAACTAAATCTCATCGATCTATATTTTGTTTGTTTGTTTGTTTTAAATAAAGCCTATGCATTGTGTAAAGTTAACACGCTATATCACCTTTAAGTCAACAATATGTATCTATATAAAAAAAAAATTATAAACATTTTGGGGAGAGAAAAAAAAAAAATATATTAGTCACGCTTTCTTATGAATAACATTAAGCTGTGTTGTAAAGGGCAAAAGTCAAATAACGTAATCCATAGGTAACATGACGTTTCTATATACAAATACATCTATACATACGTTCATAGTTACACATATTAATTTGTGAGAATAGAATTGACGAGAGATATGGAGTAGACTTATTGATCACAAGATGTGTGACAATGACTAGGAGCGTTGTTCATTGAACTTCTGCTCTTTAGATTTATGCAATTAAAATATGTAGCTCTAAATAAAGTTTTCTAATGCATTGAATGTTGATGAATTTTCTTAAATTACATAAATGTGTTTAAATTAATTTCAACAAAAAAAATGTTTTTTTACATTTTTTTTTTAAGAATGTGAATAATTTAATAAAAAAAATATTATAAAATTAATAATAAAACTTGGTTTAATATGAATTTTGAATATTCATTTTTTTAAATTGTGCGATCTAGAAAAATGTGTAAATACGACATTAAAACCCACTCAGCGGTTAAGTTTATTATTTTAAAAAAGGTCAGGAAAAAATTGTTTAATCAATATGTTTAACTTGAGACAATCCTTAGAAATTCGCTTATACGACAAATGCATCAATAAATGTTAGTCAACCTTTCCTAAAGTCCATGCCATTTTTAAAAAAATTCCAAAGAAAGTAATTTTTGTAACTTTTTAAGATAAGACTGCAATCTATGTGATGAAAAACAAATCGCAAAAATTATGCATCATCACTAATCCTGTAACCGCGGTGATAATTCTGATGCAATATTGTGGTGAAAGAGCATTTGTATCAAAAGCCGTGAAAAAGAAACTTATAAACGTCTTTCTCATAGAATAGTAGACCTTTCCGGTCGAAGTCACGTGACATGGCGGCGCGCGGCGGGATCTTCTGATTCTTTTCCACCTAGAAAATTCCAATATTTTCATTGTTTACCCAAAAATTCGATTTCAAATTTTAAGTAAAAATGGTGGTTCAGAAACTTTTGTTGAAATAAGACTTTGTTAGAAATTTTTGTTAATTGTTTCCCGCGCCACACCTCCCCCACCCAAAAAAAAACACATCCCAAATCAGGCGCGGATACAGGGGGGGGGGGCAATGGGTGCAATTGCCCCCCTCCCCCCCCTGGGCAAGAACGAAAGACGCATTAAATATGAATTTAATAAAATGTACTCAAAGAAAGGTGATTTCGTTATACTTTTATAAAAAAAATTCTTGGCAGCGTTGAGCAATGAGTAGTTGTGCGTTGTCCGCTGGCTGACCAGGTTCAGCTAACAAAAGTTCCACTATGCACAAATAGCCTTCAAATCGACTGAGTGGAAAGCTTATAACTTCGGTTTTAGATGCCCCATCTTCAACGTTAAGGTCTTTTATTAAAAGATAAATGTCAGGCTACATTACTGTATAACATTTTATGAGAATAGTCAATTTATTTCATACGAGAGAGCAGATTGAATCCCAAATCGTAAAATGCTGTAAAGGAAGAATTTCACATGATGTTTCAAAAATTTATTGCTCCAGCTCCAACCCTCCTCTACAAATTTATTAGTGGTTTTTTATAGTTGAATGTTACGGGAGAGGCGGTAGGGGCACTTTTCTAAATTTTCAACCTTAAAGTTGATTTTAATTTTTAAAAAATGAAATCTTTAAAATACGTTGATTTAATTAGTTTCAAAAATGTCTAGTGCTTCGATCTACAGGATAAAGATATCTAATCAAAGTTAATATAATAAAACTATACATTTCTGTATAAGAGTTATTGAGAGATACCAAAAAATTTCATACTAAATGGGTGATTCTTTTTATGATAAATATTTAAATGTGCGTTTCCATTGAGGGAGTACTTTCACTAGAAAACTCTAGAGAGCGACTCCCGAATATCTGACGTGCTGCACATCTGATTTTCGTGGATGCGTTGTAGGAACTTTCTGTGTTCCATATTATAAAACTGGCGAGGAGTACGAATCCAACGAAGAAGATTGGAGAGAAACCAGGAAACGATTACAGCAGTCACTGCCGAAGAGAAGTTGGATGGAACTTTTACACCTAAAGATAGTTGTTTTTGGGCATTTTTGAAAACGTCAAGTCAACGTCAATTCAAATTTCAAATGATCGTCATCTTTCGATGCGAATATTGCTATTGTATTGAACTGCATTAATCTGGCTACTCTGCATTCGATGTTTTGAGCTTATGTATAAGAAAAACTTATATTAAAACTTAAGGAAGGCTTAGTATATTGTATATGAAATGTATAGCGAAAGTTAAGGTGGAACTAAAATAGGCGGAAGTTTATGTCAAAACCGACCGAAAAGTAGCTTTCCGAAACGTCAATTTCACAAGTTACCCATAATACACTTAAGTGGTTGAAAGTGAACAAAAAATGTAAATAATCATTTCTTCAATGTTAATTTTCTTATACTTATTCACAGCACGATAGGCTTTTAATTATTTACTCGTGAAACCCCGAAAATTCGACGTGGTAAATTAATTAAAAGAAAATTTAAGATTTTACTACACTCATACATCAAACAGAAAAAAAAGTGTTGAAAACTATGCACCAAGCGCCAAATTCCTTTTAGTTTGCTTCCACCATTTTGATTTTTGTCCACTTACGAAAGAGCGGTCAGTGAGCGCTCTCGCGTCCGACGGCAAAAGTTAGCGAAAACTAAACGAAAAGCTCCATTTCGCAATTATGTGCGTGTCATATGAATTTCTTGTTTTCGTACGACCACTTAAGTTGGCTTCCGACTATTCTAGTTCTATCTTTAGTCACAATCGAAGGCTGAACCGAGAAGGTCGGACGTAAAAGTTTAACAAAGAAAGGTTTTTTCGTTGTATTTTCCACTATAATCATTGTGTTTTATTTCAGTGTCGGAAAGTTTGGTTTTGTATCGATGGACGAAGGCATCTGAGCAAACGATACGGTTCATCTCGGTTTTGATCTACAATTTTAGTTTAGCTAAAATACAGCTATATTGTCAAATTAATGCAATGGTTTTGTTTGCACAAAATCTTTTATATCAACGTCCTTCAATTTTCTTGCAAAGGTATTAAACGTTTATGAACACGTTCCCCAGCTTCTCAATATTTTTGTTGCCAACATGTGACTTTAGCAAACTTGTATTTGCCTTTTTGAACAGAAGACTTGAAGTTCGCATTAGAGAACATTCTGCAAAATGCATTTTTGACGCTGATGACGTTATCGAAAATAGCCCTTTACTGGCAAGGTTAAGTTAGGTTGCCCCAGCTAAAGAAGAGGCTGGAAATTTTACTCGAACTCGAACGTCATGTGTCTGAATAGGAATATACCACTGTGCCATTATGTTTTCCGAAAATAATATTGTATTGTTACGCAGATCCAGAGGGAACTCAAAAACGTTGTAAAGACACCATTTTTTAGCTATAAACTGCAAAACTTCATTTCACAAAGTTCAAAGTACCCGCTGTTCGAGACACTGTGGCAGTTATGAAAGAGTTAATTGCTTTCTTAAAATTTCAAACTCATCAACTCACATTGCTTGAGTGTCCAGGCGTGCAGTGCGGAGTTAGTGTACTCAAATTTTTTTGTAGACCCCATCAAGATTTTGGAAACTCACGAAAATTGCCCCCCCTGAACGAAATCCTGGATCCGTGCCTGTCCCAAATATTGCTGATCCCGTACAAAAAAATATAATAAAGTAATAACAGGGTGTTCTTAAGAGAACCGGAGCTTAGTATATGTCTAGCATTTATAATAGAGTATCTATGCATTTAAAAAGTATTTAAGTGTTACATGTGACGAGAAACAGTGAAGGAAAAAAGTAAACAGACAAAAAAGAACGATTTAAGTAATTTTCGGAATTTTTTAAATAAAAATGACTTTAAGTAAATTTTGTACTAACTTAGTTATCATCATTACATTTGCATTTGTTTCAATTTTTTTCTTGCGGCATGTAATGTAGGTAAGGTACTATATGGTAAGTTATGCATTCGTAAGAAATGCGAACTCGAGATTTTGATCAAACCTGTTATAACGATGACAGAGAAGACGAAAATAGTTGGTCTTACAATTCTGTCTGTCTGTCCGTCTTTCTGTCCTTGAGCCACAGCCTAAAGGGCTGGATCGGTTTTCTTCAAACTATGTACATAGCGTCTTTTGGTAATTTTTTTTGGAACTACGGTATCTGCCAATTTTACATAATCGTAGTTTTCTCAAAAACGGCTCCACAACTTTTCTTAGAAAAATTCAATGAATTACTTTCGAGTTTCGAAGTTCAATACGAATGCTTTAAGTGATCCCAACACATTATGTCGTAACAATGTCACCAACCTTAACGACAGAGCTTCGTCATTAAACGGAATTCAACATTCAACTTTTGGTGAGATGTGGGGTGATATAAAAATTGTTTTTATGGAGGCTTGATCGGAAGCTATACCCAAGCGGACGAGAGTTAGAGACTCTTGGATATCCCAAGACACCTGAGATAAAATTGAGCTTCGCAAATCTTTAAAAATGCAAATAAATACAGAAGCAGATGCTCAACGAAAGGCAGAATTGCGAAGCGAGTATCGCCTAGCACATAAGATGGTCTATCGCAGTGTGAGACGTGACAGGAAAGTGAGGTTTAACGGTC
Source organism: Dasysyrphus tricinctus (assembly GCA_963921185.1). Classification (NCBI taxonomy): domain Eukaryota; kingdom Metazoa; phylum Arthropoda; class Insecta; order Diptera; family Syrphidae; genus Dasysyrphus; species Dasysyrphus tricinctus. The sequence continues at coordinate 79,888,823 of OY992530.1, read as the reverse complement.
TTGCAGAAAATGCGGAGAATGCTGCAAGAAGAAGAGATATGAGGGAATTGTATCAAATATCTAATGAAGTTGTCAGAAAAAATAAACAGCACCAATCATCCTGTAGTGGATGTGGATAGCATCCAGGGGTATTGTAATCGAGCCCCCTACAGTACCACCAGAAATCTAATCTTCGATAGCTCTTCTCAAAAACAACAAAATAGTTGGTCTTGACGGAATACCAGCGGAATTCCTGAAAGCTGACCCCGTCAGAACGGCTAGTATTCTACATCCGTTGATACATGCTGTATGGGAAAACGAAATCTATCCCAGCGACTGGAAGGATGTTGTGATTGTTAAGTTGCCAAAGAAAGGTGATCTTAAGAATTACAGTTTTGTCCGATTTTCCAAAACTAATGGCAACCATCGTTCTTGAGTGGATAAAGGTTAGAATGGAATCTACACTCAAGAATCATCAAGCCTGTGTCGACCATATCAACACTCTGCGTATCGTTCTTGAGCAGTCTGCGGAGTTTCAATCCCTCCTTTACCTCATGTTCGTCGATTTTCAGAAGGCTTTTGAACGAGTCAACCGTAAATGTATATGGGTGATTCCTTCCCAACTGTGATACTTTGTCTCCAATGTTTTTTTGTTATTTAGTGTAAAATGTTCGTATATATTTATGGTTTTAATTGTATAAATGGCTATTTACTACAATCTATATTCGATATGTCGAAACTATGTCACCACCCTTAACGACAGAGCCTCGTCATTAAATGGAATCCAGAATTCAACAATTGATGAGATGTGGGGTGAAATTAAAAGTGTTTTTATGGAGGCTGGATCCGAAACTGTACCCAAGCGAACGAGACGTAGAGACTCTTGGATATCCCAAGACACCTGGGATAAGATCGAACTTCGCAAATCGTTGAAAATCCAAATAAATGCCGAAGCTGATGTTCAACGAAAGGCTGACTTGCGAAGAGAGTACCGCATTGCACATAAGATGGTCTACCGCTGTGTTAGACGTGACAAGAGGGTGAAGTTGGATGGACTCGCAGATAATGCGGAAATCGCTGCCAGAAGAGGAGATATCCGGGAATTGTACCAAATAGCCAAAGATGTTATCGGGAAAAAAAGCAACACCAATCATCCTGTAATGGATGTGGATGGCACACTTTTGGTATCAATTGAGGATCAGCTTCGTAGATGGAAGGACCATTTTTGTGCCCTGCTAAATGAGGATTCAGTTGAGCAGAGTGCTGAAGTGCCCCAACTAAACGAGATGCGCAGGTCCTATAGGGGTATTGACATCGAACCCCCGTCAGAATCGGAAATTCGTACATCAATAAATCTCCTCAAAAACAACAAGGCAGCTGGACTGGACGGAATACCAGCTGAATTCCTGAAAGCCGATCCCGTAGCAGCGGCTAGTATTTTACATCCGCTGATACAAAACATTTGGGAAAACGAAAGCTATCCCAGGGACTGGAAGGATGGTGTGATTGTTAAGCTGCCAAAGAAAGGTGACTTAAAGAATTGCAACAATTGGCGTGGTATCACCGTTTTGTCCGTTTTCCCAAAACTAATGGCAACAATCATACTCGAGCGAATAAAGGATAGAATCGAGTCTACACTCAAGAGGCATCAAGCCGGCTTCCGCAGTGGTCGATCGTGTGTCGACCATATCAACACCCTGCGTATCGTCCTCGAGCAGTCGATGGAATATCAATCACCGCTTTACCTCATGTTCGTGGATTTTGAAAAGGCCTTTGATCGAGTTAACCGAGAATGTATATGGAGATCGTTGCTTGGTAGAGGAATTCCACCAAAAATTGTTGCCATTATTAAAGAGTCCTACAACAACGCGAGGTGTTTTGTTTTGCACAATGGGCAGCTATCCGACTCCTTCGTAGTGCAACAGGGTGTGAGACAAGGGGATGTTCTATCACCAATTCTCTTCCTGCTGGCGATGGACGACGTATTGACGGCCAGTGTTGGTACAGCTGAGCGACAGGGCATTCAGTGGAGACCGTTCGAAAGGCTCAGTCATTTAGACTATGCCGATGACATATGTCTACTGGCAAATAACATCAGTGGGCTGAACGGGATGTGCCAAACACTGCAAGTGAAGGGAGAGTCGAGTGGTCTAAGAATTAACAGCAAAAAGACAAAAATAATGCTCACAGGCCGCTCCACACAGCAGCGTATTATTTTACAGGAGACGCCAGTTGAAGTAGTGGAAAAATTTAACTACCTTGGCAGTATTGTTTCTGCTAACGGTGGTACGGATCTGGACGTTAAAAGTAGAATAAATAAAGCTCGTGCTGCCTTCGGTACTCTGTCCCCAATTTGGAAATCCAGTCAAATCTCCTTACGCACTAAGTTGAGATTCTTCGAATCCAATGTCAAATCCGTGCTGTTATATGCTTGTGAAACCTGGAAAGTCACGTCTACCATTTCGAAGAAATTGCAGGCTTTTGTGAATCGCTGTCTTCGCCACATCCTAAAGATTCGCTGGCCACAAATAATATCAAATGAGGAATTGTGGCGCAGGACAAGTCAAGAGCGGCTGGACGTCGACATAAGAAAGCGTAAATGGCGTTGGATTGGTCACACACTGAGGAAACCAAACGATGAAATTGCAAAGCAGTCCTTTGAATGGAATCCTCAGGGTGCACGGCGGGTTGGAAGACCAAGAACAACATGGAAATCAACTGTCTTAGCGGAAGCAGAATCCCAGAGAAAGACGTGGCCACAGCTTAAGTACCTTGCAGCAGACCGTGAAGGATGGAGACGTTTTGTTGACGCCCTATGCCCCAGCCGGGGTTACAGGACACGATGATGATGATATTCGATATCATAACCAAAGGACCATGGGCATTTTGGTCCTACTTTCAACATTGTTCAACAGTGATGAAACTTATGTCATTTGAAGGTCATGAGGAGTACTTTATTTCATTATGTGGCAGCTAAGTTGAAATCGAGCGCAAAAGTGGTGTTTTGGTTTATTTTTATGAAAAAAGTACTTTAAAAAATGAAAAAAATATTACAAAAAAAATAGCAAAACTTACAAAAATGATTTTTACCTTTTTTGAAAGTCAGGAGTCTGTTCTATTATCGAGTTTTTAAATCAAGTATTTTCTACCAATAGTGTTCGAAAAAAAATACTTTTAAACTCAAAAATAATGAAAAAAAATGTTGCTTCTTCTTCCACGTGGCTTGGAAAAGTGTAGTAAAAATATCAGTACCGTGGCATGTCCGTTCCTTGTTTTTCCATTAAATCTACTTTTTTCTAATGAATTATTTCATTGAATAGAAATGTTGTCATTAACAAAGTTTGAGTACAATACTTGGTTGACAAAATTATGCAAAAATAAAGTCAAAATACTTATTGCTGAATAAAATAATCATGAATGAATGTTGTTCGAGGATTTACATTTATTTTTTAATTCAAAGATTTCTCGCTGAACCGCCATTTTGTTTTAGTTTCAAGACGTTTGTATGGTGGTTTTCTAAAAGAGGCACTATTTTTGTGAAGATAACAATAGTCGTTTTATTTTTTTAACGTTGTTGTACGTTAAGAGTGATATGTTTTCATTCGAAGAAACTGTTGCTGACGTTGATGGTCCAGGAATAGGTCTATTGACCATTGTGCCTTCTTGTCTGAATCTTCGTACCGACAACCAGATAAATTGCGTGCTCGGCCCATCACTTAGTCGTCGATGAGACGACGACGTCGATGAGGAGGTTCGCATAAATTGGTTATACCATGAGGCTTTGAGGTCTTGAGTTAAATCAATAGGGCCGCAAAGATTAAGGTGTTTAAGCTTAGGAAAAATGTCATTAAATCAGCTTTTTACTAAATGAATTAAATTAGTTATTCGGCGGCACAAAAATAGGAACAAAAGCTCTTTTCAACACCCCACCCTTTCAAAAAGCTGAGAAAAACCTGTCGGACTTAGGTATTCGATATCAGGATGCCTATACTTTTAAATCCTCACACTCTGATTTTGGTTAAACATCTTTACCAAATTTTGATGCCGGCTAATAGCATATTTAGTATTATAAAATTATTGCTCCATTTTAATGTTGTCATTACGGTAAAGTGGTTAATGCATCAGAACAAGCGGTAGGGGCAGTTCAACAAACGCTGATATGAGTCCCCCATTCAGTTCCAAATTTAAAATCATTTCCCTCCCATTAACCTGATTTTCTTCAAGCATCAAGCACAGTGGGCTTCATATTTCAACAGAACTCTTGAATCCACTCTCTTGGAATTTTTTTCTCTTAGCCATTGCAACATGAAACATTGAAACCATTTCTTATTAAAATTATTTCGGGGCAAGTCGCTCATTAACACAAATAAAAAAAAAAACAATAAAAAAAAACAATTGGGAACTGCCCATCCATCAAATAGATTATGCAAATTAAAAAAAAAAAAATACTTGAAGTTAATACGTATGGACGTTTTTGTTTGGAGGCGCACACCACACACTTCAACGCTCCACGCGGACAAAGAATGTTGTTGCATCAATAAAGTAAAATTTAAAAGATTCATATTCACACTTATGTATGCATATACAACAGACAACATCCGCAACAGTAGCTACACAAAATGCTGAGTGCTAGTGGTGCTGGTGCCCCAATCGCTGCTGCTTCTGCAAATGCAAACGCAATATCAACAAAAGCAAAGCAATCATTTTGATATAAATTGATGAACAAAGCGTAATACTCCCGCCACTGCGTCGCAACCATCATCTACAACAGGGGCACCAGAAGCAACAACAACAAACAACAAAAAAAATATGAGTAATGCCATTGAACGATTGCGGAAGCGTGTTCTTTTTTTTTCTTGTTGATGTACAAAACAACACAGTTCTGACCCAACCCCTGTAATTCGGACACGCTCCCCCTCTTAGTTATTCTACCCACAACTTACCTGGGAAATGCATCAAAAAACCATGTCCTTTTGGTGTTGCGAAACACGACTCTCATGCCGGACATCAATGGCGAGTGAAGGATCACCGCTCCCACTTCATGACGTGTCGCCAAATCAACTGTGGGCACTGTTCCAATACTCTGGCCATAAAGAATAATACTCTCTGGACTAATGTTGAATCTGAAAGTGAAGAAAACACAACGAGGGGGCGAGGAGTGAGTAAATGATAGAGATATGAAGCAGATAGTTTCCCAATGAATCATCATCGCTCATTAAGTCGTAGACACACACTCACCTACTCCGCATCGCCTGCCATGCGGCTTCTATGTCTGCATACAAATTCTTCTCGGAGGGCTTGCCTCCGCTCATTCCATAGCCGGAGTAGTCATAGCCAAAGATGTTGCAATTCAGCCGCGATCCCAGCGAGATGTAGAAACTGCTCATCTGGCCGAGATCGACGGCGTTGCCGTGTGAGAAGAGCAGCGTGTACTTGGCATTCTTGCTGCACTTCACGTAGATGCAGGTGATCAGGTTGCCGCGCGATGTCCTCGTGAAGAAGGCCTCCACTTTGGACTTGTCCCGTTCCGAGTACTGCCATTCCGCTCGATCGAACAGGTGCAGATTGTATTTGATGTTGGTGTCGTCGGCTGCGGTCAGCTTGTATGTGGGTTCGGGTGGCTGGAATGCCAGCTTTGCCGCAATCGGTCCCGGACATGGGGGGCAGCAGAACATGCAGCATAATTCACTTAAACTGAACATAGTTGTTGGTTGTTGTTTCTAATTTTTTTTTTTTTTTTTGGGATTTTGTTCTAATTTTTTTTAATTATTTTGGAACAACCAGGTACAAAGGAGGAAGATGGGAGAGGAGGAGGTTGTTCTTGTGATTTCTTCTAGCTAAGGAGTTTTTGACAGGAGAGAAGCAGAGAAGGGACAACATGGAAGAAAAATATGTTTTTTTTTTTTATTTTGGGTTTGAAAAATGGAAGAATACACAGATTTTTTTTCTGTTTTTGGTGACCTGGCCCTCCAGCTCCTTCTTTGTTTGAAGGGTTTTCTTTCAAACTTTTTTTTTGTTACACTTTTGCTGTTGATTTGTTGGCTTTTTTGGGTTAGAATTGGTGAAGATGGTGCTCTGGTTTGACTCTAGTGAGACGGTGATGTGGTTGGTGGTGGTGGAGAGATGGAAGTGTGCTTCACAAATTTTCTTTTCTTTTTTTGTGGGAATTTTAGTTTTTTTTGCTATTTCTTTTACCTTATACCATTCATTTTTTTTTTCTTCCTCGTCTTCTTTTCTTTCTTCGACGAGTTCTTTTGTTGGTGGTGTGGACAGGAATACACTGTGACGAGAGCCGACGCAGCGCGAGGGGGGAGTATGAAGAAATATGAAAATCTCTCCTACTTTTCGGTTGGTTTGGGGACAACGGCGACGACTACGACGACGTGTTTTTTTTTTCTTCTCTTGAAGAATTCTAACTAATCTTATTTATTTGATACACATTTTCATTTTTTTAAATTATAAACACTTTTTATGTGTTCTCGTTTTGTTTTTAATGTGTAATATAAAAGGAGGAAGTATTTATTATTTTACAAATTAGTTTATTTTTTCCTTTCTTTTGTGAGGAAGAAAAAAAAGTTTATTAATCACCCGTATCACAGATTTTTAACACAAGAGAAACAAGCCACAATGAAAACGAAAAAATGAAATGGATGGAAATGGTCTCCCGTTTGATTTTTTTTATATCTGTTCTGTCAGTTTTTCGAAGAGCAGTGCCATGCGCAATCAGAAATTATTGTAGTTTTGATGTTCGAATTCGAAAATTTTTAGCAGATTTGGTACAAATTTTAAATTGGAATTGTAGTAGATTAGAGAGGTTTGTTTGTTTTGTAGAAAAGTTTTGTTTGTTTATAATTTTTTGTATCCGAGAAAAAACTGGGGCCGAATTACCGCTTTTGTGTGAGTGAGTGCCATCAGTGATCGAATGAACGAGTAACCACATCAAATTTTGGTAGGTATACTAGATTGCTCGAAACGTGAGCGGTAATGCCAAAGTCACATAATTCAGTCACGTATTACTCGATAACTGATGCGGTAATTTGGCCCCTGATCTCACCTTCGCACTCATATTTAATTTCGAAAAAAGTCATGACTCAAAAGTCGTCATGTAGCAGGGCACATTCCAAAAATTATACTACGTTTTCACCAAAAAATAATCTGGGATTTAAGGAAAAGATTTAAGTGGTGTTTCCACGGGATGAAAAGATTAAAAAGAAGATCAACTCTGACAGCACACTTCCAAAAAAAAAGGTGTTTCTTTTCTTATGAAGTGGGAGTGAGAAAGAATGTTTATTTGTGTCAAACAATGGAGAACTGAATCCAGACACGAATGAATCTTTCAGCGCCATATAGGTTAGGTTAGGTTGGAAAGGGGTGATAATACGGCAAGCCGCACCATCTCACTCGGATCTCAATGGATCCATTGCGCTCCCCGGGGTATAAATGGTTAGTGAGGAGGGATAGGAAGGGAGTTAATAGGAAGTTTTAGGTGTGGGGGGCCTCCTTGAACCATCCTGAGTTCTGAATGAATTTCAGGATGTTCTTTAGTGGCAAGACAGAGATGTCGCCCAGTTCGTCGAAGAAGTATTCTCCAAGGGCCTCTTTTCTGGTTCTAGCTAGACTGGGGCATTCGCAAAGGAAGTGAGGGGAGCCCTCCTCTGCCTCTTCATCATGACACCCTCTACATAAGTCCGATGAGCTGATGCCCATTCTGTACATGTGGGTTCCCATTGAGTTGTGGCCCGTAAGGACACCAACCATGAGAGATAATTGAGGCCTGCTTCAGTTTTTTTCTTTGAAATATTTGGCCATAGATTCCTAGAAACCCGACAAGTGTCGATGGATGACCATCTGACATTTGCAGCCTCTAAGAAACTCTGGTGTATTCTACTTTTTTCTTGCTCCAGTGGCATAAGCACCGAGAAGTCGGTTTGGCTCGGATCAAGAGACGATCCGTTTTTGGCCAGCTCATCCGCCATTTCATTCCCATATATATCACAATGTCCTGGGACCCATCTAAGGGTGACTGTGTTCGTTGCACCTAGTAAAGATAACATATACCGGCAACGCTTTATCAGCTTTGACTTTATAGTGATTGAGGAAATGGCTTTGATTGCCGCCTGGCTGTCTACAAAGATGTCAATATTTTTGTTTATTACTTCGCGTGAGGAGAGATGTTTTGCGGCTTCACAAACTGCAAGTACTTCCGCCTGGAATACGCTGCAAAAATTTGGAAGCTTTATAGATCTGCTAATTGGTGGGTTATCTGAGTAGATACCTGACCCAACCCCCTCTAAGGTCTTGGAGCCGTCAGTAAAGACCGAAACATGGTTTTCATTTATGACCCGGTTTTCATTCCAGAGTTTCCTGGTTGGGATATCTGTTATGGCTACTAGGTTGAAATCAATGTGCGGTGTAATGTAGTCTGTTTGAATGTCTATGTCAGTGAACTTCACTATAGTTCTATGACCGTAGTGGCCCTTTTTCCAGTTATTACACTGCTGAAGTCTTAAAGCACTTTTGGCCGCTAGCTCTTTCGTAAACAGATCGAGCGGGGCTAGTGAAAGGAATGTATCTAGGGCTGCCGTTGGTGTGGTTCTAATCGCACTGGTTGTGCCAATACATGCAAGTCTTTGAATTTTAGTCATGGTTTTTAGATTGGTTTCCTTTTCCAAGGCTGGCCACCAGACCAAACATGCGTACGTTAGGATTGGCCTTATTATGGCTGTGTACATCCAATGAATGGTTCTAGGGCTGGGACCCCATCTTTTACCAAAAATTCGACTGCAAGTGTAAAATGCAATTGATGCTTTTTTCTCTCTTTCTTTTATATTCTCTTTCCAGTTCAGTTTACGGTCCAGTACAACACCAAGATATTTGGCGGTATCCGAGATTTGAAGCGGAGTTCCGTTAATGGTTGGCGGGTTTATGTTGGGAATATTATTTTTCCTTGTAAACAACACCAATTCTGTCTTAAGTGGATTAACGCTAAGTCCACAACTATTGGCCATATAAGAATTGGTTAGTTTGATTTGTTCAACTTTTTATTCTAAGGAGATTCAACAAAGGTTAATTTTTAATCTTGTAGATTAACGAAAAAAATTCGTATAGTAAATCTTGGAGATTTAAAGAAGATTTGAGGTAAATCTTATTATATCTCGGTTTAGTGTTCGGTGAAAACGTAGTATTACTGTTAAACGATGGAACTTTACTTTGCGATTTGAGGCTCGATAGAAAAGGATGTATGATGCCTGTGTTATTTTATGCTTGCTTCTATAAAATATTCTCTAAAAAATCGGTTAAATAAAAGACCAAGATGAGTTTTCTACCAGCGTCTCAAGTGAAGTGAGTTGCGCTTGATTTATTAGAAGTTTTTAGCTAGACAAATCTTATAAGTTAGGTGCGTTCCACAACAGCCTGTTTGGTAACGTGAAATTTTCACCAAGTTTCTCAAGCTTGGGTTTTTTCTCTTGTAGTTTCTAACAGCAAATTGTGAAAAAACACCTATGGGATAAACCAAATTGTTGAGAATGGCCAAATTTTAGCTTTTTCTTCGTTGAACTTTTTTTGCTTATTGCTTTATAATTCTCCATTCGTGGTGGGTTCTAAATTTATAAAAACTAGAAATTCAATTTCATTTAAATATTTTTAATATGAAAAGGTGGTTTTATATGAAGCCAAAGTTTTAAAATGTTCTTTAATGCTATGTTCCCACCAAAACGAAATCCGAGACTTCAGCTAAATAATTTCGAGATTTCAAATGGGTGGAGCAGAGTTACATGGAGATTTCGTTGAAATCCAGAGTTTTTATTGAGATTTCGTTTAAATTTCTAATGCTACATTTCCACCTGACGCTAATCTGAGATTTAATAAGATTTACCTCAAATCTCCTTCAAATCTCGGAGATTTACCATACAAATTTATTTCGTAAGGACCTGTTGTACAAACGTGGTTCAAATTTTGATCCGTGGTTCAAATATTTTTACTGGCCGATTTCGGCGAAATTACTGGGGTTCAGCGATGGTTCAAGGTTCAAGTATATTATAGTAGCCAATTTAATGCCTGAACCATCGTTGAACCTCAGTAAGTTCGCTGAAGTCAGTGAGTTAAAATTGCTGAACCACGAGTTAAATATTTGTACAACTAGCCCTAAATCTTGAAGATTAGAAATTAATCTTGTTAAATCTTCCTAGGACAAATAGTTTTACAAATCGAACTAACCTTTACTTAAATGATGCTGAACGATTCATTCGAGACTCGCATTCAGTTCTTCATTGTTTCACACGAATCAAACATTCTGTCTCATTCGCACTTCATAAGAAAAATTGGAACGCCATTTGCATTTTTGAAGGTGCTGTCAAATTTAATCTTTTTTAAATCTTTTTGTGCAGTGGAAGCACCAAAAAGATTTATTAAATCTAATCTGAGATAAACCTTTGGTGGAAACATAGCATAAGAAATTTTTTTCCAGCAGTTCAAAATATGAAAAGTTTTCAACCGAAATCTCGGATTTCGTTTTGGTGGGAACATAGTATAAAACTGAAAGAATAACGAAAAGAGAAATAACAAAAAATATCTAATACTAGATACGTTTTCATTAGAGGCGACATGAGATAGTTTCGCAACCCACAGGAAAAGTACTTCCATCTGACGTTTTTTAGTGTCGATTTACAGCTCGCATTTCATTTTTGAATTTGAATGTTGGCCCTTACACTACGTTTTCATTAGAGCTGAAATGAGCTAATTTAGCAAATCACAGAAAAAGTGTTTTCATTTGTAATTTGGTAATTTCGTTTGACAGCTCATTTCATTTTTGAATTTCAATTGGCTGTTAATCGATTTTTGTTGTTGTTTTCTTTTGTCTCCTTCCATTGCGCTTTGACATTTTTCATATAAAACCAATTCACAGCTCTTCAAACTGTGGCTAATTGGGTGTGTTCGTTAGTTTGTGACCTAATTTCCAACCTAATTTCGTGAAAATTTGGTTGAAATTATCTCATTTCGAAATGTGAATTTGTATGGGAAATGAGATGTTTTCGTATCGCATTTGGAAATTTTCAACGAAATTACCTTATATGGCCTAATGATAACGCAGTATTAATCACTTGGTTTTATTGTTGTTTTCTTTTTAATTCGTTTTCTACATTTTCATATAACAGGTTATCAGAGCTATTTAAATTATTTACAATTGAGTATGTTCGTTAGAATTTAACTCTTCGAATATAATAAGGGTATTCATGCAACAGCGTAAAGTCGTCGTAAACGTAGCAAAGTCTTAAACTTCGTAAATCTGTCAAATTTTCCACACAAATTGAGACTGAATTACGAAGTTTAAAACTTTACAACGTTTACGACGACTTCACGCTGTTGCATGAATACCTCTAATGGTTGTTCGCTTCCAACACTGGAAGTTTTGGAAGTTTTATAAGAAATAACTTTATTTTTCTATAGCAAATACAAAAAATTTAAGGTTTTTTGTTTGAAATTTTTTTGAAAATAATGTTTTTTTTTTGTGAAATGTACTTTTCACTTCATTTCAAGTCAAAAAAGTATCTAACTAATGCTATGTTTCCACCAAAGGTTTATCTCAGATTAGATTTAATAAATCTTTTTGGTGTTTCCACCGCACAAAAAGATTTAAAAAAGATTAAATTTGACAGCACCTTCAAAAATGCAAATGGCGTTCCAATTTTTCTTATGAAGTGCGAATGAGAAAGAATGTTTGATTCGTGTGAAACAATGAAGAACTGAATGCGAGTCTCGAATGAATCGTTCAGCACCATTTAAGAAAAGGTTAGTTCGATTTGTAAAACTATTTGTCCTAGGAAGATTTAACAAGATTAATTTCTAATCTTCAAGATTAACGAAATAAATTTGTATGGTAAATCTCCGAGATTTGAAGGAGATTTCAGGTAAATCTTATTAAATCTCAGATTAGCGTCAGGTGGAAATGTAGCATAATGCAAAACTGTGAAAAAAAATCCACTGGAATTACGGTTTTCTTGTCATTTTGATGACGACTACGCACTGTTTAGGAACAACACAATTTGTTCCTTTACCTGGTTTGTAAGACTTTGAAGTTTTGGTGAGGAAAAACGGTTCGATGAATCAATTTGAAAGCTTACAGGAATATTGATGCTTTAAAAATCTACAAATTTGCATACCAACGCAAGCCATGCAATCAATATTTGCAAAGAAAAAAAAAAAATTAACGAAAAGACCACTAATTGTCGGTTTTTAATACTTTTTTTAAACTAACGGTGAACGGTAAAAAGAAATAATTTCTACAAAATCTTAAAAAATCTTGTAAAACGCTTTCTCAAATTTCCAAAACTGTCTTTGAATTTCTTATAACATCATTACTTGCTGAGATATTGGTAATCAAGTCTAAAAGTATCTTTTTTCATTCAAAGTCAGATAAACCATGTCAAAAAAAATCGTACGACAACAACAAAAACACTGAATTGAAGCTGAATAAGCAAGGTATCAGATCATGACATTTTATTGATTAAAAAAAAATTATCCATAGAAATGAGGACCTTCAAGAAAAATAAAAAAAAAAATTGTTGTCTCGTCTCATTTTTTGCCATTACGCAATAACGGTACTTCAAAAAATTTTGTTTCCAAACAAATCTCGAAACAAAAAACATAAAGCTGTAAAATGCTTTTTATTTCAACTCAATACGACCACTCGCCACAAAGATACAGCTCTACAAAGAACGCTAACAAAAATTGAAAAAATATTTGTTCCTTTAATTTTGTTGACTAGTGTATATAGTATTTATGTAAGTGTAGGTAGTACCAAAAACAAAAACATGCTTTGTGGCATCTGCACTCCCTTAATACAATAGCTAAACGGTCACAAATATATAGTATATGCGTGATTTCAAGTGGTTAAAGTTGAAATTTTCCATCATGGCACTTTTTTTTTAATTTCCATTTTTTGTAGCCCAAATATCGTAAACATTCTTCTAAGACAATAAGCAAACGTACATTGAACCTAATGAACATTTAAAATGGATTAATTCAAAAAATCAGAAACGGTAAACACATTAGTAAAACCTGAATAAGTCTGTCAGTGGGTGATTGTGGGTGCTAAGGTTATGTTTTTCAAAAATCTGGGAGTTTTCTTGATACTTCAGACAAAATTTTAATTTAAGGTTACATTGAGAACTATATTAAAACCTTAATTTTACTTCAAAGAAAAATAAAAAAAAAAAACTTGAATGTCTACTGGGTTTTACCAATACAACAACTTTTGAAATAAAAATCAAAATATCACTAAATAAAAAGAAAAATCCTTTAAACGTCTTGCTTCTTTAATCCCATTATACAAAAATTTCGAAAATATTACTTTTATCTAGAAAAAAATCACTTTTAAATATGTCAATTTTACGCACAAATTTGATTGTATGTTTAGACCAAATAATTAGCTCTTTTTGAATGCGAAAACGTTATTTTTTCATTTTTGTCCTATGGGCGAAACCACTGTAAGTTTGTTCAAAGTGAACCTATCTTAGATTCATACTCAGTGAAATAAAAATTGTTGACTTTGTTCTTTCTATGGTACAATGTAGAATTAACTACCTTAGACTTTGTAAATACAAGTTTTTTCCTTGCATCCAAATGCTTTGAAACTTAAGAACAAGTTATTTCAACCTTGATTCAACCACGTTCCACTTTTTTCAAAATCGATTTTCTTATTTATATAAAAACAATTCTTCAATTTGGAATTCAATTATTTTATTTTTATTAAATAGGTATTTACATAAGTGATAAACTAAAATATTCATATTTAATTATATGTACATACAAACATATATATTAAAATGTATTTATTAAAACTAGTCTCGTCCCCACCTCGTGTCGAAATTCGACACCACTCAAAAAATGAAAGCTAGCTATAAAATATTTGAAAATTGGAACAAAAAACTTTTTTTAATTTTTAAAATTAATTTACACATCAGTGAGCGGCAGTATAAAATGGTACTTAGTTAAAATGGACCCACAGTGTTTAATTTTGTGATTCGCACACCCCCCCCCCTTACTGTAGCTTTCGAACCACATACAATTTATCCAAATCGGTCAAATACTTTTTGATAAAATGGTACCACAAAATTTATTTAAGCCTATTTATATATAGATAACAACAATAATAATTAGTTTATGAAAAAATTTATGGATTCTGATGACTGATGGTGATGGTGAATTGGGCTGAAAATTGATTTTCAACCAATTAAAAACATTGGGATCCAGAAAATGTGATTCTGTATCAGTGACGTTTATTCGAAGGTGCGCAGGTGTTCTCCGCACACCCTACCAAAATCTTAATATACGCACTTGTCTTTCTTTTTAATATTTTACCTGTATCAATATCCCAAACAAAAATATGGACACACCCAATTCAAAATAAAATAATTCCACCCAGTAAAAGTACACAAAATAAAACACCAAGGACCAAGGTGTTCTCAAAATTCAGCGCACCAGGGCAAAGCAAATTCACACACAAAAAACCTAAAACAAACCAACACAAAGTTTTTTCTCCTTGGTATACATATACCTACCCTTACCCTTATTAATCAAAGGGCACGGTAGTGCCCAGCCAAGTTCGCGGCACTACACCCTTTTTACAGGAACAAACTCAGGCGATTTTCAACCCCCCTCTAACTTCAGTACCAATAAAGTCAGAAACTTCAAATTCGGAGTATTTAATGAACTGATCAAACACAGGTGGCTCACCAAATTTCAACTCTTTAGCATTAGTAGTTCTCAAGATATAGGACTTCAAAAATCACAAAAACCGTAACTGACTCACTGACTCACTGACTCACTGACAGATCATCAAAATTATGGAGCACTTCCCGACATCGTAGAAACTTGAAATTTCGCACAACGGTAGGCCTTGTGGTACATACAAAGAAAAAAAATCGAAAATCTGCAATTTTCTATTCAGGGGGCGTGGCATCCACCCACTTTCTTAAATATTCTATAAATTATATGGAGCCTTTTCGATTGTTGTAGAACAATGAAAATTGGTAAGTTGTGGTAGGATTTGAGGTACTTAGAAAAAAAAAATTGAAAAATTGGAATTTTCCATACAGGGGGCGTGGCATCCACCCAAATTCTTGAAAATTCATATAAATTATATGGAGCACTTTCGATTGTTGTAGAACGATGAAAATTGGTAGGTCGGTAAAGCTTAAGGTACTTAGAAAGAAAAAAAAATTGAAAAATTGGAATTTTGCATTCAGGGGGCGTGGTATCCACCCACATTCTTAAAAATTCTTATAAATTATATGGAGCACTTTCGATTGTTGTAGAACGATAAAAATTGGTAGGTCAGTAGGCCTTGAAGTACTTAGAAGAAAAAAAAAATCGAAAAACTGGAAGTTTCAGTTCAGGGGGCGTGGCATCCACCCACATTCTCAAAAATTCTTATAAATTATACGAAGCACTTCCGATTGTTGTAGAACGATGAAAATTGGTAGGTCGGTAGGACTTGAAGTACTTAGAAAGAAAAAAATCAAAAATTTGGAATTGTCCATTCAGGGGGGGGGGGGGGTGCCATCCACCCACCTTATCAGAATTGCTATTATTTGTATGGAGCACTTTCGGTTGTCGTAGAATTATGAAAGTTTGTAGAGCGGTAGGGCTTGACTTTCACCTGGCAAAATAAATCTTTGCAAAAAGGAGTGAAATTACAACAAAAACATAAATGTTAAAAAAGGAGCCAAGTTCTTATGTGTACAAGAAACCTGTGCGTAAAAAGTCAGCCAATGAGATCTAAGATACATGCCAAGTTTTAAGTTCATGAAGTTTAATATCAAATGTCTTAAGTAGAGTAATATCGAAACAATTCCAAATCATGACAAAAATTTGGTAATTAATAAATTACTGATTAAAATTTGGTGGATTTACTTGGCAAGTTTTCATAAGGTAAGAAGCTTTACAAATTTCCCACGTAAATTACAACGACCACAAAGTTACGTTCAAAACATTCGGTGATTAAATATCGAATAATTTGTTAATTTTTTTTTTTTTTTATTTTATTAAATGAAAAAAGTTCTCCTCTAAAGTTATAGTTATAGTTATAGTTCTAAGATCCTTCATTTTTGTACAAAGCAAACTATAAGTTGATGCATTGGCTTCGTGGTAACCTATTCTCATTGGCACTTTTGCTCTGTTGTACTTTTGCTGACCCTGATTACTTTTTTCAATAAACTAATAGTGAGAAAGTTTTGTAACCGCTTAGAATAGCTGTTCGAAGTATCTGCTTGTTTTTAGCAGCGACTAAGTGTCCGAAAACAGGCTCACTTTGGAACGCTGGTACTGTGTGAAAAGCTTAGAAAAATATGTTTTCATTGCAAAATAAGTTAGCGCACACCTAACTGAAATCACCACGGCACGTCCCTGTTCTGTATGCCCTTCTTTTGGATACTACAAAGCATTTCATTTATGAAATTCATTTAGATAGATATTGTTCTGATTAAAAATTGTCTAAATTCTTACCTCTTTTTTACCATTTAAATAATTTTGCCTTGAATTCGGATCTCTGCCCATTACTCTCCATTGCGTTGGTATTATCTTTATTGGTTAAATAAATAAGCCTTTTAAATGTAATGACATTACCTGGAATGAAATACGATTTAAAAAATTTAAATGCAAACGAAAAGTAATGAAAACCAGACCGAAACATTAATAACACTGGTCTTTCTTTGTTACAGAAACCAAGATAATACTTTTCTGTAGGGTTTTGATGTGCTAAACTCGATCGATTCTATAACGGGAATATCTCAAAAACGTTACCCGATAGAATTTTTCTGACTTCAGATTCCAGTTAAACACACCAAAAACCTACCGAAAAGTATATTTTGGTGTATGTAACCTTGTTGACCACTGTTATTATTGGTCCTTGCATTTATATTCCTTTTAGAAGTCATTTCACTTAAGAATTTCATTAAGCTAGTTTTGAATAATGTCTACTTACCAAAACGTTTTTTGAAACCAAATAGAGAAGACTTACGTTTTAATAAACTTTTTTAGAGAGTTTTTAACTTCTCATCATCTTCTGTCATCTCTTGATTTTCCGTCATTTTAAAAATGTCAATTGCATCTCCATTTTCGTCAACGAAAGTGATATTTTCCATTTTGAACCCGCGAGTTTTAAACGCTTTGAAAATAAAAAATCTTTGAATAAACTAAAATAACCAAACACGTTCAACACCAAAACACGGATGTAGTCAAATATCTATAACAACAGTTAGCATTTTAGTGTTTGAATTTACACTGATCGTATTTGATTCACGACGCTTTCGAGTGTTTTTGTTTTTTATTTAGAGAATAATTTTGCTTGCACATCGTATCCACTTTGAATTTACATTGATCGTGGTTTGAAGGAGTAACATCAATGTAAGAACGAGCATATTCTAGCTTGATTCTATATCGCTGTACGTACAGGAGTGTTTAGGTCCCGTTACATTTCAACACACAAATAAATACACAATATTTCAAAGACTTCACTTTGAAATTAATTTGGGCAATGTGGATTTAACTTCGAAACATTTTGAAATTACGTTGAGCATATTTTTTATTTGATAAAAGTTGATTTCAACGTAAAAGTAAATTCGTTTTAAAAACTAGATCGAGGTTATTTAAACTTACGTTGCAAAGTTAAATCAAATATCTTTCAATGTAAAATTAAATATGCTTCACAAAAATGCCTACAACAACAACTTATGATTAAATAGGGTCATATTAAATTTTACATTGCAGTTTTTCCCTCAGTGTAGACATTGAAATAAATCGATGTAAAAATTTTACGTCAAATTTTACACCTGTTCGACACGTGTTAATGTAGGCATACAAACGGTTATTGGTTCAACCCCTCAAAGGCTACTATTGATATGACTTACAATAAGTATTACGCAAATGACTTGACTTTTTATGTCGTTGGCTCTCGGTCATATATAGAATGAAGTTGGATCCAGTCTAAATAATGAAACAATGAAAACAGACAGTTTTCTAAAAAAACATAAACTTTTTAAAAGACTTTCAAGCTCACGGTTATTTTGCAACCACAATTTTTGGTTAACCCAAGTATCTGCACGACTTTCACAGAAGCAAAAATTTGGTCTTTATTTCACTTTATATCATTCTGAGATAGATATCAACTTACTTAAATTTTATATGCTGCAGGAGGAATTTAGTTATTTTGTATACATATGTACATATAGCTGCAATTTACATAATAATAGCTGCATTTTATTATCCCCAAAATCTGACCCGGATTAGATAATCATAATAAAACAAACAGGATATCAGTGCGACGAGAGTGTTATATACCTATCTCTGTTTATCCTTTTGCTTCTGTGTTTTTTCTCTACTTTATTCTCTATTTTCTCCCTAAAAAAGCCATCTAGACGTCAGAGAAAAAACAATTTTTTGCAAGAAAATGCTAAGGGTGTGTGGTCAGAATGGATTTGTAAATCGAAATTCAAAATCAAAGTCGGATTTTGTGTTTTTCTTATAATACATGTATTTTCGTATGCTAATTCAATCCAAATCAGATCTGGGGGAAAATAAAATACAGCTAATATTATAATGAAAAATATAGTTGTTTTTCTTCTAATCCTCGGTACAAAAAATTGATGTCCATCTTACCCCATTCAAAGGTTGCTTTGCCCCGCTATTGGGGCAAAACGGACTTTTAAGATAGTGTTATTTTTTGTTCTAGCTTTGTATATGCTTCTCAAACCCTTATAATCCTTTGTTATGATTAAGCTTTAGGTTCAAGCTATTATTTCCGAAAAATTTGATTTGATTTTAAGAAATATTAAAGAAGTAAGAAAGGTTTGAAGCTTAATTAGTCCTTATTGCCCCCGTCTCTCCTAATTTATTTTACTATGAACTAAAAAACTTGCTGTATTTGTGTGTTCCTTTGAAAAAAACTTTTTATTTTAAAAACAAAACCTCAAAAAAGATATTTATGCATTTTGGCGTTCCTCAAGGGAGCCTTTTAGGTGGCTTTCTATTTATGTATATTGTTTATAAATGACTTACATAGTGCAATCAAATATTCTAATCTTTCTTTTATTCACCGATGACGCTTAGATTCGCTTGTCTTACAAAAATAATAATTACTATAAACAGCTGCAAATGGATTTGAATAGTGTTTCCCATTGGTGAAGTGTCAATGATATCGAACTAAA
Source organism: Dasysyrphus tricinctus (assembly GCA_963921185.1). NCBI lineage: Eukaryota > Metazoa > Arthropoda > Insecta > Diptera > Syrphidae > Dasysyrphus > Dasysyrphus tricinctus. The sequence goes on along the minus strand of OY992530.1, from coordinate 79,869,639 downwards.
TGCATCAAAATGCAAGTGTATGTCTTTTTCTCGCAAACTTTTGCCCATCTTAAATGGCTATTTGTATTTCGTGTGTTGTCAACCACTTGAAAGGATTGATAGTTTTTGTGATCTTGGTTTTATAATGGACCCAAAATTAGACTTCAATAAACATAATGAACACATTATTAACAAAGCCAAATGCATGTTGGGATTTTTGTTGCCAGTTCTCAAAAGAATTTCTAGTCCTAATACATTTTAAGAAATTTATACTACTCTCTTGTTCGACCGAAAATCGAATACTGTAGTCAGTGTTCGGAGTCCGAGTTATCAAACGAATATTAGGTCTGTTTCTTTACTTTCGGGATAAAGTTTGGGAAAAAGTTCGGGAAAAAGTTTGGTATTGAGCTTTCTGATGTTGTTGTAGTGTTTAACCAGAAACGAAAAATAAAGAAACGCATTTGGGATGTTTCTGGTTTCTTGTGGTATAAATTACCTATTTAACTTCATTGTTGGTTGGCTCGCCACCGCATACAAAATTATACAATTTCAATTATTTTTACATGCACTTATTATTTTGGGCTCTATTGAACAAGGAGAAACATTTTACTTTATATTTGCCTCCATTGTATCATTTTCATTTAATTTAATTAAATTAAACCATTTTATGTACGCTACTTGAAAAATTTAATTTCAAATTTTTCGATCAGCTGATTTCTTATTTGACAAGCAAGAAAGTGCAGTAACTAAAATGTTCGGGTAGATTCTTGCTGGAGGGGAAATGAAAAAAAGTCAAAAGCTTTGGCATTTTCATGCCAGAAAATAGTAAAGAAACACGTTTTGGGTAGATTTGGGATACTTCGGGATCCCACACGTGCGAGTAAAGAAACAGACCTATTATTAGACTGAGAATCTATGTGCAAAAACGATTTCTCATTTATGCGCTGCGCCATCTTCCGTGGAACATAAACACATACCTAACATATCTACCACCATACAACCACCGCCTAGCCTTAATTAAATTGCCGTCACTGACTCATCGAAAAACAGTCTCTTAATTGGAGCAATTGATTCTAAATATCTTTTAACGCAACTTAAACTTAATATTTACTCACGATCCTTAAGATCTGTAGATTTAAAGTAGAACAAATTATGGAACTCATAAGCCTTTGGTGTTGCTTCAAGTTCAGGTCGTAATAAATATGTTAATGTTATTGATTTTAATGTTTCAAAATATTGTTTAATTATATATAGATCTCTTCAATCACAAAGTTAATAATTTGTAAATTTGTAGCTAAATAAATAAATTAATAAATAAACCTTTAGGTATGTACATATATTTGTAAATGTTTAACTTGTTCGAATGCCGTGGTTTGCTGAGTTTTATAATTGACGCAAAAAACCTTACGAGGCATTGCGTGACTCCTCTAAGCGCGGGGCCGTGTGCGTTGTGTCTTGCGTGTCACCTTGAGCCGCTTCTGATTAGAGGAACATTTAAATGCAAAGAGTACCTCTACCCACTGGTTCGAAACATTTCTTAACAATAATTTTCTTATCTCTTCTTCGTTCTCTTAGTTCAAATAATATTGCGTTCAAATATTTTTTTTCTATAAAACCTTCTGTGTCTAACTTTTGGAACTCAAAAGTTATCGATGGTTGTTAACCTTAACCATATCCTTTTCCGCCAAGATTTCATTGAATTAAGAAGATTTTTCTCAGAACAACTAACAAATCTAGAACCTGTTTGGTGTGTGGGTCCACAACTGTTTCCTTAGAATCCACTTAGAAAGTTGTTTCAAATAATTTTTATATTACGAGTAGTTTTTGTGCAATAAGGAAAAAAAAGATTTTTTAATTTAATTTTTAAATTACTTTGTATTTAATTGTTTGTCTTTTCTTAATTGTTCTATTTTCTTTACAACTAAATATTATACATTTTCTATTTACATTTTATTATTATAGTTTTTCTTTTTCAAACAAAACTTCGCATGGAATTTTAAAACAAAAACGGATTTTGGCGCGAAATGCATTTAAATTCAAATCAATAAATAATAATTATTTTTCTAATATCTATTTACACACACACTGTGAGGCTTAACATTTACATTGGCCAGATGGAGTTGTTTCAATAGAAAAAAAAGAGTAGATAACTGGAACCATATTTAGAATAACAAAAAAGCGAACTGGTATGAATATAATGAGAATAATTAGATGGGTTCGGTCTATGTAACATATCACAAAAAATAAAATCCTATTCAGGATCGTCAGGAGGCCCATTAGAACACCGGAAGAGGTGGCAGGTATCCCCGATACACAGCCTGTGGATCGGCGGTAAAGAGTGCCGCCGCCGCCGCTGCTGCTGCTGCAGCCGCTGCTTGTTGTTGTTGTTGCTGGTGGTGATGATGATGATGCTGCTGTTGCTGCTGAATTTGGTATTGATGGTGCGGGTGCATGAGTGGGTGCATCTGATGCTGCGCTGGGCCGAACATTGATGTGGACCCCATCATGATGTGTTGTTGCTGGCTGGGATGCATCACAAAGTTTGCTTGGTAGATTGGGAATGATTGCTGATGATGAGCGGTTTCCATCATTGGCGGTGTTGGAGCCGTCGGTAATGCAGGGGATATTCTCAAGTCCGTCGGCTCGGAGTTGCCAAGACGATTTTCGCAACTACCTGGTTCTGCATCGGGAGCAATGAGGCTTTCGATGTCGAAGGAGCGTTTTGGTCGTGTTATAGTGGGTGATGATAGACTGGAGGTCATCATTGGTTGTGGTTCAGGAGACGGTGTCACTAGGTCCAGTTCAGGTGATGGTGATGTGGGTGGCATATGACAAATTGGAGGACTATGCATTTGGTGGTACATCGCTGGATGTGGATGTCCCGCCAACTGGGAGTAATCCCATGTCTGTGGCTGTTGTCTTTGTTGTTGTTGCTGAGCAATGAAGAAGCGGTTGAAACTAGCAAGGGCAGCCAATTCCCCATTAAGCATGTCTTTTTCAAGCTTCTGTACACGGAAGCGTTTCCTGCGTCGCAGTAAACTTCCGTTTTCAAACATATCAAATGCTTTTGGATGAAGCGTCCAGTAGGAGCCTTTGCCGGCTTTGATGGTATTCCTGGGGATCTTGATGAAACAGTCGTTGAAGCTCAAATTATGACGTAGTGAATTCTGCCATTTTTGGGTGTTCTTGCGATAATATGGGAATTTATCCATTATAAACTTGTAGATGTCGCTAAGAGGCAACATCTTTTGTGGGGAACTCCAGATGGCCATGGCCGTGAGGGATATGTAGGAGAATGGTGGCTTTTGGTCGCCATATGTTTCTTTAAGTGGTCGGGGCATCTTTTATTCTTTTTATTTGCAATTCTTATCACTTCACACTTTTATCACAAACACTCTTGGTATTTTTTTTTAATTTTGTAATCCACAGTTATTTTTATTTTTCTATAATTTCGTTTTTTCTATGATTTTATTTTTTTTTTCTTCTCAAATCTCAAAATAAAATTTCGTAGTGAGATACTTGTTTTCACGACGAGATCAAGTTGCTGACTGATGAGACATTCGTTGGGAAGATGAAGGTATATACGCGGTGGATGGTGGTGGCAAGGAGGTATAATATGGCGGCATATCACATATACTTACCTGTCCCAGCATTTTTTTAACTGTACACACGTATATGATATTTGTTAGTATTGTTGAATATTTGTGCGCAGGTATAGAGGTGTTTCCGATTCTACAATCCGATCGAAATGAATGTCAGAGAGGAGGAGCTATTATATGGTTTTCCCGTTCTTTTATTGGATTGGTTAATGGTTTGCGCGTGTGTATTCATTTTTTAGTTGTTTTTTTTTTTGTAATAAAAATAAAATAAAATTATTAATAGGGAAGAATCTGATTAAGGAAAAAAAAGAGAAATTCAATATTTGTAGGGTTGAAGCTGACATGAACGAAATTGGTCCTCGTTAGCAAAAAAAAGGTCAGCAAATAATTGTTCAAATAAAAATTCATACAGATACCTTGATGGGTATATGTAGAACCTTAACCATCCATATAATGCAGTTTTGTATTAAATAAATAATATTAATTCCAGAAATTGAGCTAATTGGATTTGAAATCAAAATGTACCTATGCAGCATATATGTACCTCTATAACACCTACCTGCATACCAACCTATTGGTACCTCAGTTAAATCGATGAAGATCCTTTTGCTCGAATTAATCAATAAAATATTTGATTCTGATCAGCTCTACTGAGCGCTTTGAAGCCACTTGATGGGAAAATGACATTTTAGAATGAATATAAGGACAAAAACAAAATTTGTATTTTTGTTCCACTCTAGTTAGCACTTGTTATCTTTAATAATTAAGCAAGGATGTGTTTTGTCTGGTTAGTGTAAGGCTCAAATGGATGAAAAAAAACAGTCTATTTTTTACAAATTATGTAGTTAATTAAAATAAAAAAAAAAATACTTTAAAAGAGGATTTTTCTTCCTGTGTTTTTTTTTTTTTAAGTATGAAGAAATGGCTCGACTGAAAAAGATTTTCATCAAATAACGAAATTTATCGATGGAAAAAATTGCTGTTTTGCAAAGTTTGAGTAATAGTTTGAATATTGTTGGGAAAAGTGTATCGCTCTACAAGATTAGGTATGTTGACAAAAAAGAATTATGTAATTTTAAAATAAAAACAATTCTTTCATTTCAAAGTCACTAACTTATCAAAAATCCCTCGATCTATTTATCATTTTTTTTTCTATTTATTTCTAAATTTCCTTTGATTGTACTTGTACCTTTACGAATCCGGAAGTTATATAGGGTAGAATTTCTATGTATACTTTCAATAGAGCAAACATGTGAAGAGCCTTTGAGGTGCTGTAAAAATCCTGAAGATGGATCCGAGAACATAGAAGTTCTTTGATGTTCAATAAAATGTATCTGCAAAAGTTCTGGCTGTTTCACGAATATTATAAACGTGTGAACAACATTTTTTTAAATACAAAAAACATAATATTAGAAAATATAATTTTTCTAATCATCAGGATTTAAAAAAAAATACATAGATACTTATTTGGTCAAAGCTTTCCATGCACGAAAATCAGCATGAAAATTGATTTGAAATCAGAAATTCAGGAAATTGATTTGATCTAGGAACTTACCGAATTAAAGCTGCCTGATTCTATTGAATAGTTATGCCTCCAGTTTACTGCCATAATAAGGGCGTATGTTTTCTTTTTTTGATGCATCCATAAATGGATCGTAAATTCGAAACAAAAGGCTGATCTCTTCGCTGAACATCTCGCGAATGTTTTTAAACCATTCCCAGCAAACACAGCTACACAGTGGCGTAGCTAGGATATTTGCCGCCCGGGGCAAAACAATAATTTGCCGCCCCTTCGGTCTAACAATACTTAATAATAAAATCGGTCTTAGAGTTGCAGACAAAATTTTGACTAAAATATTTTTTTTATAAATGCAAGGAATAACATTCTGCGAAATATTGATACACGCCACTTTGCCGCAATATCTGCTGAATGAAAATTTTTTGTTTCTGACCTACTGGGATTTAACTTTAAGCCGACTGTATATAATATAGGCACATGAGACTTGAATTTTTTTTAATGTTTGCTTTCGTTCAAAAATAGTAAAGTTCATAATTGTTCATTAGGCGTGTCTCACCAAATAAAATCTCTGAGAGCTCAGATATTTTTAAGTGGGTCAAAAAATCTCACCTGAGCACTAAGATTTTTTCCAGAGATTACTGAGACGAAAATTTTTTGGGTTAATTTCTCAATGTTCTTTTTCAGCTAAAACTGTTCATTTGACAGCCAAATTGCAATTTCTCGGTGATGTGCAAATACGAAATCGATACAAAAATACAGAATAGAGGTTGATTGTTTATAAAAAGGAAAAATAAATTGATCTTAGTATTATTTTTCATTCATTTAATAAAGTTTTGTGCTTTAAAATTTAAATATTTAAAGCAGAGTTTTGTTTCCATAATTCAGTACGATTGAACAGAGTATCTTTGTTTCACCACAACATTCCGCCTACGTCAACTTGATACTAAGCGCTCGGTGAGATTTCACTTGGTGAGACACGCCTATTGTTTCATCAGTACTCGACAGCGAAACTGAGAAATTGCATACTGTTCATATTTCTCAGATCTAATGATCATGAACCATGAAAGGGTCAAAGCAACGGCTAAGTCACAACTGAGTGTCTGACTACAGAGTTGTTACTTCACTGAAATTGCAGTAGATTGTTGATCTAATACATTTTTCTCAAAATAAATCTGCTGAAAAATCTACATACTGCACTTCATTTTACGAACAAAAATTAATCTTCAAGCTTTCGCAAAAAAAAACACATTTTTTTAAAATTCTTTGTGTTGAATGCAGCCATTTATGTTTGAAAAAAAAACTATTGTTATGTTTTATTTATTTTTATTCATTTATCAGTTTTGTATAAATAATATTATTATTTTTTATTTTTGAAAAAAAAAATTATCTGTGAAAATATTCAATCGAAAGCATTTTTGTTTTTTTTTTCAAATCTAACGTGACACATTCTTTGAGAAAGGTCAAACCCTCTGAACTAAATTGAGAGAATTAACAAACACATATATGTATAAGGCTACAAAAAAGAATGGTCATTACGAAAGCCATTTTGTTTCAAAATTTGAAAGAATTGTTAATTTAAAAAAATAAACGTTTGTGTTTATTACCAACTTCTATAATGAGCAATGGCCATGATTCTTCCGCCCCTAGTGATTTGAACACAATGAAAAATTGTACGTTCTTATACGTACCAATGTTATAGAATTTTTAACTTAAAAATTAATACTTTTTTGTTTATTTCCAATTTCTGCAATAAACAACGATGATGATTTTGCGCCCCTATTGATTTCAGTTTAATAGAAATTGATTTAATTATTAATTTTACAAAAATTAAACTTGTGTTTATTTCCAACTTCTCATGAAGATCGAGGAAGATTTTGCCGCCCCTACAAATTTGAATACTATTAAAATTGTGCGTTTTCTAATAAAAATTTAATAAAATTTTCAATAAAAAAAACTTCTGTAATTGGTTTACATCCCATAAACAATGAATATGATTTTCCCATTTGCCGCCCCTTAATCCTGGCGCCCGGGGCGACCGCCCCCTTCGCCCTCCCCCTAGCTACGCTAATGCAGCTACAGATCCCTTACAGTTTGTTGATAGAAACGACGAATGTGACATACCTTTTGTCACGCTCAAAAAAGTAAGAAGCATGTGTCAACATTAGTTGTCTAACACAAAATCACCAGGGTACGATCTCATAACTGCTCAGGTTTTGAAATAAATGCCTTTAATAGCCTTCAAGAAACTCCAATTTATAATAAACTCATGCCTTAAACTAAGATATGTGCCACATCATTGGAAAATTGCAGAAGTCATTGTTACCTAAACAAGATAAGTCACCAACAGAAGTAACATCTTACAGACCAATATCGCTTATACCAATCAAGGCAAAAGTCTTTGAAAAACTGCTACTGAAAAGGCTTAGCAATATAATAGAAGAAAGAAGACTAATTCCGAGCCATCAGTTTGGATTTAGAAATAAACATTCCACGATAGACCAAGTGCATCGAATTACGGATGTTGTGGCACTGTGATGGCCATCAGTGGAAAACGCACTTGAAGAAAAACAAGTATGCTCGGCTATATTCTTGGATGTTGCTCAAGCCTTAGACAAGGTTTGGCACTTGGGACTTTAGTACAAACTGCATAGGGACCTTCCCAGGCAGTACTACGAAATACTGAAATCCCGCAAGTTACTAACCGACTCTTTAGAGTACGATACGACCAAAATTACTCGGAACTAAAGAAAATTGAAGCCGGTGTACCACAAGGAAGTGTCCTAGGACCAACCCTGTATCTGTTATATACAAGGGATATTTCAGTGGACATCAACGCTATCATGGCCACCTTTGCTGATGATACTGCAATATTGGTGCCAGATAAATCCGTTACGAAGGCTACACAAAAATTGCAAAATGCTGTCGATAAAGTTAGTGATTGGACGCAGATATGGCGCATCAAACTAAACGAAACAAAATCGACGCATGTAAACTTTACAAATAAAAACATAAACAATGTTGCAATTAATATAAACAGTACACCAGTACCTTACTCCAATAACGCCAAATACCTTGGAATGACCTAATACCTAATAAAAAATTTAATAATACAAAATAAAAATGCTTGTAAATTAAAAAAAAAACGCATTTTTGACAGTCAATTTTTAATACCTAACAGTATTTTTTTGACAAATTTCTTTGCAGTGGATATAAATTCAATTTATTTTCCACAATTTTCATCAATTATAAAGTAATAATGATATTGAAATTTTTAATTCTTAAAAGGCACTTTTTGACAGAAAATTTATGTAAATTTGAAAGCTAAAATCCTTTACTTTTACAAAATGTGTTTTTTTAGTACAATAATACGCCTACTAGTGACCAATTAGTAAAAATAAAAAGTTTTATAAAACAAAGTACTGATGAAAATGAAAAAAGCCAGTCTTATATATTGACGCACAAAAAAAGTTATCAAATGACTGGTTTTGTTCAGTTCGGAACACTCTCAAACGAAAGGTTTTAAAATATTGATTTCGTACGTGCCCCGCACTTAAAAATTTTGTCCCGCATAACGGTGAACTTAATAAATTTTAGTTATTATTTGTATCGAAGTTTTTAATTTTTTTAATTTAGTCATAGTTTTGAAATGTCTTTAAGCAAATTATCTACTATATTAAGAGCATTTCCAACTTCAGGTTTTGCTGAACTTGTGCTTTGACAACTCAAATTTAAAACAAAGGTAGTTTTGAGGTTCCACACAAAACGCTCAACTAAATTGGGACTATGCCAATATAGTAAATAAAACGACACTTAACGGACTTACCGCGATAATTAGATGAAATCAAAACTATTTTTGATTATTTTCCCGACGTTTCGACCAGATTTCACTAGTCGTGGTCACGGGTTGACTGATGGCTTGTGGGTGGTTGTTGTTTTTACTCTCATTGTTCTGTTCTTGTTCGTAGATTGTACCGGTGCGTTTGTGCTTGCAGTTGAGATGGAATATGTTGTTGCAACTGCATAGATTGTTGTTGTTGTGAATTTATGTATTCTTGAGAGCAGGCAAAACTAATAGCATCAGCTGGCAGGTTGTTTTGATTTTTTGTGTTTGTTGTTTTTATTAAGCTTTAATTTGTTTATCAGAGGATCCCATGCCGGAGAAAGATTAAAACTCTGATCTCGATTGAAGTTTGAGTGCATTTTTATTTCGATTGCCTCTCGTACCAATCTTGGGACATAAAAACTTTCCGTGGCAATTGATTTTGCTAGATCGAAGCGTATAAAGTGATCCTCATTATAAGCTAAATGCTCACAAATTGCCGACTTGGTTACTTCATTCTTTTGAATGGCTCTTATATGCTCCATTAGTCTTGTGGAAATTGCTCGTTTTGTCTCACCTATATAAAATGAGCCACAACTACACGGTACAGAATAAACTCCTGGATTTTGTAGAGGAATTTTATCTTTTGGAGATCTTAGAAGCTGGCGGATTTTTTCTGGTGGCTTGAATATTGATTTAATGCCATGCTTCGATAAAATTCTTCCAATGGCTTCAGAAACGCCTTTTCTATACGGAAGAAATGCTCTTTTTTCATTTTGTTGCGTTGTGTTTTCTGAAGCTATTCTTTCCATTGGTTTCCAATAACGTTGTTTGGAACTGTAACCATTTTTCAAAAGAGCTGCGTCAACATGTCTTAACTCTTCTTCTCGATGATCATTGTCACAGATCGCGTTTGCTCTATTAATAAGAGCTGACACCACGGAAGTGAAATTTGACGGGTGGTGATGAGAAGCGGCATGCAGATATCTGTCGGTGTGGGTGGGCTTCCTATATACCGTGTGTCCTAGGGTTCCATCTTGTTTTTTAATGATTTTTACATCTAAAAATGCCAACGTGTTATCTTCTTCAACTTCCATTGTAAATTTTATCTTTGGATGCACGGAGTTTAAGTGGTTGAGAAATGTGTCAACATCATTTTTGTTGAGAATACAAAATGTGTCGTCAACATATCTTTTCCAAATAATTGGCTTTATTGGAGATGTCTCTATTGCCTTTCCTTCAAAGTGTTTCATCCAAATATCTGCAATAACTGGAGCAAGTGGGGAACCCATTGCAACTCCGTCATTTTGTAAATAAAATTTCTCATTGTAAAGAAAATATCCGGATGTGAGGCACAAATGAAGAAGTTCTACTAATTTTGAGTCATCATTGGAAGAAGATAACTTTGTTTTTATAACATCTAGGCATTCTAATACTGGAACATTCGTGAACAATGATGTTACATCGAAACTAACCATTATTTCATTTTCATTTACATGCACATCTTTTATTATCGATATAAAGTGCTGGGAGTTTCTTACAGAAGAAGAGCAATCAATGACCAACGGCTTCAGTTGCATAGCTAATTCTTTGGCAACAAGGTAAGTACACTGAACCAAATTTGGTAGTCAGAATGAAGAAAACGCTAGTAGATTTGAAAAAAGAGTGATCAATATAAGGTCAACACCTCCTATCCGTTGTTTCAACGAATACATTGTTATATCTAAGAAGTATTGTCATTTTGAAAATATGTAGAAATTTTTTCGTTGTGCTGTTAAATCTACAAAATTTTGTCAAATTGAATAATAATCATCATTGTTTCATGAAATAAAGTGAATAATATTTCTTCGATTTAACTCAGAATGTTATTCATTTTCAACTTAAATTCTTCAAATTGAAAACAAAACAATAAATTTAACTTACCCATTTCTTTATTACAAAGAAACATTCTTCCATTTGACAGATCAAGCTCTTTAAATTAATAAATATTTCTTCAGTTCAACGTTTTGATTTCATTGAATTGAAGAGCAATCTTCATTTGAACAAGCTTGCTTCTTCGAATTAAAAACAAAAAATCTTCAATATGATGCATAATACTCTTCATATTAATGACTTTGTTCTTCAGTTTAACGCTTATTTTCTTTCAAATAGAAAATATTTGTTTCCTTTAAACGAATTTAATTTCTGAAATTAATAAAATATTTTTCAAGTAGATACATACTTTTCTTGAATTTGACGCATAAATATATTCGAATTGAAAAATATTCCTCGAATTTTGGGCATAGAACTCTTCAATTTAACTTAGTAAGAACCTAATTTAAAGAGTGAATATTCCTTCGGCTTTTTTGGTCACAGTGGATTCGGCAATGAAACAATTATTATATGCCGAATCCACTGTGACCAAAAAAGCCGAAGCCGAAGGAATATCCACTCTTTAAATTAAACTCGAAATTGGTCATCTATAATCTTAGTAAGAACCTTCTAATTGCTTGAAATATAATGAACTTTTAAATCAATATTATCAGTTCTATTTTGGAAAGAAAAGAACAGCTAGATTTTGATTTGAAACTTTATTATTTTTCAAAATATTTACGTTTAAAACAATAGAAAGCTTACTTATCATGTATATAAACCTCAAGAACTAAATGTGTGAAATCAAAAAGAAATTTTCAATTTAGATAATTGGATGCGTTAAATTTAAAAAACTATCCTACAATGTACATATGTATGTATATACGTTAGAAGCCTAAAAATGTAGATAAACCAAATTAAACAGACAATATTATTTTGAAATACAAGAACATTTAATTTTATTAATTTTTAAAGTTTTTTAAACATATTTATGACCGAGTTAATAAACAAAAAATATTTGTATCTTTAAAGTTTTAGCTTATTTATAAGAGAGTTAACTTTAGGACTACGATAAGCGTAGTCTGTTTCTATTTTATAAAAAAAGGTTTGGATAATGGACCACACCAAATAAGAAGCAACAGGGTATTCCAAATTAAATAATAATAATTGAAATAATTGAATTTTGTTTGAACTTAATACCTTCGAAAAATAAAACAATGTCCTTAGGGTCCAAAATTGTTCCCGTTATAATCACTAGTGGCTGAATGTTTTTTTTTTTTTTTCTGTCGCCTGAGAATTTCTTCCTCGCATGCTGCTACTGTTGACCCAACTAAGAGAAAGCTAACCTGGGAGTCCCTTATGGAAAACCGGGTAGTGGTTTTTTCTGCTGCCATCTGAAAAAATAAAACATAAATTTTAACTTCAAAAAATGTTTCCTTTATATACATACATATCTCTTTATATATACAGGTTGCCCTTATTTTTCTAATGTTCGCATTTCTTTAACATCAGTTTCAGTGACGAAAAAATTAAAAAACTGGTGAAGTTCGAACATCGATAAAAAAATGCCATCTAAATTTACATGTAATAAAAAGTAAATGTAAACTTACTTTCGGTTAAGCTTTGTTCCTTTTTTATTATTTCGCTTAAGATCTGGCGACTAGTTGGATCCTTTACTTCGTCTTCAAAAAGAAGTATGATTTTTGCTGCGAAGTCGTTACATTTTAAAATTAAGCTCTGCTTTTGCATACAAATGCTTGAAGTCCATATCGATCTGAGTGAAAAAACATACATTATCAGCCGTATTCATAAACACAGCGTGAAGTTACAATGCCTCATTTAAAAAATACTTACCAATTTGAAGCCCATTGGATTCTGGTATTGCTTCCACTTGGACAGAATATCCTCTGTCGACTGAGCTTTTGTGACCTCAACTAGTCAATGGTTCTCCATCTCCATCCAGGTACAATTTATTATCTCTTATAATTTCTTCAACATGATCGGCGACATCCGACTCTGGTGGATCTGAATTGAACGGATTAGGAAAAAATATTGTTTAAAATGTAATCGTTCTTACCAAGGTTAAATATTCTTTTGCCTACAGGAACTGGAGATAAGGCGGTATAAGCCCTTTTCTGTAAAATGCCACTCTTCTTGAGAAGCCGTGTGGAGTTATAATATTTTTCGTCAATCTTCCACTGTGGCTTTTTACCGCTCTGTTGAGTGTAATAATATCCCTAAAAAATGTATTGGAATATTTAAACATTTAAAGCGAAAGTGAATATTTAATGTTTATCTTACCAAATATTCAGTCTTGAAAAGGTTTACAATATTTTCTGCTATTAGTTTTGCAGTTAGAAATGATACAAAAAATCGATGAACAAAGTCTATTATTTTGTGTATGAATAAAAATATAACACATGTTTTAGTTGGTTTCTCTGTTGTTGAATTCTTATTATTATTTAAAATAAATGTATTTAATTACTTACATTTATATTAAAGGTATGGATCCTTCCAAACTTTTGTATTTTTTTTCCTTTTTTATTTGCTTTATTTTGCTTTTTCTACGACGACGTGGCGCGATCACACTATACAACAAGACTTCACTTCCAAGAATAAAATTATGTATCACTTTTAAAACTGGTTAAAAGTTAATAATCGGAGAAACTTCTTCAAATTGATTAATTTCATCAATCTGAAGAAAAAAATTTGAAGAAAATGAAAAAATTCTTCAGTTTGAAGAAAATTTCTTTAATTTTAATAAAACACATTCCAAGTTTGAATAATTTTTTTTCAATTTGAAGAAAATTTGATATAAGATCCGTTAGTTTTCAGTAAATCTTTGATTTGTAAAAGAATAAAGGTGTAATTAACTCTAACATATTGAAGGATATTTTTCAAAAAGATGAATTTCGTCAATATGAAGAAATCATAGTAAATAATTTCATACACAATTTTACGCAGACACAGTTGTTCTTCGAATGAATCCTTTTTTCTGCGTCGCACAGTGGGGTATTCAAACCCAAAACATGGCATAAACCCAATTTTTTTTTGCCAAGTTTGAGAAATCAAACAATGCTGAACTGAACTCAGATATCATAGCTAATAGAATAAAGTGCACGACTGGGTCGCACGAACTAGCCCTAATGTGTTACAGTGGCCTTGGGGCTTGAAATTTTATAAAAGAAGCAGGGAAAATCATATGATATACAAGAACATTACTAATACTAATCATTTAAAAATCATTATTTCTCACCAACGCAGTTGGAAAATGTAAATCACTTTTCTCATTTTAACAACTGCATATTTTAGTAAAAATTTCATGCCTCTCAAGTAGATAAAAAAGCCATAATTCTTTAGCTTAGTTCTAAAGCATAAATTATTTAAAATTATTATTTTTTTAAGATCATCGTTTTTCAATAAGGTTAGCTAATTTTAAGCATTATTAAAAGTAAACATAGCCTGAAGAAGAATAGGTACAAAACGTAATTTTCATAACTAGTTATGTTTTTTCGCCTAATCATTTTTTTTACGGAAATATCGTCTTTTTCTAGAAAATTAAAAGCAAACCTTCTTATATTGCAAACATACAAACAGCTTCTCTCTGATGCCTACAATCCCCCCTTCCACCTTCAATCCTGTTTAATAATATTTAAGGAGTACAACCCCACTGTGCGTCACCTCAAAGGTTCGTATTGTTTTGTGCAGCTGCTGTTCTTACATATATTATATAATGTCTGATCGGTACGTGAATATGTGTGTGGCTAGTTCTGGTTTCTCTAAGTTCTGTTATATGAATGTGTGTATATTGTTGACATGATGCTAACAATTTGAAGAAATTTGTCCATATAACAACAAATGTCCTCCACATCACATTATTATTAATCTGTGAACGATTTTATTTTCATCAATATGACGAAATTCCATTTGTTTGAAGAAACTAGTAAATCGTACAAAATTTTAAGAAATCTTATTGATTTTGAAAAATCGATCTTCATTGAGAAGAAAAATTGTATGAACAATCGTAGAGTTGAATAATAATTTCTTCAAAAATTGATAAAATATTTTTGTTGAAACTACCTACGAGATCTGAGTTATTCAACGATTTCTGACTGTCAAAGTGAAAAAAAATTATTCAGTAGAACAAAATACTAAATCCGTTAGCAATTGAAGAAATGTTTGTGATTTTCAATATTAAATCATCATTAAGACTAAAAATTTCATGAAAAATTGTTGATTTGAACAAGTGATTATTCAAAGATTAACGAAATATTTCCGTCAATATGACCTACGTGATTTGGTTCAGTGTAGGGGAATCAATTTGGCTGACAATTGGTCTCAAGGGGACATTTTCTTTGTGTACTTTCGGCAGGCCATACAGTTTTGGTGGTTGAATACAAGATGGTATAATATTTGTTTTTTTAATAACTGATTTACATTCTGCCATTTTTTGTCTCACTTTTCTTGTCACCCTTGCCGTTGGATCATAACTCACTTCCTTGTATGTATCACTGTCACTAAGAAGATTTTCTATTTTTGAGCAATAATCTACTGTATCGAGGACTACAGTGCAGTTTCCCTTATCTGCGGGAAGCACAATCAACTCTTTGTCTGCTCTAAGTTTTTTTATGGCAATTCTCTCATTCACCGTGATGTTTTGTTTTATCGGTTTTGCCCTACGAATTAAAACTGAAACATCCTGTCTAATAGTTTCAGATGTTAGTTTTTCAATTTTATTCCTACGCAGGCACTCTTCTACAGATCCTATTATTGACTCAGTAGGAATATTCAATGGTGTAGGTGCAAAATTCATTCCTTTTGAGAGTATAGATACAGTATTTTCATCAAGCTCTTTGCTAGATAAATTTCTCACTGTAACCGCCACGCATTGATCTTTTGTTGTTATTTTGCTTACCTTTGTTTTTAGCTTTTCGTATTTCTTTATATGTCGATTACAACAACTTTCCGCAATTCTCTCACTCTGATTGTATATAAGTGAGTCACACAAATCAAACAATTCTGCACTCATGCTCTTAGACAACATTAAATGACACTTATACACTTCACTGGTCACATGATTGAGCTCAGAATAGTTATTTGAAATAACCTTTTTTAATAATATTTCACTAGTTCTTTTTATGATCTTATCAGAACCTTTTATATGCACTTTTTTACTTATTTTAACACAGTTGGGTACAATACTTTCTTTTCGACACCGCTTTAAGAACACAATAGAGTTTAATAGACGCGCACGTTTGGTACGAAGCTTTTCAAACCATCTTAATTGTTTATGCACTGCCTCTCCGTAAAGGCTTACAATTGTAGATTTAAGACTTTTTTTATCGTGGTACTGAGACATTGTAAATAAAACGACACTTAACGGACTTACCGCGATAATTAGATGAAATCAAAACTATTTTTGATTATTTTCCCGACGTTTCGACCAGATTTCACTAGTCGTGGTCACGGGTTGACTGCCAGCTTCTAAGATCTCCAAAAGATAAAATTCCTCTACAAAATCCAGGAGTTTATTCTGTACCGTGTAGTTGTGGCTCATTTTATATAGGTGAGACAAAACGAGCAATTTCCACAAGACTAATGGAGCATATAAGAGCCATTCAAAAGAATGAAGTAACCAAATCGGCAATTTGTGAGCATTTAGCTTATAATGAGGATCACTTTATACGCTTCGATCTAGCAAAATCAATTGCCACGGAAAGTTTTTATGTCCCAAGATTGGTACGAGAGGCAATCGAAATAAAAATGCACTCAAACTTCAATCGAGATCAGAGTTTTAATCTTTCTCCGGCATGGGATCCTCTGATAAACAAATTAAAGCTTAATAAAAACAACAAACACAAAAATCAAAACAACCTGCCAGCTGATGCTATTAGTTTTGCCTGCTCTCAAGAATACATAAATTCACAACAACAACAATCTATGCAGTTGCAACAACATATTCCATCTCAACTGCAAGCACAAACGCACCGGTACAATCTACGAACAAGAACAGAACAATGAGAGTAAAAACAACAACCACCCACAAGCCATCAGTCAACCCGTGACCACGACTAGTGAAATCTGGTCGAAACGTCGGGAAAATAATCAAAAATAGTTTTGATTTCATCTAATTATCGCGGTAAGTCCGTTAAGTGTCGTTTTATTTACAATGTCTCAGTACCACGATAAAAAAGTCTTAAATCTACAATATGCCAATATACTTGTAAATATTTCAAAAAATATTATTCCATAGCTTTAACATTATTTCGGTGTACCCATTTAACAAAAATTATTTAAGCTTCTTTAAACAGTTTTTAATCCAGCTAACAGCTTGTCATCGGTTTCTCGTACGAATGCCCCACACGTAACAATGGAATGCTCCACAGATACTGCCCATATGCGCTGAAAATCAGAAAAGAAAAATTAAAATAATGTTCAATTGTGGATGATCTAATGAATAAATTTGCAGACAAAAAGAAAAGAAAGAAACGTGAAATGTCGCTTGCTCAATCTGTTAAGCTGTCATAACCCAATTGAATTCTTAATTTGGCTTCTTGGCTAGCATTTTTTTTTTTAAATGAAAAATTAAACAAAAAGTTTAAATAAATTAAGAAAAAGAATTGTCTGTTACTATCGTAATGCACATAAACTTTATACTTTTAAGTATCTCTGAAATAATTATTAAAATTAACAAGCGAATCCAGTTTTGTTGGTAACTGGGAAACTTTGCTGAAGAAGCCTGCAATCTCATTTCAAAGTTCTTTAGAACTCAAAAAAATCAAATTTTTTAAACAAAATGGGCCCTAGGATTCCTCGAAACGATCTCCGGGGGTTCCGCAAATTAAAAAGGAAATAAAAACAAAAAATAATTTTCCTAAGTACATAGTTTCAAAAAAAAAAAACTTTTAACTGACTTTTGATCTTTCACGAGAAACAAACTGATCGCAGCTTTAACCTACAGAAGGACAATGTTGCAAGGAAACATGCTGGAACTCTGAGCTGATATTGGCAAAGATCTTGGGAAGATTACTTTCCAGTTCCAGGTACTGATTTGGACATTGGTGAATGAGTACAAAATCCATTTATAATACAAACTTAGCCTACGACAGAAAGCATATACCAGGAAAACGCATCTCTGATGGATCTCTGCAGTTCTTTTTCATTAAAATACGTTTTTAGTGCTCTTATCGAATTCGAATACAGATTTCGGGCATAGAACTAACATAACTTTAAAACAATTTATTTATCGAACAATGAAACTCTTTCATTCTTCGCACTAGCTCTGATGGGATTTACATATTAAATAAAAAATAAACAGATTTTGAAATTTGTTGTCTTTCATTTTTGGCTATCGTTAAGTATTGGGGTTCCAAAATATATTTTGACCTTGTTTAGGGTTCCACAGCTCAAAAAGATTGGGAACCGCTGGTATAGGGCAATTTTTTTTAAAATTGACCGCAAATAGAATAAACGAATAGAAAAAACAACGGCAACTCGAACAGTGTCACGAAAAAGCTGATTTTAAGCAAAAATGCATTCTCTTATATGCTTTTTAAATAAAGTTTTTATTGTAAAAAGTTTTTGAAAAAATAATATATTAAACTTAAAATTTTGAAAAAAGCATTTTAAGTTTTAAGTACCCAATATTTTTATTAATTTTAAAGCAAAAACTAATCATAAAAACCGTATGCATAGATGGGTTCAAGTTTTTGAGAAAATCACTAAACTTTAAGAAAGGAAATTAGTTGTTTGGTGGAATTTAAACAAAAGAGTCCTGGGGTGTCTAAAATTCGCAAAAATTTGAAACTTATATTTAAATATGGTACCTATTTTTGAGAAGGAATGGAAGGTTAGGTTAGGTTAGAAGGGGTCATGGTGCGGTAAGCCGCATTATCTCATTCGGATCTCCGTGGATCCATTGCGCTCTCAAGGATAAAGGTAGGTATAGGTGTGAGGAGAGGATGGGTGTGGTATTGAGGACAGGTTTAGGAATGGGACGTCTCCTTGAACCACCCTGACCTCTGAGTGAATTTCTGGATATTCTTTAGTGGCAGGGTAGAAATGTCACCCATTTTGACGAAAAAGTATTCTCCGAGGGCTTCTTTTTTAGTTATGTCCAGACTGGGGCATTCACAATGGAAATGGGATGAGCCCTCTACCACCTCTTCATTTTGACACCCTCTACATAAATCAGATGGGCTGATACCCATTCTGCTCATGTGAGTTCCTAATTAGTTGTGGCCCGGGAGTCCTAACTCCCACTAGGAGCGATAATTGAGGCCTGCTTATCTTGGGTACCTAAATGTTCAGTTTTTGCCTTCGATATGTTCGGCCATAAATTTCTTGAAACCCGACAAATGTCAAGTGATGACCATCTGCCGTCTGTAGCTTCAAGGAAATTCTGTTGGATTCTATTTTTTTCCTGCTCCAGTGGCATATAAATACTGAATATTCAATTTGGCTTTGATCCAGAGATGATCCGTTTCTGGCCAGTTCATCTGTCATTTCGTTCCCTGGAATATCACGATGTCCAGGGACCCATATAAGGGTGTTTATTGCACCTAAGGATCTCAGTTCAATTCGACAACTATCTACCAGTTTGGACTTAATAGTGATTGAAGAAATAGTTTTAATTGCCACCTAGCTATCTATGAAGATGTCTATATTGCTATTGACTACTTCATGAAAGGCATGATGTTTCGCGGCTTCCCAAACTGCAAGCACCTCCGCTTGGAATACACTGCAAAAGTTTAGAAGCTTTATTGATCTGTTTAAAGGTGGGTTTTCCGAGCAGATACCTGACCCTACCCCTTCGTCTGCTTTGGAACCGTTAGTAGACACCGAAACATGATTTGCATTGATGACCCTGTGTTCATTCCAGAATTCCCTACTAGGGATATTTGTCATCGCAACTGGGTTCAAATCTATGTGCGGTGTGACGTAGTCTTTTTGAATGCCTATGTCAGTAAATTTCACTATGGTTAAGTGACCAAAGTGGCCCTTTTCCCAATTATTACAGTCTTAAAACACTTTTGGCCGCCAGCTCTTTCGTAAACAGATCGAGCGGAGCTAGTGAAAGGAAAGTTTCTAGGGCTTCTGTAGGTGTAGTTCTCATAGCACTGGTTGTGCCAATATACGACAGTCTTTGAATTTTCGTCATGGTCTTAAGATAGGTTTGCTTATCTAAGGCTGGCCACCAGAACATGCATGCGTACGTTAGTATTGACCTTATTATGGCTGTGTACATCTCATAAATGGTTCTGGGGCTGGGACCCCATCTTTTCCCAAAAATTCCACTACAAGTGTAGAATGCAATTGAGGCTTTTTTCTCTCTTTCTTTTATATTTTCTTTTCAGTTTAGTTTACAATCAAGTACAACACGCCAAGAGTGCGGAGCACCGTTAATGGTTGGTGGATCTATGTCGGGAATATTGTGTTTCCTCGTAAACAATACCAGTTCTGTTTTCAGTGGGTTAACGTTGAGTCCACGGCTACGGCCCAATTGCTGAGCTTGTCAAGAGCTGTTGGTATAGGAATTTGAACAGAGAAGGGACAAATTTTCCTGAGGCCATTAAGACGATGTCATCGGCATATGCAATCACCTTGATACCATACTCAGATTTAGTTTGACTTAAATCTGGTTGACGACAAGGAGCCAAAGCAAAGGAGATAAGACTCCACCCTGTGGAGTACCCCTACATGCCCTAACTTTTAACTTGCCATCACATATTTCTACATTTATTAGTCTCGTTTGGGGCATGGAGTCCATTTTATCAGTATCGGATCAATACTGGCGAAGCTTAGGGCTTGTCGAATTGCACTGTTATCAACATTATTAAAGGCCCCTTCTATATCAGGGAATGCTACCAGAGAGAAGGAATAGACGAACTTGGGTTTTTCATGAAGCGAGGTGTTTTTTTTTAATGGATTCTTAGTTCTTTTTTAGTACGGGCGTTCCGGGGGGTAGGGGGTGTTTGTTTCAACCCTCAAAACCTCCCCCTGCGTCCACGCATGACGATTGTCAATCATTACCGCTGCATCAATTCAACTTAACCATCCGACATTTTTCCAAAGTAGTCATGTTTAAAAGAAGCAGACAATTGCTTAATGGAGAAAGGTGATTAGGGTAGTTCGAGTTTAAATTTCTGGATTTCAACTGATGTTAAGGTATACATCAACATTAAGGTACCTCGTGGCATAATGGTTTTAGTGCGTTGGGCCTACTCATGGGAAGGAAATGTTTTATCCGAGGTACTGCCTGTTGCGAGGAAGTGACAAATCCTCCAAGAGTATACTTGTCATGCATAAGTGTTTCTCATCTAGCCGTTCGAACTCGGCAAAAAACTGTATGTCCCCTCCATTCCTGCCAATAACACGCACACAGGAATGGTTGAGAGTTGTTAGTCACTAGGCCCTGGTTCTCCACGAGCTGTTGCGCCACCCAATTTATGATTTTATTTATTTATACATTAACTTCATTGTAAGTCAAATATAGGAAACTAATAAAAAGTGATTGTGTGTTTTGGAAATTAGAAAATCTCTTTCACAATATTGTTAAGTTTATATGGGCATATTAATCACCCTCATATGGAGTTAATTTTTAGGTAGATACCTGCCCATCACAGGAAGTCAAGCAATGGATTAACTTTAAAAATAATACAAGGGTAATAAAGTATTTAACCTACTACTCTCCTTTTAAATCGCCCTCTTTTTTCATTGATATGAATTTGATATTTGTTGAAATAATTCGGGCTTTTCTCTGAGAATTAAAACAAAGTTTTAAGACAGTTAGAAAATATTTTTCTTCTGATTTAGTAGAGCTGATGAATCAAGTTCAAATAAATAAGGTTAAGTGAGCTCTACTCTACTCTACCTGTGTAAATGTATGTGCAATGCATCTCCCTTAAAACTTCTTTACTTGAAATTATTCAAAGATTCTATTAATATAAGCATCTCAGAAAGTTGTTTCAAAACATATAGCCAGTACCTTCAAAGTCTTGTGACCTTAAGGCACCTGTGTGGATAAAAACCAATTCACACGCTTCACTTTGTAATTCTTTGTTAAATCGAGATTAATTACTTACACACTCGTCTTTACCACCCATTGGGAGCAACACGATATGCCTTCAGAATCTGCCACTGAACCAATTAACTCTCATTATTCATTGTAGGTATACTTGTGTGCTATAATGTTTCAAAAATCAAACTCAAAGCATATCTTCGATTTTAAAATGTCCAAAAATGGACCAATGCTATATTATCTACCACAAAACAAAGCACCATCTCTACGGGTTGTATATTTCACGTTTGAGTATTTGCTTCCCATGGTTGACCTATTTGCCATCATTAGCATGCCGATAGCATTATCTACCTGAAAAAAAAGAAACACCAATTAAAATTTCTACCTTGCAAAAATGATCCTTTATAACGCAGAAAAAAAAGGTCCTTTAATGTCAGCCTTTATGATTGATGTAAGCAGAACGCCTACTTTCCAAATATACCAAAAAAATAAAGGTATCCTCTTTCAACACTGGGATTTTATTGTTTTACAATTGCAGTTTGTTGTTGCATTATGTATATTTGGCTAATATTATGGATTATCCTGAGAAATCTGCAAAACGTTACGCCTTATGTTTATTTTTAGTTTTATTACATAATAACTTTGCATTATAATATTTAAATTTATAAAACATACGTAGGTATAGGGGCCCGATTTTTTTTCTGTTGGTGTTAAAACATTGGCATTGTTTAAATTTCGCGCCATTCTTAGTATTTTGTTTTCCTTTTTCCCAAAATCCATCTTAAACATACATATATAGGTGTTTATAATTTGCAACAATATTCTCACACAAATATCCTTGAAAATGGATACGTATACGTGTGTGCATTTGTTAATCTCATCCAATACAGTAACAAAAACAAAATCATGACACCATCAGAATTGATCCTGGGGGAAACCTGTTAAGATCCTTAAGTCAATCAGTGGAGCGTAAAAATCAAAACACACTTTGATTTTCCGCCTGATCAAAGGTAACCGCCTTTACATTGTGCAAATATCCAGTAACACCATGCCATCTAATTCGTCATCGTCATGGGAGCTATGAAAATTTTCAATCCTGGATAGTGCGCCTGGTCGGTGTTTTGTAGCCACAAAGGCACCAAATAATAGCCTCCGTATGGGTTTTTTATTCTTTTTTTTTTCTAATATAATGGCTGATCACAATTTTCCCTGAGCCTATTTTCTTTGCCATTGTTATATAAGACAAGGGACGACTCATTCATTGTTGTGTGGTGTTTGTGATGGCAAACAAGGAACAATGAGTTACCTGACCACAATCTAAAAATAAATCATTGGCACATCTATTGCAACATCCCATCGCCACATCAAAAAGGAGTCCCGACCATCAAATATAACATCGTTGTCAGAAAATTAGCTCTGTTCCTTTTTTACACATAGATTTTTCTAACTACTATGTGCTGCACATGGGGATGGATCGAGACGGAGAGGATCCATTATCAAGGCTGAGGTGATCATGTGTGAGGTGTAAATTTTTGAGTTGTGTCAAACTTACAGGCCCGAACTTATACATTCTTAAGAACCGTTTTCCGTTAACAGTCTAGAGCCTAACCGAGAATATTTTTCTTACTTGAAAACATGCGCATCAAATCTTTTATTGAAGATTAAATTTATAATCTGAAAGACTATTCTGTTGGTACAGAAGGTTAACCTGCTTTAAGACTCGATCAAACAGAAAGTGTTTTTAACGCCATGTTTTTTTAAGACAAAATGTACAATTATTTTGACGTTAAACTTTAAACATCCGTCACTTTACAAAACGTCAAACTGAGAGCTGTCAATGTTTGACGTCGCAGTTACGTCAAGCTGTCAAATAAATTGTCTGTGCGTTTGAGCAACAACACAAATTTGTTTCTTTTTATTGAATTGCGAAGATAACATAGGATTCGTTTTCGGAATAAAAGCCAAGTTTGAGGTTTACACAAAGAAGGATATGCGGGCCCTAAAAATTCTTTGTTAGTAGCCTACTTTTAGCACTATAGAGAGTACACCTTTGGTCAGATATAATGTTGCATGTGTATGCTTACAGCTCAGTGAACATGATCACTTTGTCAAAAGAAACAATTACATACATAAACCATTTTGGCTTAAACAGGTACACAATGAGTTGAATGAAAGAATTAAGAGCAGAACACACGAGGATAATGCAATCGATTCAATGTTTTCACATATACGGATCACACACAAGGTGTATATATGACAACAATAATATAATAGAAAATAAGATGAAAGATAAATAACATTTAGGCTTAACGTTGTTGCAATGCCGACAAAGGTGATAATATCTTAGCTAAGTATATGGGATCAGATCTGTTTTTTTTGTTGTGAATACCTATAGCTCTAAGACATTGCAATTAGTGCCATATAAGATGATCGTTAAAAGTTTGAGAAGTTATACAATATCTACAGAAATCAATAAAAGTAGGGAAATTTAAAAATCTCTCCACTTATTTCAATCGCAAGTCGATATCATAATCTGCGGTCGTGGTATAGTATACGAGAGCTAGCAACATCAAAAAAAGTTATTTTAGTATGGCTGGTTTTTTGATATAAAAATGCTGCCTCAAGATTCGCGTGAGGACAGTCTAGCTCATGGGTAGTACGAGTACCTCGTGGCATAATAGTTAGTGCATTGCACTGTTATGCCGAAGGTGCGCGTTCGATTCCCGGCCGTGCCACCTAAAATCAGAAATGTTTTATCTGTGGTACTACCTCTTGCGAGGAACTGACACATCCTCCAAGAGCATACTTGTCATGAATAAGTGCTTCTCATCTAGTCATTCAACTCGGCAAAAAACTGTAGGTCCCCTCCATTCCAGCTAACAACACGTACACTAGAATGGTTGAGAGTTGCAAATCACTAGGCCCTGGTTCTCCACGAGCTGTTGCGTCACACAATTTATTTATTTTTAGTCTAGCTCATGGTTCCCCAACCTTTTTTGTGCTATGCCCCAACAAAGCTTTTCCAAAATTCGAGTGTCCCCCCAACAATTTTATTCATACAATTTTGAACACTCAACAAATTTAAATGTTCAATAAAAACTTGAAAAAACTTGAAAACTTGAACTTGAAACAGAAATTTTTTTCTTTTAAATCCGACAATAAATTTTCCGATGATCAACAATTTCGCTTATAACGGTATCAGTCACTTCACATTTTTGGAGCCAATTAATCCTGTCAAAATTTGTATTATTATTTGTTAATATAGATATAATGTCTGACATATCAATAAGCATAGAAAAAACAAATTTCTTCGTTCTTTGCTTCGATAAGATTTTTTTTTTTTTTTTTTTTTTTCAAAAATACCGATATAGATAACCAAAAAGTTTCAAAAATCTTTTAAGAATAGTTTCTGGGGCCGTCTTATGTATATGTGAAGTGTAAACCTCTCATGGGTCTTCATTTTGTTCTTGACAAAATAGCAGAAAAAAAACCTTCACAATTTGGCACAAATGAACGTTTGAACAAGCCTAGATGGAGCCCGGACTCTTTTCGAAAATAAATGAGTGCAAAATCTTATACGATTTTTCTTAAAGTTTAAATACTTTGAAAAATCGTAAAAATGAATCTATAGCTGACCAATAACTGAAACTAGCTGACCTTTTATATAGATCAAAAGATCTTTCAGATGGTACACATTTTTTGCAAATTTCCCTAAAATGAAGTGCCAAAAATCATTTTGACCTTGAATTATTTTTAAATATTCATTAAATATTAATAAAAAAAATCTATGGCTGACGAATTACTGAAAATAGCTGACCTTTTACACCCGTGAAGAGGCCTTTGAGATTGCATACTTTGTATTTTAAATGACCCAAATGAGGTACCAACAGTTTTTTTTGTGACCTTGAAACGAACTTCAAAAATCTTTCGGATGGTATACATTTTTTGCAAATTTCCCATAAATGAGGTGCCAAAAATCGCGCGTGACCTTGAGAAAGTTTTTAGCCTTTATTACAAGTTACCTAAGGCTGACCAATTTCTGGGACCACTTGACCTTTTCTGACCAATTAGATGGCATCTTTTTTATCAAATTTCCCTCATATGAGGTGCCAAAGGTCCAGAGCCGGTTTGTCCTTGGTTTTGTCATTTGGTACTTCTTAAAATAAAAATGTTTTAGTAATATAAAAATTAAAAAAACATTTCTTTTAGGCAGCTTAATAGGGAAATCTTAAAAATTCTCTCTGAAAATGATATTCTGCCCGACTAACAGTTTTGCCTTTAGACAATCTCAAACAAGTAAAGAGAATTGGAATTAAATAAAAGAAATCGTTCACAAGATAAGTCAAGTGTCTATGGAATTGATACACATTGGGAAAAATCAGTAAGGTACCTTGGTATAGATCTTGATTCCAGACTAACATTTAAAGAGCATACTGGCAATAATTTGAAAAAATAAGTCCCAATTATGCAAAGAAAATCAATTTGTAATGCATAAAGTAATCTTTCAGTCAATACTTCTGCTGTGATTTTTAAGTTGCCAAAGGAAGTTGACCTAAAGAATTACAACAATTGGCGTGGTATCACCGTTTTGTCCGTTTTCCCAAAACTAATGGCAACCATCATTCACGAGCAAATAAAGGATAGAATCGAGGCTACACTCAAGTGGCATCAAGCTGGCTTCTGTAGTGGTCGATCGTGTGTCGACCATATCAACACCCTGCGTATCGTCCTCGAGCAGTCAGTTCCAAAGATCGACAATCACCGCATTACCTCATGTTCGTGGATTTTGAGAAGGCCTTTGATCGAGTTAACCGAGAATGTATATGGAGATCGTTGCTTGGTAGAGGAATTCCACCAAAAATTGTTGCCATTATTAAAGAATCCTACAACAACGCAAGGTGTTTTGTTTTGCACAATGGGCAGCTATCCGACTCCTTCGTAGTGCAACAGGGTGTGAGACAAGGGGATGTTCTATCGCCAATTCTCTTCCCAGGCGCGGATACAAGGGGGGGGGGGGCAATGGGTGCAATTGCCCCCCCCTGGGCAAGAACAAACGAAGCATACAATATGACTTTAATAAAATTTAATCAAAAAGAAAGGTTATTTCGTTATACGCTTATAAAAAAAATTCTTCGCAGCGCAGCGTAGCAGCAATAAGTGGTTGTTCGTTGGCCGCTGGCTGACCAGATTACCTAAGTTAGAAAAGTTCCGCTATGCGCAAATAGCGCAGGTCTTTAATTAAAAGATCAATATCAGCCTAAATTACTACTTATATAACATTTTTTGAGAAAAGTCAATTTATTTCATACTAGGGAGCAGGTTGAAACCCAAATCGATTTCACTTTCACTTTTCAATATGCTTTGAACGAATAATTTCACAATTTGGAAAATAGTGTTTTAAGAAGGTATTGCTTAACCTCCAACCCTACTCTACAAGTTAGTAAGTGGTTTTTTTACGTAAATGTAACGGAGGAGGCGACAGGGGCACTCATCTAAATTTTCAACCTTGAAGTTGATTTTAATTAAAAAAAATTAAATCTTTAAAATACGTCGATTTACGAGTAATTACCTTCAAAAATTTATAGTTTTGCTTCAAATGCTCGGATCTACAGAATAAAGATATCTCATTAAAGTTAATTTAATAAACTACATTTATGTATAAAAGTTATTGAGAAATACCAACAAATTTCATACTAAATGGGTGATAGAGTTCTTTTCGTGATGAATATTAAAATGTGCGTTTCCATTGAGGGAGTAACTTCACTAGAAAACTCTCGAGAGCGACTCTCGGATATCTGTCTTCCCCTCTGGCGAGCTTATTTCATGGCTGTGTCTGTGTCCACTTTCGAGTTTTACTCTCGAGAACTTCTTCAGAGCTGCTAACCGCCTTTTTACTCTGAAACGTATGCGCACCTTAAGAGTATGCACATGTTTTTCGAGTGCAGACGTCCTGCACATCTGTTTTAGCCATACGATACGTTTTTGATGCGAGAATTATGTCACTTTTATGGATGTGTTTTGGGAACTTCCGTGCTCCATATTATTAAACTACCGAAGAGTGCGAATCCAAAGAAGAAGATTGGAGAGAAACCAGGAAACGACTACAGCAGTCACTGCCGAAGAGAAGTTGGATGGAACTTTTATATCTAAGGAAAGGATAGTTGTTTCGTCAATTCGATTGTCAAATGATTGCCATTTTTCGACGCAAATATTGCTATTGTATCGAACTACATGAGTCTGGCAACTCTGTAGTTGATGCTTTGAGCTTATATAAAACATTTATATTAAAACTTAACGAATTCTAAATATATTGTTAATGAAATGTATAACTAAAGTTAGTCACAATCGAGAAGGTCGGACGGAAAGTTTTAATAAAGCGTGGTATTTCTTTGTATTTTTGTTTGGTTTTGTATCGATGGACGAAGGCACCTGAGCAAACGATACGGTTCATCCCGGTTTCGATCTATAATTTTAGTTCAACTTAAATACAGATATTGTCAAATTAAAGCAATGGTTTTGCTTGCACAAAATCTTTTTTATCAACGTCCTTCAATTTTCTTACAAACGCATTTGACGTTTATGAACACGTTCTCCGGCTTCTCAATATTTTTGTTTCCATGATGTTTTCGAACATGTGACTTTAGCAAACTGCATTATCGAACACAATGCTTATGCAGTAAAACTTAAATTTGCCTTTTCTTACAGCAGACTTTTGCAGTTTGCGTTTAAGAACATTCTGCAAAACGCATTTTTGACATGACGTTCTCGAAAACGGCCTTTTACAAGCAAGGTTAGGTTAGGTTGCCAGCTAAAGAAGATGCTGAAAATTTCGCTCGAACCACGTACCATTATGTTTTCCGAACATAGTTGTAGAGTTACGCAGATCCAGAGGGAACTCAAAAACGCTGTAAAGACACCATGCTATAGCTACAAACCGCAAAAATTCATTTCCCAACGTTCAGAGTACCCTCTGTTCGAGAAATGTGGCAGTTATGAAAGAGCTTATTTGTGTCTTCAAATTTCGAATTCATCAACTTACATATTGCTTTGTGTGACCAGGCGTGTAGAGCGGTATGAAGTGTACTCAAATTTTCTGTAGTCCTCATCAAGATTTTGGAAACTCACGAAAATTGCCCCCCCCCCCCTGAACGAAATCCTGGATCCGCGCCTGTCTCTTCCTGCTGGCGATGGACGACGCACGTACTGACGGCCAGTGTTGGTACAGCTGAGCGAGAGGGCATTCAATGGAGACCGTTCGAAAGGCTCAGTCATTTAGACTATGCCGATGACATATGTCTACTGGCAAATAACATAAGTGGGCTGAACGGGATGTGCCAAAAACTGCAAGTGAAGGGAGAGTCGAGTGGTCTAAGAATAAACAGCAAAAAGACAAAAATAATGCTCACAGGCTGCTCCACACAGCAGCGTATTATTCTACAGGAGACGCCAGTTGAAGTAGTGGAACAGTTGAACTACCTTAGCAGCAGTGGCGTATTGAGGGGGGGCCCAGGGGGCCTGGCCCCCCCCCCCCAAGCCTCAAAGATCATATATCATATTATTATTTAGGTGATTTCATCATTTCTGAAACGGTTGTTTGTGTTTGTTTGAGTTAGACCCCTAGCTGACGTTGAGGGTTGGGGTAACTTTTTTCGGAATTTTTTATTTATCGACCGATTTTTGAGTCAAACCGCATAATTCGATAAATCGTTCGGAATTCTTTAGATTAATATTATGCATTCAAAATAACAATTATTGTTAATAAAGCGTCTTAAGAAAATAAGCACAAGACTTGTACAACGCGTGATTTTAACTTAAAAAAAACATAGCATAACAAAGGTACAAAAACATGAGCATTTTAAATATTCAAAAAAAAAAAACAAAAAAAAAGTTATTCGCAGTTAATGATATTTGTCAGTAAAACACTGACCAAACATTTCGTTTGAATAATTCATAACTTTCTACAAAATATTAAATGTTGACTCAGTACTTTCATTTTGAATTTACTAACAACCAGAAATTTATCTTCCATTTTAGTTTGAATTATTGCAACAAGAATTGCAATATTAAAAATATTCATATTTAAAAATCTTGCTTCAATATTTACATTAAATTTAAAAACGAAATAAATTTTTTTTTAAGGTTGACTTTACACCTTGCTGTTTGTGTAAAATGTTTTGGATACAAGAACGGGCGGCACTGCGCTTCACTCTCGATCAAAGAGAAAGAGTACGAAAATTGTTTCGTACTTTTCCCTCCAAAACCTGTTTTCCATTTTTTTTTTAAATTTGATTTCGTGAACGTGAATAGCAATTGTGAAAACCAAAAACAAAACAAAGGGGAGCATTTAGATTAGGTAAGAAGCTATGCTTGAGTTTTGGGGAGGAATAAGGAGGGTGTTATGTAGGCGCAAAAATTAGTTTTACAAACAAGCTTAAAATTGCAAGTAGGTGCGAAAATATGCGTAAAATACATGCATACATTACATACACTCAGTCGCATAAGAAGGATCTCATAAAAGATATTTTCAAAAATTTTTCTGGATACGCCACTGCTTAGCAGTATTGTTTCTGCAAACGGTGGTACGGATCTGGACCTTAAAAGTATGATAAATAAAGCTCGTTCTGCCTTCGGTACTCTGTCCCCAATATGGAAATCAAGTCAAATCTCCTTACGCACTAAGTTGAGATTCTTCGAATCCAATATCAAATCCGTGCTGTTATATGCTTGTGAAACCTGGAAAGTCACGTCTACCATTTCGAAGAAATTGCAGGCTTTTGTGAAATGCTGTCTTCGCCACATCCTAAAGATTCGCTGGAAACAAATAATATCAAATGAGAAACTGTGGCGCTGGATGAGTCAAGAGCGGCTGGACGTCGACATAAGAAAGCGTAAATGGCGTTGGATTGGTCACACACTGAGGAAACTAAACGATGAAATTGCAAAGCAGTCCTTTGAATGGAATCTTCAGTGTGCACGGCAGTTGGAAGACCAAGAACAACATGGAAATCAACTGTCTTAGCGGAAGCAGAATTCTAAAGAAAGATGTGGCCACAGCTAAAGTACCTGGCAGCAGACCGTGAAGGATGGAGACGTTTTGTTGACGCCCTATGCCCCAGCCGGGGTTACAGGACACGATGATGATGATGATGATCGACGCATATTTAATTGGATTTCCTGACCACTTTTTCGAATTGTGCTGTTTTGTACCTAAAAACGGCCGCGGGGTCTCAAAATTCCATTTTGGGAAATGTTCCAGAACAAAAATTTCGTCTTTCTTTAAAAAGATCCACCATAGCCATTTTGAATATAAAATATAAAAACAAATTCCGACACCCCCAATGTATATAAAATCAGATTCTTTTTCAAAATGGTTTTCTTAGTACAATAAAACGCTTACTAGTGTAGTGACCAATTAGTAAAAATACAAAGTTTTATAAAACAAAGTATCTGATGAAAATGAAAAAACCGGTTTTATATACGCAAAAAAAAGTTAGCAAATGACTGGTTTTGTTCAGTTCGAAATACTTTAAAGGCTTTTGTTTTTGGAGCTGTGAAGACTGCCTGCTGAATAATTTTTGAGGTGCTGAAAATCAATGTTTCTTGTTTACAGATTATACAAACTTATTAGAGAGCAGATCTGAAGAGCTATATGTATAAAATTTAACACACATAAATATTTTCTTTGTTACTTTTGGATTTAATAAATAATCCCTGAAGAAGTTTGGAAAATTCAATGAAACGTAGGGTAAAAATATTGAATAAAGTTTTTTTATTTACATAAATACAAGAGTGACCAAAAAAGCCGGCCCCAATTTACTCAAACCAAAGTTTTGAAAATGATCCTCCCGTGGTCTTTTTCAACAACAGAACTCCACGGTATTTCAAATATGGTTTCGACAAGAATTTTTTAACTTAAAGAACGCTATACCTTTGTCTTGCTTATTCTCAGATAACTCTTTGATTTCAAACCTTGCTTTATAGTTATAGTATTATTATTATAATAGTTAATTGTTAAAACAATATATTCTATGATATTATTTTAACTAACTATAATTTATTGTTTTGAACCTATAAATTAATTAATTTATGTATTAATTTATTTATTGATTGGTTCATTGATTTATTTATTAATTTATAAATTTGTTTATTTATTTCTTTATTGTAATCATTGAATATTATTTATTTGTTTATTTATATATTTTTTTCTATTTTTCTTACTATATTTACTTATTTATTTATTCGTCCATTCATTTATTTATTAGTATGACGACTGTAAGTGTGTTTGCATTAATTTTTTTTTTATTTTTTTTATTATTATAAATTAGTTTGTTCAATAATTTATGTATTTTGTTTGGATCTTTCCTAATTATTTTTTTAATCAATTATTTACTATTTTGTTTGTTCACAATACATATTTAATGACTTGTATATATTCAATGTTTTTTTTTAAATTGTTATTTATTTGGTCACATCCCATTATTCTGAATCTTATTTTGTATTCTAGTTCTTCTCAAAATTCTCTAAAAGACTTCTTTTTATTTTAGTGAAGGTTTTTATGTAGCATTTTTTTAATTCTTCTTCGTATGTTTATTAAAAAATTATAAAACTGTCAGTTGTAAAGGGCCCTACACATGATCAATATTCTTGACAATAATTATTGAAGACATTTTCTGTCAAAAAACATTGATGCAAAATTGCCAATACGTGTATCAATGAAATTTGACAATAATTGTACGTAAAATTGTATGTTTTGGCTGCAAGAATGTTGCATCGGGTGTATCAGCAAATAAAACAGAAGGAATAACAAAATTAAGTACTAAGGAAGCTGTCAAATAATAAATTAATTAGAAATTCAAGGGAACTAAGCCCAATTGCTATTTGCTTTATTTTTGCCACCGACTCAAACGTCAACATGACAGTTACATTGAAGAAAACCAAATCGATTTTGGTTCTCATCAATGTCGTCAATATTCATTGACAATGACATTGAAGAGCATACGAACGATCAATACTCAGCGAAAAATTACTTTTTCACTGAATATTGACAATAAATATTTATCGTATGTAGGTAGATTTATACCAAAACTCTGAAAATTGTGCAATAAATAGTTTAAGAAAATAATGTATAATTTTTCTGCAACAATAATATAACAGTATAAAGCCTGACAAAAATTATTTGTTATCATTGAATATCAAGGTTTGGAAAACGATAAAATATGAATCGTTATCCCGTGAAAAATTAAAAATGAAATTTTATTTTTGATTCGATCGTGAATCCTATTTTTCGGATTTTTTAAAAATTAAATTCACTATCACGAATCTAATCAAATTTACTTCGATCCGTAAAATATGGTTCGTTCCCGAATTTATCACGTGGCAACTATTGAAAATCCATTTACGAATCGTTCAAATAAGAAAGAAAAAATGTATTTTTACGAAAGGAGAAAGTCAAAGTTACGTTAGACAAAGTATCGAAAGACAAAGCTTCGAAACCGTCGGAACTTCGTTGTTGCTTGAGTGATTTCAATGAAATTGACACAGGTGCTAAGCTAGGACAGAAATAAAAATAATTTTCGCCATTTCAACAAAAACTATTTCAATAAATTAATAATTTCGCAACTTTTGTGCATGGATACTTATGAAGGATATTTTTAGATTGTGAGAGAACTATATTCTACCGGAATTATATTTTCCGATCTCCCACGAACGAGAGACAGAAAAAGAAGCAGTTAGGTTGTTCTTATGGTTCGTTAGATGATCAATAAAGAATGATAAAGATTCATATTTTATGATTCGCTAACGACTTTTAACGAACCCTATTAAATAGACAAGTAATAATTGGTGCAGTTGACTTTAATTCAATCAGATTCAGATTTTGTTTGACTCTTGTTATTTACTTATTATTTTTTTGTATTCAATGAATTTAAAATATTTCTTTTTATATAATTGCTTACATACGAGTACCTAATTTAAATGTGTATTTAATTATTTGTTGCTTAAATAATGTTTTTGAATATTAATTTGATAAATTTAAGTAAAATATCTGATCATTTATATTCGAAATGATATTGTTGATTCAGTATTTTCACATAACCCATGCTCTTGCATATTATCTTTAAAGGTACCTACCTACCTACTAGGAAGATTTATTCATGTATCGTCGACCACAGTTATTAGGTATAAAATAGTAGTTAATTTTATTTCTTAACACTTTTATTACCCCGTCTATCATAAAGATGATGGCAATCGTCAACACAACGCCCACTTTCAAAACATTCAAACTGAGTTTTAAATATTTATGATCCTAACATTGCAGGTATACGTCAGGTAGGCAGATTAGTGAAAGGTTAAGAAAAAATAAATCTAGTTCAACATATTTGTCAACACATCGCCTTAATTAAGAATTTTGCAAATAGACGACATAAGTTTTATTGCATCACAAGGACCTTTTTTCGCATTTTCAGAATTCTCAAGAATTTTGTGAACAATATTAGTTCATACTTTTTTCTTGCTTATGTTGAGGAAAATAATTATTAAATGCAACAACGAATTTTACTGCGGAAGCACAGCAACCTTTCGTAAAAATTCAAGTGAAAATTTTAGAAAAATATTGCATCGCATCGATGAGGTCTTATTTAACAATATTTATATTATAAACAAGGACGACAACGGACTTGAATTTTGCATGTTATTGCCGACCTTCTTTTTCGCTACAAATAATAATTTGCATTGTTTTGAATCACTTCAAAGATAAACTTCAAATTTGCCGACTCTTTAAGTTAAGTGAATTGATTTTTTATTGCCCTTTTTGCAGACGTTTTCATTTTCATACAAATATATTCTATTTTTTTTTTTTTAATTTTTGAGGATTAGCAAATGTTTGATTTTTGGGTTTATTATGGTTTGTGTTTTTATGTTCTCATGTTGAGTTTGTTTTTAAATACTTTTGTATTATATTTTATGTTGTTTTCGCAGAATTTTGTTGAGCGTTAGGTCATTTTCAGGCTTTGCATAGAGATAGCGTGCAAAATTTCAGACAAAGTATATGATAATCCGAGATTATGTCAACAACAGAAAGATACTTAAAAACATGGTATTGAACAGAAAACATTTTTTTTTAAGGACAGTTAAGTATTATTTAAGAGACAGTATAAATTGGAATTCAATTTGATCTTTGTTAGTTATTTTCCTTCAAACGTTATGCAAAGGAATCATTTTGGAGTTCTTTTAATTTAATGCTTGATCCAGTTCAAATCGGATTTTAACTGTAATTACAAACTAATAACTTTTTAATAAAATAACTTCTTCATTTAAAATTAAAATCTATATATATAAAAATGAATGTTTGTCTGTGTATGACCTATAGACTCAAAAATTACACATTAGATGGAGCTCAAACTTATGGGTAATATTCAAAAAAATTACTGGTAAGGTTTAAAGAGTGATTTGAGAAATTTTCAATAGTTGGTTCTGTGCATATTACAACAAAAATAAAAATTTCATGTTCATAATGTGAAAAATAAAGATAATTTAAAAAACAACTCTGTATTTTATATCAATAAATATTATTATTGCTGTGAGGCTGTCGAATTTAGAATTTTTTGATATGCATACATATGTACGTACATAAGTCAGTCAAAATAAAGAAGGTATATTTTTAGACAAACGATAATTAATAATAAATGGAATAATTGCATACATTTTACAGGAAAAAAAGATTGTCGGTATACACGACAAATGAAAATTAAAAACAAGACGCACTATATTGATTGCATAGAAAATGATAAAATGTAGCAAAACTATGTATATGAGATGAAAATCGCCAGCTAAAAAATGTTTATGTTAGGATGCTAACGCAAAAAATATGTGCACGTAAGTTGTCACTCTTTCACCGTATTCCATATGAATATATTTGTGAAATCGATTACAGTTTACATCAATTTGTAATCAATGAATTAATGAAAACTTAAAATGAAATTTAGGTATTAGGTGGTGAGATTTGTTGTGCGACTTCTGAGGTCTTCTTTTGGAAAAAAAATCTATATTTTCCATTCAAAAGGCTTATTCTAAAATGGCGGATTTGTATTTTCACATATCAAAAACGATTTTCCTTACATTGGACTTACACTCATTTGTATACATATGGCCTTACAACTTAATTACATTCTGTTATTACGCTTTAAAGCGATAGATTTGAAGCTGAAGCATTAGTGGCAGATCGAAGCAAAATTTACATACTTGGTTTAGGTGACAGAGCACAGAGACCTGTCAAATTTTTGGAAACAGATATTTTAGTAAGAGAGCGGGAGTAAAAATGGGAGTTGCCTGGAATTATTTAGACGTAAGATTTAGAAAATTAAGCAATTTTTAATATTATAGTCCTGCTAATCGCAGCAGGGCCCAGCTATCTTCATCTAAGGATGAAATATGTTTCGTTGGAAGCTTATAGAATATGAAACCTCTTGCCCAATTTGTATGAAATTTTCAGAGTTTGTTTTTGTTCTTAGCTTGAGGATAGCTTTAAATAAGTTTGAGTAAAATATGGCTTTTCCCACGCTCACTATTTTTATTTAACATTATTAAAAAAAAAAATTAAAAGTTGTTTTAAAGCTAGAGATTACATTATTTGAATTTAATCATCCAGAATCACATTCACTTTGTACATTTGGATTTCTCTTTCAGTGCTGCATTTAGCCTAAGGCCAGTGAGGCCTAGGCCTACGGTCGCAAAATCTTAGGATCGGCGAAATAATTTGAAGTCACTCAAGAGAAGTCAATGAATGATATCTTTTGATTAAATTTAATAAAAGGTTTAAAATGATTGCATTTGCAAAAGATTGCATTCTTTTACAACCCTGCACTTATTTTTGACGCAGTTAATATTCGATTTATTATCTATTGGTTGGAGGGAAAAAAGGTTAAGCAATTTTTTTTTGTCATAGATTTGATTCTATTAGCTTCCAATAATAATTGGTCTCCACATGTTTACCTTAGGGGATTTTGAAAATATCGCTGGCTCTCTTCTAAAGAGTTTTTGACCTACGACAACAATTGCTGAATATTTCAGGAACAGTTTTTTTTGTATGCATAAAAGAAAAGGTATTGAAATACAAAGATTTAAAAAAAAGGCCAAATGGGGGCGAATTTTGTATGTTATGCCTCAGTATTTGAGGATACTATAACATTTATTGATAGGTATTCATATGTTAATCTTTTACCATTATTCAATTTGTCTACCCGTACGAAGCCGGGACGGGCCGGCTAGTAATTAATAAAAACATAAATGAATAGAGGGGCGTTTTGTTTATCTTTGCTTAGTGTCTTAGTCTCATGCTTACCAAGAAACTAATTTCAAAATACACTTTAGCAAAGTCCCGAACTACCTCAAAGTTATAGCTGTCTAAGCTTATAGCAATGAAGGTATTAGGTAAACTGTCTAATACGTCGTCGGTGTATGTGTCTTTTCTTAATGAGAGCATATATACTTGGTCTTGTCCGTATTGATTTACTTATTTCCTAAAAGGTGTCATCACTGGCATCACACTATGTTAAAGTTCCTGGGTTTTTTCTTAAGATCTGCTTATTATAAATATTGGATTGATTGAAGACTTTTTTGGCTTCATGCACGAAACAGATTAAGGCAAGTAAATATCGTGCAGTTTTCTATCACAGCGACTAAAATGAGTGATCGCAGCTTAGTAGATTTTTTTGGTTGGAGATGAGAACTTTTTCATATGAAAAACTTCTAAAAATGTCATTGGTATTTGTGGACTTATTTCATTTTTAAATTGGGGGGTAGTTACCGCCCCCACCCCTAATGTACTAACTTTAAAATTCACTGCCCACATCGCGGGATCCCCCACGCATGTGAACTGCTCAACAATTTGACTCGTGACCTTTATTTGCTACGTTAAATAAAAAAAAATGATAAGATGGCTCTGGGGACTTATTAAATGCCGTTTTGGGGGTTTATTTCATCTTCGAACTCAGGGATGGACACAATACCAGAAAAGTATCGGTATCGTTTGGTATCGGTATCGGGAACCCAAACTATACCGAAACGATGACATCTCTAAAGCATCCGAAAGGTTACCGAGACGAAAACTAGTCCATACCTTACTTTTTGGATCAAAATATACCGACATTTTCGGTAGTATCTTACTTACTTTACTTAAGATGGCGCTCACAGTTCAGGGTGGACGACTCAACCAACAAGCCCCTCCAGCTAGCTCGGTGCCTAGCTAGCTGCCTCCAGTTGCGCACTCCTAGTTGGTTGAGGTTGTTCTCCACTTGCGTGTGCCACCTAAGGTGGGGTCTTCCTCTGCTGCGCAGACCATCACGAGTAGATTCGAAGACTCGTCGGGCTGGTGTATCGGTGCTCATACGTTCCACGTGTCTCAGCCATTTCAGTCGCTGTATTTTCAGCTTTTTGACCAGGTCGACGTCGCTGTAAAGCCCATAAAGTTCAGTGTTAAATCATCTCGTCCATACTCCATTGATACACACTGGACCGAAGATCACCCGAAGAATTTTCTTTTCAAAGCACCCAAGCAGTTTCTCATCCGTTTTTGACAGGGTCTTTGCTTCTGCCTCATACAGCAGAACCGGGATGATTAGGGTCCTATATAATGTCTCCTTGGTTCTTTGAGAGAGGTCTTTACTGCTCAAATGCCTTCTTAGCCCGAAGAAACAGCGGTTGGCAAGAGTAATTCTTCGTTTGATCTCTGCACTAATGTCATTTTGCGATGTAATAGTGGAGCTCAGGTAGACAAAGTCCTTGACGACTTCGAAGTTGTACCTATCCATCGTGACGTTTTGCCCGAGTCTACGATGTTTAAATTCCTTTCTCGATGATAGCATATACTTCATCTTGTCCTCATTAACAACCAAACCCACTTTTGCCGCCAATTTTTATAGCTTTATTGCCAAACCCATTTTTTTTCAATTTGCCCATTAATGGCTTAACTGAAATTAATCAAACTTTTTATACGGCCCTGCCTCAATACTTATTGTGTCAGATCCTAATCGGATTTTTACTAAGACACTGTGAAACAAGATTGAGACGAGACTGACTAACACGAGACCAATACCGATACCGAGACGATACTAATTTTTTTTTAGATTTTAACGATACCAAGACGATACTTAAAAAGTATCGTTTGGATTGGTATCGTCACCAGGCCTACTTTAAACTTGGGTACTTATTTCAAAATGCACGAAAAGGGGAGTTATTTCATTTTTGGTTTGGGGAGTTATTTCAGTCAATTTAAATCCAAAGCTAATTCCCAGTTATCGCAAAGAAATTTTGGAAATGTCGATTTACGTGTTGACACTATCCCGATTTTGATAGTGAAAGGGTGTATCCCTAGTGTTGCACTTCGATTTCAATAGGTTTTTGACAATTTAGGACCAGTTTTTCAATGCGAGATCATCCTAGTCTCGGGGTTAAATTAAGTTAGCTCAATAAGCTTGTTTTTCAGTCAGTTGAAAGCCTTAATTGACCCCGAGTTAATCCGCCCTATAATTACACAGGCTTACAAGGTTTTCGAAACGACTAAGTAAGAGTTGATCTAAAGGTAATTTTTCATGCTGAACTCAAATCCGTTATCCGTTTTTCGCTATCAGCTCTGGTTTTCGAGATATTACCGTTAAAAAGTGCAAAATAAACCCTTTTTTCGCCATTTTTGGGGTTATATAACTAAGCGAATTGATTTTTATTTTTTTAATTGTACAGATTTCTGAAAGTACTAATCCTAATCTTCAAAATTCAGCTTTAATCGTCGCAATATCTTTTTTACTTTTTGAGAAATCTTCAGTTGCATTTTTCAATATATTATAATGAGCAAGGAGAGTGACTTCACCAAGATTTAGAAAGAATAGAAGAAGGTTTTTGGGATGATGGTATGTTAAGTGACTTATGTTGGTCTCTTGTACGTGAAACGGACCAAAATGTATACAAGCCGTGCAGTCCCATTACACTTTGTTTTGATTTGTAAGAGTTATTTCAAATAAAAAAAAAAATGATCAAAAACGGGTGATTTTTTAATTTATTTCCAAAAGTTTGGCTGATAGCTAAAAATGGATTTCAGATTTGAAATCTACACTAAAAACTCTTTTCAGAACATATTCTACCTGCTCCTGCCAAAAACGACGTAAGCCAAAGAGAAAGCATTTTTAAAATTATATGTAGTCATATGAGGACTAATAACTAATTTAATATATCTCAAAAAGTAAAAGAGATATTGGAGTGATTAAAGCTAAATTTTGAAGATTAAGATTAGTACAATCAGAAATCTGTACAATTAATAAAAAATAAAAATCAATTCGCATAGTAACATAACCCCAAAAATGGCGAAAAAGGTTTTTTTTTCTACTTTCTAACGGTAATATTTCGAAAACCAGAGCTGATAGCGAAAAACGGATAACAGATTTGATCTCAGCGTAAAAAATTACCCTTAGAACAGCTCTTACTTTCACGTGTCGAAAAGTTAACCGATATTTGTAAACCTGTGTTATTGGTGAGTTAACTCAAGTTGCGGCGCCATCTTGATTTTGATAGTGAAAGTTATTCACATTGCTAATTTTGTTGTGGTGCCATCTCTATTTTGATGCGTGAAATGCCCAGAAGAAGAAGATATCAATAATCTCGCACATCGATGACAGTAAATTTTTAAAAACTGAAAGATAAACTTAATCCTCAACTGAAAAACTGTTCCTGAGTAAATTCAGTGTAAACTTATTTCAGGATAAGCTAACTTTGATTTAACTCAGAATTAACCCTGAACTGAAGTACTGGCCCTTAAAGATAAAATTAATCTTCATCTTAGGGCAAGTTTTTCAGTTCAGGGTTAGCTCTGAATTAAATCATAGTTAGCAAATCCAGAAAATAAATGCACCCGGGTTAACTCAGAAACAGCTTTTCAGTAGAGGATTAACTTTATCTCTCAGTTGTCAAAAATCTACTGTCATCAATGTGCGATACTATGAATATGACCCTTCTGCGCCTTTCACGCATCAAAATAGAGATGGCGCCGCAATGTAATAATTGCACTGTGAATAACTTTCACTATGGAAAACTAACCCTTAGAAACTGTTTCTAACTCTGAATTAATTCAATATTGCAAAACTGCGGCATGAATGAAACTAAAATTCTACGTACATATTTAGAGTTCATTGCTCTTATATCTTTTACTTGGTTCATCATCAGTTAATCCTCCCGTGCAAATCAATAAATAATTAAAAATGACAAACTACATATATACATCCTAGCCAGCCACATGAGGTTTATATGCTAAAGCAATAGGTCATGTTTCTTCAATACTGACGACACTAAATGATTCTGACGACTTTCTTCTCTTTGGTGAACTTTAATTTACCGGGAATTCACTGGATCCCTTGTGATGACAACAACTTCATTGTTGATCCTGTTAACATTACAACAGAACAACAAGCTTGTGTTAGTAATTTTTTATTTGAAAATGGATATAAAATAAATAAAATAAATGGGTGGCGCAACAGCTCGTAGAGAACCAGGGCCTAGTGAATTACAACTCTCAACTATTGCTGTGATCGTGTTGTTGACAGGAATGAAGGGGACCTACAATTTTTTCGAACGAGAAGCCCTTATTCATGACAAGTCAGTTCGTTGCAAGAGGCAGTACCTCGGGAAAACATTTCTCTTTTATTTTAAGGTGGCCGTGGCTGAGAATTGAATCCATACCTTCAGCATGACAGTTATGAGCAAGAGCATATAATTAAAATTCCATTAGTAGCTCATGAGTAGCTCATAAGTAAGCGTTTCCGTAGGCTGCTTTAGAAGCTAAAGGACGGTTTCGAAAAGTAAGTTTTTAAAAAGTTGTAACCATCGAAAAAAAGACGAAGTTGGAAACTAAGCCAAAAATTTGTTTATGTCTTGGTTCTTTCCACCCCCATCTCTCCTGCTGTAGGAGCAAGTAAGTGAAATCCCAATTTTTCATTTTATATTTTTAATAAAAAAAATCAAAGATCATCATCATTCACCACATTATTTCTTTTAGTTTCACTTACCCATACCATTTTAGGAAATGCGTTTAATAATAATTTTTCTTTCAAGAGTTTTCCTTTGACACTAAAGAGACTTTGTCGGCTCTTATAGTATCAGAACTATAAAGAAAAAAACACCAACATTTTTACAATCGTATAATGCAAAGTAAACAACACGTTGAACCTTTGAATCTTCATGCAATGTCATGTCTGAAAAGTAGTTAGTCGGCTTACCATCCGGCTACCGTATTGGCAAAACAAAACACAGAAAAACACTTTGCTTATTGTCTTGCCAAAAATGGTAAATTATTTTCTTCTCTCCCATATTCTGCCGTATCAACTACCGAAAAGCAATAAAGGCCATACCGCTCACTATTGTTCGACTTTAACTATGCCGACTATTTGTCCAACAATAATTCGACACGATCACATTCAATGAGCCACCTTGACTTGGCTCTCATTATCATCAACTGAACCCTAACCTCATGCCTATCAAGCGTCATGAGGAGACTTGGTTGGAAGCGAAGAAGTATCAAAAGCTAATTTGCCATGGTCCAAAACTGTCACGACAAATGACAGAAGCCGTTTCTAAACACAAAACGAATAAGAATCCCAAGGAACTGGAAAGAGAAGATAATAGAAGGTGCGTTGTCTTCTCTTCCAATGCGACAACGGTATAGGTGAAGTCAAAGTCGTAACATGCAACTGAACTGAAAACCTATCAATGGTCGACGATTCAAGAGACAATGACATTTCTCATTCAACAATGCCAGGCACCACACAGAGCCAGTAGCACCGACACCGCGCCGAATGTGCACCTCAAACGTCAGAATGATTGCATGCCGACCTCACCAACATTGAAGAACTATCCGGTATTAGACGTTGACAAAACTCTGACAATTTGTTGTGACAAGTATTCGAAGAGATTTGTATGTAAATCGCACGAAAAATGGTTCAAAGGAGGACAATGGATTGGGGACACCGAAACTGACAGCCCAGTCTCATAATGTCCGCATAATAAATGACATTTAAGGCATGTGCAGTGGAGGTCTTCTCAACAAATGGCATATATAACCAGACAGGTTTTCAAATGACAATGGAGCTTCGGAGACGAGCCAACAGCAACAATGGAGAACTCTCTTCAAAGTCCACAATGTAGCTAAGGATGGATAGGTCTTTCCCTACGCAGAGATAAATTATAACGCCCTCCCCTTTTTTGTGG
This sequence comes from Dasysyrphus tricinctus, assembly GCA_963921185.1. NCBI lineage: Eukaryota > Metazoa > Arthropoda > Insecta > Diptera > Syrphidae > Dasysyrphus > Dasysyrphus tricinctus. The sequence goes on along the minus strand of OY992530.1, from coordinate 79,826,608 downwards.
TGCACACACTGCACGATGACATTTGCAATTCAAATTTAACTGTCTGATTTTCATCATACAGTTAAATATCATTCGTTAGAATATTAGAAAGATTTCACAGCTTTTCAATTAATAGCGCGGGGGAATTATTTTATTTGATTCGCTGTTGCTGTCGTTGTTGCTGGCACGAAGCGTGAAAATGCACGCATTGGTGTTTATGATTATTTGATTGTGATTATAATCAGAGATAATTTGATAAAATTACCTACAGCCTGTCGGCTTATTTCTTTTTTGAGTGAATACGGTTTGTGTGTGCGTATTAAGTATATGGGTGGCTGAAGAGAATGTGTCACGGTTAAAATGTTTATAATAAATGTTTTGATATTTGTTGAGCTATTTAATTTATGGTCATAAAAGGGTTAAATGTTGAAATGAAATGGATTAGCATCTATAAGCGTAGTGTGATGACATGAATAATGTAAGATTACCGATTGTATGGTTTCTCTTAAGTCAGATTTATTTTTTTTAAGTTTTCTTTTGTTGTTGTGTATGCGACGTTTAAAGAGAAAGCTCATATACTTATATGGTAGATTTTCCATTAGATGTAGGCATATCTGATAATTTTTAAGGCATTTGGACATTCTATTTATATCTACTAGCCACTTTCTGAAATTATTGATGTAGAAAAAAACAGAATGTTCATTGATTGAAAAACATATTATTAGATATAGTCTGGTCAGGAAATCGATTCCCGTGCGTTTTTTGGTGGGGACTTTTGTTGTGTTTGGAATTTGTTTTTGAGATGATAGGAATAAAACTTAGCCAGAAAGTCTTTTTTTTTAATCCTATCGCTTGGCCACCATTTTGAAAATTGGCGCCCAACTTGTACTCCGGTCAGGAAACTCAAATCCTCTGGCACTTTTTGTGGGGGGTTATCTTCACATTTGAAATTAATTTTTGATATACTAAAGATGAAATTAAGCTAATAAAACATTTTTTAAATCCTTTCCTTTGGACGACATTTTGAAAATTGGCGCCCAATCTGGACCAAATGGTAAAATAAAGAGAAACTAGTAAATTAATTGGAAAATTTCCATGACTTAAATAATGGTTGATGTCTTAAAAGATAGGTGTTGAACACAGTACACATATCTAAAATATTATCATGTGCATGTTGTCCAAAATGAGAACTGTCAAAGAAATTCAAGATGGCAGCCTTACGTGGCCCCATCCGCTGTATTACAATAACAACGAAGAAAACAAACATAAAAGGATAATTTAAATAACACTAAAAACCATGAAGGAATGTTGTTTGCATATGAAAAAATAATGTTTATAAAAACTAAAAAGCTAATAAATAAGTAACAAATGAACTCATAACACACAACAAATTTTCATGTTTAACGAGTGGGGGTCAAGGGATTCGCCATTTTCCACTGATTTTGATGGATGCGCAGAACTGAATAAAAATGAAAACGCTAATGATATTACCTTTAATATGTGTGTACTGTGGTTGTTGAATACACCCACCTTTGGGTAAAATATCAGTGCTTCCACTTTTCGGGAACATACTTTTCTTTATGCCCTGTACTTTTTTGGTACTTTTTAATAATTTGAACATAAAAAAGTGGAAACGAAGCCAGGTGCCAAATACGTGTCGAGGAAATAACGGGATATGCCTTAAAAGATGCGTGTTGAGTAGTTTCACCTTCGGGTAAAATCACTTTTAACTTAAATCACCACTTTTCGGGAACAATTTTTTTTTATATCAAAAGGGTGGAATTCCGATTATTTTGGTAAATTTGAATGTTTCCAGCATACAAATAGGCGCGGAAACGTCTCCAAATACCAAACGCGTGGAGGAAAAATTAAAGATGTCTTAAAGGAAAGGTGTTGAGTAGACCAACCTTCGGGTAAAATTTCAGTATTGCCACAAACTCATTTTTATGTCAAAGGTTGGGACTTCCACTTGTTTTATTTTAAACATACACAAAATTTGGAAACGCCTTCAGATCCAAATCATGTTTTGGGGAAATAATGGTTGTCGTCTTTGAGGATAAGTGTTGAGTAGAAACACCTTTGGTTAATATTTCAGTTTTACAACTTTTAGGGAACATACTTTTTTTTATGTCAAAGGGTAGAATTTCCTTTTTTTTTTTCAATTTTTATATTTGTTAGGTGAGAAAAGTTGCAGAAATAGCTCAAGATGCCAAACGCATATTGGGAAAAAAAAGTTGCAAGTTTTTTCGTGTTCAAAATATTCATTCCAAAACATGGAAGTCCCACACTTTTAATATTAATAAAGTATGTTCCCGAAAAGTGGCAACACTTACATTTTTATGGAAGGTGCTTCTATTCAACACCTATTCTTTAAGATGTCAACCATTATTTTCCCAAAACGCGTTTGGCATCTTATGGCATTTCCACAACTTTTTTCATGTTCAAAATATTAACAACTACCAAAAAAGTGTTAGTCCCAACCTTTGACATAAAAAAAACATGTTTCCGAAAAATGGCCACACTGACATTCTACCCGTAGGTGCGTCTGCTTAGTACTTATCTTTTAAGATATCAAACGTTATTTTGCCAAGACACGTTTGATGTCCAGAGGTGTTTCCGCAACTTTTTTTCACGTTAAAAACATCAAAAAAAAGTTTAAGTCCCACATTTTGACACTAAGAAAAAGTATGTTGCTGAAAAGTGACATTGAAGTTTTAACAGAAGGCTAATTACTCAACACCTCTTTTTCAAAATATCAATTTTTGTTTTCCAACACGCGTTTGTCATCAAGAGGCGTTTCCGTACCTTTTTTCATGTTTAAAATATTAAAAATGATAAAAAAACGTGGATGTTTCACCCGTTGACATTAAAAAATAAGGGACATCACTGATATTTTACCCGATGTTGCGACTACACTGAGAAAACTGAACTATGAGTTATTTAAACAGAAGCATGTTTAACTATGTGTTTAGAATAGTACAAACAGAATTCGATTTAAATCTATGTACCTCTTATCTGTTAAGATTCAAAAATACTATTATTTTAGGTAAAATCTATTTAAATCAAAGTAAATTATGGTTAAATTATTGCATTGGAAGCTACACGTAACTTTTAAATGAATTTAAACCTACTTGAGTTTGATTTTTGAAAGACCTGTTAAATTATTTACTTACTTTAAAATGATTAACAAAAAACTAACATTCACGAGTTTGTTTCAAATATAAATACATTTAAAATATTTTGAAGAGAAAGAGATTGAACAGAAATGTTTAATTTGAACTTGAATCAATTTGATTTGAACTCAAAAGAATAAAAAACACAACTGTAACATTGTAGATATTTGGCGTCTAAAATAATTGCAAAGCAATCTGTCGCTCCCATCGGCCGGAAAAGATATTCAAATAGTTTCAAAATAAGTGCCATCGTAATATCGTCGGTCCAAAGGTAAAACTCAATGAGTGCGGAACAAAATGTTCAATAAAATGAGAATGAAATGCATTTGTTTTTCAATCCAAAAAGTATCATTTTGCCTAGTTTTTATAAAGATATTGAAAGCTATGCCCCGGAACTTAATTTAAAAATTTGCGGAAAGTGACTTTTCAGCATCAAAAAGTATGTTTCAATCTGATTTCCCTCAAAAGTGTAATTTGTTAGTAAGTGAGTTTTGACTTTGAACCGACGATATGTGTGGCATGTATTATAGGAAACGCTACCATCATTGGAAACAGTAAACATTTGTATTTAATTTTAAGGAACTAGCATCTATTTGGAAAAAACTAACATTGAAATCATTTGTTTTAAACAGAAGACATCTTCGACCCAAACACGGAAATATTCAAAAATATTAATATGATTCTATTTGAAACAACATCAAATGAAGTTGATTAAAACAAACAGAAATATCTTCATGTTAAATAGAAATCATAGTAAATTTGAACAAAATCATGTTCAAATCATTTCAACGATGAACTAATACGATTCTATTTAAATTAAATAGAATTCGCTTCCATGCCAAATCATATGTGTTTGAGTTTGATTTAAATATGAATATGTTCAATATTTTTCTCAGTGTACTCAACACCTACAATCACTGCTGACACGTACTCACTTGGTCACTGAAGCTGTAATACGGCCGCTGATTTGGTTCTCACCTCAGCACAACGAACTTCAGGGAAAACTTTAGTTATTCTTTCTCGTTCTATTGGCTTCTAGGAACTTGAACTTCACATACAAAATCGAGATCCTCTTTCTTAAAAGGAGTTGCTTTCTTAAACCATATACATTTTCTCATGAGAACTGAAAGATATTATTCCATCCACCTCTTCCAAAAACGATTTCTTAGCTGCTGGCCAGGGTTCGAAACTCAGTAGCAAAATTTCGGAGCAGATTTGTAAAAAAGTGGAGTAAATCAAAAATTTCCAGAGCAGATTTTAAAACGAAGGGAAAACTCAAGTTTCCAAAAACTATTTTTAACAAAAATAAATAGGTATTTTAAAGAAAGAAAAAATCACGTAAGCCCCGATATGAACAAGAAACGACGAACAAAGTAAGAAAAAGAAAATGATTCTGTTCAGCATAGACTTTCAGAATTCAGATGCAAAAATTTAGATTTCAAAGTCAGAGTTGGTTGGAAAATTTAATAACAGTGTTGTCATTAAATTTCATGTCGTTTGACCAGTGAATATTTTAGTGTGGACAAAAAGGAGTAGATCTCGAAAAAGCGGACTGGTGGAGTACATTTTTTTCTTCCTCAAAATTGGAGTAAATTTGCTCCGATTGATTGAGTAAGGTTCGAACGCTGCTGCTGGCTCACTTTCCCTTGTTTCCATAAGGAAAGAGCTCTATTTTTTGCAGGACAAGGACTTTGTGTTGATTTGGGTACCCCGAGGAGGACATGGTTAGGAGTAAGTCGTGACGAGAAACTTATGAAGATGGAGATGACAAACTGTCTAACAGATAAATCCTACAACCGATAGCAAATAAAAGTGCTGCCAGCCGTTGCTCAGCAAATGGGATAATTCAAGTTTATTGTGTACTTTTATTAATCGAATTTAATAAACAAAACCACAAATAAAATTGAAAGAAAAGACATATAATTTGATAGTACAGGGTGTACCTAAAACAAAACGGTACTTACCATTACCTTTTTAAGAAATTTGAAACAAAGTTTTCTGAAAAGAAAAGAAACAAAAGATTTGTTTTACCTTGATAGAATTGAAAAAGTTTATTGGGAAAAGATATCTGGGAAACCTTTGTAAGTACCTATAGGTATAAAACTCAGAATTTTTTCAACAATACAAAAAATTTACTAATGTTTTTTGGAAATTGGCAGAGGGCGTATTTTCCAAATGTTGAAGAATATCGGGTTGAAAAATAAAAAAAGGAAAGCAAACAATGGAATGTCACAAAGGACACAAACAAAAATTAACTTGGGGAAGTTCCTGAACAGACAACGGATTTGAAACGGTTGCGTGTTCCGTAATCTCGGAAGAACAAAAGAACGAAACGAAGGCCTGACCCGGGTGAAATTTTGCCACTTTTCAGGCCACAAAAACAAAATGAGAATTTTTATTATTTTTGATAAAACCAATCAACAAAGTACTTAGCTTTTTTTCTCCTCAACGAATCCTGTCTCCAAAATTCCCCCACCTGGGAATGGATTTCCTCCAGAAGAACGCTTTTCTCTCTCTCAAGTTTTTACTCGAATAGCTTCTCTATTCGCTTTCAATATCTCCCCCAACTGGGATTATATTTCTATTTAAATTCTTTTATAAAAAAAAGAATCTAATTTATTTTAAATAATAATTTTCCGCTTTTTCTCTTTATCAAAAATCTAATCGCAAAACCAAACTCTTTCGTATATCACCAAAAAGTGTCCAAAACTATAGCGGACTTGGCTCGTCCAAATTGCCACGACCATATGGCCATCCTACTTTGATCCTTAGTTGGTGGAGAACTGTGTGAAGTCAGAACCCCAACCTCAAAATGTTTGGGTTTTTTTTATCGGATTTGTTTGTCCATCGTTAGTCCACGTTTGTCCAACCATTAAAATCGTTTCTCCACCCCCAGGATAAAAAATATTCGACTTTTCTTTTTAATAGCAAACCTCGCAAAACAACAAAGGGGTTGTGACTGATTGGGTTCGTTTGTCCACCAGCTCAATATAAAAATCCATTAAAAAATTTTTGTTGTCCACCCCCAGAAAAAAAAAAATATTCAACTTTTCTTTTTTGCACTGAAAAAGTGCTCCAACGTCCCCAAATGAAACCTTAGGGGGGTGGAGTCAATTGTGTGCGTTTGTCCAACGGCTCGATATAAAAATCCATAAAAAAAATGTTTGTCCACCCTCAGGGAAAAAGTTATTGAACTTTTCTTTTTTGCACCGAAAAATAAAAAAGGGCTTCAAAACCCCCAAATCACCAGCTCAATATGAGAATCCCAAGAAAAAAATCGTCTGTCCAGCCATAGGATAAAATATACTCGACTTTTTTTTTTATAGCAAACCTCCAAAAACAAAAATGTCCTCTACCATCCCCAAATGAGGTTGGGGCTGATTGAGTTCGTTTGTCCACCAGCTCAACATGAATCCATTAAAAAATATATAGTGAACTATAATATAATAAAATCAAATAAAACAAAATTAAATAAAATTAAATTAAATTAAAAAAAAATTAAAACGACTGGATCGCACGTCCTTGCTCTTATGTTCAAGTTGTGTGGGACTTAAGAACTTTAAAAAATATTCAAGTAATTATAGAAAAACTATAAAAAGCATTTAGATCGTTCTTTTAATTGTATAAACAGTCTGATAAATAACTTGGAGCACAAAAAAAAGTATGCCATTTCATTACTTGAAAAAATATGAATATATGAAAAAAAAAAATTAAAATCGTTGGAGCCGTTTTCTTAAAAATCTATTTTTTATATATAAAATGTTTTTAACATTTTTCAAAAAAAAATTGGTACGCCAATTTTGAGTATATATTAATATACATTTGAAACTGAAATTTCAAAACAATTCATCAACCCGTTTTTGAAATATTGAATTTTCAAAAACAAATTTTAATCTTTTTTTAAAAATCCAAAAGTTTAAAATTTTGGTATGCAGTATTATTGATATTCTAACAAAGCTTTTGTGCAAAAAATTTTATTGAAATCGGATGAGCGGTTAATGAGAAAACCAAAAATCGAAAAAACTGTTATATGGCAGGTAACGGTAAATGTTTTTGGTGATTTTTTTTTCTTAGTAAAAGGTGCATCATATCTACAATAATACACTGATTTTTTTTATCAAAATCGTTGGAGCCGTTTTTGAGATAAATAAGCTTTTCCTTAACGGTTGTATGGCAAGTACCGTTATTTTTTGAGCTAAAAAAAATTCAATTTCCCCTCTGGAGAGTTACAAAAAAACTTGAAGAAAATCACTTCAGTAGTTTAGGCTGTAGGTTGAGGTACGGACAGACAGAAGACAGAATTGTGCCACCCACTTTTTTCGTGTTCTCTATCATCGTAATGTCATGTGTGATTGTTATCTCGAAATTTTTTTTTGCACGAATCCAAAGCTTGCCCTATAGTACCTATATCGCAAGTAAAAAGAAAAGTAGAATGTCTTTTATCCTGGGGATGGACAAACGATTTTAATGGTTAGACAAACGTGGACTAACGATGGACAAACGAATCTGATTAAAAATTTTGAGGTCGGGGTTCTGACTTCACACAGCTTTGGTGGAGGTATTCCCTCACAGTCTAACTTATACCCTGCTTTTTCGCAGGGTTCCATGCCTTTGTCGAACCTAGCCACGCATGTGATCTCTTTCATGTTGGTGATATGAACACCAACAGCGGACGAGTTCAGACCTTCTCCGTCGAATTCAAATGGTCGAAAGATAAGCGAAGAATTATTTAAAACCACAAACAAAGTCCCCAGCGCAGACCGGCCCAGACTACGAAGACAGAGGAAAACATTCTGTTAGATGGGTCAAAATCAAAAGTCAAATTTTGAAACGCTATAACTTTTGGACTTCAATGGTAGCTAATTATTAATATAAAAAAAACTGTATGAAAGTTTCTGGTTCCTCAATTATTCGTGGTAAAATGAAATTCAAACGAGTTATTATAGGAAACAAATACAAATCCCTCTTTTGATAAAACTTTTTTCTTTTCCTTACCTCTTCCACCCAAAACTTTATTTTATAATAAGGAGATGAACCCGAAAAAAAAAATAAAAATAAATTGGGTGGCGCAACAGCTCATAGAGAACCAGGGCCTAGGGCCTTACAATTCTTAACCATTCCTCTGTGCGTGTTGTTGGCATAGGAATCGAGCGGACCTACAGTTTTTTGCCGAGTCCAAACGGCTTTGTGAGCAGCACTTATTCATGAAAAGTATACTCTTGGCGGATATGTCAGTTCCTCGCAAGAGGCAGTACCTCGGATAAAGCATTTCTGTTTTTAGGTGGAACAGCTGGGAATCAAACCCACCCCTTCGGCATGACAGTCCTACGCACTAACCATCATGCCACGAGGTACTACGATGAACCCGAATACGATTTGTACAAAAAATGTTGTCCATCGATAAATGAAGTTTTGAAAAGTGTTTTCAACTTTGATTTGTAAGGAAAAGTTTGTTCTTGCTCATTTCACAATTGGGAATCCTTTGATGTTTTTTGATAATTCTTGTGGTTGTCAAGAAAACCTGCGCCAGCTTCAGGTAACTTCAACGAGCGAACCTATTAAAATTCTGTATCGAATGCATCTCAATGAAAACTTACTTACACAGGTTAAGTACTCTGAATCTCGGGGCCTCTATATCTCGGGGGACCCCTATCATTGATACGGTTGATACCGCGGTAGCTACGCTACTGACTTATAGTAATATGGATATGGGCATTTTTCACCAAGAATCCGCATTTAAAAAAATCGATCGTCTTTTAAAATTTTCTATATTCAAACTATTCAATATAAAAATCAAAACTCAATAGTTCTTATCCATCCAACCTTTAGTTCTGAACCCTTAAAAGTAAATCATAAAAATATACATATACTCGTACTTTGCTTACTGAAAGAATAAGAAGCTCATTAAAATAAAATCAAAAATCCGTTCCATTTCATGTAGGCAATCGTTAAACACCTCATTCGTTAAATGAACAAAAAGAAAATCATTTCTTGCTCTAAACTGTGGACTACCGCATATATTTTATTCTTTCTTTTACCATTTCAACTCTCTTTACTTATTCTAGGTCAAAATTAAAAAGCGCATCCAAATAAAATTTAAACGGTAAATTCTTTAAACTCTTTTAGAACCAATAAAATGTATATGTTATTAATTACAATTTTAATGATGCGATTTTAATTAAATTTTCTTAATCGTTTGCACTCCTCGTCATTGTTTACGGCTTGGTATCATTGGCAGCACTTCAGTATCAGCATCTCTAAAGTAATTCGTTTTGTTCTTCTTTCTCTCTAACCTCCCAGACATACATAAATGTACTACTAACACAAAGTGACCATTAAATAAGGGAAAATCAATCAGGAGCCATAATGAATTACAATGCTTATTGAAAATTCATTCCCATAGAAGAAGTGGAACCTCTGGAACAAAAGCACAAAGCTGAAACATCAGGGGCACACAGAGCAATATAATGATGAAAAACAAGCCATATTGTGATTTTTTTAAGTGAGATTCACTCTTCATGTCCGCGTTTTATGCTGCTGTTGGTAGATATAACAATATTTCTTTTTCGGTGAGGTGATCCTCAACTTTTTGCAGACTTTAAGTCTCTTTGTTTTTTTTTTGTGTTTTGTTTTAATTTTAATAGCAGGGTTATACAGTGGATCAGTATGGCACTGTTTTTGACCATTAATTTTTTTTTGCAAGTTATTTTTAATCTGACGTTCAGCTATCCTTAGTATACATTTCAATTACAAAAAGAAAAATATCAATTTTTTGATTTCATTACTCAGTTTAAGAAAGTTGAAACTTTTCACTAGCTGCAGATTAATATTTAAGTTAATTATCTAAATTGTTACTAATTATTTTAATATTTCAACAATTATCTTTATGTTGAAACTTTAACACTTGATGTCAACAACTTAACCATTTTCCTTCAGCAAAAAAAATTGTTCAGCTTCAAATCAATTTTTTGTCCACTGTGCCAGCATTAAATTGCATCATGAACTCGCAGCCAATATGAAGGTAGGTTTACTCGTATGTGTTTGAGTTTCCAAATGGTCAATAACTCTGGATTGTTATAGCTGATTTTTTGGTTACTGGTTCCTTTATGTCTGGCTCGTATCTTGGTCGTTAAAGTCGTCCGTATTTGAAGTGGTAATAAAACATTACTTTTTGTTTTTTTTCGTCTTTTTTATATTTTTTTTTGCTTTGTAGGGGCTTTAATATGATGAGAATGGTCTTAATCCCTATGATGAAAAAAAGTAATTTTCAAATTAATGTTTAAAACTTAAATTATTTTATCTAACAAAAATATAAAATAACTACATAAGCTCATTGAAAGAATATATTGATCGAAATGTACACATTTTCATTGAAACAAAAGAGCTGACGTTAAAACTCAAATCAATATAAATTCTCTTTTCTATATTTTATTCTATTCAATTCATTTAATTTCTTCTAATAGGTAATGGATTATATAATATACATAAATTGTCTATCAAAATATATCAGACAGCTGATGGTTCCACTAATTATTTATCCCCGCAGCCACCAATAAACAAATTTCAAACAAATTCAATTCCCATACAATAACTCTTGAATTTTCTGGGATCAACAAATATTTAGTTCTTACCCATCAGCACCACATGTGATCTGTGTATGACTGTCCAAAAAGCATGACTAATAATTTTATCATCTTTGCACATTGTGTACAGTACAAACCAGAACTGGTTAAGAATGATTTTGCGGAAACATTATATTGCAATCGGAACATCCCTTTGAAATGAGAAAAAACATTAAATTTCGACTACTGCGTGCATACCGGTCGGCCGGCCGTTAACCGGTTGTCATTTTACATTGCAATATTGTGACTTTGTCTAATGGTTGGTTTAATTGTTTGACAACATAACTGTTGTTACTCATTGTAAACGTAAAGCTGTTGTATCTGATAATTGACTATGCAAAGAATATTTTCACACTTTAACAAGCCATTTAAGACCAATTAGCTGCTTAGCAGGGATCAACACAAAGTCCATCAGCTATCGCTGCGAGGGACAGAACATATTAAGCAGATGTTTAAGATTTTTGGATATTTTTGTTTTATTTTGGAAGTTGTTTTTGGGTAACAAGGTGCCAAATTTAATTTGCTAATGAGAGAAGATAAGGTTTTTAAATTGAAGTTGAAGAACAAAAAAAATATTTTCATGCGGCTCACTGCTTCAACTTAAGCGAACATCAGTAAAATAAACACTTTTAAAAAATAAAATAAATTAAGGGTTATGTATTTGCTTTAACTGATGTTTAAAGGGTAGACATGTGCATTCAAGAGGAGCGAACCTCTGTCTATCAACTCCTACTCTCACCTCCCCGCGGTGAACATTGGGTGCCTAGTACCTTTAACTGAAGATGGGGTTCCAATCCCTGTGGACGGTTTTAGGGGGCAGCAAACGAGAGAGGGGGGAGGAGTGTTTCCACTAAGGTACTTCTCTTTTATCCAGGCGACAGCGGAAGAATTCTCAAGATGGAATCAACGGCGGCGTCTAGAGTTCCAGTTAGGCTGAACTACTTAGTGAACACCTTATACGGGCTACTACGACATATTCGGAGCTCAGGCCTATAAGGAGCAGTTAATCCGGCTCCCCGCCCTTGGAGTTATATATATATAGGGTCTGGTCCTCCAGGTTGGGGGTCGTGCCGTTGGGGTGACTTCCCGGCCACGTAAAGCTATTTTAGTTGCGAAGCAACAACAAGGCTCGGATACGGACGGATTTACTGTTGACGAACCAAGCAAACGAAATAAGGACAATGAACTTCGGATCTGCACGTGGAATGTTCTGTCTCTCAATAGACCGCGTGCAGCCGAACATTTAGCGGAAGCCCTAGACTGCTACAAAGCAGACATCACCGCCATCCAAGAAGTGCGATGGGATGGGCCGGGCAAAAGAAAACTGAAAGACTGCGATATATACTACGGTGACTGTTACCGACCACAAGGGCAGCGTCTTTTTGGATGTGGATTTGTTGTTAGAGGCAGACTTAGGCAAGAGGTCTTGAGTTCCAATTATGTGAACGAACGCCTCACGACAATTCGCATCAAGGCTAAATTCGCCAACATCAGCCTCATATGCGCGCATGCCCCCTCAAAGGAGAAAGATGACGACACCAAGGACGAGTTCTACGAGCTCCTGGACAAGACATATGAGCAATGCCCTAGCTATGACATTAAAATTGTCTTGGGTGATTTTAATGCCAAGCTAGGAAAAGAAGACGCCTTTGGTGGCACAATCGGAAGATATAGCCTGCACAACACCACCTCCGATAACGGACTCAGGCTAATCGACTTTGCTTTGCGGGGCGAAGCGTTGTGGTATCTAGTACGCAGTTCCCGCATCTCGGTATACACAAGGGGACATGGCGAATTCCCGGTCAATCAACCGCTAACCAGATTGACCACATTGCGATCGACGCAAGGCACTCCTCCAATATTAAGGATGTCCGAACGTTTCGAGAAGCCGACGTTGACTCGGACCACTACCTCGTTGTAGCCAAGGTAATGCAACGGATATCCATACCAAAGCCAAAACAGGGAAATACTGTGAGGAAGTATAACGTCGGAAGGCTAAATTCACAGGAAATTGCCAGGTCATTTTCCGATCGAGTCTCTCGCACCCTCTTAAATAGTCCTATGCCACCAACTGCATGTATCGAGAACCAGTTGGAGAATTGCTGGGCTTTGCACGACCACCACAGCGAAACCCCTGGTTCGACGATGAATACCGACAAGTACATGCAGCCAAACAATAGGCATACAAAGCGGCGCTGCATAGAAGGACCAGAGCTGCTCGCGAGCTCTACGAGCAAAAGAGGAGAGAGGAACACATGCTTCTAAGAAGGAAAAAGAAAGAGCATGAGAAGCGCGCGATCGAGGAATTAGAGGGATGCCACTGCAGGAATGAAGTTCGGAAGTTTTACCAAAAAGTAAAAAGAACCTCCCAAGGTTACAAGGGAACATCGTGGTGAAATCGCTGTCGGTGCTGAGGATATGGAAAAATCATTTCTGCAAATTGTATAACGGCGATGCCGAACCGAATTCCGGTACCAAGCAAATTGCAGCATTCAACGTTCACCCGATCTTGACGAAGTGAGGATAGCTATATCTGAACTTAAGTCCTTGCGGCTGAGCTATTCAAAGCGGCTGGCGATGAATTGGTTAGGAGTATGCACCAGCTCATCTTTAAAATATGGTCGGAAGAAAGCATGCCCGATGAGTGGAACCTCAGCATTGTTTGCTCGATCCTCAAGAAAGGCGATCCTCTGGACTGCACCAACTACAGAGGCATCAGTCTTCTTAATATCGCCTACAAGATCTTCGCTGCCGTACTTTGTCAACAACCTGATAGGTCCATATCAGTTTGGCTTTAGGTCAGGGAAGTCCACCATCGACCAAATATTCGCACTACGGCAGATCTTGGAGAAAACCCAGGAGTTTCATATCGATAACCACCACCTTTTCATCGATTTCAAGGACGCGTATGACAGCATCTATAGAAACGAGCTATATAGAGCAATGTCTAGTTTTGGCATCCTTGCCAAACTCGTCCGTTTGTGCAGGATGACGATGGAGAGTGCACGCTTCTCCATCAAGGTCGGCAAAGACCTCACCGACACCTTTGATGTCAAATAAGGTTTTAGGCAAGGTGACGCGCTGTCAGTGGCGTATTTACCATAGGGGCAATAAGGGCCATGGCCCGGGGCGGCACACTGCGAAGGGCGGCATTCAACTTTGGATGCAAAATTTAAAATTCCTTTGCAAATTTCTATGGGAAAAGTAAAGCCTAGAGGCGCTAGGCAGAATATCATCATAACGGTGTGATAGAGGTAGCAAGAATAGGTACCAACGTATTTAACTCTTATATTATTGTAGAACGTTACATTGTCTTCCATAGATACTTATTTAATAACTTTCAATTGTACTAATCAGTCTTAGAGATATCAAAGTAGGAATGCAACACAGTTAATACATACAATTGCGAGAAGCCCACCTATAAATACACTGGTCTGCAACGAAAATCGCCTTTAAACCAAAATATACTTTCCTAAAGGATTTTGGCGTGCTGAATCCGAATCCGAAGTCAAAATTACTCTAGCACGTCACGTTTTTTGGGTACATTTGACGTTGAATTTCTTGACTGATAGAAACTTTTTTTAAAAACTAATAACAGGACTTGAAAGAACTATTGGACTAAAAGCCTGCAGCAGATTTTCGGTGTGATAGATAGCAAAAAACGAAGTATACCTAGGCGTCGAAAGCTCCATTAAAAGCTATTCAAAAAATCAAAGTGTTGCAGTCCACAACTGGGGCCTTTGCGAGAAATAGTGCATCGAAAAAAAAAATATAAATGCAACTTCGAGGATAATCGTGTTAGCCGAAATTGGTTTTCACCCCTCCTAGATAAGCTCCGCGGATCCCATATCACGGAATCTGAGATCATTTGAGTGTTTAATTCGCCCTGCCAGACTGTTTAAAAAAACCGTTTTTCACTTAGAATTTTGAATTTTTTAAACGGTCCGGTAGAGCGAATTATACACTCAAATGGTCTCAGATTCCGTGATATGTCATCCGAGGAGCTTATCTAGGGAGGAGTGAAAACCAATTTCGGCTAAAACGATTATCTTCGAAGTTGCATTCATATTTTTTTTTTCGATGCACTGTTTCTCGCAAAGGCCCCAGTTGTGGACTGCAAGACTTTGATTTTTTGAACAGCATTAAATGGAGCTTTCGACGCCTATACTTCTTTTTTTGCTATCGATCACACCCAAAATCTGCTGTGGGCTCTCGGTCTATATATTTTATCTTTCTAAATCATTTAAAATCTTTTTAAAATTCGTTTTCCTCCCAAAGATATTGTTAATTCAAGGAAATCATCCACGAACTACTTAGCTCTTATAAAGCTCTCAATTGCAACACATGTCGCTGAAAATTCATTTTTTGGACTCCCACTTAGATTTTTTCCCGGTTAACCTTGGTGCAGTTTCAGATGAACATGGTGAATGGTTTCATCAAGACATAATAAACATAGAACGAAGATATAACGGGAAATGATCAGAAGCAATGCTGGCAGATTTTTGCTGGTCAATTTTTCGTCAGACACAATGGAAAATATGAAAAGAAAAAAAGCTACAAAACAATAAGTTTAAAGAAAAAAAGTTATAGTAAATTGTTTATTTGGATTTTTAAGTTTATTTTATTAAAAAAAAAATTTAAGGTGTAGCTTGGTAGAATCAGTGTGTTTTATTATATTATAATATTTTACCAGTTTTTTATACAGAGCACTCAGTGAAATATACTAATGGGAAAAAAGTGTTTGGGATTTTATTATTTTAAAACGCTTAGTTGTTTCTTTTTTTTAAGTCTTTGATTAAAATTTATTTAATATATTCGAGCTTATGAATATAAAATATAGGGAAATTCTATTATTTCCCAAAAAAAATATGTTTTTTACAGCGTAAATCATAAAAACTACAAAATTTCGAAATTTCTATTTTTTTTTTTTAAATAACGGTTTTAAATATGGGTGAACATTGATGGATGATGACAAATCTGGTTTCATCTGAAAGCTAATATTAGCTGCGTTTTATTATCTCTGTGTCTGGGTTGAGGTTGTCTTTTAACATGTATTACAAAAACTACATGGGATCTAGGTTTCTATCGAGGTTAATTTCAATAACCCAGATAGAGGTTTCCACTCTGATCGGCAGAGGGCTATTTACCGTTGTGAATGAAGTCAGCGATTTGTCAGCAGTATAAGGAATAGAGAAGAAAAGAGACAAGTGTTTATAAGAAAAGCAAAAAATATAAGAAAAAAAGAGACTGATATACAGCACTGTTTATTCACTAACCCGCATCGTTAGCATTCCGAGATGTTTTAATAAAAAAAACGGGTATCTCACTTGTCACAGGGGTTACCCTGCATATAATGTTTCTGAAGACTGCAGTGACAAATTGCAGTGAAAAACGTTCATTTTCCCGTATTCAAAAGCATACAAATTATTACGCTCCAAGATAAGGGTAGAACAATCGGACAGCTAAGCACGTCCCTTATTTAGGCAAAATCAAATAATTTTGATATATAAATTTGCATTTTATTTATTTAAAAATGTCCAATATTAATGCGAAATTTATTTTAAAAATGAAAAGAACAATCCATATCAGCTACAAAACAGATTTAGTATATAAAACCTGCAATTTTGTGCACTAAAAGAATCATAATTTTCTTATTTTCATTCGGTAACTTCTTTCTTGTTTAGCAGAAACTTAAATATTCAGAAACTTTAGAGCTGCAAAATCGGAGTGTGCGCAGCAAGTTAGCATCTATTTTTCTACAAATTCATATGACAAATACAAATTTATATCCGTACCTATTATACTTTAAATTTTCACCGCGAACTTCAGACTTATTTGAGCGGAAACCTTAATACATAATAAGAAAATTCAAATTGAAAATATATGGTTTGCGCAAAAAATATGTATTTAGTAAGCTACAAATTGAGATATCAAAATTATTTAATACCGCTGAAAAGTGTCCACCAAAATAAAGGACGTCAGTTAAGCCATCTCTTTAAATCCTTAATTCTGACTAAGCAGAATCGGTCAATTATAACTGCTATTGATGAATGTTTCAACTAATTTTTGTGCCGTCAAAAATATTAAAATTCTGGTTGTTATTTTATGACTTTTTGATGGGGCGCCAAATCTCTTAAATACGCCACTGCGCGCTGTCATGCGACTTCTTCAACATCGTTCTTGAAAGAATAGTGCAAAACTCTCACGTCAACACTAGAGGCACAATCTTTCAAAAGTCCGTCCAATTACTTGCTTACGCTGACGACATTGACATAATCGGAAAACAAAGCGTGATGTCAGTGGTGCTTTTGTGAGTATTGAGAAGGAAGCCAAGAAGATGGGTTTAACGGTTAATGAAAGCAAAACGAAATGTATGCTGTCAACAAGAAAGGACACCCAACACCGACGACGTCTAGAACCTATAATTTTGAGGTGGTCAGAGACTTTGTCTACCTAGGATCCGCTATAAACTCAGTGAACGTTACCAGTGCTGAGATCAAACGAAGAATTACTCTTGCCAATCGCTGTTTCTTCGGACTAAGAAGGCAATTGAGAAGCAATGCCCTCTCCCGAGCAACTAAACTGTCCCTGTATAACACAGTACCTACACATACTAAAGGTAATATCATTAGCGTTTTCATTTATGTTCAGTTCTAGGCATCCATCAAAATCAGTGGAAAATGGCGAATCCCATGACCCCCCTCTCGTTAAACATCAAAATTTGTTGTGTGTTATTGGTTCATTTGTTACTTATTTATTAGCAAATACAGTTGTTTCAGCTGTTTAGTGTTTATTAACATTATTTTGTCATGCAAGCAACATTCCCTCTTAGTTTTTAGTGTTATTTAAATTGTCCTTTTGTGTTTGTTTTCTTCGTTGTTGTTGTAATACAGCAGACGGGGTCACGGAAGGCTGCCATCTTGAATTTCTTTGACAGTTCTCATTTCGGACAACATGCGCAAGATAATACCTTAGATATGTGTACTGTGCCTGTATAAGACGCTTATCATCCCGGTCCTGATGTATGTTGCAGAGGAATGGACATGGACACTGCTAACGGTGGATGAGAACGCGTTAGGCTGTTTCGAGATGAGAATTCTCCGGGTGATTTTCGGTCCCGTCTGCATAGATGGGGAATGGAGAAGAAGATACAACAACGAACTGTATGGGCTGTACAGCGACAACGACCTAGCCACAAAAGTAAAAAGCCAACGACTAAGATGGCTGGGTCACCTTGAGCGAATGGACACCAATGCTCCGGCCCGGAAAGTCTTTGAATCCAACACCGCGGGAAAACGGGTAGAGTAAAAGGTGGCGCACGCAAGTGGAAGAGGACCTTGGCGTGCGAAACTGGAGATAGCTAGCTAGAAACCGAGCCGGCTGGAAGAAGCATGTTGGTTGAGGCCCTGGTCCACCCCGGACTGTAGCGCCACGGCCACCTTAAGTAAGTAAGTAAGTGTTTGACTGAAGATAAAAACGTGAATCTTTCAGGATATAGTACTAACCTTGAACTTCAAATCCTGGAAATTTGGTTTTGTTATTTTTATTTGTTGTGCGTGCATAGGTGGCTTATAGCCTTTTCACACCGAACCCAAAACGCGGTTTTCGCGAAAATATCGGTTTTGGGGAAAAACCTAATCGAAAACACAAGTTTTCTCATACATTTTTTTGTAGCTTCAGGTTTTCGTAAAACACAAGTTTTATATAAAACCAGTCGAAAACATGTTGGAATTCAGAGATGAAGAAAGCAAACATACCTTTTAATAAGTTCAGCGCCTATTGAAGTGTCAAAAAAGAAACTAATTGGATGCTTTCAAAAGAAATTGAAAACAGCTGACGAAATTTTGTCATATCAAATATAAAATTTGAGTCTCAAAATAAATTATTTTATTTAGAATTGATAAAGAATTGTGTTTGGTAAGTGAAATTGTTAACATGGATCCTCTTTATAAAATAAATCACCGATTTTATTTCAAAAAAATGGAATAAAATAAAAAAAATGTGTGTGGTTTGTGTAAAAAAAACTGGAATGTCAAACGAAAACGTGTAATGTTCAGTGTGAATGGTTTTCGCGTTTTTGAAAAGTTTTCGCCGAAAACCGGTTTTGGGGTTTGGTGTGAAAAGCCTATTAAGGAAGCAAAAATATAGGTCAATTGCAGTTTTAAAATCGTTATTTTTTATGAAAAATTACTGGATTTTGGATTTTGTTGTTCCTAAAAGTCTGAAAGATACAAAATACAGGTAGGGTATCCTCTCTCCTATGACTTTTCCCATTTTTGTCCCTCTTTTTACAAAACATCGATTTTTGTATTACTTTTTATTGTAGTGACAAATACACACACTTTTGCTCTTTATCAATTGGAATCAAATAAAATCGACGTTTGGTTTGGTAGTGTTGTGTGAACTATAGTCAAAAAAGGCATTGTTCGTTTATGATCCCATGTGTAAGTTTTTATGGATTTTTTTTGTTTTGCATCGATCACGTTTAATGATCTGTAAAAACGGCCGTTTTCGAAAACGTCAAATCAAAGTCGATTTGATCGTCAAATGATCGTCATTTTTTGATGCAGACTCCAATCGTTATATGCAATCGTCCCATCTTGCACAAAATCGATTTTATGCACGTTATTTAATTTACACGCAAACGCATTTTATAATTAGGAACACGCTCTTTGGTTTCTCAATTTTTATTGTCAACTCGATTTTCTTACTGCACAGCTGCACCGCAGATGATGTTTTCGAACATGTGACTTTAGCAGTTTGCGTTAAGGAACATTCTGCAAATGCGTTTTGATGCAGATGACGTTTTCGAAAACGGCCAACGGTAGAATCGTGATATATTTCCATTTTTTCTAGTTGAACTTCTCACCAAATAGCAACATACTTCTGAAGTTTATTCACAGAGGCTGACATTTGAGAACAATAGGCGTGTTCTTGAAAATGAGATCTCAGAGCCCTCAGCAATCTCAGTCTCTTGAACAGGATTCCTCAGAAATTTGGCTGTCAAATCACTGAGGAAAGAAAATATTGGATTCGCTTGCTCAGTTTTTGACACTGAGCCCTCTGAGATCTCATTTTCCTGAACTAGCCTAATATAAAAATAAAAATCAAATTTTTGTTGTCAAAACGGAAAATCCTTGTCGTTTTAATTTAAAATGTGACTGATTTTAAAGATTTAAATTCAGTATGAACCGCGACGGATGTATTTTAGTTGAAATTCAAAATATTAGGACGGAAACTTATAGCAGTTCGGAATACGCTATCCGAGACTTTATCCATAAATCTTGAAACTGACGCTTAATATCCATAACATACTGAGCCAAAACTTTCATAAAGATAAGATGAAATTTTATTTTCACTTCAAAAAATTGTTTCTGCCAGACTCTGGGGCCCCCAAACCTTCGGGGCCCTGGGGCGCCGTCCCAGCTTGCCCCTAGGTAGCTACGCCGCTGACTCCAAGGATGGGGAGCCGGATAAACCGCTCCTTATAGGCCTGTGCTACGAATATGTCGTAGTAGCCCATATAAGGTGTTCACTAAGAAGTTCAACCTAACTGGTAATGTAGACGCCATCGTTGATTCCGTCTGGGGAATTCTTCCGCTGCTACCTAGATACAGGAGAGGTGCCTTAGTGGGAACACTCCCCCCCCCCCCTCTCTCGTTTGCTTCCGCCTAAATCCGTCCACAGAGATTGGAACCCCATCTTCAGTTTAAGGTAAGGTACCAGATGTTCACCACTTGGAGGTGAGATTAGGAGTTGATAGATAGAGATTCACTTTGAGAAAAAAGCTTGTGGACGCTTATGTCCTCTTGAATGCACACGTCTACCCTTTGAACTACATCAATGCTTGAAAATCGATGCTTCAATCGGTGATAAATAGCCCGCTCTGGCAACGCTAAGTAAAGCCATAATACAAGAAATACTTTTCAATGACTTTTAATTTTTGAAAATTAAATGGCGAATTACTTTATTAATATCACTTTTAAATTTCGTTTTCAACAAAGGTTATAAAAACAAATAAAAAAAGAAAACAACGTCATTTCCTCCTCAAATCTAAATCATTTTTTATATCCTCCAAATCTGAAAAAAAAACTTAAAAAAAAAGAAAACATCAATTTTATGTTCACAGTTTATAGGTATTTTTTCGGTAGGTATTCCAACAAAAGCAACAATATTTTACTAAGGTTACAGCACAAACCAGCGAGGAAATGAAAGATGAGTAGAATATGAGAGTATAATAACGTAATAAAGAAGAATCATTTCACCGCGGGCATCAATCGCGGTATCTTTTGATTCGTTATGAAATGAGTTGGGAGCGTTCTTCGAAATTCCATTGAAAACCATATCCAGCAAGAGACCTTCTGTCTCGCATAGCGAGCATTACTTTTTTTCTCAATCCTTTTTTTAATAGTTCGTTCAATCAAAAATGCACATTTTATAAAAAAAAAAAAACATAAAAAAAACGATCTTCGCTTTGTATGCAACATTTTAAGATTGATACCCTCGATTTTTTTTATTTATTTTTGTTTTTTTTATTTAACGTCTCCTCATTCATCGCCGCCAAGTGTCGTGTCTTTTGTATGCAAATTCATAATCGCACATAAAACAAACATTTTGATGTTCACTCTTTAGGGTTTGGGTGGGCCCACAAGCCCTTTGACACCCTGCGGCGATCTAAATACAAAATCAAAACAACAACAACAAACAAAAAAGAAATCATAATTTTTATTGCCTTATGGAATAATCAACATCAGACTCTGACTGAATATGAGATCCGAAATGTGTGCCAGGGCGGCGGCGGCGCGGCATGGTGGCGTGGCCATATACGAAAATGTCGATCCCATATTCTTTGTGTTAAACTATTACTATTTTTTTTTTTCATTGGTAATGAAAAAGGAAACATAGTGTAAATCCACCCATAATGAAGCCATTGTTATAGATTTTTATGGCATTTTCATATTAAAAAATTCATATTTAATGCAAATTGAAATATGATAAACCTACACACATCGGAACAGTGATGGGGCTTTCATTTCTATGAATCTTAAAGTTGGCTTATTTACATTTGGGTAGTAAATTTTGTTAAGCACTACAAAAAAAAATATTTCAATTTATTGCAAAACCAACTATTTGAATTAATAAGAATGTTTACTTTTAGCTTTATGGAATATTTAATTTATTTTAATTTTCTTTTCCCCAAAAAACCCAAAACAAAAACTTCTATTCATGTAAATACACCAGCAAATGGTTTTGTTGAATGTTTTATGAATGCTAAAACATAATTTATAATCGGATTAAGTTTTTTAATACCAACTCATTTCTTTTTATTAAATACACTCAGAGAAAATTTCCCTCCACAATTTACAAAACTATTAATTTGCATACATTTTTTGTTTATATATAATGCCCTTAAATTGTTAAAATTTTTAAAAACCGTTGAAAAAGTGAAAATGTAAATTGAATTTTTGCAGTTTTTCCAAAAAAAAAAAAAAATTTGCGAAATATGTCAAATGACGGAAAATTTAATTAAACATATGACAAAAGACTTTTTTTCAAATAATGCCTTAAATTTTTGGAAACGTTGAAGAAACTAAAAACAAAATATTTTTTGTATAGATTTTTATCGTTAACTATGGATTTTTATAATAAAATTATGAATTCATTTTGTTTATAATTCAATTTTACATCGTTAAAAATGTTTTGGAAGTGTCTTTCTGAAGGTCACTTGTCACTATGTATGTTCCTTGCAGAGGCTGCGCACTTGAAGTATGTTCTGATGACTGTAAGGGTCTCACCTCTTCCTAGGGTCATCGTGATGACGATGACGGTGGCTTCACTAGTCTGTAGTCCTGGAATGATGACTTCTGCTGTATTAGGGGAGAATTTGTTTTTTATGAAGACTGCTGTTCCAACGCGGTCCTCGTTTTTGTCCTGCCGGTACGTTTTAAATCCTTTGATGTTAATGTTGTTTCGTTTGGTCACCTTCGTCTCACTGATGAGGGCAGTATCAGGGGTGTTGTTCTTTATGAATAGGTTCAATGACGTCCTCTTATCTAGGCTGTATGATGAATTTACATTATACGTCAGGATGCAGAGTTTCTTCAATGGCATATTTCGAAGACGAAGGCAGCCAAGACCGCGGACTTGTCTTTATCACTAAGTTGATTGTAGTTGGATGGGACGGCATTCCGGGCTTTATCCATGATGGAGATGAGGTTGGACCCGAGGAGCCGCTGCACTTCATTGCTGAGGTTCATGGATGGGGAAGTTGCTGAAGTTCTGGTCGGTTTGACAAATGCTGTCTTCACAGGGATGGCTTTGGCTGGAATCCTTGGCTGCTGTTGATGCTGCAATCTCGTTGTTGATGGTCTGGGTATTGAATTCTCTCTAGTCATTGCTTCAAAACTGACTGATGGACGGGTTACAATACAAGCTGATTTAGTGACGAACTCTTTGTGGGCCTTGTTCTCTGCAATCCACCTTGTTCCTCTCTGTTAGGCGGGCCCTTAGAGTGGGGCAGCCCTTGAAGCTTGGAGGATGTCCTTCTTTCTGACAGTTGGCACACCATACGTCCAGTCCTGTGTTCTTCTTTCGCTCGTGGTCTTCTTTGCACTTGACGCACACGTATTGGTTGCCACAGTTGGTGGCTACGTGTCCGAAACGCTGGCAGTTTCAGCACTGGACGATGTCATTTGACTTCATTCGCTCCAAATGAACCCTCTGGTTCATTATTAGGGTTTTGGAGCACACCTCGTTGATGTCACACGTCTTTGATACTTCAACGACAAAGTTGTTGTAGTGCTTTGTCTTTGCCTTCTGGGATTTGAAGTGCATTACTGAGATTATTGGGAGTCCCTCTATGCGGAGCTCATCTTTGACTTCTATGGCTGAACAGGTAAAATGTATACCTTTCAGTAGAACGAGGTTCTTCCTGTCTTCCCTTGGCGTGAATGAGTTGAACTGTATCTTCATGGTTTTGAGGTACTTCTAGATGACTTCGAATGATGTTCTGTCCTGGGCGTTGATGATGGTGGTCTTCGTGCTCCTGTTTTTGAATGTCACCGATATGTTGCTCGCCTTGCAGTGTCTCCTTATCTCGGCGACACTTCCGGAGAAGCAAAATATCGGAGGCATTCCAGGACCTTTCATCCTTCGTGGCACTTTTTTGCAAGAATACATGCACAAGCGATGTTAATGTTTCCTGGGCTAAAAGAAGTTAAGATCAATCCTGATAAAGTTCACACTATGAAAAATTGTCTGATACCAATGGATAAAATCAAATCCAGAGGTTTCTTGCTCTGGTCAGTGCTACCAGATTTTGCTGAAACCAACAAAAGCTTGCATCAGTTAACTGAAAAAGGGAAGCCATTCAAATCGGCAGGTGAACAATTCCAGAAAAACCTTTTAACATAGACGCTTATGTAATACTTTCCACCTAGCACTAATCTGAGATTTAATAAGATTTACCCCAAATCTCCTTCAAATCTCGAAGATTTATACAAATTCATTTCGTAAATCTTAAAGATTAGAAATAAATCTTGTTAAATCTTCCCAGGACAAATAGATTTACAAATCGAACTAACTTATTCTTACATGGTGCTGAACGATTCATTCCAGACTCGATTCAGTTCTTCATTATTTGACACAAATCAAACATTCTGTCTCACTCGCACTTCATAAGAAAAATTGAACTCCCATTTGCATTTTTGAAGGTGCTGTCAAACTTTTCTAAATCTTTTTGTGCTGTGGAAACACCAAACTGAGATTAACCTTTGGTGGAAACATACCATGAGTTCGTTTTAAATGAACTTGTCGCCTACCACATACTCTCGAAGCCAGAACGGAGTTATTACTTGACTCAGAAGATAACTTCTAGATCTGATATTGGCAACAAAGCACTTTCATAAGCACATCCGTGGGCTGGAGTACCTTTTTGAAACGGTTCAAGTTGCCTCAATGGGCACTCATACTAGAGAGACTGCAGACATATGATTGCCAAATTCAAGCTAGAAGAACAAAGTTGCACTAAATCGTAAATGTATTGTTTCAGCAACTGTGCAATCAGGACTCATTGTAACTCTGTCAAAGGTTAGTGACGTTTTTTGAGAGTAGCATAATGGAGCCTCTGGAGAGGTGTTAAAATAATAAGATTCCACTTTTACTTTATATTTAGTTCAAGTTACACATATTAATAACTTACATTTCTATTTTGATTTCGGTCAGTCTTATGAATTAATTGAAAAATCGTATTTATTAGATTTTCTTAGAACACGCTTGGGCAGTTGTCCAGCTAGTCAATGCCCAGATAGTTTTGGTAACTTGTTATTTATAAACGCATTCCAACAGTTGCCCAAATGTGACCTCATTTATTCAGTGACATGCCTGTATTTATTCGTTTTTGAATGAATGAATAAATTTTAGTACACTTTAGGGCACGTTCAACTAGCTTTTCATTAATTTAAAAACTAGAAAATTAGAAAACCAGAAATATTTGCCCACCTTATTCATTAAACGTGTCTTCTTTGAAAAGAGATTTGGACAACCAATTTCAGTGGCTTAGAAACAAGAAATTTAAAATTTAAATCAGTTCACGATAGTGACGATAATACTGCTGAAGGAAAATTTGTAATCGAACAAGAAATTTAAAATTTAAGTTTGTACGATTTTATTTTATTGATGAATAGAAGTCTTGCGAAAAATAACATGGACATCATTGAAAAACTGGAGGGTGATAATAATTGGCTTACATGGAAATTTCAAATGCGTCAAATTTCGGAAACCAATGAGTTATTCGAAGTTGTCGATGGTACCACTCAGAGAGTGCATCTGGAGATGCAAATTATGCAACCGTTACTTCAAATAATGAATTGCGAAACTGCTAATGACATATGGACAACACTTAAGAGCACATATGTATGAGCAAGGATCGAAGTCGAATGGCTCAAACAATAGCGGGAAACCCCAGGGTAAATGTTTTAAATGTGGATGTGGCCAAGGTAGCCATTGGAAGCGGGACTGTCCCCAAAAGAGCAATTTACTAAAGAAGCGAGAAGACACATCCTCCATTGATGCTTTTATATATCACGGTTCAACATCTTATGGGGACAAGGACACGTGGATATTAGATTCAGGCACAAGGGACCACATGAGCTGTGAATGGTTTGAAAATTTCAAGGAGACAATTGGAAATGGGAAGAAAATACTGGCTCGAGGAACAGGCAACGTTAACATTCATGCATTCAACGGAAATTATTGGATTCGCAAACACATTATTAATATTTTAAATATTCCTAGAATTCAACTAAACTTGTTTTCTTTTGGAAAGGCGATGGATCTAGGCTATCAAATGCAGTCTGATTACAAACGATGTAAATTGCTGAAGGATCGAAACATCGTTACATCGATTTTATTTATTTATTTTATTTATTATTTACCAACGAGACATTCCACATTTTATATTTTATGGCCAGTATTTGTCTTTGAGTCTTTAAAAACAAATTCCCTATAAGGTTGTATTAAGTTCCAAACAAAACAAATAAATTTGTGTGGAAGACAACCCTTTTTCCATTTTCTAATTAAAAGCCTTAATGTTACCGCATCACAAACACAATGCAATCGAAAAGGAATTACAAAACCTTCAAATATTAATAGTTGTTTTTTTTTTCAAAACAACCGAATATCCTTTAACCACTTTAATTAGCTTATTATGTAGGTAGATCTAACATCAGCCCGCAATCGTTAATTCATTCTTCGTTTTGAGTGTTTACATAAACTCAAAACCCTTACCATAATTATTTGATGGTTCACATGGCATCTAGCCAAATATAAAGGATCATTTTAATCCTCGGGCTCTGCAACAACATTCATAAAACCTCGTCTCGCAACTGTATTTAAAAACACACTATACCTACTCCGGTTTAACCGCACCTCAATCAAAACGTGAAAAATGTGCCTAATGAAGGGGTAAACTGTAATTATTTCCAAAACCAAACAAACCCAATTTCCCTTTGCTCGTCGTCACATCGCATCGCATCGTTGCGGTTGCGTTGGCCGTCGATGTTTTAAGTTGGTTTTGATTTAATTTTTTTTATTTTAAGTTTCTGCTTCCTTTTGGATATATGAGCGTGATTCCGTCTAAACCACGCATATCCTTCATGATCGCAAAGTATATAACCCTCCATCAATGAGTCTCCTCACATCAACCAAAACATCGGTTTAAATTTTAAACGATCTGAAAGGAGCTCCGCTTCGGTTCGGACGAAGTTATATTTTGTATGCGGTCGTTGCGGGCTACAGCAGCGGCTTTTTCCAAAATTTATTGCACCTGAGGCTAATTAGGAGTGGAGCAGCGAACTCACATTGAAATTGGGGTGTTGATATCCCGCAAGATCATGTTGGTCATGTATGATGGAGAATGGAGTTCGTGTATAGCGAGTGGCCGGGATGGAAGTTTGGGAAGACATTCATCTTCGGTTGGTAGGTGTGATTTTTGAAATTTTGTTTGTTGTGCCGCAAACACCTTTTGGTCTTTAATAACCCTCCTAAGTTGAACTCAATAAAATTGGCAAAGACTGTTGTGTGTTGGTGGATTTAAGTATACCTAAACTGTATGTCTATCTCTATATGGAGGAACGAATGGAACAAGAAGCAAAAAGCGAATTATATTTTGGGAAAGATATTTCAAATGGATTTAGAAGATATCACGATTTTATCGCTGCTATTATATTGATAATATATGTTTAATTAATTTTTAAGTAATTAAATTAGAGAATATTTAGCTTATTTTATGATGTAACATTTGCTATTAAAATATCTCAAGCAGGAACAAAATATGAGACTATTATTTCCAATCATAAGAAGAACAATATTACAATACAAAGACTTATGGCCAATTTCATAAATAAACACTAAAATTACTTTTATCTAAACTCTTTCTAAATTTTATCAGACATTTAAAATTTTTTAATTTCACCAATGTAGAAAAGGGATATTTTAGGGATATCTTAATTTAATTTTACTTACACATGAGAAGTCTATGAGAAAAAGTGAAAAAGCATTATGGATGAGGGACAATTATTCTGACAGCAAAATATCAGCTGTTGTTGACTGGAATGACTTAACAAAAAAGACTTTTAAATTTATTGAACCAAAAACAAGCTTTTAGTTTACAACGGCATTTAAAATCTTCTTAAATATAAAAGTATTTGGTGAAACCAAAAAACATAATTTAAAGCTTTTTAAATAATTAAAAGGCTGTCGTGAAAGCGGTCATTAGAATTCTGGAGAAGTATGCCCATTATAATTTAAAAGATTTTGTTTGAAATTGTACGTTTCTCCATTATATAGATCGATACCTATAACTGGCGCTTTAAGTGGAAGAGCAAATGATGTACTCACCTCATGATCAACAGAAGGGCGGTCTGTTTGAAACCAAATCTTAGAATAAGAGGCATGGTTGGCAGTCGATCCCCGAAAACAGACAGGCAGGGCGGTCTGTCCAAATCCAATGCCTCCTTCCACGACCTTCTATGTATACTGTTTTAAAATGTTACTTAGCTTTTCATCAGTTTTTTCACTAAAACTGGTCTATTTTGATTTCATTCGGAGGTCAAGCATGAATGCGGTGTGAAATAGAATTTCTTTTAAGTTTTCGGAAACTTTTCTTTTCTAATTCGAAAAATTGGGGTTTATGGCTGGATGCGTCAATTGGACTCGACGCTCCTGAATGTGGAACCAGCGGTAGGCGATTTCCGTGATGACGATGGAAAAGCCAGGAAGATAGTGCGAGTAAGCGGATCTAGCGTCGGTTATACAACTGACGTAACCAAAAACCACGGCCACTGATTGGCTGAAAGTACTGATGAGTTGACAAAAGAAGAGGCCGTCCAGTATAGTGTTAAACCTGGAAGGGGACTTCATCACTTATGATTCTTGAAGAAACCAGAGCTTTTATTTTGAACGTGAAGAAAAAGTTAAGAAAAATTTGAAAAAGGGAAAATTGATGAAAGAAGTTCCAAAAATTGGTATCTTATCTTCGGAGGAAATTGAGTAAATTTGGAAGCTATTTTCTCTTATTTATAGTCAATTTTGTGTGGATAGGTATTTGGTGATTTGATTTTGGAGTTATTAAATTCACTTGTAAATTCTCGTCCGTTAAAAATTCCGAAAAAAAACGGAACATAATTCCCCTTATATTAACTTCTTTTTTCATTCGGGACCGAGCAATAATGGTCCAGCTTCCATCGTCAATCAAAATCCTTGTTCTTTTACAAAAAATTTGGGTTTTACCCCTATATTAAAAGGTTTCCCAAATAAAACTTTTTATATATGCCTAAACTAAATGTTGTCTTTTAAATTTATTAAAAATCGATTCTAATTATTTAATTTTTTTCACCGTCACTCTCCGCTCCAAAAGGTTTGTAATTTCCTTTATACAAAAAATTGTTGGCGCCCTTTTTATTTTATAAATTTTCAGGTTCTCCACCCCTGTGACAATCAAAACATTATTCGATCATTAATTGATAATTTTATTCAACCCCTTGTGAGCATAGCTGTGGAGGCAGCACTTTAAATCCCCTTCCACACGAAGAAACAAGTAGCTGGAGATTTTTTTGACGTTTTCTTTGAATCCCCTTAAAAATCTCTTGTACCTTTCACACTAGGAAACAAATCTCCAGGCAGGCAATTTTTTAAATTTCCTTGAAAGTCAATTGGTTGAACACACTTTAACCTAGATGTGAAAGGAAATTTCAAAAAAATCACCCCTATTTCCTTCGGCCCTTCTCATCCTGGAACTGAAATTTGCTGGCAACTCAGTTTCCTCGTGTGAAAGGGGACTAATTGACGCTGCAAATTACAATTTTTATTCGCTTTGACTTTGACACAGTGATGCCAGATTAGGGGATTTTCTCACTTAAAATAAGCCTAAAGGAAATGGATTTTTCAAACCACATAGGAAAAAATAAGGGATTTTACTTTTAGGTCAATTTTTGTCCCCAATTTGCTATTTTAATTAAGAATAAAAAGAATTTGTCAAACTACGATCAAATAAAATATTTTCATGTTTAGAAAAACTTAACTTATATTTTTTCCTAATAAAAAAGACTGAATTTAATGAAATATGTACATTATTATAATTTTTTTAATTGGTGATCTCTAATCTAATCTCTAATCTAATACCGAGTTCTTTGACAGGCTTACAGGTCCTTGATTTCCGAATGCAAATAAATAAAAATCTAGATCATTCTTTCCCGACGTTTCGTTGGTTTTTTATCCAACGAAAGCCAACGAAACGTCGGGAAAGAACGATCTGGATTTTTACTAATTTGCATTCGGAAATAAGGGATCTGTAAGCCTGTCAAAAAAGCACCTTCATTCGAAATATGTACATATTTTTTTTTTAATATATTATTTCGTGGGATAAATGAGGGATTTTTTTAAATTTTGGTAAGGGATTAAGTGAATATAACTGTGGGATAACCTGTTTTCAAAGTCTGGCATCACTGCTTTGACAGTCCAATTTCACCTCCTCATTTGTCATTTATCTTAAGTCGGTTGCGTCGTGTCGGCAGACCTGTAAACTTTCAAGTACAAGTACCAGTCAAGTACCAAGTACCTTGTACTTGTACTTGTACTTGAAAAAACCAAGTACCATGTACTTGGTACTTGAAAAACACCAAGTACAAGTACTTATTAAAGTACTTTGTTTCAAGTACATGTACTTGGTACTGTAATACTGCCAAGTACATTTTCAAGTACTTTTCAAGTACAAGTCCATTTCAAGTACCTACTTTTCAAGTACAAGTCCTTTTCAAGTACTCTTCAAGTACAAGTCCAATTCAAGTACTTTTCAAGTACCAGTCCATTTCAAGTACTTTTCAAGTACAAATACATCCCCCTATTTCATAGAAATAAAGAGCACGTCCATTTCCATTACGACCTTGAAATTTGAAGGGATGGTAGGGCTTTTAATAAATGCAAAGGAAAAATATTAAAATTTGAGATTTTGGATTGAGGAGGCGTGGCATCCACCCACATTATCAGAATTGTTATTAATTATTGAATGGAGCACTTGCGATAATTTAAGGACGATGAAATTCGGTATAACGGTAGTAATTATATTGTTCAAAAAAATTAAAATTTAAAACTTGATATTTTCCGTTCATGGGCGTGGCAGCCACCCACTTTCTAAGAATCTATGGATCATATCGAGATTTAATCAGGGAATGATAAAATATATTTGAATAAACATGAGGGCTTTTGTGCATTGAAAAATTGAATATTTATATTCAAAGGATGTGGTATCCACCCATCACCGTACGGAAATGCTCACTCATGAGCTGCTCATGTGTGAGCAAAACAAAATGATCAATTATGATAGGATCTTGTACCTGAGTAATTAGCTGTAAGCATTTTTATTTTTGCTTGAATTTTGAAAAGTTTCGAAACCCATGGAAGTTCGTTGTTCCTTGAGCGATTGCAATTGAATTGCCGTAGGTGAAAGCTGAAACAGAACTAAAAAACAAAAAAAAATTCAACAGGGTGTTCCAAAAATGTGTTAACTTTGTTGAGTGATTGCAATGAAATTGACACAGGTGAAAGCTGAAATTGAATTAAAAAAAAAACAAATATTTTCAACGGGGTGTTCCAAAAATGTGTTAACTTTGTTGTCCCTTGAGTGATTGCAATGAAATTGACACAGGTGATAGCTGAAACTGAATGACAAAAAAAACAAATATTTTCAACAGGGTGTTCCAAAAATGTGTTAAATTAGTTGTTCGGTTTTATCGCCCATGTACGTTGTTCATTATTGCAAGTACGCGGAACTAGAGGTGTGTCGTCAAACGTTCATTTTAAAAGATTCAATCGTTCATATGCCGTTCAGTTCAATGATTAGTTCTTTTCAATCGTTAACTTTTTCAATCATTTTGGTGTGTGTTTAATAATTTTGTATGCGTATAAAATGGGAAAGTTTCGTTCCTTTCCAATCGTTCATTTCTTCAATCATTTGGGTTACGAATAAAATGGGAAAAAAAAAATCGTTATTTTGAAACGTTTTTTAAACATTCCCGTGATTTAATGTTTTAAGCGACTATTAGAAATTATACCCTTCTATTTGCACACCGTCTTTGATATACTTTGGGGAACTTAAAGAGATACAAGTATGAACGTACTTTAAGAAACTGACCCAAACTAAGTTTGTTTGCATTCGTTGTGTTCTATTTCAACATTCTTTCTGTTCATTCACTCTACTCTTTTAATTTTTCATAATTTTGAACGAGATTGAAAAATTATTGTATCTCTAACTGAACTTGTGAATGCAATCAATCAATCTTCTTGGTATACGAGTCAAAAAGAACGAATCAATCGATTGACACAGCTCTACGTGGAACAACGAAATTGTAAACGATAACAACGAACAAAAAAAAATAAAATGCACGACTGGGTCGCACGTACTTGATCTTATGTTCAAAACACTGCGAGTTTAAGAAAATTGTATATACAAACATGGAAATTATGAGAGAAAAATGTAGAGAAGCATGAAATACGACATTTAAATTAGCTAAAACAACTCTTTTGACAGTTTGAGGTGAAAAAAAAGTATGCCATCTTAATTCATGATGGAATGTGACTGTATGGGAAAAAAATTTTAAAATCGTTGGAGCGGTTTTTTTTAAATTATTTTTCTTAAAAATTTTTTAAGAACTAACTTCGGTATGCAGATTTGAACTATATATTTATGTGTATATAAAAACAAAATTTGAAAAAAAAAATTGTCAACCCATTTTTGAGATATCGAATTTTCAAAAAAAAAGTTTGAAACTTTTTTTAAAAATCCAAAAGCTTTTTTTTGAAAATTTTGATATGCAATATTATTTGATCTTATCTGATATTTGTATATAAAAAAAATCATTTAGATCCGTTAAGCTGATAACGAGAAAACTCAAAATAAAAAAATACGTTCTATGACAGGTACTACTAATAGTTGCTATGTGTAAAATTTTATAATTTTTGATGGTAGATCGTACTAATTTTAGTTTTTTCATTTTTGTATGGAAGGTACCGTTATTTTTTCATAAATGTGAAATTTTTTCTAAAAATATTTTAGAGAGTACTTAAAAAGGTCTTAAATGTCGAGTTTCAAAAAAATCTATGATGCCGTTTTCGAAATATTTGATCTTCCAAAAAAAAATTTTGAAATTTTTTTTAAAAATCCAAAAAATATTTTTTTAAAAATATTGGTACACAAAACTATTAACATTTTTTGGAAACTTCTGTATAAAAAAAATAATTGAAATCAAATCAAAAATTTAAAAAAATGGTTCCTTGGGAGGTACCATTAATAACCATTTTTGAAAATGGTTTTCCCCCCAAAGAAAGCCTTTACTAAAATAAATGTATTGAATTTGTTTTAAGAAAAGTTGTCGAACCGTTTTTGAGAAAAGTACGATTATGTAAATTTGCCAAAAAAAAATGTATTGCAGGTACCGTTATTTTTGGTTCTAAAACAAAAATGAAAAAAACGTGTTGGCAGAATCACCAAAAACCACTATGCACCAAGTTTGAAGAAAATCGATTGGGCCGTTTAGGCTGTAGACGAACAGACAGACAGACAGACAGAATTGTGCCACCCACTTTTTTGGTGTTCTCTATCATCGTAATATCATGTTTGATTGTTATCCCAAATTTTTTTTTCACGAATCCAAAACTTGCCTTATAGTACCTATAATCGCAAGTAAAAATAATATCATTCATACATAATTCGAAGAAAAATTAAAAAAAGAAAAAAAAAATTGATTAAGTTTATCCGAAAAAACTGAAAATTTTGTTTTTGAAAATTTTGGAAAAAACTTTTTTACCAATTTTATTTTGATTTTTGGGAACGGGCACATTCCAAGATCACGAATATGCATTTTATAAGTGGCTAGTACGCTTAGTTTATCCGCAAATCAAGTGTAAAAGTGTCAACTTTTATGCCTCTAGGACGCTTAGTTTAGCCGCGTTTAAAGATATAAGTCGAATTTTCGTATAATGCGATGCATCAATTGAGTGTTAATGTCAAGTTTTCTTGAACAACAGTACAGTACAGTACAGTATCATTCATATTTCGAAAAAAAATAAAAAGTTTAATTTTTCATTGAAATTTTCTTCAAAAAATGTTGTTTTTTATATTTTTCAAAAAAAAAAAAATGTCAAAAAAAAATGTATATTTCTATATAATTTTTTTTCAAAAAAAAAATCCCACCTGTGTCCAGACCCACCTCTGTCTTCTTTTAGACTACCGTCCCCCATCACCCAAACCGAAAAAAAATTCCCACCTGTGTCCAGAATCCAGACCCACCTATGTCCAGCCAGAACAATCAACGAATTGTACTTGAAAAGTATTTAAAATGGACTTGTACTTGAAAAGTACTTGAAGTGGACTTGTACTTGAAAAGTACTTGAAATGGACTAGTACTTGAAAAGTACTTGAAAATGTACTTGGCAGTATTACAGTACCAAGTACATGTACTTGGAACAAAGTACTTGGAAAAGTACTTGTACTTGGTGCTTTTCAAGTACCAAGTACATTGTACTTGTTTTTTTCAAGTACAAGTACAAGTACAAGGTACTGGGTACTTACAAAGTACTTAAGTACAAATGTACTTAAGTACTTTACAACTCTGCGTGTCGGTTTGTTTCTTCAATTTGTTTTTAATTGCTAATCGAAAAGAATCTTCGCGATTAAATTTAATATAAATTCAAAAATCTGACTGCGTCAGAAAAAAAAGAAAAAAAGGTCTTTATAGAAAGTTCGAAATGGTTTAAGAATCGAAAATATGCTGCTGCGAAAGAAAAAATTCATATTATAATAATGTGTAATAGAAGTTCCGAAATATGGAAACTCTCTGAAAATTAAAAAAAAAATATAGCAGACCAATTTCTCACTGTTACTATCAAAGAACATTTGCCTCTTTTTACACCACGTACAGTTGAACATTTAGCGGAGGCCCTATAGGCAAAAGAAAAATGAAAGACTGCGAAATCCAGTACGGTGATTGTTTCCGACAGCAAAGGCAAGAAGTCCTGAGTTTCAACTACATACTTATGTGAACAAGCGCCTCACGAAAATTCACACCAAGTCTGAGTTCGCCAATATCAGCCTCATTTGCGCACATGTCCCAGGATCAGAGGAGAAATATGATGACACCAAAGACGAGTTCTACGAGCTCCTGGACAAGACATATCAGCAAGGCCCTATCTATAATAATATGATTGTCTTAGATGATTTTAATACCAAACTAGGAAGAGAAGACGTCTTTGATGGCTCAATTGGAAGATACAGCCTGCATGACACCACCTCCTTTAACGAACTCAGGTTAATCGACTTTACTGCGGAGGGAAACGTTGTGGAAGCTAGTACGTAGTCCCTATATCTGGTTATTACAAGCGGACATGTCAATTTTCTGGTCAATCAACCGCCAACCAGATTGACCACATTGCGATCGAAGCAAGGCACTCCTCCAATATCAAGGATATCCGAACGTTCCAAGGAGCCAACTTTGACTCGGACCACTACCTCGCTGTAAGGCTGATGCTACCAGATATCCAGAGATCCAGACCAAATCCAAAACAGGGAAATACTGTGAGCAAGTTCGCCGTTGGACGGTTACAGGCGCACGAAATCGCCAGGTCCTTTTCCGATCGTGTTTCTCGCGCCCTCTTAAATAGTCCTATGCCACCAACTTGAAGAACCGAAAACCAGTACCTAATAGAATTGGCAGGAAGTCTTAAGAGCTGCTTTGATATACTAGGCCTCGCATCACCACCACAGTTAAACCACTGGTTAGACGAATAATCCAGGCAAGTACATGCAACCATACAACAAGCATACAAAGCGGTGCTGCACAGAACCACATCGATACCTTCCCGTAAGAATGTATTAAGCGACATTTTCAAAATTTTAAATTAAATTTTTAAAATACCTCTAATTCAGTTATTTATGTGGGTATTTTGTTGTGATAAACAGATTTTCAGAGGCATTTTGAGTTGAAAATCCCGTTCCAAATCTTTTTATTTTTTTAAATACATAAATAAATAACTGGACCAGAGGTTTTTTTCGATGCCTTTAAAATTTTTGAAATGTCGCTTAATACATTCTTACGGGAAGGTATCGACATGAACTGATCACGACCTGTACGGGCAAAAGAGAAAAGAGGAACACCAGCTTCTCCGAATGAAAATGATAGAGCATGAGAAGCACGCGATCGAAGAAATACGGAAATTCCATTGTAGGAATGGAGCTTGGAAGTTTTACCAAAAAGTATCAAGAAGAACCTTCCAGGGTTACAGGGTGGAACCGAAGCCTGCAAAGACGATCAGGGGAACATCGTGGCAGAATCGCAATGTGTGCTAAGGATATGGTTAAATCTTTTCTGCAAATTGTATAACGGCGATGACGAAACGAATTTAAATACCATACAGATTGCACCAAGAACGAAGTGAATAGATTCGAACTTAAGTTCAATAAAGATGCTGGAGCTTATGGCCTTGTGATGAATTAGTTAGGAGTATGCACCTGCTCATCTGCAAAATATGGTCAGAGCAAAGCATGCCCAAAAAATAAAAATAAATTGGGTGGCGTAACACTTCGTGGAGAACCAGGACCTTGTGACTTACAATTCTCAACCATTCCTGTGTGCGTGTTGTTGGCAGGAATGGAGGGGACCTACAGTTTATTTCCAAGTCCGAACGGTTAGATGAGAAGCTCTAATTGTTGACAAGTATATTCTCTTGGAGGATTTATCAATTCCTCGCAAGAGGCAGCACGTCGAATAAAACATTTCTGTTTTAAGGTGGCACGGCTGGGAATCGAACCCACACCTTCGGCATGGCAGTTCAACGTACTAACCATTATGCCACGAGGTACTACATGACAATGGAACTTCAGCATTGAACGTTCGAAATATTTGTATAGACTCTTGATTCTTCATTCTCATGGTACATGAAATGTTTTCACCAAGCTTCATGATGGTATCATTTTTCATTTAGTACTTTTTACACTTTGAATGCTGTTTTTCATAACGAGTTCGGTAATCACCTTGCGCTTGTTTGTGAATTGATACAATGATAAAAGTCTGTGTAAACTGATGTAATCAATTTGTTTTCATTTCAAAGTTTCACAGATCCACAACTGTTGGTGAAGATTATCATTACTTGTATCGATTTAGTTAAGAGGGTGTACAATAGTTGGCTGCAGAATTCTTTAAAAAATAGTGCTTGAGGTTTAGAAAAAATAAGATTAAGGTGATCCAACTGATCCGATCTCACATCCATCGAGTCAGAGCTGTTGAGAGACAACTGTTTTTTTTTTGCAATTAAAACTGAGACCGAGTTCAACTCTGCTTGATCGATCTCACATTCCAGTTGAAGCTCTTTAGCTCAAACTCTAAGGTCTTGCCTATCTTTTAGCATACGACACTTTATTCCAGCGCTTGTGCTAGGATATCCCTAAGGCTGAGTTATAAGTTTTGCCAGTTTCGTGCTCCAAAATAAATAAATACCAAAGTAAGTACACCAAATAAATTTTTCACGCACAGTTAAATTTATTACGTAATAATTACCATCCCATTGGTAAAACCAGAAACTAAACATAAGATTGTGTACTTCAGTTTTCCTGCAAATGAAACTCATATCTTCCTCTTGGAATTATTCTAGAAATGCCTGAGGTAAAATTTTCAAGCTGTTATTCATTATCGTTATCATCTTAAGCCTGAATATTATCATAACAAAGGGGCAAAGAAAATAAAACGTCCTTGAGACATTATATATATATTTTCCACAAAACCAACTACATTAGCCATCAATTTGTTAAAAATAGCAAAAAATTACAAAATCACATTCAAAGTCGAAGAAATTGGTTCCACTTTGGCAACAATTACCAAAGGAGCATCACATCATCATCTCTCGCCCCCCCACTCGCTGTGTTGAAACATTGGCTAAAATTAAATCAAACTCCGACCAGGTCTTGCTGACAATGAGATCGGCAGTCGTGCACACTAACTACACAATTATGTTCTGTGGTTGTTCCATCGTCGTCGGTCGATGGATGCTGCGGTGGTGCTGAAGATGTTGATGTTGTACGAGCGACAAGCGATGCAGTATTCTAAGAACTTTAACAACTATACAATCCTTCCATATCATATACCGCATTATATATACAACAACGTTACCTGAAATTATCCAGAGGGCGCGATACTTAACACTCAGATAACCTGATTTGATTCCACAAAATCCCAGATAGATACTTATAGAAGAGTCTCTGAAAATTTTTCTTGATTCGGTGTGCAGCAATGACGAGCACATGAGCCATCACCATCACCATCACCACATCAGCATGACTATTATACCCAGGATTAACTCTGCACTCTCTAAATGCCTGATGCGGTGTGTACACCAGCTAAATTGGGTACAAAAAAGTACTTACACCGTAAAAACAACAAATCTTTGTTTAAGGACGCCGCCACATTGCGTGCTATCTGGGGAAAAAATCCACATCGTTATTACAACCGATGACGACGACGAGGACCGATCCAATGATGATGATGACGAAGATGAAGAAAACGAAGAGTTGATTTTAAGGTGAATTTCATGAAGATAGTAAGTTGGGGATTTTTAAAATTTTTAGATCAATAAGCTTAGGCCTTTTCAATGAGTTTGAAGGAATCAAAGCCTCAGGTACGAAAACTGAAGAATTTCTTATCTAAAACAGACATGAAGATTCCGTTATAGAAATAAAATAAAATATTTCTATGTCAGCAAGAGTCTCCAGTGACCACCTATCCCAACTGTGTGTCAATTTCATGCATGATCACACCCCAATATTCTGAGTGCCCTGATCTATGTCAAACTTCTAACTTAAGAAAGATCTGTCACCCTTATGACATCTTCCATAAAGTGCGATGCAAAGGGTCTTCCAAAAAAATGGTTTCCTTTTGCTCATCTTACTAAGGAGACCAGTCGACCGGAGTCTTCTGTCAAAAATGAGGTATTTGTTCGAGTACGTCCATATCATCAGCGAAAACCAATATTGGCTGAACTTGATGAAGATATTCCCTCCTCTTAAATAGCTTTTCTCCAAAAATAACCCTTAGTCATAAGCTGATCTTCAATTATAAACTATCACTGACTCAAGTTGCTCATCAATCAACTCAAGCAACTTGTGAAATTCTTACAAAATCTGAGATTCCAATAGGTTGCGTTTTTAAAAGTCTGTCTGCACAGCTCAGAGCTGGACCGATGTAAATTGACCAGTTCTATTCTTTTATATTAACCCAATCGGGCAGGTATAACAAAGCTAAAAACCGATCAAAGCTGGAACAAGAAAGTGTGAATTTGAGAGGAGGAAGGAATGCCCAAAGAAAACCCCCGCCATCAGTGCTTGCAAGAGAGACGATTAACATCGAAACTCAACAAGACCAACTCTGGAACAGCGAGCAACGATGACGATGACCGACCGACCGAGCCAGTTTGTCTCTGCGGTCTGTGATGGCCATGATGGCTTCCATCACCATCATCATCAACACCACAGAGAAACAGAACCCAGCATCATCATCACAGGCTTTATCATCATCGCTGATGCAGCACACTCACAATACCAATCGCTGATGCGATGGTATGTAGTAGGTAACCCAAAGGAGAATCATTTTGTTTTGGTTCTTCTGTTAAAACCCATCGGTCTTCGAAAGGAGCTGAGAATAAACTTGAAGCTCAAATTGCAAAATATGTGCCACGCCCACAATGGTGCGGAAACTCTGAAAAGGTGTCGGCTGCTTCACAGCATCAGCTCTTTTGCTGATCGATGGGGCGAAAGGAGCCGCATTAGATTGCGCGGTTGAACACGTTTTGATGCCTGGCAATGCAATGGTGTTTGCTGGCTGGCTATACAAGATCACAGCTCGGCAATGGGAAGAGGCAAAAGGGGAGCTACAGCAGCAGCAGTCAGATACAAAAGTATCTGCACATCCTTCGGCTAATATTGGCTAACACACAACTCATCTCCTCAAATTAGAGAGTGCCCTTCAATAAATTGGCGGCTTGTTGCTTTCATATCTCGTGCGCGGATAGATGGACGAGCGGTTTGGCCGCCGAAAACTGTGTGAGATATAAAAGTATCTTTCGGGTGAAACGTATCATTATTTCACACCATTGCGGATCGCGGATGCTACTCGAGCTTGTGTTTTTGTTCTTCATTTTTGTTATGTTTTCATTTTTTTTTTCACCATTTATTTTCTTCATATTTATAAAAATATATTCGGCAACATTTGTATGGTTCTTTGAAGCGCTTTGTTTCAAGCCTGATGTTGTTACACCTTTTTGATATTAACGGGTGTAAAGGAGGAACAAATTGAAGAGGAAAGCGATTTTGTTTGAAGCAATTTTGCAGACAAATAATGCCAGTTTTGGAATTGGTACTTAAAGCAATGATAGGTTCAAGCTGGTGTAGGGTTGCCAGAATGTTCGTAGA
This sequence comes from Dasysyrphus tricinctus, assembly GCA_963921185.1. NCBI lineage: Eukaryota > Metazoa > Arthropoda > Insecta > Diptera > Syrphidae > Dasysyrphus > Dasysyrphus tricinctus. The sequence goes on along the minus strand of OY992530.1, from coordinate 79,786,328 downwards.
CCAAGGTTATCCTTTATAAATGTATCGCAAAAACTGGCCCAATCACTTCTAATCAATCTTAATTTTTTTTTTTTAATTTTCCACGTTCTTCTTGTTTTTGGAAATTTTATTTCTGAGGTTACACTTTTTAAAATCTGGACTAATTTAAACATTTAGTTGGACTTAAGAAAAAAAATTCTTAATTGTTTTTATAATTTAAGGATATGAACATTAAGAAATACTTGTATTATCTAACTGGGCTACTTTCTCAAATTCTTGTCGCAAACTCAGGAAAAAGAACAAAAAAAGAGTGTTATTAAGTGCATTTCCAGTCCACTATACCATAGGGCGGAAGTTAGCAAACAACGTCTTAAGAACTGAGATTTTCAAAGTTTTTTTCTGTTCGAATGTGTAGCTCTTCAAACGCTAATTTGTTTTATACATTAAACCAAGAATTTGTCTCTCTAACGGTTTTTTGATATTCAAGTTTCCGTTAGCTCAAGTTTGCTCAAAATCAAACTTCTATGTAAAATCTAAAAAATCAAAATTTTGATTTTAAACTTGAATTCAAAAATTAGCATTATAAAATATATAATAAAATGCATGGATACTTGTTTTATGTTGAACAGGCTTAATAGTGGAGGAACGTTAGCTGAAAATAGAGTATTATTCGGGAACCATGCTTCGATTTTGATGATTTTTTTTTTTTTAATGTAGGAAATTGAAATTAGAAAAAGGTCTTCACTTCAGAAATCGACGTTCTCAACAGGAAATAGTTAAAAAAGTGAAAAACTAATTTAAAAAAAAATAATTTTTCTTTTAACAATTTACTCAACTTATAAAACTGAACCCAAAAGTTTATAAAAAACGTTTAACATAATTTTACAAACAATGCGCTTTCAAGTGCTCTAAATACTAAATGACTTTCGTTTTTAGGCGATTGTGATTATAAATATGTACATACATAGGTCTTAATGTGTTTTTGTTGTTGTTTATACGTATTCAAAAATATACACTCTACTTTAACTGAATAGACACACACATTTTCAAAAGTACTTTGTCCATTTAAAAAAAAATTGTTTATTAATGTATCATTTTGATGATGCTTTTTGTTTATTTATGACAATCGAAAAATAAGTAACAATGAATTAAAAGCAAAGCCATTTTTCTCCGGCTCTCTCTTGCAAAGTATTTTCACATTGAAAAATGCAGTTATTATTTGCGTCAGCTGCAGGGCCTCTCCTAGCCTTTGGAGTGCCTGGGGCAAGTTTAGATTAGCCGCCTTTTTCGCTACAAAAATTTTAACACAGAGTAAATAAAAAAATCAAATAATAAATTGTGTCACCTCCACATGTGCGCCGCCACTTTGGATTTTCAAAAAAAAGGTACCTAGTGCTGTAATGTGCCCAACTTGTGCTGCTATGTGCCGTATTTAAAAAAAATCCTACTAAGGGTTTGGTTTTTAGTGGATACCCATTTTTTTAGCGTGAAGTAAGCACCGCCATTTTTGATTTTCGAAAAACAAAAAGTTGTGCTGTATGGTAACTTGTGCTGGCTTGTGCCGTAACTATTTTTGAAAAATTCGCAAGTTTGCAAATTTAACAAATGAAATTTTTGTGAAATTTCTTAAAAAAAAAATTGTGCTGCATTGTGCTCAAGAAATGCTACTAAGAACCAAAAAGAAAAAATTTAAATTCGCATAATTGCATCTATTATGGCCAAAACTAAACTTTTCGAAGGGCTATAGCGTGAAATTAGCACCGCCATTTTCGATTTTCAAAAAAAAAAGTTGTGCTCCATTGTGCTCAACTTGTGTTGCCTTGTGCCGTAAATATTAAAAACAAAAATCAAAAATTTGCAATTTTTACGAATGAAATTTTTGCGAAATTTCGTAATTACTAATAAATGAAAATTTACTGTTTTGTCCTCAATTTGTGCAGCCATATTCCAAAGAGATAAGAAATTCGCATATTTGTAACTCTTACGGCCAAAAAACAGTTTTACGAAGCGTGAAGTTAGCACCGCCATTTAAATAAATTGGGTGGCGCAACAGCTCGTGGAGAACCAGAACCTAGTGACTTACAACTCTCAACCATTCCTGTGTGATGTTGTTGGCAGAAATGAAAGGGACCTACAGTTTTTTGCCGAGTCCGAACGGCCAAATGAGAAGCACTTTTTCATGACAAGTATACTCTTGGAGGATTTGTCAGTTCCTCGCAAGAGGCAGTACCTCGAATAAAACATTTATGTTTTTAGGTTGCACGGCTGGGAATCGAACCCACACCTTCGGCATGACAGTCCTGCGCACTAACTAAGCACCGCCAGTTGCGATTTTCAAAAAAAAAGTTTGCCTTGTGCCGTAAATATTGTAATAACTTTCCATATTTGAACTATAACGACTCCGAAAAGCAACCAAACGGACACATTAAACCATTCGGGCGCAGTGCAAACATATCTTTATTAGCTATAATTATAGCGACTCTCAAACGAAAGAAGCGCCATCTGCCGGATTATAGCAGATACACCAGCTTTCAAATAAAAGCTTTTGGAAGGGAAATTATTTCCCCTACGGACAGCTCTGGAAGCAGAGACCAGAACATTCCACTACTTTCCAGAGTTTGGAAAACAAGTATAAAAGGCACATGTTTGAACGGCAGCGACACAGTTTGTTTTTAATCGTGAATGAATAAAGTTGGTTGTAATTTGTTTGTTTGTGAATTAATTCAGTGGTGAATAGTAAATCGTTTTGTTTGTAGTAAGAAAAGTTAAGTGTTTTATTTTGCGAAATAAATAAGTGGACGTTTTGAATAAAGTAAATAAGTTTTATTAACGAACCTGAGAAAATATTACAATATTTTTAAAAAAATTGCAAATTTGCAAATTTTATGGATGAAAATTTTGCAAATTTTGCAATTTTACGGATGAAAATTTTGCAAATTTTGCAATTTTATAAAAAATTAAAGTTGTGCTATTTTCTGCGCTTTTTGTGCTGCCATATTCCAAAGAGAAAATACAAAAATTCGCATATCTGTAACTTTTACTACCAAAACAACAACTTTGCGAAGCTATTTTGTGCCCAACTTGCGTTCCGATGTCTGGTGCATATTTACATATTTTCACCAAAAAAACATTTTTGCTGCGTTAGATTTCGGTTGAAAAAAAGAAAACAAATGATAATTTTTCATCTTTTCCGTTTTTTTTTATTATAATTTAATTGTGTAGAGAAAATGAAGTGGCTTCTCATGGTTCCCTAGTCAATCAATATAGAAATACTTTTGTTTCAGTTCAATGTTTCCAGTTTCCGTTTTCCATACTTATTTGGTGTACGACACCTATCTTCCGAGGCCTGAAACCTATGCTTATGGTAAGACTACACTATGTTAAACCGTTCTCTCTTCCTTACCCCGAGGCCACGCGAGAGAGTATATTCAGCAGCGAGCTGTTTAAATAAATTAATAGTCAAATCACTCGCTTCTTAACTAGCTTCAAAAAATGTAAGCCAGTATCTAGTTGACAGGCGGTTTGAAAAAATTTCTATGTATGCCGTAAAAGTTACAAATATGGAAATTTTTTGTTTTTTCTTCGGAATTTGGCAGCATAAATTGCGCAGAAAACAGCACAACTTTAAATTTTTACAAAATTCCAAAATTTGAAAAATTTTCATCTGTTAAATATCCAAAGGAGAATGGGCATTTTCGGGCGTTAGCGGCCAACAATGAAATTAGTTTCAAATGAAAGGTATGTTACTTAGTAACAACTTTTACTATATAGGCGTTACATTGCACTTCATTTAGAAAAGAAGATATTTCAATGTTAATATAATGCTATTGCATATGGAAATATCGTATAGAAATTTTATTATTAGTGTGTGTAATGCTTTATCCTAGCTTCAAAACATATCGTGAAACTGTAGTATTGTGTTTTATGGGATTTCAGAATCTCTCAAGGTCGCTTTACGGTTTTAAACAGATCCAGTACGGATTTAACAGCTTTTTTATTTTTTTAAATATATTATTTTAATCAGGATTAAGACCCCATGTTTGAAGACAAAATATAGCAGGTTGACTAATTGGCGCTTTCCAAATGCCAAACCACGATAGCGGTAATACATAACACAGTAATAAAGACCACTTATAACGACTTGGTGGGCTATGATTTTCGCAATAATATGAAAAGACAAAATGCAACGTTCGAAAGCACCACTAGTTATTGGCCTGTTTTTGCCAAAAACCAAATTCGATTACACGCCACGGAATCAAGTGGGATTTAGAGCTTGACTAGATGTACTTTTACTATAAAAAATACCTATCAAACATTTTTTAATATAATGTAAATTATAATATACGGTATTATGGCAAATGTACTTATTATGTTATATGGGCATTTTTATATACAAAATATTCCTGAGACTGTCTTGATTTCTTAGTTCACTTTCCTTTCTATTTTTGCTTTGGTTAGAGACCAGAATACTTGGTAAAACTTAATTAAAATGTTAAAACGAAAATCCATTTTTTCGTTTTTGAAGTGCACCACAACGAAAAAAATTCTGCACGGTGATTGTAGGACTCAACCACATCCAAAAATAAGAAAATCATTCTTGGCCGCTCGCGCCCATGTTTCATACAAATTTGCCCATTCTCCTTTGCAAAATTTTTTAAAAAAATTTTACGACACAAGACAGCACAATCTGAGCACAATACAGCACAACTTTGAGTTTGACGTTTATAACGCTCGCTGGTTTTTCAATATTTTGTTTGTCAACTCGATTTTTACTCCAGAGCTGCACCGAAGATGATGCTTTCGAATATATTTTAACCAATCCATTTCAGTTTGGTCAATATAATAGCAATAATAATTTTTCAATGAGACGAACTTACGTAGGAAACTACGTATAAGTTCACCTCATGTCGGCATTAACGACATGGTGGCACCTTTCACGGAACGTAGCATGCCATTTGCAATTCGGTGCCTTTCATGATAAGGTGCCTGAATATATGCAAATATTGAAATTGGTAATAAAAGTTATTGGAAGCAAGCAAAACAATTTTTCTTGGGAAATTCTAGTAGTGAGTTCCTTGCAAGGTCGGTGCCACGCCCACTTTTCTTCAATATTGGTCTATTAAGAAACTGCTGCACCGATAAGGATGAAATTTTAATAATTTGTTAAAATGATTGGAAAAAAACTTAAATTAAAAATGCTAACGTTAAATCTGCCCACTGCCACGCCCACTTTTCTTATTTCTTTGTTTCTCGGAAAGCTCCAACGATTTCCATGAAATCTTCAGAGTTTATTCTTATAGACGAGGCAAAAATTGACAAATTGGTTTTAGTAAAATTGACACACTGACACGCCCACTTTTCTTATATCTTTATATTAATAAAAATATTAATAAGATATTATGTCGATTAGGCCTACAGGGGACACCACTTAAAAAACAACTTGCCGTAAACTCTACCTCCAAAGTGGTTTGAAAACGAGTGATGTGCTTGGATTTCCCGCCCCTTATGTTCACTTATGAAATATGCTAAATCTCGCAAGAAAATACAAGAAATTTGTACAAACATCAAAAGAGCCGTCTTTTTAGAAACAATGTTGAAGAAAAGTCAGCGTGGCAGCGGGCGGATCTGAAGATCTATTTGTTGGCCGTTTTCAATCCGTACTGATTCAATTCAACCGAACATTAGGAGCTTAGTTTTTTTTAATTCGATCGATACATTATGGTTCAGTTTAAAGTATGTAGGTACTATAAGTCTGACCGCGGATTCCTTGCTTAGGCATGTAAAATTAAAAATAATACTGAAAAGATGCATTTGACTACAAAAACATTGTTTGAAGTATGCCCATTTGTTCCTAAATTACTGAAGTTCTTTTTATCAACTTTGGGGTCTAAAATTTTATATTTAGAATTTATAGAAAACAATCCTGTTCTTTTTGTTCTACTATTACTTTATCAAAATGCATCTCAAGACCTAAACTTCTAAAGTTTGGAAATAATGTTGGTTTTATTGATATCACTGCCAAACTATTGGAAAAATATTAAATAATTGAGTTTATAAAACAAATACCTAACCGCACTTACATTTATGACCAGCTGTGTATATATACCTAATATGCAGTAAAAAAACACCATTTCCATACACATTGCTTGCTACTGATAAAATACACAGCTTTCTCTCAATTGCATCTAGTTTAAATTATGAGTACACACAATATTGAGTACTCAATTCTTGTCAGTGCACCTGGCTCTAATTTTGAATATTCACAACTAAGTCTTCATTTTGCTTCAGTGCAGTGCGCTGTGTGTTTTTTTAAAGGAATATTCAAGTCATATTGTTTTCAAACATAAGGTAGCGTACTCATTCTTATTTCAAGAAGTAAGTACAATTAATTGAGTGCAGGAATTATTAATGAATGTCTCAAATCTAATTCTTAGACATTCATGAAGACCTCAAGTAAAAAGTATAGAAGTGACTTTCCATGCATATATCTTTGCACACTTTCTTGAGCAATTTTGACTTCGGACTTCGAAAAGTGTTCTATATAAATAAAATTTGAAATCTTCACACTCACAGTTTCACCAAGATTTTTTTAAATTAGTTTTCATTGCCCCTACAAAAATAAGTGCATAACGAATCAAAATGTGATTACTTACAACTTTTACTTTCGATCACAATGTTTTTGTATTATACAAACAAAACAAGGAAGTTTCACCAAAACATCACTTGAATTTCTATCAAAAAACTTACAAAAACAATAATTGTTTTTAATCCAAGAAAAACCCGGAATCTCGGAGTATATTCCGCGGAACAGTAATAGTACATATACGCCACAGTGTACAATTTTAATAAACTACCAGTACCAGTAAAAAGTTAAGGTATGGAGTGGTTCTGCTATTAAAAGCTGAAACTAACATCATTCATTATTTGTATCATGAACTGCAAATATTTTCAAGTTAAATGCTCAACAAAAAACATATTCAAAACAAAGCAAAGGTTACCCTGTCGCTAATGAACAACGAAACAAAAGAAAAAAGATTTAAAGAAACCAAAGATTTCTTATATGTCAAGTTCCTACAATACCTCTTCAATAATAATGTTGGCATGAATTGTATACCTTGTCAGTTTCAGTTATGATTTCAGTAGATCCCTACTATTATAGTTTATGACTATATTTAACTTGTGATTTAAATTAACAACAAAATGTAATAAGGTTTGATACAATTAATCACATCATGGTTCGTTTGTTCATGTCATTATGCTGACAAATTTAACATTCCTCTTCTTCATAAATCTTTAGGATTTTTTTTTTGTTTTAAGGCCATCAAAAGTTCAATTTAAAGATGATTTGATATCGGTGAAAGTTCATATGGGCAGAAGTACTGCCCTCCTCCCTATTTTTCTTTGGGTATTTAAATGTAATTGCCTTCGAAAAGGAGCATCAGTTTGGTGTACTATTTACAACCCAATACTTTGTTTGCCATTTGACGGCCTGGTCTAAAGGAAATACAAAACACCTCGAGGAGTATTATCAGCGTTCTATCAAATTTTCGACACCACAGAACTTAAGCCGACTCAAGTTCTTCAACAATGCGCTAAAACAAGCCAGCAATTTAAGTTTGACTGCATTTATGAGCTCAGAGCTCACTGCTCACTTGGTTGTTAGCTGAGAGGCTGAGAGGTGTTGGATCTTTTTTCTCCTGTGTACTTACAGTATGATTCTAGATGTTTCATCATTCGAGGGTATTTAGAAAGATGAAAGATGAGGGCGCGCTGAGCACTAGGCAGCGTTTCCAACCTTGGGGCAGTGATGACGACGACGATGACTACGAAGACGACGACGAAGAGGCTGGGTTGAATGTGCGATTTATATTTTTTAATTATTTCCATCGGCCGGGATTTAATGTGCACATGCTCCTGTATGTCCTGCCTGCCTTATGGGTCGTGTTCGTGGCTCTGGAACAGCCATCACGTTCGTTCGTTGTTCGTTGCTCGTTGTCTGCGGGTTATTTGAGACATTAATTTCAATTCCAAATGACTCTCGAGAGGTGGGTAATTTTTGGCGAGGTGTCGGTAAATATGATCATCCTATTTGCGGATGGTACATAAAGAATGCCAGACCAGACGCGGTGCATCATGATTCATGTGCTTTGTATGCATGCATGTAGAGCAGATCGTTAAAACCATGTATACGAGAGATTCAATTAAAAAAGTCGTGCATATAAGATAAAGTTAAACGTTAATGATGATTGGTTTTAGATAAGATGGCGATCAGCAACTGTGAATTCTGTACATCGCATATCGAGATAAAATTTTTTCAAAAAAAAACATTATATTTCAAACAAAAAATAAGGTGATAGGTCTACAAAAGTCGATTAAGTGCCATGTATGATATTATATAAAAGCTTAAAAGATGATTTGCTAAATTAGAATCGAGTAAAGCATCCAACTACTAAAAACTAAAGGCATCGAACACCTATTTTATCTTTTAAGTATCGTACTTACTTCCTATTCACCCATTACACAATGACTCCTTGCCTCTAAGTCTTTTCAAATTTTCAATGAGTGCGAAGGCAAATAAAAATTCTGATTCCACCTTCGAACCCATTGAGTCTTGACAAGAGTCAGCACAAAAAATCATCGCACATAATAGGCATGTTCAGGAAAAATAGATCTCAGAGCCCTCAGCAATCTCAGTCTCGTGAACACGATTCGTCATAAATTTTTCTGTCAAATTACTAAGGAAACAAAATATTGAATTTGCTTGCTCAATATTTGACACTGAGCCCTCTGAGATCTCATTTTCCTGAACACGCCTGACGGTTTTAGGTGGCAGCAAACGACGGAGGGGGGAGGAGTGTTCTCACTAAGGCACTTCTCCTTTATCCAGGCGGTAGCGGAAGAATTCTCAATATGGACTCAATGGTGGTGTCTACAGTTTGGGCTGAACTATTCAGTGAATACCTTATAGGGGCTACTATGACATATTCGGAGCTCAGGCCTATAAGGAGTGGTTAATCCGTCTCCCCGCACTTGGAGTTATATTGCAAGAGTATGGTCCTCCATAGGTTGGGGGTTGTGCTGTCGAGGTCACTTCCCGGCCACGTAAAACTATTTAGTTGCGAAGCAACAAAAAGCCTCGTATATGGACGGATTAACTGTTGACGAACCTAGCAAACGAAATAAGGACAACGAACTTCGGATATGCACGTGGAATGTTCTGTCTCTCAATAGACCACGTGCAGCCGAACATTTAGCGGAAGCCCTAGACTGCTACAAAGCAGATATCACCGCCATCCAAGAAGTGCGATGGGATGGGCCGAGCAAAAGAAAGCTGAAAGACTGCGATATCTACTACGGTGATTGTTACCGACCACAAGGGCAGCGTCTCTTCGGATGTGGATTCGTCGTTAGGGGCTCACTTAGGCAAGAAGTCTTGAGTTTCAAGTATGTAAACGAACGCCTTACGACAGTTCGCATCAAGACTAAGTTCGCCAACATCAGCCACAGAGGAGAAAGATGACGACACCAAGGATGAGTTCTATGAGCTCCTGGACAAGATATATGAGGAATGCCTTAGCTATGACATTAAAATTGTCTTGGGTGATTTTAATGCCAAACTAGGAAGAGAAGACGTCTCTGGTTGCACAATCGGAAAATACAGCCTGCACGAAACCACCTCCGATAACGGACTCAGGTTAATCGATTTTGCTGCGGGGCGAAACGTTGTGGTAGCTAGTACGCAGTTCCCACATCTCGATATACAGAAGGGGACATGGCGAATTCCTGGTCAGTCAACCGACAACCAGATTGACCACCTTGTGATCGACGCAAGGCACTCCTCCAGTATCAAGGATGTCCGAACGTTCCGAGGAGCCAACGTTGGTAATGCGACTGATATCCAGGACAAAGCCAAAATAGGGATATACTGTGAAGAAATTCGACGTCGGATGGCTACAGTCGCATGAAATCGCCAGGTCCTTTTCCGATCGAGTTTCTCGCGCCCTCTTATATAGTCCTTTGCCACCAATTGCAAATATCGATACACCGTAGACAAACTGTTAGGAAGCCATCAGAGATTCCACCTCTGACGTGCTGGGGCCTCGCACGACCACCACAGGGAAACCCTTGGTTCGACGAAGAATGCCAGCAAGTACATGCAGCCAAAAAACAGGCGTACAATGTGGTGCTGCATAGAAGGACCAGAGCAGCTCGCGAGCTCTACAAGCATACGAGCAGAGGAGGAGAGACGAACACAAGCTTCTAAGAAGGAAAAAGAAAGAGTATGAGAAGCGTGCGATCGAGGAATTAGGGGGATGCCATTGCAGGAATGAATTTCGGAAGTTTTACCAAAAAGTAAAAGGAACTTCCTAAGGTTACAAGGCCCAAACCGAACCCTGCAAGGACGATCAGGGGAACATCGTGGTAAAATCGCAGTCAGTGCTGAGGATATGGAAAAATCATTTCTGCAAATTGTATAACGCCGATGACAACGTAGGCCAACAATTCCGTTCACCCAATATCAACGAAGTGAAGATAGCAGCTATATCTAAACTTAAGTCCAATAAGCTGCTTGAACTGATGGCCTTGCGGCTGAGCTATTCAAAGCGGCTGGCGATGTATTGGTTAGGAGTATGCACCAGCTCATCTGTAGAATATGGTCGGAGGAAAGCATGCCTGATGAATGGAACATCAGCATTTTTTGCTCGATCCTCAAGAAGGCAATCCTCTGGACTGCACTAACTACAGAGGCATCAGTCTTCATAATATCGCCTACAAGATCTTCTCTGCCATACTTTGTGAACGCCTGAAGCCATTCGTCAACAACCTGATAGGTCCATATCAGTTTGGCTTTAGGCCAGGGAAGTCCACCATCGACCAAATACTCGCACTACGGCAGATCTAGGAGAAAACCCAGGAGTTTCAAATCGATACCCACCACCTTTTCATCGATTTCAAGGCCGCGTATGACAGCATTTATAGAGACGAGCTATATAGAGCAATGTCTAGTTTTGGCATCCCTGCAAACTCGTCTGTTTGAGCAGAATGCCGATGGAGAATGCACGCTGCTCCATCAAGGTCGGCAAAGACCTCACCGACACCTTTGATGTCAAAAAAGGTTTAAGGCAAGGCAAGGCGACGCGCTGTCATGCGACTTCTTCAACATCGTTCTTGAAAGAATAATGCAAAACTCTCACGTCAACACTAGAGGCACAATCTTTCACAAGTCCATCCAATTACTCGCTTAAGCTGCCGACATTGACATAATCGGACGAAGAAAGCGTGATGTCAGTGGTGCTTTTGTGAGTATTAAGAAGGAACCAAGATAATGGCCTTAACGGTGATTGAAGGTAAGACCAAAAATATCCTGTCAAGAAGAAAGGATACCCAATACCGACGTCTCAGACAGAACACTATAAACAGCTATGATTTTGAGGTGGTAGACTTCGGCTCCATTATCTACCTAAGCGAACGACCCAGTGCTGAGATCAAATGCAGAATTACTCTTCCCAAATGCTGTTTCTTTGGGCTAAGAAGGTAATTGACGAGCAAACCCTTTTCTCCAACAACTAAGGTATATAAAATGGTGCAGAGTCATGGCCAATATTAACAGCGGATGGGAACGTATTAGGCTGTTTTGAGAGGAAAATTTTCCGTGTCATTTTCGGTCCCATCTGCATGTATAGGCAATGGAGATGTTATGAGGCTCCGCTTAACCCAGGTACTTGCTTATTTTTGGGAATGATAATCCGGTCCACAAGGAATTCACCTTTTACCATATCTTTATCAGCACTCTGGCTAGCACTGAAAATGATAACCGATTTCAGTTAAAAGTATGTCAGAGCAGCTATAAGTTCAAAGTTGATTAACTCGATTCAAAATTATCAAACAAATTGCTTTAAATATTTGTTTTTATTTTTTTAATGTCATAACTCATAAGTTTCTTCCATAAGCATTATATTGCCAACAAAAATTCACTTGAATTAAAAGTCATAAGTTAATACGCGAATTTCGTGACTGAAGTAATTTGAGTCTTCTTCAAAGTTAAACTGATTGTTGATGAGAAAATTAATGCAACATTTGATTTACCCCACCGCACCGTACCGCCACCATTAACAGTGTGGTGATTTCATTAATTTTATATTTTTTTTCATCGGAATTATTTCATTTAAATTTAAATTATTTTTAATGACTTTCTCATGTGCTCCGCGGTTAGCTTTTATCTCTCTACCTGCTTTAATAAATTTAACCGCAAAACAAACAAACACTCATAACTTATAGCCCCGTTCGCACTTCTTATAATTTTTTAACTATTTTGCGGGCATTTGTGAATAATAAACAGTTCCGCAAGCCAAGTTCTCATTTTGGATATCGTGTGAAACTCTAATCTTTGCAGCACCAACATCGTTTAGCAAAAAAATTCTCCGTCAGCCATTCCAGCTCCAGCCCAGCAAGCTCTATGGAATGGACTATTAATTCTCCCCTGTGGTTACCCCTTATACCTACAACAACATAATACACAATATAGCCACAACAATGTGTGTTGCGTCTCACCTTGGTCGTTCGTTGGCTGATGGTTCATGTTTAGAACAAACGAGAAATGTAAATGATCTTGGGGCAGCAAAGCCAGGACCGTGACTTCTAATAATTAGCTAAATCAAAACAAACTACGAATTATTTTCTTCAAAAATAATTACAGGCCGGCAAAGCTATTTATTTACATTTGTTTATGTTTCAGGCTCGGGGGCTCTTTTGAAGGTGTTATCTGGAATCTCGCATTGGTGTTGGCAGTGTGGCGGGTGGTGACGGTGGCGGCGGTTTCGTTCATCACCAAAACCTTATAGAAACCCAAACCCAAAGGACGGCTAATGAAAAGAGTTCTATTTCTGATGGTCAGGTTCATTTGACAGCACCAGTTGGAGTCGTTTGGGTTTGAAATGATGATAGATCTGACGTCGATTCTACCTGCTGCCACTTGAGTTATTCTAAAACCGCACGATGCAATGGATGGATGGATGGATGGATGACCAATGCCTGATGCTGATGCACCCTCGGCGTTTGGTTTTGGTTTGTTTCAAAACTCTGACGGTGATGGCAGGCCTTAGATAATCTTGCATGATTACCCTTTTAAAAAAGAGAGGATCCATCTCAAAAGGAAACTCATAGACTCATTAGCCGCACGAAATATGCTTTTGTCGATCTCCAGAAACCGCATCGGTTTTGGTTAGACATCCATAACATCAGCCAGCGTCGTCATCGTCGTTCAGCGTGTGTGCATCTTAAGTGGCATTGAAATGGAAATTATTCTTCTTGTTCGTTTTGATGTTTGAAAGCTAATTGTTTGGTGTGTTTATCTTTACTTTTTTTTTGTTCGTTAAACCCTGTCACTTTGACAGTTTGTGTAAACCAATTCGATCAAACAAGACCAAATGAGCATGGAAGAAATTTTTAAAGTGTTTGAACAAATTTTTGTAATTTATCTGTTGGTCAGTGGTAATGTTTAAACGATTGGGAAGATGGCAGTTTTCGGGAGCTAAATTGGAGCTCTTGAGTTTGACCTGGTAATACCCAGAATATCCGAATCCCGGGTACCTATGATTACGGGTACTACCCGGGTAGCAATGTATCGGGTACTAGTGAAAATGTTTTCTTCTTTTTTTCTTGCGATATTGTAGGTATCTACTATTGGGCAAGTTTTGGATTCGTGCCAAAAAAAAATTTGAGATAACATTCAAACATGACATTACGATGATAGAGAACACCAAAAAAGTGGGTGGCACAATTTTGTCTGTCTGACTATACCTCAACCTATAGCCTAAGCCACTGAAGCGATTTTCTTCAAATTTTGAACTTAAGGTTTTTTTGTAACTGTCCAGAAGGGAAATTGATTTTTTTAGCTCAAAAAATAACGGTCCTTGCCATACAACCGTAAAGAAAAAGCTAATTTATCTTGAAAACGGCTCCAACGATTTTGATACAAAAAATCAGTGTTTTATTGTATATATAGGTGTACTTTCTGGTATACAAAAAATGTCGAAAACAGTTATTAACGGTACCTGCCATATAACGGTTTTGTTGATTTTCTATTTTCTCTTTAACGGCTCAATTATTTCAATAAATTTTTGTATAGAAAAAGCTACTTTAAAATGTCAATGATATTGCGTATCAAAAAATGTAAATTTTGGATTTTTAAAAATATTAAAATTTTTTTGTTTGAAAATTCAATATTTTGAAAGTAGGTTGATGAATTTTTTTGAAAATAATTTTGTAAATGTATATTAATAAGTAGGTACTCAAAACTGGCATCCCAAAATTTTGTTTTAATAATATAACCAAAATTTTATATTTATACAAAATTAGTTTTTAAGAAAATGGCTGCAACGAATGTTAATATTTTTTTGCACATATTCCTTTTTTTTTCAAGTGATAAAATGGCATACTTGATTTTGAGCGCAAAGTTATTTTACTAGTTGTTTATAAAATTTTAAGAACGATCTAAATGCTTTTTATGTGTTTTTCTATTAGACCGGGAGGCGGCAATACAAAATTCCCATCCATTGAGGTGAAGAAGAATTTGGTTATATTGCATTAAGTTGCCACTAGGTGATATAGAAAAACTTGGTCGTCCACCCTATATCCTGGTCAGATCGGCTGGCTGACCAAAAGAAGTGGTCACTTTTGAGGGTTGCTATCACTCATCGATAAAAGGATAAAACCTACATCAAATTAAAGGGGCAACTTTCAACTATCAGAATTACAAGGTTATCCAGGGCATAGCTTGGTCACTTTCTCTGGCCAACCAGATTTATGGATTTATCTAAGATTATGCGATACTTACTCACTCATACACATTAATTATATACTGAATGTCCAAACCTCAAGCTTCAAACTTTAATTGGTGAAAGGCCAGGCCGCGACCTGTCAGAATTCCATAACTTGTCCATACTAAATCCTAACCACTATGTAGAAATACCTACATAAATAAACTGCAATTATGATTAAAGCTAATTTTTAACTTATATTTTTCGAGTTGAATGATAAACAAAAATTCCATTACGGAATATTTGCTAGGTCTTTTAAAATCTTGCCCTATTTTGTCAGTTTCTTAAAAGATATAAAACTTACCACAAGCAGTCTTAAGTCGAAAGTTATCACAAGCAGTCTTAAGTCGAAAGTTATAGCCACTTTAAACTAATTAGAAAGGATTCTGAAACACCAAATTTTCACATAGCATCATGAAAGGAGAATGAGCAAATTGGCCCATATGCTCAACACAATTGTCATCACATTTTTGAAAAGGTTATTGTTACGACATCATTTCATTATATGGCCGTTTAGCTCTAAACCATATGGGGCTCGCGAGATATTCGACTTCAAAGCACGGAAAAGAGAAAATTATGCAACTACGCATTTGAACCTTGTCTTTCTGCTCAACATCAATGTATTTTACATCTTTGGATAGGTTATAGCATGTACTTTATTTTTCTATGTTACCGTAAAAGTGTAGACCAAAGGGTTCAAGAGATATTTGGCATCCAAAAAGTCAAATAAAACAACAATGCAATTCTGCGTTGGGAGCTGGTCTAACAACTCAACATCAGCAATGTGTCATACTTCATTGAAAAGGTTATTGCGAGTACTTAATTTTCTTTCAACTATGTTAAGGTGAAAGTAGTGTCGTTCGAGAGATATTTAACAAAAACGAATTATTAAAAAAATAATGAAATTCTGCATTGGAAGCCGGTCTCTCAAGTCAACAGTAATGTGTGGTATATTTTGGAAGATGTTATTGCATGTAGGTACTTCATTTTGTTATATGGTCGTTAAATTTTAAACCAAGGGGTTCGAGAGATATTTGGCATCAAAGGAGGCGAACAGAAAAATAATGCAGTTCTGCATTGGGCGCTGGTCTTCCAACTGAACACGAATGCGTCATACGTCTTTGAAAAGGCTACTGTGAGTACATAGTTTTATTATGTAGCCGTTAAGCTCTAATATGACATGGGGCTCGCGAGATATTTGGCTTCAAAGCACCGAAAAGAACAATAATTCAATTCCGCATTTGGACATTGTCTTCCTTCTCAACATCAATGTGTCGTACATCGTTGGAAAAGGTATATAACATTTACTTTATTTTGTTATGTATTCGTTAAGCTGTAGATCATGGGGTTTGGGAGATATTTGGCAAAAGCGCTTTATAGAACAATAATGCAACTCCGCATTTGGAGCTGGTCTAATAAGTCAAAAGTAATGTATCAACGTTATTAATTAAAAAAAAAAAATATTATATTTGTTGAGAAATTTACAAAACTGCAATTTATCCCTTTCACAGTACAAAATCACAAGTGTTACTTTGACACGCTATAACTTCAATACTAATTAACCTACAGAGTTTGTTAATTGCTCATTTCTTAGAAATTTTATTGACTAAATGTTATTTTTTCATAATTTTGTTTTAAAATAAAATTCTATCAATTTGTTGAATAAAAACCAAATCACTTTCCTTTTCAAGATGGCACCCTTCCCCTTACCCCGGCCACCCAAAAGATTTGGTTTAAAAATGAGGACAAACATAAATCGTACAAAAAATGTTTCCCTTCGATTAAAGAAATTTTAATAAATTTTTTGACAAAATTTGCTCAGTCATGAAGTTCTTGAACGATTTTCTCTGAATCTATTGATTGTATGAAAAAAGTATGTTAATCTTTTTTGTGGAGAATTACATAACCTACAATTTTTATCTTCACCTTTTCCCAAAAAACTGATAGTTTTTGAGTAAGAAAAAAAACTGAATTTTATCCTATTTTGCCCCCCCCTAAAAAGTTTGGCCACCGAAAATTTACGGAACTTTTTAGGAAATACTTAGCACGTCAAAACAAATCTCTCCACCAAAATTCAGGTTTGTCCGAATTTTTTCGAAGCGAAAATCTAATTTCCCTCGGCTATCCAGAGTTATTTTTTAAAAGATTTTGTGGTTTTTATGATTTTTTAGAGAAAGGTCAAAACATAACATTTTTTTCAAGGAAACATTGACGCTTACCAGCGTCTGCAGTTGACATTAAACAAATTGTCGCCTTACAGTGAAAAACAGTTAACTCCTTTTTTCATTTTTTCTTAAATAATACTCAATCAAAATTATTCGTCATTATTCTCGTTGTTTATAAAATTCAGTGAAATTACAGATTTTTGAATTCTGCAAATAATGAAAAAAGTCTTTTTTTCATATTTTTACAGAATTTTGTAAAACAGAATTTTGAAAAGCAGAATTTTGAAAAACAGAATTGAAAGCAGAATTTTGAAAAACAGAATTTTGAAAACAGAATTTTTCCTCACGCAGAATTTTGACCCTAACCCACAGTGATGTCTATATGCTAATTTTACTCTTCCATACACTACTGAAGGTTATTAAAATAAAATGCACGACTGGGTCCCACGTACTTGCTCTTATGTCCAAGACACTGCGGGTTTAAGAAAACTGTATATAAAAACATGGAAATTATAAGAGAAAAATGAAGAGAAGCATGAAATAAGAAATTTAAACTGGCTAAAACAACTCTTTTTACAGTTTGAGGTGCAAAAAGTATGCCATCTTAGTTCTTGATCGAATATGATTGTATGGGAAAAAAATTTAAAATCGTTGGAGCGGTTTTTTAAAAATTAATTTTGTATATATAAAATTCTTAAAACATTTTTAGGAACAAATTTTGGTATGCAAATGTTAATATATATTTAAGTGCATATAAAAACAAAATTTGAAAAAAAAATTGTCAATCCGTTTTTGAGGTATCGAATTTTCAAAAAAAAAAAAAATTGAAACTTTTTTTAAAAATCCAAAAACTTTTTTTTTGAAAATTTTGATATGCAATATTATTTAACCCATTAACGACCAAGCACTCCAAAAATTTATATAAACTAAAAATATTTGAAATGCAGGCTATTATTACTTAAACTTTAAAAGTTGTTTAAAAAAATTTAAAATATTTTTGTAACTTTAGGAAATAAAGGGGTGTACCTTCTCAATTGAGTACACTGGCTTGATATGGGTACAAAAATTATTAATTTGCAGAAAAATAGTTTTGAACGAAAAGAGTGGATTTTGATAATTTTTCAGATATTTTGAAATCTAGATTTCCAAATTAATGTTTTTTTTAAAGTAATTATTGAAAAGAACAGAGGACGGATACTGAAAAAGCATAATCACATGCAATTTCCCACGGAAATTTAACAAAAATGTTGGTGATACCGATACTTTCGAAAGGATAATCTGCTTAGCGAGAGTTTACCAATGTACGAATAGCTTTCGTCCCCATCACCAGAGAACTCAAAATAGATAAAGGGTATTATTAATTCTGAACTGTTGAATCCCGCAACTGATTTGCAAGATCATCATGCCTTCTTTTTACGCGCAGGCACCCGCACTGTTTTTTTCCAAGTTGAGGGGGAGGGGGGGAGGGCAATCTTCTAGGAGGGAGTTGATTTCTCAAAGTCTCCGACAGAAAAAAGGTAAGTACATATCTGTTAAAAGTCCATAGTTCAAAATTAAAAATATTGTAATATTTTCTCTGTTTCGTTAATAAAACTTAGTTTTCTTTATTGAAAACGTCCATTTATTTCACAAAATAAAAAACTTTACTTTTCTTACTACAAACAAAACGATTAATTATTCACCACTGAAATTAATTGACAAACTTTACTTTTTATTACAACCAACTTTATTCATTCACGATTAAAAACAAACTGTGTCGCAGCCGTTCAAACATGTGCCTTTTATACTTGTTTTCCAAACTCTGGTTTCTGCTTCCAGAGCTTTCCGTAAGGGACATTTCCCAATAATTTCCCTTCCAAAAGCTTTTATTTGACAGCTGGTGTATCTGCTATAATCCGGCAGATGGCGCTTCTTTCGTTTGAGAGTCGCTAAATTTATAGCTAATAAGGGTATGTTTGCACTGCGACCGAAAGCTTTAATGTGCCCGTTTGTTTGCTTTTCGGAGTCGTTATAGTTCAAATATGGAAAGTCATTATCATTATAATATGTTGCTAACGTCGTATTTTCTAGAGGGGGAAATTGCCCCCTCTGGCCCAACTTTGACCACCCATGTTTGTATGCAGCATATGTTTTGCTTATGGTATGCTTTCACTTACGCAGGTTTTAGGTTTTCCCACATGAAAGCAAGCCAAAGTTCCTACGCAGTAAAATTTGCTTTTATAACTAATAGACTAAGAGCCTGCAGCAAATTTTGGGTGTGATTGATTGCAAAAAATGCGGTATGGGTGTCGAAAGCTTCATTAAAGAGAATTCAAAAAATCAAAGTCTTGCAGTCCACAACTGGGGCTTTTGCAGAAACAGTGCATCGAAAAAAAAAAAATATGAATGCAACTTCAAGGAAAATCGTGTTAGCCGAAATTGGTTTTCACCCCTCCCTAGATAAGCTCCGCGGATCCCATATCACGGAATTTGAGATCATTTGAGTGTTTAATTCGCCCCGCCAGACTGTTTAAAAAAACCGTTTTTCACTTAGAATTTTGAATTTTTTAAACGGTCCGGTAGAGCGGACTATACACTCAAATGGTCTCAGATTCCATGATATGTCATCCGAGGAGCTTCTCAAGGGAGAAGTGAAAACCAATTTCGGCTAACACGATTATCCTCGAAGTTACATTCATATTTTTTTTTCGATGCACTGTTTCTCGCAAAGGCCCCAGTTGTGGACTGCAAGACTTTGATTTTTTGAATAGTCTTTAATGGAGCTTTCGACGCCTATACTTCTTTTTTTGCTATCGTTCACACCCAAAATCTGCTGTGGGCTCTTAGTCTATACAGGGTGTCCCGCACCTGAGTGGAAGTATCTTAGGGTGTGGTTCCTGGGTATATTCTAAGAAAAAAATTGTATGGGGGGAAAGTTGTATCTCCCCTCCCTGAGACAGTTTCTGAAAAATTGACTTAAAATGCCAAAAAAACATTTAAAATCAACGAAAACACATCTAATAATGTGCTACAATTTTTTTGAAAGCTAATACTTCATTCTTACATTTAGTATTTAAATCAAGTTGTTTAAGCGAATAGTTTTTCAGAAATTAAACTTGAAAGTCAAATTTGTTTAAAAAAATTGTGTTTTTTTTTCTTAAGTCGATATTTTTCAAAATTTTACGTAATTAAGTGCTATTTTTGTGTTCAATATTCATTGCCCTCATTTATTTTTAGTCCATTACCGAAAGCCAAATGTAAAAATCTATCTTAGTTTTTGAGAAATTAAGAAAAAACGAAAGGTACTTTTACCAAAAAAAGCCCGAAAAAAGGGTTAAATTATGGATAATTCATGAATAAATAATTTTTTTGGGCTTTTTTGGGAAAAGTATCTTTTGTTTTTTCTTAATTTTTCAAAAACTAAGAAAGATTTTTACATTTAGTTTTCGGTAGTGGATTACAAAATATTGAGGGCAATGAATACTGAACACAAAAATAGCACTTAAGGCGCCAGTTATAGCTATCATTGAAACTCATCATTGAAAATTTTAATGATTGATTTTGAGACGTTTAGGAGGCCAAATCATTTATTATTTTGATGGACAATCAAAGCTTAAGACTTCATTAATATTTCTAGTAAAAAAAAATTTCAAATAGGCCCAACTTTCCACAAAAATTGACTTTTAATTTTTCAATGATCATTGGTAAGGTAGTTCAATCATTGAAATAAGAAAAAGGCTTTTTATGTGGAAAGTTGGGCCTATTTGAAATTTTTTTTTGACTAGAAATATTAATGAAGTCTTAAGCTTTGATTGTCCATCAAAATAATAAATGATTTGGCCTCCTAAACGTCTCAAAATCAATCATTAAAATTTTCAATGATGAGTTTCAATGATAGCTATAACTGGCACCTAATTATGTAAAATTTTGAAAAATATCGACTTAAAAAAAAAAAAACACAATTTTTTTAAACAAATTTGACTTTGAAATTTATTTTCTGAAAAACTATTCGCTTAAACAATTTGATTTAAAAACCAAATGCAAGAATGGAGTATAAGCTTTCAAAAAAAATATAGCACATTATTTGATGTGTTTTCGTTGATTTTTAATGTTTTTTTTTGCATTTTAATTCAATTTTTAAGAAACTGCCCCCCCTGCCTCAGGGAGGAGAGATACAACTTTCCCCCCATACAATTTTTTTCTTAGAATATACCCAGGAACCACACCCTAAGATACTTCCACTCAGGTGCGGGACACCCTGTATATCGCAAGTAAAAATTAAGTAAACGGTTCTTTCTAAAAAAAAGCAATTACAATACATTGAATATTTTTGTCTCAAATATCTCCAACAAATCTTTGTTTTTCAATTTATTGCACTTGATAACGTTTGCGATCTTGAATTGGCGAATTTCCAATAACAAAATAACATTGGTTATATAAGTTCCAAGGGCAATAATGGGAACTTACCAGTGTGGGTCGCACGCAGAATTTTTTAAAATGATCGGTTGACGATAGAGTTTTTGATTTCGCCGGGTAGATAGTCTACACAATACCTGGGCTTACAGATACCCGTGGTTGTGGGAATTACACGGGTAGAAAGTACCGGGTATCCCTAAGGTGTCGGTATCAAGAGGTCTAGTAGACGAGGCTTCAAGTATTCTTCAGAGGTTTTCGTTAAAAGCGTGTGGTTACGGCATTCACTGTATTTTCATATACACGTTTTTCGTCAAATTTATTTTGCAATGAATTGGGCACTGTACACCTGAACAAAACTTAATTAATTTTAACGACGTTTCCTTATTTTGATTTGTAGTTCTTCAGATATGGGTATAAATGTATATGATGTAGTCCAATTAAAATAGGCAATTTTTTATCTAAGGTTCTTTTTACAATCAATTTTACCACAAATAGGTCTGAGGACTTTGATTAAACTTCCAAATCTTCATGCAATTTCTATCACAACCTTATTTATTGTCTCATCCATTTTATTAACTGGGCACAAGTTTATATTTTAAACCTTAAAAAACACAAACAAAGAGTAAACCATTAATCTTAAAATATTGAGTTTGACCTTTTTAAAAATCCGTTATGTTTCTATAATCCTTTCAAAACAAAAAAAAAAACTAAGTCCCAACTATGAATCAACATTTCTTTTAAAGCCTTGAGAAATATTGTTTTTATTTTATTACAAAAAAAAAACCGAAGACAAATTACACTCAATTGTTAAGTATCCCCCTGTACTGCCTAACTGTACACCTCCAGTTTGGTTGGCAATAAATAAAATCTGAAAATAATAAAAGAACAACCAAAAAAACTAAATAAATGCATCGCAATACGCCTTCAAATATTTTACTTTTGAGTGTAACAAGTTCACCACCCTTTGGTTCGTTAACTCTTCACGGTAATTTCGATTTTACTTCCACTTAAGACTATATCCGAGATCATTCAGTGTTGGGTTGAAAACCCCCTGCCCCAACAACAACCGCACCCCATTCACTGCCACTCCATCCCATGATGGTGTAATCAAAATCGAATAAAAATGTGGTAATTCTGATACAAGCACCCACAAATAATAATAATCCTAAAAGTGGGTGAGAGAGTCTACATACACAACAAGACAGGCATATAAAGGGGGTTGATTTATTTCGATCATAATGATTATGACTTAAAATTTCTCCCCCACAGCATCTTGGGTATACGGGCTTTTCCATATAGAACCGCATGCTGTTTGAACTAATCGTCAAGTCATTGCAATTGTTATTGTTTGCTGAGAAAGTGGTTTTTACTGCCCCATAATGGGTGGTTATTTGTTGGATTAGAGTTGGCTGCTGCTGTTGGGGTAGAGGGGTTGTTAAATGGATTTTTTTTGGCATAGAAAGGACTTGGAATTGGATAGCTTGGCGGCAAAAAAAAAAGAACGAAATAAGGTGAACGAATATTTTATTGTTGAGGTTACGGTCAATAGAACCAGGACGTGTGGATTTTCCATTCAAGAGTTTGCATCAGATTGCAAGGGATATACGAGAGTGAATAGTATTGTGTGGTGTTAAAGAGGACTGGTTTGTTATTTATTTTTTGATTTCACACATAAATAACCAAAATGTCAGCAGAATTTGACTTAAAGAGAGCAAGGGCTGCTTTGTATGTGTTTATGGACTGGCGCCCGGGAGATATAATGTCTTAATAAAACATATCGTGCAACAGGCTAATGGAGAAGTAAGTGTGTAGATATGTAGGTATATGTAAGATGTAATAGTATGAAGTGTTTAGAGGTTCTAACTCCAATTGGAATAAGCTTTCAAGTAAAAAGCAATATGCGCTTTGAAACACACTTTCATTCAATATTTTTAAGGTGCCCTTAATTGTATACTTATGATGTACTATTACTTACTTACTTACTTACGTACTAAAGGTGGTGCTGAAGTCGGAGATGGACCAGGGCCTCAACCAACATGCTTCTTCCAGCCAGCTCGGTCTCTAGCTAGCTGTCTCCAGTTTCACAAGCCAAAAGGTCCTCTTCCACTTGCGTGCTCCACCAGTCACGATGTCTTCCTTTACAACGCCCCACGCAGCCGTCCCACAAGGTTCGATTCAAGGACTTTCTGGACTGACGGTGGTGTGGGATGTCATTTCTTGTTGACAGTATATATTTGGTCTTGTCATTCGCCGTTAAACCCATCTTCTTGGTGTCCTTCTTAATACTCACGAAAGCACCACTGTGACATCACGTTTTGTTCGTCCGAATATATTAATGTCGTTGGCTTAAGCGAATAATTGGACGGAATTTTGTAAGATCAGACTCTATAGTGTTGACGTGAGAGTTCGTACTATTTTTTCAAGAAAGATATCGAAGAAGTCGCATGACAGCACAACGCTTTTTTGACATCAAAGGTATCGGTAAGGTTTGTCTGACCTTGATGGAGCAGCGTGCATTCGCTATCGTCATCCTGCTTAAACAGACGAATTTGGGATGGATGCCAAAACTATACATTGTTCCAAATACCTGGTCTCTATTGATGCTGTCAAATGCGGCCTTGAAATCGATAGAAAGGTGGTGGGTATCGATTTGAAGCTCTTAGGTTTTTTCCCAAGATCTGCCGTAGGCGAATATTTCGTCTGTGAAGTAATCAGGGAAACTTTCAACCACGTAAATTGGACCTTGCCAGGAATTTGCAGTTTTTTGCTTTTTTTTGTATTTCTTTTCCCGATTTTGAAGTTCACCAAACAAAGGTGTAATCGAGTGACCCGCTAACTTCACTGTGAAGTACGCATCAGGTCACATCGTGTATCTCAGGAAACGAGAACACTAAGAACTTTGAATAAGGCTGCAAATTTGCAGTATTTTTGCATGTCTATGATAGGCTTGGTCCAAAATTTGAAGTCCTCAATTTGAAAAATTTCATAAAATTGACTTTAAAATGAAGTTACCAAGTCACATCGTGTATCTGAGGAACCAAGCATGTTAGGAACTTGCAGTAAGGCTCCAAATTTGTATTTTTTTGGATTACAAGAAATGGTTAGGTTAGGTAGACAGGCTGACAGTTGATCTAGTTACCGTCACACTTAGATTTATGCATAGATCCGTTGTGATATCCTAGGAAATTGTATTCCACTTAATGTAAGAACCTATGTGTTCTGTTAGCAGTCAAGCCATTTAGAAGCGTTGATGAAGTTCAGAAGGCTATCAGCGTAGGTTCTAGAAAGTTCCTCTAAGTCGTCATAGAAATGGTTTTCTAGGTATTTCTTTATAAAATGACAGAGTGCTGGGCAGTGGCAAAGGAAGTGTAAGGTATCCTCATGTGCTTCTTCGTCGCTGCACCCTCTTCAAAGGTCGTCAGTACTGAGCCTCATTTTCTTTTTGAGGTATCTCAGTAGGTTGTGTCCGGTGATTATGCTGACAAGGGAATGTAAATGATTCTTGTTAATTTGCACTTGGACAAACCTGTCCTCTGCTTATTGAAATTTGGCCATTACTTTCTAGTTGTGCCGCATGTTTCAAGCAGATTGGTTTTTTCTTATATTTTATTACCAATATCCTGGTTGATGCTACAGGTTGGTACATTGATATTATGTTGTTGGCCTTGACTTGAATCAAGCGACGAGCCCGTTCTCTCCAGCTCATCAGCATTCTCGTTTCCTTGTACCTACATTACTGTGAAGAGGAACCCAGCAGAGTTTAATATTATGCCGAATGAAAGAAGCCTAAGCTCTTCGCGACAGCATGTTACAAGCTTCGAATGTATCTTGGTGGCAGAAATTGCTTTTATTGCTGCTTGGCTATCAATAAAGAAGGTGATATCAGCTTGTGGTATCGCCATCATTGATATTTGCGTAGCTGCTTTTGTCACTGCCAAGGCCTCGGCTTTGAAGACGCAGCAAAAGTCCGGAAGTCTGAAGGAGCTAGCTAGTCCTAGAGTTTCCGGTAAAATGTCTGCACAAACTCCAATGTCCATCTTATAACCATCAGTGAAGACAGTTATCGTTGATTCATTACTGAAAGGTTGGTTGCATTCTTACTCCTATCTATTAGGAAAAGTGGTAGTAAAGGGTCTGTTGAAGTTTAAATGGGGTGTTGTGTAGTCTGTGCAAACATTATTTCCCACATCTAAGAATCTAAGTATGACCCGTTGTGCTTTGCTTTCAGCATTTAGTCTGGCTTAGCCGCAAGGCACTGTATGCTGTAGATTCTTGCACGAATAGATCAAGCGGTCTCAAGTTAATTATTATCAACGCCCCCGTAATACCTACGCATGCTAATCCTTGAACTTTTTTCAAGGTTTTCAGGTTTGTTGCTTTTTCAGTCGCGTTCCACCAAATTAAAGTATCGTAAAGTATGTATAACTATTGACGTGTACATCCACCTGATAATTTTTGGGTTGGATCCCCAGGATTTTCCAAAAGTCCTGTTGCAGGAATGGAACGCAACCATAGCTTTCTTTGCTCTTTCTTTAGTGTTGAGACTCCTGTTCAGTTTCTTTTCAAGGATCACACCCAAGTATTTGACCTGATCCGAGATTTTAAGTGGAGTCCCTTCAATTGATGGTAATCTAAACATTGCTATTTTCCTTCTGTATGTGAAGAAAAACAATTCTGTTTTCAATGGATTGACCACTTAACCACAATTATTTGCCTAGGTGTTGACCTTTGACAGGGCATTCTCTATTAGTTCACTAATAGTGGATGGGAATTTACCTGTCACAAGTAGTACTAGTTCATCTGCATAGGCTACTACTGCATTTGAAGATTAGACTAGGTACAAATTTTGAAGTCCTTTCTTTGAAAAATATTTCATACTGATCTGCTTACTTTACTGTGGATGAAATTGTTGGCCTACGTCGTTGTCCAGGTTGAATGGTGCAATCTGCATGACAGCAGAACTCGATTCGACATAGCCGTTATACAATAGGCAGAAATTATTTTTCCATATCAGCATCGACTGCAATTTCTACCACTATGTTCCCGTGATCGTCCTTGCAGGCTTTGGTTCAGGCATTGTAACCTTGGGAGGTTCTTTTACGTTTTGGTAAAACTTCCGAACTTCATTCCCGCAATGGAATTCCTCTATTTCCTCAATCACGGGCTTCTCATGCCCTTTCTTTTTTTTTTTTCGTATGAGAAGTCGGTGTTCCTCTGTCCACTTATGTTCGTAGAACTCGCGAGCAAATCTGGCCCCTCTATGCAACACCGCTTTGTATACCTGTTGTTTTGCTGCATATACTCATGCCAGCATTCTTCGGCAAACCAGGGGCTTTGCTGCTATGTTCGTTTGAGGAGGTCCAACGCAACAGAGGTGGTATTTCTGATGGATTTCTGGAAATTTGTCCGCTGGTTTTTGATGCTTGAAGTTCGCAGACTTAATTAGAGAGCACGAGTGACTCGATCTGAAAAGAACCAGACAGTTTCTTGTGACTGTATTCGTCCAAAGTTGAGTTTTCTCACAATATTTCCCTGTTTTGGCTTTGGTTTGGATATCCATAGCATTGCTGGAACGAGGTTGTGATCCGAGTCAACGTTATCTCCTTGGAACTTTCGGACATCTTTGATAGAAGTGCCTTCCATCGATAGTAATGTGGTCAATCTGGTTGGCGGTTAATTAATATTGTGGGTATCAAGATATGGGAACTGCGTACTAGCTACCACAAAGTTTGGCCTCGCAGAAAAGTCTATTAACCTAAGTCCGCTATCGGAGGTGGTATCGTGCAGGCTATATCTTGTATCACCAAAGACATCTTCCTACATAGTTTGGCATTACAATCTCCCAAAGCAATTTTAATGTCATAGCTAGGGCATTGCTCATACATCTTGTCCAGGAGCTCGTAGAACTCGTCCTTGGTGTGATCCTCCTCCTCATTGGTTGGTGAATTTAGCTTTGAAGCGAATTGTCATGAGATACTCCTTCACGTAGTTAAAACTCGAGACTTCTTGCCTAAGTCTGCCTCTGACGTTGAATCCTCATCCAAAAAGACGATGCCCATGTTGTAGCCAACAGTCACCGTAGCAGATGTCGTAGTCTTTCAGTTTTTTTTTGTTTTGCCTGGCTCATCCCATTGCCCACTTTCCGAGGTACTGCCTCTTGCGAGGAACTGACTAATCTTCAAAGGGTACACTTGTCATAAAAATGTGCTTCTCATCTAACCGTTCGGACTCGGCAAAAACCTGTAGGTCCCCTACATTCCTGCCAAGAACACGCACACATGAATGGTTGAGAGTTGTAAGTCACTAGGCCCTGGTTCTCCACGAGCTGTTGTGCTAACAAATTTATTTCTTTTATCTATTCATCCCACTTCTTCTTCGCACTTCTTGGATGGCGGTCATATCAGCTTTGTAGCAATCTTGGACCTCCTCTACATGTTCAGCTGCACGTGGTCTATAGAAAGACAGAACATTCCACGTGCAGATCCGAAGTTCGTTTCCTTTTTTCGTTTGCTAGGTTTGCTAGACTTGTTGCTACAGAGCTAAATAGCTTTGTGTGATGGCCGGGAAGTCACCCCGATGGAACCAACCCCAACCTGGAGGAGCAGACTTTTAGTATAAATCCAAGGGTGGAGAGCCGGATTAACAGATTCTTAGAGGCCTGAGCTGTGAATAGATCGTAGAAGTCCGTATAAGGTGAACAGTAAGTAGTTCAGCCTGACTGGAACCGTTGACACCGCCATTGATTCCATCTGGGAAATTCTTCTAATGCCTGCGGCCCAGATGAAATAAGGAATGCCTTAGTGAGAATACCCCTCTCAGTCTCTGTCTTCAAGGCTCTTAGTGGGACCGCTGAATGCAAAAGGTTTTGGAACAACATTAAGTGGACAGGCTGCTAGGACTGGCAAAACAAAATATTTCAAAATTTAAATCCAGTAGATAGGTTTACTCAACAAGTTTTCGTCATCGATTTTATTTGAATGCACGTGTAAACCTCGCTAGCACCTGCTCTACTACATGTAGCATCAAAAGTACAAAAACAACATCGTGTTGAAGATTTAAATTCATTTGCTCCCCATTATGACCCCAACTCCTATAGCTTATCACCATTCAAATTAAGTTTATTTGAGTTTTCATTGTAGAATCCTTCTGTGGACGGGCAGCAGCGGCTGGCAGCGTTAGCGATGTGGGATCATAAATCTTAGAATGAGTTTCTAGTCTAGGCGAGGGTACCTACCTATGCGCCCGCCGCAGCTCCACGCAAATCAAAGACACCGATACAACGTCCCCCGTCGGGACGATTTGTATTAAAGAGTCATCACGCTGCTGAACTCATTGCTTACACAATTCCAATTTCATTTGTGGCAGCATCAGCCCCTTCCGGACGGATGGTCAAAGATATGACGATAGCCCAGGTGGTGGTGGCGGGCGGTTGGTATAAGATTGTGTCAGAATCGCGTGGAAGATTAATGCGATTCGATTTTAAATTAACACTGACTCTTTGTCGTAACCCGTTCGAAGAAGTTGGTGTTGGTGTACCTACTTTGTAGGATATAGCCGCAGACCTGTCATGGCGATATCGCTCGTCCGTCGCGTCGTCGGTCTGATTGGCTCTTTCTTGAATAAATATTGAAGTTTCTTTTAATTTGTTTGTTCAGCTTGTTTCCAACTTGTTTCTTAACGTCAGCCTCATCAGCTTTTTGAATTCGTGTTGTTTTTTTTTATTTTTCGTTCGTGTTTTTTTTTTGTTGATGAATACGAATACCTCATTGGAAATTTGATATTCAAGTCATGATGATGGAATGACAGTGCGGAATTAAAGTGGTAACTAACTCATAACAAATCGATGCGATGGTATCCTGATGGTGTGAATTTACGGGCTTATGAAAAAGTTGGCACAGTTGACTCTGCTTGTTGGAATGGTGCCAATGAAAATAATCAATTTTATATTTTGTGGTAATTGAATTTGTTTCCGAATGCTGACAGCGCCCATAGCTTGGATTTTGATTGAAACTGACACTCGTTTGCATGTTAAGTTGTTAACCTTCGTGCTAATGGCTATGTCAGCTTCTGAGCTTCAGGCAAAACTTTAAAATTTCACTTAGTAAACAAATTTTACAAAAACTATGAGTTTTTTAAACCTTGTCAGAATTGCTATGTATATATATTTTCATTGCTTTGTTGGTTTTGACCTATTTAACTCAGAAGCCTTACATAGTTTCCTCATGCGCTCAGCACAAATATGATTTGTCCCTTTGCATCTGTTCAACGTTTCTTTATTCAAATTGATGCTGATGGTAATGCTGATAGATTAGACTCTTAAAGAAAAAGTCTTCATAAGTATGATCCTTTTAAGTTTTTATCCATCAAGTTCAGAAATCATAAAAACCATCCATGAGCACTGCATTTAACAGTAAAAAAAAAAGAAAAAATAATATAAGCCCAAACTAAACCTAAAAGCGTACACCTCCCTTTTTAAAATCGATTTCGGAGCATCACAGTAACCGCACAATGATGCATCTTATACCCCAATGTACCAACTACTCTACTCTCCTCTATAACCTTCAACCACAACATGAAACTTATTTTGGTCATAAAACCTTCAGATTATCTGGCTCACATGGAGCCAAAATGTCTAGAGTGGTCTTCCATTGCCGCTACTTCACATGATGGTTCCTCGCATTCGAAGTGGACCTTTTTGGACTTTGCACATTCTTTGTTCTCTCATCAGCCTCTGTGGTTTGACCACATTCAATAGAGGGTTCGATCTCTCGCGTAGCCAATAATATACACAAAACATAAATCATCCTGGTTATTTTGATGTATATGTAAGTTATAGGATGCTGTGTGTGTGTCTCTGTAAATATTTATAGCTTCTTCACATATAGTGATACGAAAAAGCGAAGTAATAAAGATGAACATGGGGACAGGAGTAAGGATATGTTCACTCATGTCATACAGTATTCTCCATATTAGATGGAGCTCTAGCTAAAACAATAGCCAGCGTTATTAAACTAACCCGCGGGTAATAATTATTACGTATACCTTGCCAGAGAGCCTCATCATTTTTCATCTTCGCTTTCTGATCTATTGTCGATGTTGGAGTGGGCTCTTAGCTCAACGTTTTTATGACTGACTGTAAGCTTCTGATTTTGGATTAATGTTTGTAGTACAAAAGTTGAAATACAGAACGTAGTCAGTTTCATGATCGACCGCAGTGTGCTAAAGGCTAAAGAAATTATGAAGCTGGCAATGTTTTGTCTCTCTCTGGGACCATCAAAAGCTTATAAATAGAAAGAACAAATTAATTTTACAGCGGTTTTTAAGAATTATTAAAAATATTTCATTTTAGTTTTACACAACTATTCATATTGAGTTACATATACTTTATTTTAAAATGAATGTCATCCCGTTACCACAAAAAATTGTTTTAACAATTATTATTTGTATAGCTGACATACAGGGTTGGAACTTGGAAAAGAATGCAATCTTTTATGAATCACTCTTCATTTACTTTCATTGCATTCACTGACTTCATTTTGAAACTTGGATTTAAAATTATACAACACCATTTTTTTGATAACTGTTAATTGGCAATTTATTATTGTTTCCCCATTCAACTTACAGCAATCAATTGAATAAAATCTTTTGAGAATACATGTTGGTATGTAGATACTAGGGCTGGCCACGATACTTTCTTAAATATTGTGTCGGTATCGTTAAGCCAGATTCACATTAAAGTTCTGATATCGATAAAGTCTCGATGCGATAAAATAGGCGCAGGGTTAAAAGTCCAGAAGCCAAAAGTCCATAATTGGTTTTTGACCCACTTGGGTGGGTTAAAAGTCCAAAAATGCATTATGGACTTTTAACCCACCCAAGTGGGTCCAAAATCCAGAAAAATTCTTATGCACTACTGGCCCATCGTTTATGGAATTTTGGACCGCTAGGGTGAGCCAAAAGTCCATAATAATTATGTAAAAGCTTTCATATTTGCTTTTTTGTTTGCTAAAATGAGTATTGCAAATATTTCTTGCACTCTTTTCAAAGGGTGGTGATAATACTGCGGCTAAAAAAAAACAAATATTTAAAAATATACATAATTATGTATATACATACATAAATAATAATTATCTTACGATGTTGAAAAACAAACAATACGGTTTTACTAAGGTTCTTCAGCTCCAATGTTTAAAATTTATTTCTTAAGCGTTTCTATAGGCGAGTGGAAGCAATTGGTAATTTTTTGTATCGCACATTCAGAACACGTAAGTACTTACAAAGTTTTCACTGATTTAATTACATCTAATTTTTTTGTTTAGGGTTTGGGAAAATAGAAAAATATGATTTAAAAAAAATCACTTGATATTTTTGTACAATAATATTCAGTTTTGGGAAAACGACATTACTATGTTTTTTGATATGTTTTTTGGGAAATTTGAATTTTGGAAAAATTTAATTAGCTTAATTATTTCACGCGCGTTTTTTTAGTTTTGCTAACTGAACTTTTAAAACAAATTTTCAAAAAATAAGCTCAATAAGTCACTTAGAAAATTTTAAAGAGATATAATTTTCGAATCGAAGTTTTGTGATACACGAAATTTTAACATTTTTCCAAATGATTTTTGTGAAATTTGAATTTTTGAAAAATGCAATAATTGCATTTTACAGGTAATTTTAAAAATTTCGCTCGAAAAAAATTCAAATTTCACAAAATTCATTTCGAAAAATATTAAAATTCCGTGTATCACAAAACTTCGTCTTGGTATCGGTCTCAATCTCGTATAACAAGTTCTCGTCTCGGTATCGGTCTCGTCTGGCTTCGGTCTGATCTCAGTCGCAAATAATTAAAAAAATCCAAGACTTGGTTACATGTCCTTGGTCTTGTAGTTGAATACGCTTGTTATTTTGAGGATTTAATAAACAAATCATTATAAACAAATAATTGAAAGAAATTTTTGTTTAACTTAAGCTGGACCAATCAGCTAAAGCTTAGTAAATACAAATGCCAAATGCATTTTTTCCCTCACATTGTTCTCCAAGAAGAACATATCGTGGTGAATATAAAATATATGTATTTTTTTTTGGTTAGTTCGTTCAATAGACAAATTTTAAACGCAAAATATTTTTGCAAAATGCAAAAATCGTTGGATCCGTTTTCGGGAAATCTGGATATAAGAAAAAATAAGCTTGGTAGTGGGTTGATTTCAATAAAGTTACTTCACCAAGCTCAAAAGAACCAAATCCTAAAAGATTACTTCATGAAATATTAAAATTAGAATCGACGCAGAATTGCAACCTCTTTAACATATCCCTAAAATCCCCGCTTTGGCTTTTTGTGTAGATGCATTTGAAGAGGTGCAGATGGGGAGAATTTGGAGTTCTATCAAACTTAAATATCTGTTTGGGTAAAACCTAATCATATGATACATGGTTAAAGGGTAGTTTTTAACGCTGAATGTAATGAAACTAAATTCAAAATGATACAACCACCCAAAAAAGTTATATAGTCCTTTTTAAGTAATGATGACATTTTATCAGGTACAACAGGTAAAATATTACCGAATACTCTTTGGAAATTAAGGAATGTTAATGAAACTTGGAATAAATGTTCCATGTGTCATCCGAACTAAGAATCAATAGAGTCCCTAAAAATATCCATGGTGAAAGGGTGTTTTTTTTAAGGGGAAGCGGCAAGTGTCGAATGTTTACCATAACACCCACGAAAAAACTCTTACAAGACATTTACTGGGTTACTCTACTGCACAAGAAAGCATAAATGGCGCATGATTTTCAGGCGTCGCACAGTGGGCAGAAATCGTTAATTTGATGGTCAAAAATCTATAACTTTTAAACCAGTTGACTTTTTTTTAGGATTTTTTTTTGTATTAATAACTTCATTTACAATTGATTTACATTGCCTTATTTTAAAAATATTTGTTGCTTTCATTTCAAAATTAATAGCAAAATGACTTTGTTTTTTCAAAATAAAAAAATAGTTCTGAGTTAAAGTTCAATATTTCGAAAAATTATTTTTGAACATATTTTAAGAAAAAATGTGACAGGTAATTTTCAAAAAAATCTATTTTAAATGTGTAGAGCATTATTAAACAAAAATCAATAACACTAAAGTAATGCCTAAAACCTATTGTTCTATTTTATAAATAAATAACTTTAATTCAATAAACAGCCTTTGAAAACAAAAATATTTTCAAACTCAACATTTTGAAAAAAAAAAAAAAGAATTAATTCTTGGAGACTTGATTCGCCCCAAGTTTCTGAAACATTCCCATTTGATGAACGCAGTTTTTTGTGTCGTTATAATTTTAAATTTGTATCTTTTAAAAGCCCTTAGTCCAAAAAATTGCTAAACTTCCTCTGCTGAAAACCTTGTGGTTTCAGCTTCTATTGAAAATATAACACTACGCATTCTATCCAAATCTTCTTTAGTTGTTCTTTCTAAAGCAGAGTTTGTTGAGGTGGTTGGGTGTTGTAGGAACTGGGGGCCTCGAGCTGTATCTTTTCCTACACATCAAGTGCTTACAATACCTCCAAGTTGGTAGCCGCCGGATACTGGTCTTGGCTTTATGCCAGGACTTGCTAAACTTGTAAGTGCGAATGTTGATCAAGGAAAGAATTGCAACATTAAACCTATGGCCCTACAGATTGGAGGTTAGTGCGTTGGGCTTACGACCCGACCACAGTAAAAAAAACCAATTGTTATGAGAGAGACGCGTGAAGCCTCGGATAACGACCCCCCTCAAATGGCAACCAAACCCGGAACGAAAATGGACTATGATCTACGAGTATGCACCTGGAATGAAAGGACACTCTACACACCAGGTGCTACTCAAAAACTTGAATCTGTCCTCTCACGGTACAAGGCAGACATTACCGCGATCCAGGAGATACGTTGGATAGGATCAGGTATAACGAAAAGAAAAGATTGCGACATTTATTACAGCTATCACCAAAGACTGCACATGCTAGGATGCAGATTCGTCGTGGGAAATCGACTCAGATCGAAAGTCATCGATTTTAAGCCGATAAGCGATCGCCTGGCTGTGATCCACATCAAAGCTACCTTCCAAAACATCAGCCTAATATGTGCACACGCCCCTGCCGATGAAGCTGAGGAGTCTAACAAGGAGGAGTTTTATGACCTCCTGGACGGAGCCTACGGAGCCTGTCCGGAGTACGATGTCAAAGTCGTGCTCGGAGACTTCAATGCTAAAGTCGGAAAGGAAAACATCTTTGGCGGATTAGTTGGAAAGCACAGCCTCCACGAAACGACAACAGACAACGGCTTCCGACTAATCGACTTTGCTGCAGCTCATAATACGGTGATAAGTAGCACTTGTTCCCCAGAAGAAGGATACACACAGCAACCTGGCGATCTCCAGATGGTCGAACTGCCAACCAAATCGACCACGTACTAATTGGCGCAAGGTACGCATCGAACATCTTGGACGTGCGAACTTTCCGAGGTGCAAACGTGGACTCTGACCACTTTCTTGTTGTGACAAGGTTCAAAACCCGCAGCCTCTCAGCTCAAGTATCTCGAAGAGTCCAGCACCACCACCAACACCCAC
Source organism: Dasysyrphus tricinctus (assembly GCA_963921185.1). Classification (NCBI taxonomy): domain Eukaryota; kingdom Metazoa; phylum Arthropoda; class Insecta; order Diptera; family Syrphidae; genus Dasysyrphus; species Dasysyrphus tricinctus. The sequence continues at coordinate 79,751,381 of OY992530.1, read as the reverse complement.
CGGTTCTACAAAACAGCCAAGCAACTGGCATCTGGTTATATGACTGGCACGAAAGCTCTTCGAAACAGCGAAGGGAACCTAGTCACCGAAGCACAGGGAATTGTAGACGTGTTTAAGCAGCATTTCCAGCAGCTGCTTAATGGGCATTATGTAGAGGAGGCGACAGGGGAACAAAGAAGCATTAGACCAGTCAATGAAGATCCAGTCCCAGCACCCAGTACTAAAGAGGTTAAGAAAGACATCCACAAGCTTAACAACAACAAATCCGCCGGCTCGGATGGCCTACCAGCGGAACTCTTCAAGTATGGAGGAGATGTTCTGGTAGGGTGCATGCACCAGCTCATCAACCAAGTTTGGGAGGAGGAAAGTATGCCCGACGACTGGTCAAATAGCTCCATATGCCCAATCTACAAAAAAGGCGATCCTATGTCCTGCAAGAACTATAGAGGCATATCCCTGCTTAATGTTGCCTACAAGATCCTATCCAACGTACTATGTGAGCGTCTTATACCTTTCTGCAACACTATGATCGGCACGTACCAGTGTGGCTTCAAGCCAGGCAGATCAACGATAGACCAAATCTTCACATTGAGGCAAATCCTGGAAAACACCAACGAATTTCAAGTCGAGACCCACCACCTATTCATCGACTTCAAAGCCGCATATGATAGCATAAGTCGCCAAGAGCTTCTATTGGCGAGGTCAGAACTCGGGATCCCGAAAAAACTGATCCAGCTATGCCGCATGACGTTACAAAATACGCGGTGCAACGTACAAATGGGTAACAGCTCATCCGAGTTATTCCAGACGTGTTCAGGGTTCAGACAAGTAGATGCGCTATCATGTGATTTCTTCAACCTAGTCCTGGAGCAGATAGTGCGCAAGAGTGGTGTTAACATGGAAGGCACTATCTTTAACAGGTCTTCTCAACTGCTTGGTTATGTGGACGACATCGACATCATCGGCCGTTCCAAGAGAGCTGTACTTGAAGCATTCACAGCTATTGATGAACAGGCGAAACGCGTTGGTCTTGAAGTGAATGAGGACAAAACAAAGTATATGCTATCAACAAACAAAGCCTCATCTGTCCATCGCCTAGGACAAAACGTCACTGTTGGTAGCAGTAATTTCGAGGTAGTCAAGGAGTTCACCTACCTCGGAACAAACATCAATTCCACGAACGACACCTTAGTGGAAATCCGACGAAGAATTACCCTAGCGAACCGCTGCTACTTCGGTTTGGCCAAACAAATGGGTTCAAAACTCCTTTCTCAAAAGACAAAGTGCACGCTATACAAAACGCAAATTTTACCAGTTCTACTCTACGGCGCCGAGTGCTGGACGATAAGTAAAAAAGGGGAATTGATCCTGGGCACTTTCGAGAGAAAAATTCTTCGGCGGATATTTGGTCCTATATGCGAAGAGGGCGATTGGAGGAGAAGATTCAATCGTGAACTGTACGAGCTGTACCAAGATGTGGATGTAGTCCAAAGAGCCAAAACACGTAGGCTCGGTACTAGAATATTTGATGTTTTTTTAACAAGGTGCGTGTGACTTGTGAGCTGCGACCTAAATACTGATTCGCATATCTTGATTTCCAATTATTTCCAATTATTTTGGAAATGGCGTCCCAATCTTCTTAGCGTCGGGAATCTTTTTTGTTATGAAATTTATTCGACATTAGGAAAACTTACATTCATTTTAACACAATTCACGCTAGTTAAAAAAGATTTGTATTAAATGAATACAAAAATGTGGACCGTGTAAACTACCAACGTGCTCAACGAAAGATATAAAAACCAACTAAATTACATATAGCATCAGGTAAATACCTACTATCAAAAGACTTTAAGTCAGGTTTAGCAAACCTAAGCCCCCCTTCCCCAATATACTTACAAGAAAGCATTTTTACATTTCTACAGAAGCAATCAAATGTGCAATTTGTTAAAAACATATCGCAGTCATTCGTCATCTTCCCCAAGAATACTCATTTAATACCATCTGATGGATACTTCTCTTTATGCAGGATGCATCTGCGCATCCATTTTGAGTCAGCAACAATCCGCGGTAACTATACCTAACCTATACTGCGCGCATCAACAGTAGCCATCGTTTTAATTAACTTGAATTCAAGTCTTTGCATCGGCATCGGGATTCGCTTTGAAGAGCTTGATGTATAGGTATGTGCTCTGCAGGACCATCATCATCACCATCATCGTCATCGTCATGTCCTCCTCTCATCGTATGGACACGTTGAAAGATGCTAGCAAACAGTAAAACGTCAGTGTGCACCATAAAAATCACGGCTTTGTCTAATTCTCTTCCAAGTCAATTTCAATTTGCATAAAACATGCAGCCGAAGGTACCTTTACTCGGACTATGACTATCGCCAATATATTGTTGGGCATTTATGGCTTATAGCTTATGGGGGCTACCTATATAGTCCCGGCTCTTTAATATGTCTTTAGACCGCATCTGAAGTAGCTGCGACGCGGATCGATGAATGTGTGAAAATCGTAAATTTTATTAGAATTATGAGAATGTACACAATAAGCTTGTAGACGTACCTACAATGTTTGCGACTCTGTGGTTGAAGGTGTGAAATGACTTTTGACATTTGCTATAATATCGGTAGTGGTGCTAAATTCCATCTCGTTAATTATGAATAAAATTAGAAAATTATACTTTTAGTTTATTTGTGACTAACGCTATGCGTTTCAGGAATATTATTTCAGTTTTTGACTCCCAAGCTTTGTGCGAATTTTTGTTATGACTTTTGAGTAAAAAAATCTCTCATAATCCTGTTTCCGTTTCGGATGATAGGATACCAAATTTGGTGTTTTTCTGGATTTCTTTTAACAGACAGGTATATTAATTTATTTGTGTACGGTCTTTGTTTTCTTCGAAAAAAAACACACACATCGCATCGTGAGACAGGGTCTAATACACCGCAGCCAATTTAACCCGCACAACAGGTGAAAAACAAATTAAAATTATTTCTCTGTTCCGGTTAATTTGATTGATTCAACACCTTTGTGTAGCAAAATGCGTCGACTTGCATCATTCAGCAAGAATAAAACCAACTTTAGAATCGATCTTAACGCCAGCCGCCACCGCTGCTACAGAAATGAAAATAGGATATTCTACTACCAAACTCTCGACTCAAATGGGCCACTTTAATGTATTTGGATGGCTGTTCCCCTTTATACCTTACCTTTCCCTAGGAATTGACATGTAGGTATAAAAGGAACCGCTTTGTAAGACGTCCTGCAGTGATAATTTGTACCCAACAGCTTGGTCATCACACCTTTTGCACCAATGAATGGGATGCACACATCAGTGATGCGCTGCGCACCCATGTTGCGCAGGAGGTAACCTAACCTCCGAAGTCGGTATTAATGTCCCGGCGTGATGCACAAGTGGCTATTTCGGCGTTTTGTATCTTTGCCTTGTTTTCACATCCTCCATTTTACTAAATCCCAAAACAACAAAAAGATACAATATATTGATATACAAATAATTATAAACGAGATGAACCTCAAATTTCACATCATTTATCTTATTTGGATTTCGATTTTGGTTCGCTTCGAGCCTTTTGAGCCCGAAGATGTGAATCGAGAACTCATGTCTTACATGGATCATTAATTAATTGTATTTGTTTAAAAGTAGTTATAGCAGGGGCTAATTTAGTATAGAGCGGCATGTTTCAAAGATATCTCCATGATTATTGTGAATGTATTGTAGTATGATGTAGTGGTTGTAGGTATGCCGTATGCATAATGATATGTTCACATATGAATGACCAAGCATTTGCCGACAATCTTTTGATGATAACTTACGACTAGACTATATAGATCTTAACTAGATGAGTTGGTCAAGACCACGATGAGGAGACAGAGACATCGATCGATCAAAATATACCTTTTGGAAATTAGACAAGTAAGCGGGTTGAAACTGTTGCGCCACATTTGATCGAGTTAATGATTTAATTTTTTACTAATCCGTTAAATCCTAGCGTTAGGGCTGGACACGATACCTGAAAAGTCTCGATCTCTTAAGGTATCGGTATCGGAAACCCAAACGATACCGAAACGATACCAGCTCCAAAGCGTCCAAATTGATACCGAGACGATACAGTACTTTTAGGACCGAAATATACCGAGACTCTAGGTAGTATCGTTTGGTATCGATAGAAAAAAAGTATTTTTTAATATTATTTTTATTAATTTTTTCAAACAAACAAACATTGTAATCGGTTTCCTGGAAAAAGCTTTTACGATTTGGATGAAATATTCACAGTTTCTGCTTTTAAGCAAAGAGAAGGTTTAGAAAACAATTTAAGTGAAAGCCGTCCACTGGCACGCCCATTTATCTATTCTGATGTTTTTTTTCTCGGAACCCAAGCATTTGAATAACAATTTCAGATTTGGTCCTTTTCAGCTGGGTGAAGTAACTTTATTGAAATCAACCCACTGCCAGCTTATTTTTTCTTATATCCAGATTTCCCAAAAACGGCTCCAACGGTTTTTGTTATCAATTGTACAAAACTTATTTTTTTAAAAACCAATACCACCGATAGAATTGCTTAAACTATGTAACGAACGAAAAAAAAGCTGTATGTATTTCTTAGAAATGATTTTTATGCAAACAAATATTTTACGTTTAAAATGTTTCTGTCCAACGAACTGACCCAAAGAAAATTATTTTGGCTATGAAGCTTAGGCTAAAAATACTATTTTTGGGACTGAAAAGCGACGCAAGGAGATTTTTAAAAATCCAAGTTTTAGCTTAAGTTATTTGTTTATTGACGAGACCCATTGAACTAGCCAAAGCTTTCTAGTTAGGCACTAGTTATAGCTATCATTGAAACTCATCATTGAAAATTTTAATGATTGATTTTGAGACGTTTAGGAGGCAAAATCAGTTATTATTTTGATGGACAAATAAAGCTTAAGACTTATGTAAGAGACTTCATCTCTTACATGCACTATAAACTATTAATATTATTTGATAAATGAAACTAATAATGATAACGTACGGCAACGCGAATCTACGATATAATGTTTCATGTTTTATGTTCCATTTTATTATTATTATTGAGAGCAAGAAAAGCTTTTTATAATGCATATGTTTCTTTCGAAATATTAACTGTTTAAATATAAAAGAGCTTAATGCTAAACTCTTTCTCAAGAAATCGAATGATTTTTAACCTGTTCTTATGTAAAATATTTTGTACTGTTCAAATAACGTTATGCAAAAGCTTTTCTCTTATTTTAAGTAAATGATATTATGTTCTATGTTATAAGTCACACTCTGAATAAAGAAGTCGAATGGACAAGTTTAATGTTTCTTTGCTTAAATTTTAATAAGTTTTATTTTTGCATGGTTTAATAAGTATTTGCTCGCATGGTTTCGCTTTTATTATTTTTTTATCAAATTGTAATAAAATTTGCATGAAAGAACCTTACAATTAATCAGAAGTGCGATAAAGAACTTGCAACGTAGTTAATTTGTTCATTTTTACCAAAAAAATTTTTTTTTGTGAAAAATCTTTGTGGAAATGAATGCTACTGCACGTGCGTCGAGATTTGTGGAAATGTCCACGGTCCAGAATCTTAAGTTAAAATTGGCCGAAATGGATTTATCCACACTTGGCTTAAAATCTGCGCTTAAGGCACGCTTAAATGAAGCCATTGCTTTACTTGAGCCACACGAACTTGAGGGTTTATTCCCTGCCGATGCTGGGAATGATAATGATGGTGGTGAAGGTGACGACGACGCCGATGGCGATGGCGATGGCGACGGTGACGGCGACAATTTGGTCAACGAAGAAAATTTAGTCCAACAACGTTTAGTTCGACTTCGTGAGGTGCTTCGCAAAAAAGAAGAAATTCGAGCACTCGAAAAACGATTGGCTGAACTAAATAGCCATAGCCCTGCTAGAGAGGTTCGTCCTACAGCTGGATGCACAGCACGTGACATTGAAGACTCGTTACCTACGTTCTCTGGTGATGATGAATACCCGATCACAAAATGGATAGAGAATATTGAGGACGCTGTTGTCACCTACCACTTAAGTGAGTCCGAGTCATTTATTTATTTTAAGCGATTGCTCAGGGGCACTGCAAAGTTATTCGCAAGGTCAAAGTCATTTCGATCCTGGATCGAGCTTAAGGATGCGCTTTTGACAGAGTTTCATCAGCATACAACTGCGACCGATGTGCATAATGCGTTGCGAAAGCGAAGGAAACATAAGGATGAGAGTTTCCAACAATACGTCCTGGCTATGCAGGAGATAGCTTCCTCAACTGAAATCGATGAGCAAGACGTGATTGCTTATATTATCAAGGGAATTCCAGATTCCGTTTTCAACAAGCAGCTTATGCTTACGGCAAACACAATCGCTGAGTTGAAAACTATACTTCGAAGGTATGAAAAAATGAAGTCTGAACTTCAACCATCGACTTCCTCGTTCAATAGGCCTGTGCATCAATCAAAGCCTTTGCCACGAGTTGACACAAAAATTAAATGCTACAACTGCAACGAGTTGGGCCACATTTCACCAAAGTGTCCAAAACCCCGTCGATCAAAAGGCTCATGCTTTCGTTGCGGTAAGATGGGCCATACTGTGAACGATTGTCCCCAATCATCTTCTGTCCTTATGGTTCAAAAAGATAACCAACTATCTACAACCGATATTGCAACATTGTTGAATGACTTCCATGGAGTTTTGGAGTTCCAGTTTACGAGTCCTGAAGCTGAAAATGTTCGAGGTAACATGCATTTGATGACAACTATAGATACCGGCAGCCCCATCAGTTTTGTCCAACGGCAATACGTGCCACCTTATATGATGACTTCTTTGGAATCACCGAATTATGGTTTTTATGGTATAAATAACTCAAGACTGAATATTTTAGGTAAATTTGCATGTTTTGTTAGTTTTAATGGTGAACTTGTCAATTTATGTATTTATGTTGTTAATGATGGAACTATGAAAGATCCGCTTGTCTTAGGACGAGATTTTTTGCTTAAATCTAACGTTAAATTAATAGTCAATGAAACAAATACGAACAAAATTAAAGAACAAACAAATTATTATGAAAACGATTATGAAAATTATGATGAAAATGGTTTTGAAAACGATGATTTAGATTTTGAAGACAAAGTTTTAAAAATTGATGTTTGCGATGTGCATGATGATATATCGTTAAAAATTAATGAAAATTTGAATTATTACGATAAAGTTAAATTAAAAAGTTTAGTTTCCGAGAGTGTTTCAAAAAGTAATGCTAATTATCCGGATGATTACGAAATGAAAATTGTTTTATCTGACCCTAACAGTTATTTTAATTGCGCGCCTCGACGTCTACCGTATTCTCATAAAATTGAATTGCAAAAAATTTTAGACGATTTGCTTGCAAATAATGTTATTCGTGAGAGTAATTCTCCTTTTGCTTCCCCGATTGTGTTGACTCGAAAGAAAACAGGTGAATTGCGGCTATGCGTTGATTACCGCAATTTAAATAAAATAACCGTAAAAGATAACTTTCCATTACCACTTATTGAGGACCATCTAGATAGATTACGAAATAAAAAATATTTTTCACTCCTCGACCTCAAAAGCGGTTTTCACCATGTGAAAATGGCCGAGGACTCTATAAAGTTTACATCATTTGTAACACCTATGGGGCAATTCGAATATATGCGTATGCCTTTCGGGCTGAAAAACGCCCCCTCGGTTTTTCAGCGCTTCATCAATAAAACCTTCAAAGAACTTATTGGTGATGGCAAGCTCTTGGTTTATATTGATGACTTGTTGATTGCGTCTGAAACTAAAGATGAACACTTTATGATTTTGAAAGAGGTTTTAGATATTATTTCGAAAAAAAACTTACAACTACGTCTTGATAAGTGCGTTTTTATGTACGAAAAAATTAAATATCTCGGGTACGAAGTTTCGGCAAATGGTATTGGTGCGAATAGTGATGGGTTAAAAGCCGTCTCAGATTTCCCCATACCAACAAATCAAAAGAAGTTGCACTCATTTATAGGCCTGTGTTCTTACTTTCGCAAGTTTATAAAAGACTTTTCTTTATTAGCTCAACCTTTAAACGACCTTTTGAAAAAAGATGCGAAGTTTGAATTCGGCGAAAAACAATTGGATACTTTTAATTTATTAAAACAAAAACTTTTGAGTGCTCCTCTTTTAAGAATTTTTAATCCAAACGCCGATACAGAACTACACTGTGACGCGAGTAGTATAGGCTTTGGGGCTGTGTTGTTGCAACGTCAAGATGACAACCAATTTCATCCGATTTTCTTTTTTTCGAAGCGTTCCCCTGATCAAGAATCAAGATACCATTCTTACGAATTGGAAACGCTCGCTATAATTTATGCCTTAAGAAGGTTCCGAATTTATATAACAGGAATCAGATTTAAAATTGTCACCGACTGCAAGTCGCTGACCCAAACTCTTAATAAAAAGATTTTGAATCCGAGAATTTCTCGATGGGCCTTAGAGCTTTCAGATTTTGACTACGTCATCGAACATAGAGATGGAAAGAGGATGGGTCATGTCGACGCGCTCAGCAGGTGCCACAACATTTTAACTGTCGAAACTGAGTCCTTTGAACACGCACTTGCTGCAGCTCAAGGAAAGGATCCAGTTTTGAAAAGAATTGTTGAGATGTTGGAGCAAAGGGATAGACCCTCTTATGAGCTTATTAATGGGCTCGTTTATCGAAAAATCAATAAACAACCATTTTTTTATGTTTCTTCAAATATGGAAAGAAATATCATTCAAACTCACCACGAAGCATTATGCCATTTGGGTGTAGAAAAATGCTTTAATTTTTTGAGGAAAACATATTGGTTTCCTAATATGAAAAAGAAAATTAAGGAACACATAGGAAGCTGTTTAAAATGCATGCATTTCTCTCAACCAAGCGGAAAAAAGGAGGCGGTGTTGCATAACATTCCTAAAGGAGACAAGCCTTTTGAAACAATCCACGTCGATCATTATGGTCCTTTACCAGCTTCTACTAGCAATAGGAAAAAACACATTTTTGTGATTGTTGACGGCTTTTCAAAATTTACGAAATTATATGCGGTGAAAAGTACGACAACGAAAGAAGTTATTCAGTGCCTCGATTCATATTTTTCTTTCTACAGCAAACCAACACGTATAATTTCGGATAGGGGAACATGTTTCACATCTGATGACTTTTCAACCTTTTGCGAAAAATATGCCATTAAGCACATCAAAGTTGCAACAAGTTCGCCGCAATCAAATGGCCAAGTTGAAAGGATCAACAGGTGTCTTACCCCCATGCTTTCGAAAGAGAGTGAAATTGATTCGAGTTGTTGGGTTAAGTCTTTGCGAAACGTTGAATTTGCTTTAAACAATACAATAAACAAAAGCACAGGTGTAAGTCCGAGCATTCTACTTTTTGGAGTTGATCAAAAGGGAATTATTAAAGATAATATTAAAGACTATTTAGAAGAAAACATTATCGAACCAAAACCTAGAGACTTAAAAGAACTTAGAGCGCAGGCAAACGAAAGAACTGTTAAGAGTCAGGAGAACAATAAAATTATTTTTGACAAACACCACAAAAATCCGATTAAATATGCAATTGGCAATCTTGTTTTAGTCAAAAATACTGTAAACACTCCCGGACTAAATAAAAAATTTTTACCTAAGTATAAAGGACCTTATGAGGTCGTCAAAATTTTGCCAAACGACCGGTACTTAATTAAAGATTTGAAAAATTTGCAAGTGTCTCGTATACCATACGAAGGCGTTTGCTGCCCAGAAAATATGAAACCCTATCTTTTGAAATAAGCCATCTATTTGCATGCATCAATCTTTAATAATTTTTTTTAATCTTTTATTGTTGAATTTCAAATAATTTCTTAAAATATGCTAAACTAGAAAAATCATAATCATTATGTAATTAAATAATGTAACCAATTAAAAAAAAAATGTTTTTTGAAAAAGTAAACAAACGAAAATAACAAAAAAAAAATCGATTAATAAAAAAAAACATACAAAAATTATATGATGAAATCAAAGAATAATAAATTCTGTTCAATGAATGTAATCTTATAAATGAAAATACTGAAAAATGAAATTAATTACTATGTAAATTCAAATAAATACACATTCATATGTATTTCAAAATTTAAAGGAAAAATGTACCTAATTATTAATTTTATTTAATATACCTATCTAAACTTTATTTTATAATATCTTAATATTGAATGCATATATGTACAAACATGATATCGTAAATCGAGGACGATTTAAGGTCAGGATGGCCGAGCTGTAAGAGACTTCATCTCTTACATGCACTATAAACTATTAATATTATTTGATAAATGAAACTAATAATGATAACGTACGGCAACGCGAATCTACGATATAATGTTTCATGTTTTATGTTCCATTTTATTATTATTATTGAGAGCAAGAAAAGCTTTTTATAATGCATATGTTTCTTTCGAAATATTAACTGTTTAAATATAAAAGAGCTTAATGCTAAACTCTTTCTCAAGAAATCGAATGATTTTTAACCTGTTCTTATGTAAAATATTTTGTACTGTTCAAATAACGTTATGCAAAAGCTTTTCTCTTATTTTAAGTAAATGATATTATGTTCTATGTTATAAGTCACACTCTGAATAAAGAAGTCGAATGGACAAGTTTAATGTTTCTTTGCTTAAATTTTAATAAGTTTTATTTTTGCATGGTTTAATAAGTATTTGCTCGCATGGTTTCGCTTTTATTATTTTTTTATCAAATTGTAATAAAATTTGCATGAAAGAACCTTACACTTATTTCATATATTTAGCCAAAAAAATAATTCAAATAGGCCCAACTTTCCACATAAAAAGACTTTTCTTATTCCAATGATTGATAACTACCTTACCAATGATCATTGAAAAATCAAAAGTCAATTTTTGAAAGTTGGGCCTATTTGCATTTTTTTTTTTACTAGAAATATTTTTGAAGTCTGGAGCTTTAATCGTCCATCAAAATAATGAATGATTTTGCTTTCTAAACGTCTCAAAATCTATCATTAAAGTTTTCAATGATGAGTTTCAATGATAGCTATAACTGGCGCCTTAGGGTTTGCCATTATGTTTTTAAAATGATTTCGGGCAAGTGGCCACCGCGGTGGGCTCGAATAAACTCCAACAGAGAGGCCAACTTTCGGCCACTTTTTGCAGCAATTGGGGCCGTATGTCAGCAATAACGCGTTGTTGATTGTTTCGCTGGCTGTATGGCATGTAGCGCCGTCTTGTTGGAACCATAGGTCGTCGACATCAACATCCTGCAATTCAGGCACGAAAAATACATTAATCTTGGCTCTATAGCTAACCCCATTGACTGTAACATTATGGCCGGCTTCATTTTTCAGCATTTTTCATCGCATCGTGCCAACCGAACCATAATTTTGGTAATAAATCTGCACGATTTGCCAACGTTGTTCAGGAGTAGGTCTATTGACTATGAAATGGCAAAAACTGAGCATAAATTAAGTGACATGTGACAAAAAGATCTACTCCCAAAAAAGTATTGCCAGATTGAAAACCACACGTCTAAAAAAAAAAACCCTTTATATCCGATTTTAACATTGTCTGGCCATATAGATATCATAGCCTATGGAATAGACCTTTTTAAAAGGAACAATTACGTGCAAGGCTTTTATTATTGAATATGTTTGTTTGGCCCATACGCATGCTTAAAACCGAAAATGCTACTAAATTCACCCATACGTTACTTTTCAGTATTTTTGGTATAGCTCGAAAACTAAGCCGAATTTGACAATTTTACATATAATACTTTTTGTTCAAAATTAAATTTTCTATTGGAATGGATAGTTCAACAAATTTAACGAAAAAGTTTAAGCAGGAAAAGTAAACAAAAAATCGAAAAATCAAAGATTTTTTAATTTTTTTCTAAATTACGCATAACTTTTTTCGGAGCAAAAATAGTCTCAAGATATGCATGAACAAAGTATACTGGAGTCTTAAGGCCTTAATAGGACATGTTAAAAAAGCCATATTATTTGAAAATTGACAGAAAGCCTACTTATGTTTTGGTACTTTATGACAAATTTAACCTATTACCAAATCTTATGTTAATCTGACCAGCCGTTCGGTCTGTAGGTCTGAAAGCATTTAAAAACAGCCGAAAAACGAAATTGCGAACTTACATCCTTTTTATAAATTCTCTATAGTTCTAATGTCATATAATATCAAAATTTTGATTTCGACCATTTTTACGAAAGTAAAAATGGTCGAATTGTACCGAAAAAGGGACTTTCGGGCAAAAACTGCGAAAAATTATAAGAAATGATTAGGTTTGAATGGGAATATCTCTGTCAATTTTGAACAAATACAAATATTAATTTTTGAACATCTCATATTAAAGCCTTCAGACTCTACTTTATTCTGTCCATGCATGTCTGGATCCTATCCTTGCTTCAAAAAAAGTTATGCACAATTTATTAAAAAATTAAGATATCCTTGATTTTTTGATTTTTTTTAGGTTGGGTTTTGTTTACTTTTCCTGCTTAAATTTTTTCGTAAAATATTTTGAACTATCCATTCCAATAGAAAATTTAATTTTGAACAAAAAGTATTATATGTAAAATTGTCAAATTCGGCTTAGTTTTCGAGTTATACCAAAAATACTGAAAAGTGGCCAGTGTGCCCATTTTCTCAGAACGGCATGGGTGAATTTAGTAGCATTTTCTGTTTTAAGCATGCTTATGGGCCAAACAAACATATTCAATAATAAAAACCCTTGCACTTAATTGTTCCTTTATACCCCTGATTTTCCGGTCTATTCAATGGGCTATCACTCAGACTTACAGTTATAAAAAATATCAGAATAAATACTTGAACGGTTTTTAAAAACCCATCGGAGCCTTCGAAAATTCCATCATTTTAGCCCAGTCGGAATAAACATTTGAAATAGAAAAAAATTTATCGTACATTGTTCTTTCACAATTCGTTAGAAGGGGTCATAAGGAGCATATGCGTAGTTTTTTGGGGAAATTGCGCCGGAGCTTAATTCATCATCTTGGATTTCACGAAAAATAACGTTTTACTGATTACATAACTTCTACATTTTTCAGTTTTCACTATAAAGATTAAGATTCAAAATAGCTTTGTATGGCTTTTAGTCCCATAAATTGGCGTTTCGTCCAGCTTATACTCAACGCCAATTTTGTTTAGTACATTTTTATCGTTTTGTTGTTTATTATTTTATTTGTAGAATCACCCATACATATGACGATAAAATAACATTTAAGGTTCAATAAAAGGGTAGCTGTTTTTATCTGCGTTATTGTTTTTAATTGTTTTATTTAATTTCCCATCCATGAATAGATGTGACAAAAGTTCTTGAGAAAAACACACATACTTATCCATAAGTGGAAATTTATCAACGCACATATCACTTGTGTGCATAAGAGCCAATTTGATGCACGCCCCGAACACACATTAAACACAGAGCAAATAAATGGGTGTGAAGAAAGTGTCATATACACTAGTCAACAATATTAAAGGAACAATTTTTTTTTTCAATTTTTGTTAGCGTTTTTTGAAGAGCTGTATCTTTGTGACGAGTGGTCGTATTGAGTTGAAATAAAAAGCATTTTACAGCTTTATGTTTTTTGTTTCGAGATTTGTTTTGCAAACAAATTTTTTTGAAGTATCGTTATTGCGTTATTGCAAAAAATGAGACGAGACAACAAAATTATTTTGTTTTTATTTTTTTTTTGAAGGTCCTCATTTCTATGGATACATTTTTTTGAGTCAATTTAATGTCATGATCAGATAACTTGTTTATTCAGCTTCAATTCAGTTTTTTTGTTGTTTTCGTACGATTTTTTTTGGCATGGTTTATCTGACTTTGAAAGAAAAAAGATACTTTTAGCTTTGATAACCAATATCTCAGCAAATAATGATGTTATAAGAAATTCAAAGACAGTTTTGGAAATTTGAAAAAGCGTTTTACAAGATTTTTTTATGATTTTGTAGAAATTATTTTTTTTACCGTTCACCGTTAGTTTAAAAAAAGTACTAAAAACCGACGTTTTGTGGTCTTTTCGTAAATCTTTTTTTTTTTTCACTGCAAATATTGATTGCATGGCTTGCGTTGGTATGCAAATTTATAGACTTTTAAATCATCAATATTCTTGTAAATTTTCAAATTGATTCATCGAACCGTTTTTCCTCACCAAAACTTCAAAGTCTTACAAACCAGGTAAAGGAACAAACTGTGGTGTTCCTAAACAATGCGTAGTTGTCATCAAAATGACAAGAAAACCGCAATTCCAGTGGATTTTTTTCCACAGTTTTGCATTAGTTAGATACTTTTTTGAATGGAAATTTTTTTATTTCAACTCAATACGACCACTCGTCACAAAGATACAGCTTTTCAAAAAACACTAACAAAAATTGAAAAAAAATTTGTTCCTTTAATATTGTTGACTAGTGTAATACACCATACAAAAACACTAAAATCACGATCAAATAATGGGTGTAGGAGGGCGAAAAATACTTTACGACCTATTCTCATACCAACCAAACATATGAGCAAAGTTTTATAAAAATCAGTCGAGCCGATTCGGAGGAGTTCGACCACAAACACCGTGTCACGAGATTTTTATATATACGAACTATTGCAGTAAAGGCTTCAAGGATTATTAGAACACCATATGAATTTTGAATATTCATTGTTTAAACACTCTCATTCTCATCAGTAGAATTTATAAACCCATTCCAAGTAATGTCTATTTTTGGAAACTTGTCCAACTCCAAAATGTTTTTTTATAAACATTTCGCAACGCATTTAAAGAAGAGACGTTCAATGAATAGGTAAAGTAAGGCCAATAGTTCTAGTTTTCTTATTTTCATGTTTTGAAATTGATGAAAAGCTATTTGAACGTGCCCCAAAAGCGTAGCATAGCTACTGAAATTCATTAATTCATTCAAAAATGAATGAATACAGTCGACTCCGCTTAACTGGAACACAATAATTGCAAAATATTTGTATCAGTTAAGCAGAGTTTTCAATTAACCGAACTTCGGATAACTGAAACTTGTTTCAAATAAGTGGAATTCTGTCAAAATATAATACATCTATACATCTATACATCTATACATATAAATAAAACATATAAATAAAATTGGAGTGTCTGTCGTTAATATTGAAATAATTTCAAATTTTTGATCTTAGGGGGTTGTTTACTTGCTAAGAAACATAACTGCATCATTTAAAAAATTTTTGTCTGTCTGTCTGTTTGTCCGCGGTAACCTTCAAAACAGCAGAACAGGTTATAATGATACTTTACGTACATGTAGTGGATAACTCTGGGAGTAATTTAGGCTATTTTTAATTGTAAAAATGTTAACGGTGTCTTTAAAATATAAGAAAAAGAATGAAATTAAGGGAAAATTATTTCGAAACAAAAAACTTATATAGGAAATAATTACAAACAAGTAGAAATAATCGATTTTAAAAGTGTCAGACAATTAAATTAGAAAAATAAATGATATATGTAAGGTTTGTGCCTTGCCGACTTTCAAACAGTTTAAAACCGCCAGATTTAGTCCGTAGTCGTTCCACACTTGAAAAATTGTACTGGTCCGTACCAAATCTGGCGGTCTGAAACTGTTTGGGACTAAACCAAGGAACAGGGTTATAGTCTTAGAAGTGGTGAAAGCCTTGCTCAATTTTTTTGTTGACGTACTGTTTGGATTTGTGCAAACTAGATGCCACCAACAAGGCAGCGATGCCACGGACCTTTGACCAACACAATGTATTTTCAAGATGCAACAAAAAATAAGGGTTTTTATCTAAACCTCACACTTTTAATTCGTTCAAACTACATGCCATCAACCTTGCAGCCTTATGACGGCCTTTAAACCACAATAATGCATTTTTAAAATGTAATAATTCGATTGAAACGCTGCCAGGTTTTATGTACGTAATCATTAAATTGGAGTGTTTGTCTTTAATATGGAAGTAATTGAAAGCTCAGGTGGTTGTTTATTTGCAAAGAAACATAAGAGCATCATTTCTGAAAAATTTTGTCTGTTTGAACACAAAAGTCTTCAAAACCATTCCGTCGAGACTTTGGTGTTGGCAGTGTTTTTGAGAAGTTAAATTCGGTCTTGCGTTTACCGGTGGAATCTGGATTATCCTATATTTGATTAATCGAGGACACAAAATTAGAATGTTGTTTTGTTAATTTGTTCTCGAAATTTTTGTCTACACGGGCGGAGCCGGGGCGGGCCAGCTAGTTTTTAAATAAAATTCAACAAAAAATATATTACATTTATTTCGGTTTATTTGGCTCAAAATTGCACAGTATTTTTTAAGGTTACGTTACCTCCAGGGACGAATTGACAAGAAATGAGTTTTTGACATTCCAAATACGAGGGGGCGTGTGCTTGATTCAAGATTTAGTGGCAGCGTTCAATGGTAGTTTCGCTAATGCGGAGTTGAATAAGTGCAAAATTAGCATTTGAGACGAGAATATTTGTTTCAGTTATGCGAAGCAGTTTATGTGTATAATGCTCAAAAAGGCTCCGTTATAAATTTCTTGTTTCACATAAGCGAGGTTTTAAGTTAAGCGGAATTTACTGTACAGGTATATCACTAAATAAATGAGGTCACATTTGGGCATTAGTTGGAATACGTTTATAAATACCAAGTAAGCTAAACTATTTAGACATTAGCTGAACAACTGCCAAAGTGTGTTCTAAAGGTGCGTGTCCATTTGAGAGTACTTTCACTACAAAGCTCTCGGAAGTGATTCGCAGATAGATATCCACCCGATTGTATAAGCTAATTTCAGGACTGTGTCCACTTTCAAATTGAACTCTCTAGAGCACCTTGAGAGTTGCTTGCAGTCTTTTTACTCTCAAATACATACGCACCTTAAGAGCCATTTTTTCACTATTGCTCAACTTGAGGCAAACTCCCAAGTAGATCAACAATTCACCACCCCATCTGCACTCAAAAATAAGATGTGCACTTCCCCAAAGTACTACCTACATGCACCAATTGAAGAAGAACTACAGTGAAAGCTCCAATAGGCGGACACTACGTCCCCTATATCTTGTCCGGTAATGAGATCTGTTCGGTTAAAGAAAGGTAGCCAACGTGCAACCTGCCCTTCTTGTCATCAGAAAATGAAATTACTGCTAAAATAAGAGCAGGAGAACATGAACAATTCCAGAACGCGGCGGGGAAATGGGAATCATACACTCTCAACATAACGTGTTGGATGCGTCGTATTTTCCAGAGCCAAGTAAAGGAAATGCCCCAATGGGAAACCCTCTTACTTACATAAAAATTCCTTTAAGGACCATTATCAGCCTTACATCAAGTGGTTAAGCGAACATTAAACGAATCCACGCACAACAAGATTCTGGACATAATAATGTGGGTAAATGATCAGTTCCTTTGCATTGGACAACTTAAATAGCTTTGCCCTGTGCTATTGCAATGGGAAGTTAGAGGGCAAGATAAAAAAAAAAAATCGCCACTGAAAGTACGAAATTACATATTTTCTGTAGTCCCAATTTTAAAAATACAGCTATAGGCCCCCAAAAGGTTCTTAACGTGGGGTGGGGGCAAATCTGCCAGGGGAGCAAATTATGCACTCCAACAGCAAAAAGACAAGTTCATATCTGTCAAAAGACTATAATAAGAAATAAGTTGGTAGCTTAATTTTCTCCAGATCCAGGGGGAAGGTGCAAAAGCCTCTTTTTCTACCCTAAGGCCATCTATAATCCGTGCTCTTAAATTTGCTGTAAGCTTATGGCTTCAGAATAATGGTAATTCTGACTTTTTCTTTTGACTTTTGATACAAATTGGTTAAGGTGCTAGGGCCCAACTAGATTTGCCTAAGATTCAGTTGAAGCAACCTAACTATTTTGTTTTCCAGGCGGAACTACTAGCGATAAAAGAAGTACTATCTTGGCTCAAAGAAAACGTGATATAAACCTTGGGTAACCGCATCTTTTCTGATAGCCAAGCTGCTATTAAATCCCTGGACTCTGTCTCTACAAACTCTAGAAGAGCCCCTTACTGTCGATCATCTCTGTTGGAGATGGCGCAACAATTTAATATTCACCGGTTTGGTGGCGGGTCATAGTGACATTCGAGGTAATTGTAAAGCTGATGAACCCATTTTACCTGAAAAGCTAAATATTGGTATACCCATTGCTACGTGTAAACTTTTGCTGAAGCAAGATGCTTTGGAGAGAACAAACATTAGGTGGGACAACATTACTACTTGTTTGGCGACAAAACAAATTTGGCCAAGCCTTGACTTAAAGCGCTCCAAGTGTTTAATATCTCTAAGCAGACTACACATCAGCTCTATTGTAGGTGTCATAACGGGGCACTGTTTAATAGGCAGACACGCAACGCAGGTTGGCGTACTTTTAAATGATTTTAGCAGGAGCTGTATGGAGGAGGAGGACAAATCGATTCCTCACCTTCTCTGTATTTGCCCTGCTCTTTCCCACAGACGTAGGCTCCACTTATAGGAGATCACTACTATAATGGTTCTAGTAATCTGGCAAGCAAAGACATTTACAGTCTTGCACGCTTCGTCAGGAGCTATAAATGGTTTCACGAGTGAGGAAGATTTTTACAAGATTCATGTGGTGTCACAACGGGCCAACAGTATTGATCACTGATAGCCACTTCTACCTAACATAACCTAACCTCACTATTTTTGGGTTTCCTCAGCTACAGTAGTGTTGTGCCTAGAACAAGCCAGACATTAAAGGGCTGCCTCAATTGAAATAAAACACAAAGAGCATTATTTTCGGAATAAGGACAGGTAACCATGTGTATCGAATACTGCAATGCAACTTTTCAATTAAGAAAATGCATTTCTTGCAGTGGTTTGGTTTGAACTTCAAACTTTACAGCAGGAAATGAGGAGAAGCTTAAGAAGCTCTTAGCTCATTCAATATCTTTTTTTTATCCTGCATTCTGTTTTTCCTTGTTAAAAAAATCTTTATTGCATTAATCAGATTTTCACTTCGATCTGATTTATCAATATATGCAGATTTCAATCAACAATTTTTAACTTTGTTGCAAATTGTATAAATCATTGTAGCAATTGTTGCATTTTCATTTCCTAAGCAATCAACGGCGCATCAAGAAAACTTTTCAAGAGACTGTGTACACAGTCTTAAGACCTCATCGAACAGAGGAGATATCAAACTAGTACATAGTAGCACTCCACTAACATGCGGCAATAAACCAACAATGTATGTCTTGTATAGATTTTAACGAAGTCCGAATGATAAATTCAAATTATGCCTCTTCCCCATTGCAAGGTCTATCATTCGAATGTAATTTCAATCCGCGACCTGGCCAACAGTAGTTAATGAAGGGCCACATTGTTTTATGATTAAAAACTTCACATCATGCGGCAGTAAAACGAGTAGTATGTTGCAATGCAACCAGTGGTACAGATCCACCATACATAGCCTATCATCGCCAACAGATTTGTATGTGTTTCCTTCTCAAAGGCGGATTTGTAGTAAAACAAGGGATTGACAAGTTGATACCAGTGCCAGTATTTTGTATAGCTTCAATTTGGCCACTCGTCCTTAAATAACTTATCTAGTAAAAAGTTAAGTTAGATTTGCAACTTATGTGGGTCCTAGATTAGGGTCCTTTTCTGAGCTTTGACAAGTCAAATCGAGGCTTGACCACACTTCTGCCTTTGACCGTAACACATACATTTCACCAGGCACATTTACACACAATGATACACAAAGCTCTGTGCTCAGCTTCGTTTTCGTTCGCATCGCACAAAGCCGAAGTCCTCTAAAAAAAAATAAAGCCAGGTAAACGTTGCAGATCCAACCAAACAATCTGTGAACACTTTGAAAGGTGCCATTTATTTTATCCTCTATAGGTTAGCGCACAATCTGACGTGGCGATTAGCCCAAGGGATGCGCGCACAGGACAGTGGGGCTGAAGCGGTACTCTTAAGGAGCATCCACACCGCACCAAACAGCAGGGATGAGGCATTGTAGCATTGCGGTATGCGGGTATAGAGACGGAGAGGCAAATCTGGAAGTCAATTTTCATACACCCTATTGAAGATTTGCCGAGCTAATAACAAGATCGTTATATCGGAGACTCGGAGTTCCTCGCGCATCACACACAAACAAGCTGGTTTTGATGATTTTTCCAGGTTTGGAAGTTGGAACTTGGAACATGCCGACACTTACCTCGTCGTTTAACTTTGTCTCATCTCTCGCGCGCAGAGAAATCCAACTTTCATGTGTCTCCCCCTCCAGCCATTGAAGTTGATGGTGCATTTCTTAAAGACGACGCGACGACGCGACGGACGATTGTGTTGAATAGCAGATCAGTGAAGGGGGGTGAGGTTGAAAAGTTGGGAGTCTCTTTTGTTTTGCGGCCGCGCGGAAAAACACGCTTTAATAAAGTAATGGAGGCCCTAGTTGGGCGATCACTCATCATAACACCACAGACTCGCGGATCTCTTGATGGCTAATATGCGCAATAATAAATGATTATGGAATGCCATGCATTCAGATGATGCGCATATGTTGCTATAGGTATAAGACCTTTTGGGATTCCATCAACAAAGGAACACCGAGATGGCTATATAGTTTGTTTGGGTAAAGGACCCCATATACCGACCTATACAATATGTACATTTTAGAATGCCTGCGATGTGAACATGATGGATAAATTGTGACTGGGAAAGTATGTATTTGTGAAGCCATCAGGCATTGTGTGTTTTTAAAGAATTTGTATCTTGACTTTTTGGTCAAAAAGTTCCAATTTCTACTAGAGTGCCTTGTTGGAACTTGGAATTTTCATCAGCATGTGAAACTTAGAAGCAATGGTATTCTCAAATGATGAAAACAAGTAACGAATTAAAGTAACGACTTAAGAAAACGAATTGAAGTACCGAATTGAGTCTGTTGAGTATTGTACCAGCAGGGGTGCTTCCACTTCTCTTGCTCTTTCTTTTTTATTCTTCCTGAGAAGTTGGCGCTTACAGGCTGCGTAGAGCTTGCAGGCCGTACTTTCAGTTCGCAAGTTCTACCAAAAGGTGAAACGATCTACCCAAAGCTAAGGTCCAGAACGAAGCCTATGGAGGTGAGAAAGGGACACGGTAGTAGATATACAATACAGTCAGAGCTTTTGATCTAGAAGGAACACTTTTAGAGATTGCTAAATAGCAAAGATAGCCAACGTTCTGCTGCTAGGAAAACCATTCCGCTCAACTTGGACGATGATAGTAAACATTTCCGTAATGAAGTGTGGTTAACGATTTCAAAACTTAAATCGTACAACGCTACTGGCGCAGTCGCACTTCCAGATGAGCTATTCACAACAGCGTTAGTCGGTAGATGACTTTTAAAGAAACATGTACTAACGCATCCGCTAAATTTGGTCAGATGAAAGTATGCCCAATGAATGGAACCTTGGCATAGTCTACCCCATCCAAAAAAAAGAGATGCTCTGACCTGTACCAACTACAGAAGAATAAGTCTCCTAAGCGTTGCCTACAAAATCTGTATGAAAGCCTTAATCATTTTTTCAGCGTTCTGATCGGCACCTATCGGTGTGATTTTTGTTCACACTCCGTCAGACTTTTAAAAAAACTCAGGAATTCCAGATCGATACTCATATACCATTTCTTTGTCGATTCAAGAGTCGCATATGAGAGATGAATTAAGTGCCATGTCCCCTATTACACGATGGTTCCTTGCGTCTAACTCTTTTCGAACATAAAGAGTGCGAAAGAGAGAAAATATGAGATGGAAGACCGGTTGCCCCTTGAGCCGTGGGCCAATGTTTGCGCAACTCTTTTTGACGTTTCTTTTTTACTTATCGTCCAGCACTCGGCGCCGCTGTAGAGTAGAATTGGTAAAATTAGCGTTTTGTATAGCGTGCACCTCATTCCTCATTCACTTCAAGACCAACGCGTTTTGCCTGTTAATCAATAGCTGTGAATGATTCATGTACAGCTCTCTTGGAGCAGCCATTGATGTCGATGTCGTCTGCATAGCCAAGCAGTTGAGAAGACCTGTTGAAGATAGTGCCTTCCATGTTAACACCACTCTTGCGCACTATCTGCTCCAGGACTAGATTGAAGAAATCACATAAAAGTGCATCTCCTTGTCTGAACCCTGTACACGTCTGGAATAACTCGGATGAGCTGTTACCCATTTCTACATTACACCGCGTATTTTGTTATATCATGCGGCAAAGCTGGATTAGTTTTTTCGGGATCCCGAAGAGAAGCTCTTGGCGACTTATGCTATCATAAGCGGCTTTGAAGTCGATAAATAGATTGTAGGTCTCGACTTGAAATTCGTTGGTCTTTCCCAGGACTTGTTTCAATGTGAAGATTTTGTCTATCGTTGATCTGCTTGACCTTAAGACCCAATGGTATGTGCCAATCATATTGTTGTGGAAAGGTTTTAGACGCTCACATAGTACGTCAGATAGGATCTTGTAGGCAACATTAAGCAGGAATAGGTACGCCTTTGTAGTTCTTGCAGGACATAAGATCACCTTTTTTGTAGATTGGGAATATGGAGCTATTTGACCAGTCGTCGGGCATACTTTCCTCCTCCCACACAAATGACATCAATTATAACACTAGTAATAAATTGTTTTGTGAAGTCAGATTGGGAATGAGATTGACACTCATCTTAGATAGTCGTCTGGGTTGGTTTTTGTTTTAGTTATTGAATATTTTTAAATTGATGGTAATTTTAGGGTTGATTATTGCAACATTCGTGGGCTAAGAAAGAATTTCTGTGCTTCGTATGCTTATACTGCGTTAAACAGGCCAGCTGTTTTGGCACTAAGTGAAACTCAGGTAGGAAATAATACCGATCATACGGAATTTAACCTACATGGGTATAACTTAACGCCATTATTCTTTTCACGTCACGGTCTCGCTATCTACCCAACTTGTTGTCGAGCCAACTCGAATCCCTGATGTTGCAGGTCAACGGGAACACTCTAGACTTGTTTCTTACCTCTGACGCTGATAAATACACTATTAGTGTATTATCGCCTCTAGGCACGTCAAACCATTGTGTCATATCTGCAAATTTCTCGTGCCAACAAAAGCCAGTTAAAGAACAAAGCCCAAAGAGAACCGTTTGGCAATA
The DNA here is from genome assembly GCA_963921185.1 of Dasysyrphus tricinctus. Taxonomy (NCBI): domain Eukaryota; kingdom Metazoa; phylum Arthropoda; class Insecta; order Diptera; family Syrphidae; genus Dasysyrphus; species Dasysyrphus tricinctus. Next base: position 79,728,152 of record OY992530.1, on the reverse strand, counting down.
CGAGAAAGCCAACTGGGACGGTCTCAATGATTTCTTCAGAAATTTTAACTGGTCACTATGCTTCCTCGATAGTGACATAGACTCCAGCGCAGATATGATCACAAATCTAATTCTTCACGGGATGAGAAATTTTATTTCGAATAGGATACAGTCTATCAATCCCTCCTATTGTTCTGAAGAGGTGTTCTTCTACGCTGGCAAAGCCACTGCGTAAGCTTTTTCATCTGTCCTACTCTACAGGTCTCTTCCTGAGTGGATGGAAAACAGCATTTGTCCAGCCTGTCCCTAAAAAAGGCGAATCTTCTACACCCACTAATTATCGCCCAATTGCACTTACGTCCCTTCTTTCCAAGGTCATGGAAGCGCTGATAAACTATCAGCTTGAGAATATCTCGAAGAACGGAATTTTCTTAATGACCGGCAGTACGGCTTTCGTAGCAATAGGTCCACTGGTGATCTGATGGTATTTCTCACCAAGCAGTGGAACAAATCTTTACATCGTTTTGGAGAAAGTAAGATTGTTGCACTTGATATTTCAAAAGCATTTGATAGAGTTTGGCATCAAGCTCTCTTATCGAAAATGCGTGCATTTGGTATCGATGAATCTCTTCTTCGCTGGATTAGAAACTACCTTTCGGACCGCTCAATACAAGTTGTATTGGATGGTTTCAAGTCTGATATTCATAAAATAAATGCTGGTGTGCCCCAGGGCTCCGTTTTGTCTCCGACTCTCTTTCCTATTTTCATCAACGGTCTCTTGTGGTTAAAGCGGAACCCACCCCCTATGCCGCTATCCATGAGCGGCACTTGCATCGAAGAAACCGAACAGCTTTCAGTAATCGGTATGTGCATCGCAGATCACCTTCTGTGGAGTGACCACATATTCGACGTCGCTAAAAACGCTGCTAAGTGTCTAGGTTTCCTTCGACGATGCAAGAAATTTTTCTCTCCTTGTGATGGCTACAATCTAGAAAGCCTTCATCCGACCTAAGCTTGAGAACAACTCCCACATCTGGGCAGGTACTCCTATAACTCACTTGAATCTCTTGGATAGAATCCAAAATAGAGCCTTAAAAATAATAGGTGATTCATCAATAACGCAATTAATAACATCTCTGAATCACCGTCGCAGTGTTTCATGTCTCTCATTATTCTATCGCTATTTTTATAAACAATGTTCTAGTGAAATAGCCAGTAGCATTCCTCCCCTAAAACAATTCAACCTTAATAGTCGCGCTTTTGGGAATGCTCATCAGTTTACCCTTGAGCCCAACTTCGGACGTACTGTAAAGTTCAGAGATTCTTTCTTCAGCCACACAACAAGAATGTGGAATGCTTTACCAGGCTCCATTCCCCCCCCCCTCCATTTTGATATTCAAAAGTTCAAAACCAATGTGCATCGGTATCTCCTGTTAAATTTTTCCTCATTTTCCTAACACTCGTACTGTGTACTACAATCATCTTAAGGGTAGTCATAACCCCTTTAGTGCGCGCAAAATATAAAAAAAAAAAAATGCAGGGATCAAATGAAGAATTACTCTTGCCAACCGCTGTTTCTTCGGGCTTGGAAGGCATTTAAGTATAGTATGGTCCTCTATCATAGAACTAAGAAGTCCCTGTATGGGCAGCCCATAGACCATAGAATCGGAAGAAAATTATCCTGGGTGCTTTGAGATGTAGATTCTTCCAGTAATTTTTGGTCCTGTGTGTATCGAAGGAGTCTGGAGAAGAAGATTCAACTATGAGCACTACGGGCTATACAGCGACGTCGACCTGGTCAAAAAGCTAATAATACAGTGGCTGATATTGCTGGGACGCGTGGAGTATATGAGCAGCAACGCACCACCCCAACGAATGTTTGAGTCTAACCCTGAAAGTATACTTGTAGCAGAGGAAACCCACCAACAGGTGGCACTCCTAAGTGGAAAACGACCTCTACCTTTGCTATCCGTAACTTGAAGTGGCCAGCTAGGGACAGAGCTGGCTGATGTATAAACTTGTTGGTTGAGGCCTGAGTCTATCCTGAGCTGGGATTGCCATCAAAGCTCTCTGCTCCAGAACGCGATCAAAGAAAAACCACTTTGAATGAATGGAATAGCAATTGAGTTATTCTCTAGTTGCTTACGTGTTTTCTAATGTCGCACGACACAATTAAGTCAATTTTTACTGGGTCTTGAATTCTACCATCCCTGTTAAGAACTTCTGACAGTGAATGTAGCCGATGAAAATATGGTGGGTCAATGGGAACAAGACTTAATATATCTTTAAAAAAGTATAATATTCCTTAGGCAACCATAATTGTGTTGACCAGTGTAATCTTTGTTGGATTATTAATTACACTGCAATCATGCTCAATGAATTGGCCTCCCCAAAACATAGATTGAGAAAAAATCCTATTCGTCCCTTTTCTCAGACTAAGCAAAACAATAAGACCTGCCACCCTCCCTCTTTCAGTGTATCATGCTACAAATTCCAGAATAGATCACTGGAAATCCATTAATGATGATGATGAATATAATAGAATAATAAAAACCCATATACTTATCCTGTGGATCAAAAAGGAGCCGACAATCTTTTATCATTGCCACTTGCCGAAACAAGTTTTTACACTTTCAACGTTAGCTTCATCATCATCATCATATTCGATTGGAGGCGCCCCCGGAGCTCATTGACGTATACCTGTCAAAGTGGCCCCTTCATATGGTCTTTCCCATGATCTTTGTCCGACGATATTAGTTTTACTATTAATTTTCCCTCCTTCTCCTTGGTGCGATGATTAAACATTTGACAGATACAATCGATGAAACAAAATGAAACATTTATTTAACATATGTAAGCGCGTTCGTTCGTTGGATTGAAATACAAGGCGCAACAAAGATCAATCGCAGCTAATGGTGTGACTGCAATTGCGAGATCCGTTTCGAATTTTGATTGACGTTTTTGTTGTGTTCGTAAACAATATTTTAACAATAGGCGTCAGGTCTTCTGGGGATGAATTGGAATATTGGTTTGTGATTTAGTGTAGCGTTGCTCAGTTGCTGTGATGAATATTAAGTGCTTTTACATAATAAGGGAGGTTGTGATTGAAAAAAATAAAATGGAAGATAAATATGCCAAAGCTATAAAAGCACGAGAATAGTTATTGTGAGAAAATAAAAATAATATGCACTTTAAATTATTGTTTTAAAAATGGAACAGAGTAAATATAAGATAAATAGTGCTAAAGTATATAGATAACCCCAACCAGCCATCGGTTGTAATGTTTTTGTCAAATTTTCACTTCCATAAATAATAACCATAGCAATTCTGTCTGCCTACATGTGGCGAACAGGTGTAAAATTTGACGCACATTTTTTACAACGATTTATTTCAATGCCTATTGGTCGAAGGAAAAAAGTGTGCATACAAGACATATTTAGCTTGCAATTTTGAACAATTTGGTTTCATGGGTCCATCTCAGTGAAGTTAGCAGGTCACTCGATTACACCCTTATTTGACGAACTGCAAAATCGGGAATAAATATGCAAATGCCTGTTAAGGTCACATTTGCGTGGATGAAACTAGAGACCTGCTAACTTCACAGCAGAGGTCGAAAATTAAAACTCAATCTTTTGAAAAGTCTTGAAAATTTCACTTGCCTGCCGAGATTTTTATAAATGGTCACTTAATAACCATATTTATTTTAAACTTTAGAGAAACTTTTATTTTGATTTTTTTTAGGTTTCGGTTAACCACTGACCACTTATCGCTGAGAGAAAAAAAATAAATCTCATATGGAGATTTTTATTTTGTTTTGTTGATTTAAAAGCTCTGCTTTTGGATTCCAAAGAATTGTTTCGTCATTCATTGTTAAATACTCTTCAATAAAAGTTTAGTGGAAGTGCGGATCGTAATTGGTCTTTGAGCTGACACGCGTCTATGAGGGTTGAGGTCAAAATCTTGCACCTTAAGATCGCGCTAGTCGAAATACAACGTCACCGACGATGTCGATAACGACAACGACGACTGCACGATGATGATAGTGACGATTTCTTGGCGTCATCTTGCCGATTGCGTTTACACGTAGTTTTGTGCATTGTTGGCTCATGGTATACGCCTCGCGTTTACAAGTTGTTTTTTTCATTTGGAGCCATGGTTTTCATATCTTCTCGCCGTATGCGTTAAGATACACGTACACGAGGTTTTCTCGCTTATGATTTTAATTTCATCTTGTTATGCTATTGTTTGAAAAATTAGCTTAAAGAGATCTTTTAAGGTTAGTCAACAGTTTTCTTGAACGATTGTACGTTGGCTGGCCAACGGGTTCTCATCTGGATTTGTATTCCTTCTTTGGTGCCTCTGTGCCACTCACACAACTCCGTTGACCCACTTAGTGTATGTATGTATGTTCAGTAGGCAGTAAGATGTCAATTGTTATTGTTAACAATTTTCTTTTTTTGCCAGTCAGGCACCGTTGTCAGCAGCTTGAAAAATGTAGCTTAAATGTAACTCTAATTACTATAATAGTCGGACTTTGGTAACATAAAAGCGAGACCACAGCGAGACGATGATAAACGTGAACAATGACAAAAATCACGTGTAAATGTCATGGCGTGTCTAAGCAAGATTATTGCGAGAAATCCACGATGCAGGTAGCCGTGTAAATGAAACATAAAACCACCTTTGGAATTTTTAGCCCCGGTTTTAGCTTATTGTAACCTATTTGAAAAGTAATTTTGAAAAAAAGAGTTTTGGCGAGACTATAGCGAGACCAAAGCGAAGTGAGGGAAAAACATTATAAATGACAAAAGCCACGTGTAAATATCATGGCGAGACCATAGCGAGAAAGCCACGACACAGATAGCCATGTAAACGGGCATGGTGAGACAAAAGCGAGATTAACACAATGACAATGAAACATAAAACAATTTTTGGTATTTTTAACTACGTTTAAGCTTATTGTAACCTTTTTGAAACAATAATTTGAGAAAATAATTTTTGGCGAGACTATAGCGAGGCCAAAGCGAGATGATGGAAAAAAATTCTAAATGCCAAAAACCACGTGTAAATATCATGGCGAGACCAAACCGAGATCAAAGCGAGAAAACCATGACACAGATAGCCATGTAAACGGACACGGCAAGACAAAAGCGAGATTAATGCAATGACCACAATGGCACTGAAAGCCTTGTTTAGACAGTATCAGCGACGTCGTTATCGTAATACCTCTTCTTTTATAAATGTTGATGACGATTTGAGTCTACTGAGATCTGAATTATCTTAAATATTTCAAACAACACCGATTTTATATTTATTTTTTCTTAGAGAGAAAAGACCATTTTTGATTTATTTTCCATGGAAACAGTTTTAGGTTGATCGTTTCCCTCTATTTTTTAGAAAAAAAGTCAACAGATATTCTGGAAGTTAAATGATAAATCTCACCCAAAGACCTAAAGAATTATTTTTTAAAAATAAATCACAGACCGAGACCAAAATGAAATTTGCGGAACACTTCAGTGAGAAACCAATTGAAAATAAAGGTAAACTGTTATTTTCGATCTCTGCTTTACAGACGTAGTTAGAGCTAACATTTTGTAAACAAAATTCATTTGATTATTACAGGGTCTTTGGATCCCAGGAAAATAAAATCCTTGGCAAACTTCGAAGTTATATCTGTATCTTTCTCGAAGTTTTGCCCGATAGTCTATGATGTTGACATTCTTTTCTCGTCGATAGTATTTATCTCGTCTTCATTGACAGCCAATCCCACTTTCACCGCTTCAGACTCAATACTGGAAAATGCACCAACCACATCAGCTCGCCTAGTTCCATCGATAATGAGCAATAGAGATCTCTACCAAATTGTCAAAGTCAAAGTGACAGCTAACAATTTGGCACGTTTGACAGACGCTATTACCAACAAAACAAAATCCAAACATTTACACCCCGACTCCACAGGAGATAATTTCTATCAGGATGCCCATCTTGACAGTAGATATCCAATGGAGTCACTCCGTTTCATCTCTTGTTGGGATATCAGAGATATCTATCTGCGATTATATCTTGACAGAGATCGCTGATATGAATTTTGACAGATGAAGATTTTTTTGCTTGTTGTCTCGATTTTTCTCATTATTTTGTATTGACGACTGGAGGCAGTACTCTACCTGGCAAAAAATGCAACAGAATAACTACATAAGATGTCAAAATTTGTTGTAAATCGTATGTGATTTGTGAAGTGTTTTTCCGAAATTATTTATTAAAAGAAAAAAAAACTATTCTAATAAATATAAAAACTATATTTTTACTTAAATAATAAAGTAAAACTTCTTCATAATGTAGTTATCCAGTTGTTTTATTCGCCACCAGGTATCGCATTTTGACTTTTCTAGTCGTCAATATGTATCCATATCCATTTGTTAGTTTCTTCCTCGGCAAATGGAATTTTTTTTTGTACTTTTGGAAGCTAAAAATTAATTCAGTTTCGCTTTCGTGATTTGTTGGACAAATTTTTGAAAATTCAAATAAAACTATATTTAGTAGGTAATTACAGTGCTGACAAAAGCAACTTTTTGCAAGAGATAAAACTCTGGTGTATAACTACCTGGATTGTAATTTATTTTTTAATCGTTTTATTAGTAAATGCTCTAATTATTACCACATTAAAAGTAATAATAACGAAAACGATTTATATTTTCAATATTCTCCTTTTTACTAAAAGAAAAATATCGGTATTCGGTTTGCAACCAAAACGAACACAGTCGAATAGCTAGTTTCTTTTTTTTTTTGTGCGCCAAAAACCAGCCATCAAACTCTCGTGCTGTCTTGCTATGGAATGAAATATCATAACATGATTTGCCCAGCATAGATAGAAGACAATGCAAGATATAAATATCTGATATTTAGTTAGAGAGAAATTATCTCCTGTGGAGTCGGGGTGTTACACTCCGCTTCAAATGAATAAGTACACAAATTTTCAAAGGTTTTGTTCTTAACATTGTGCTTTAATGAATCATTTGATTATCCTTATTGTTTGTTTATGATATTAGAAAAAAAAACAGAAAAATTAATTCAAAAATCACTGCTATTTTTCCTCCGGCTCTCTTCAAAGCCTTTCCATAAGGGAAAATGCAGTCTTTTTGTATCAACTGAATAAGCTCAAATATTGAAACTGGTAATCAAATTTAATGGATGGAAGTGAAAAAATTTTTTTGGAAATAGTTTTTATTGTTTATATTTATTCTCGGACAATGCACAATGTTTGAAAAAAAATTGACAAACCAACTACGAAAATCCATGTGCTCATTCTGTTGAATTGGAGTGTATTTGCCTCCGAAACAAAAAAGAAAATGGCTGTTACCTAAATGTCATTTGTGCCGAGGTCCTGAGTTTGACATTTTGCTAAAAAGCCCTATTGTCTAAAGAATGATGTTAAATAGATTACGTCATAGAGCGTGTCGCCTTGCCCTTTTTTCCATCAATCAGTTCAGTAGTGTTCTTTTTTACTTTGACGCCTTGACGGAGCAGTGAAATTTCTCCATTGTTGCACAAATGAATGAGTCTGGTAGGGATGCTAAGATAAGACAGGGTTCTGTATATTTCATCTCTATCCATAATTCGCCATCATATGCGAATCTTAAATCGACAAAGAAATGGTGTGTATCGATCTGGAATTCCTGTTTTTTTTTCCAAAATCTATCGGAGCTTGAACGAAAACTAGACTGACAGTATGTTTAAGGCAATCCCACAGATTTTGTAGGTGACTTATTCTTCTGTAGTTGGAACAGGTGAGAGCGTATCCTTTTTTGTCGATGGATCCCACTATGCCAAGCTTCAATTCATTGGGCATACCTACTTTCATTTGACCAAATTTTTCTGATAAGATGGTGCTTGTTCCTCCTCCGTACCAGCAGGGTTTTACGATCTAAGTTTTGAAATCACTAACTGCACTTTATGAAGGTCGGATGGATGAAAAAGTTGGCCATCACCAAATTTGAGTAATGAATGTTGGCTATGGCTAACTTGTAATCTAAAAAAGTGTTCCATCTAGACTAGATCCTCCAGCATTGACTGTATGTCTACTACGACTACCATGTTCCCGTCCTCATCTCGACAGCCTTCTGTTCTGGCTTTGTAGCCTTGGGTGGATCGTTTCATCCTTTGATAGAACTTGGGAACCTCATCATGATTTCCCTTTTTCTTCCTGAGAAGTCGGTATGTCTCCCTATTTTTGGCCCGTAGGGCAACCAGGCTGCTCTCTCAATAACTCTAGTTGCGCTTGAAAGTACTCTTCATCGAATCAGGAATTCCGTTGAGGTCGCCTAGTGAAACCCAGTACATCAATGCCGGCACTTCTGACGTTTAGATGCGTGGGGGTGGTTGGAAAAAGTTCTGGTGATCTCATGCAATTTTAGTCTTTCGATATCAAATCTTTTTACAGCATCTACTCGGCGTTGTGGATATGCGCATATACGTACTTGAGATAATACCAAGTAGTGGTCGGTGTCTATATTTGCCCCTAGGAACGTTCGAAAATCCAAGATACTGGAAGTATATCTGGCATCAATCACGATGTTATCAAATTGGTTTACGGGTTTTTGATCACATGACTGCCTATGTCTAGCTATGATGATTACATTTCAGCCCGTGTACCGAAGTCCACCATCCTGCGTCTCTTATCAGAAAGTTGTTCGTGCCGGCTGTGTCCTCCGTCTGTCAAATTACCCGAATCTGGCATAGAAGTCTCCCAGAATAATCTAGACCAGCGGTTCCCAAAGTGTGTTCCGCGGAACCCTGGGGTTCCGCGGGAGAGTTTTCAGGGTTCCACAAATTTCTTAAGGTATAAACAGTAAAATACAAACAATAAAAAATAATAAAAATAATTAAAAATTTGCACAAAAAAAAATTTGTTCAAATTTTTAACAATTTTTTTTTAAGTTTATATTTTTTAATCGAAGTGTGAACTTCAAGGTCATAAACTGCTTCATGAGTAAACTCATCACTAATTGGGGAAAATGTATTGATATATGCAAGGGTGGAGCCGCAGCAATGGTGGGAAAGGTTAAAGGGGTTGTTTCAAATATTTAAAACTTTGCTCCTAGAAGTACCAGCAGTCATTGTATTTTCCATCGTTATGCACTTGTTATGAACTGATTTAAAAAATAGTTCTCGGTGAAGCTGTGAAAATAGTAAATTTTGTAAAGAGTCGTCCTCTCCAATCGAGATTGTTTAAATTAGTGTGTAAAGATATGGGCAGTCGGTACGAATCGCTGCTTTTTCATACTTAAATCCGATAGCTTTTCAGAGGGAAAGCTTTATCCAGGTTATTTCAACTTCGTGATGAGTTAAATGTGCTCAAACTGGAAAAAAAAATATGTCTTCAACTGCAAACCTCTTTGATGTATTGCATGATGAGCAATGGATTACGAAATTAGCTTATCTTGCAGACATTTTCGCGAAGATCCACGAAACTGCTACAGCTCTGCAGGAAAAATCAATAACAGTATTTTTTTCGAGAGACAAGCTGTCAGCTTTGAAAAGAAAAATTAATTTCTGGCTCTTGTCCAGTTAATTTGTGCTCAAAAAGGCTTTTGCAAGCAAATTGTGACGTAGTTTTGATTTTTTCCTTCCTATATGTTTTCGGAGGTGCTGAATCCGAATCTGAGGTTTACCAACAAAATGGATTTGAAAAAAAAACGTGACGTGATAGAGCCATTCTAATGCCAGATTCGAGCTCAGCGCATCAAAGACCATCAGAAAAGTATATCTTGGTCTATATTACAGACAAAAATTCAAATTTTGTCACACAAAATAATTTCTTAGAGCTGTCGAGTGGATTTTCGAAAACAGTAAAAATACATAAATCTTCAACTAGCGCTTGAGTCCAAATAGGTTGTCGCAGAAAAAAACCTTAAATAGGGATTTATTGGAAATTGTGTATGCTTTCAATGGTAGCTTGATGTAATTTTCGAATAGTTGGCAGTTTTCGACCCATTGGTGAAAAACTCCCAGAAAATGCATTTTTGCATCATTTTTTGCATTTTTTCCATGTTGCGTCACGAAATTTTGTAGGCAAACCTCAGATTCGGATTCAGCACCCCCGAAAACATATAGAAGCGAAAAAATCAAAACTACCCCACAATTTGCATGGTAAAAATACAATATGACTGTACTATCTCACGTGTACAAAAGAACAATTTTGAGTGTTTTCTATTTTTACATGAATTCTTGCAAGAAATCATGTTTGAACTCAGAGCAGATATTAGCAATGTTATTGCTCTCCATTTGGTTAGTCTCGAAAGATCCATGCTGGATTACTTTCCAGATACAAATCCACTCGATGGATACAAAATCCATTTCTAATGAAAACCATCAAGCCTATGACCCTGAGTATACAGGAATACGAGTCCCTGATAGATCTGCAGAGCTCCTTTTCGTCAAAATTTGTATTTGATTCTGTATCATTAAACGAATTTTGGATTGGTATTAAGAATGAATTCCCTGAGCTTGCAAAGAAAGCTATATTAAATTTGCTACCTTTTGTAACAACGTACCGCTGTGAAGTAGGCTTTTCAGCATATACTTACACAAAAACTAAACACAGATCGAGGCTAGACGCTGCCTTCGAACATAGAAGTTAGTTTAAAAACAATTATAAATCAAACAATGAAACAGATTCATTCTTCACAATAAATAAAAAATTGATTTTGAAATGTGTTGTTTTTCATTTTTTGCTATTGTCAGGATGGGGTTCCAAAATATATTTGGGCATTGTTTAGGGTTCCACAGCTTAAAAAGTTTGGGAACCGCTGATCTAGACGTCGTATTTCGGGTATATATCGTACTTGTTCTTCAGGATATCGAAGAATGCTACTTTGGTTAAATCTTCTCTCTTTTCTGTCTGGGCTTGGATGCAGATCAGCTAAATGGATTGTGACCAGGCCCTAACTTACCCCAGACTTCTTGCCTTAGTTTTCCCTTTATCACAAACCCAAAACGAAAAAGCCGCTGACCCTGCTCCTCATAGCACTTTTCGTATAAGTAGATGTCACATGATTTCATCCTTCGTGTGCCTTCTCCACCTCATCGCACTTCCTGGCGTGTTAGCTCTGGGGCCATATTGAGGGCCTTTTCCATTGTGGCACCATCTCAATTTCAACCTGAGTAGACTCGGGGCTATTTTAATTTCAGGTCTAGCTAAATTTGATTTAATAACTCATAGCTTACCCTGTACTGACAAACTGGCCCTAAGTCTATCTAGGTTCTTCACTAATTGATCGGCTTCAAGTGGTCTGTATACGAACAGTAAATTCCATGTACAGATCCACTTGCTATGGGGCCATCAACATTTAGATCATATGTATTCGAGGCTCTGTTTGTTTTTTTGAACCAGTATTTTTTTACATGGTAGGGAATTTACTCCAACCCATAACCCACCATCCTGGAGGACCAGACTATTAAATAGTGGAAAGCTGGATAAAGCCACTTCTAATAAGGCCTGAGCTTTGCATTGATGGAATAGCCCCCAAGTAAATCAGCCTAACTGGAACTGTAGACGCCATCGTTGATTTAATCTCGAAAATTAATCTGCACCGTCCAATAGTTGGACAGTGCAGATTCACACGGCAATGCAATACACGTTTTTCCGCAGTATACCAAAATCAGAGCAGTGACATATATGTACATATTATCTATATAGTTTGCCGTACAACGAACTCTGTTAAAGAGTTCCTCACGGTGTTTGAAGAACAGACGAAACTAGTAGATCTTGATGAAAAAAGGCCAATACTAAATTCTTACATACCTTGGAAATAATGACACCTTTGCAATAGCAGAAGGTACTCAAAGAATTCTTCTTCCTTGGATTAAACATTAACTCTTTAAACGTCACCGAAGCAAAGATATGATGAAGAATTATCTCAGGAAGCCACTGCTTCCACGTTTAAGAAAAAAGGGTTCAAATATCATTAGGCGTGAGCTCCTCGTTTTGCTCTATGATGCAAAGTACTGCAGGAAAAGCTTAAAGAAAGATGTGGTTGTAGTTCGGCCAAAAAAGTCAATTTCACTGTCTCAGCCACTTCGAGCGAATGAATCATATCTAGTTGTCCAGGCAGGAGAGTCTTCGAATCCAAGTCCCTTCTTTCCATACAAAAAGATGAATCAAATGTCCGGTTTAAGGATCTAAACACAAAGACATTTTAAATGCCAGTGCACTTGGTCTGGATAACTAGAAGAAGAATGATGGATAGCCATTGTGACTGAAACAGCAAGCCCTTGATTGATTTGATGCAAAGAAAGTACCAAGATAAGACTTCTTTATTGCCAAAAACTTTATCTGGAAGCTATATGTAATCAGCGATACCTAGATTTACTAACAGAGTGATCCCTCCAGCCACCATATTTGCTTATGGCAAAACAAGAATACACATCAACTGACCCATATTAATTTGATAGTACTTCCACAAAAAGTGGTATATAAAACCATCAGCATCCACACCACACACAGAGGCAGACATATAGAGCAACCATCAGATGCATTTAAGAAGCTGATGAGGCAAACTTCATTCAAAACGTCCCTTTCGTTTATTATGACTGTCTCGTAATTTACTACTACTTCCCCTATCATTAGCATAGATGATGTCATTTTTGCAATTCTCTGTCCTTTAAAGGTTCAAATTTATTGCCACAATGTAGGCAGCTGATGTCACCACAATTTGTTTCGGTTAAAATTATTATTCGCTAATTTGTAACGCAACAAAAAAAATTTGATGCAAAACGACTACACATATGCAGAATGTTATACTCTCGCCTGTTTAGGGCTATCCTTTTGCTTGAAAAAGTACATATCGTGGTTCAGTATTCTCTTTGGACACCAGACTTGTGTCAAAATTTGAATATTTTAATCACAACTCTATACTTCAACTCTTTGTGGTGTCGAATGTCAAAAATCTGTTTTATCACAGTTTATTTTTTGCGTGTGATTTGTGTACACCTATAGATAGATTTTGGTTTAACGTTTTTATCTCTGAATGACAGGCAGCTGTTGGTTTTCTTTTCAGCCCCACAAAACAACTGCGAGAACAAAACAACACCCAAAGAAATACACTCAGTTGGTTGAGTCATGTACAAAAATGAATACCGACATACAAAACAGCATCAACAAAAAAACACTAACGTCAGCAGCTCAAATGAGCTTAAGCAAAGGCTTGCTGCCATGAGAGCCATGTCATGCCACTGACCACTCTACACGTCATCTGTCATAAACTCATATGAGGCTTTTGACAGATCAATTATGTTGGACCGGGCGGCCGGACCGGCGCACAAACAACAACAAAAAAAGTTATGCTTTTTTTCGGTGTTATTGTGGCGTGATCGGAGCTGTCACGTCAATGGCAGCCCATTTGCCTGCCCTGCTCTCCATTAATGGACCCAAAATTGAAGGTAATTGTTTCAAAGTGTTGCGATGGCACTTGCCGCCATTAAATTGACTCATTCGATCATGCGCACATCGCAGATAATAAGGATATCATAATGTTACATGGTCTGTCATAACGAGTGTCTAATTAAATCATTATAATGTTATGAAGAGGTGATATGCGGTTTACCATGTCTGTTGCCAGCTTCTGGCCCTGGTTTCTCTATAGGAACGTAATGTTTCTGATGAGATGAGGTTCGATCTTATGCATGTTTGGAAAGGCCCCATCTGGAGCATCTCCATACTCTGAGAGGTGAAAAAAAAGAAAACTCAAGAAAATTGATTTCTATTCAATAATATTGTGACCGGTTAGGAATTCACCTTATTTTATGTTATTTTTGCTGTAAAGTGAAATAATTGCTCCTGATGGTGGAAGAGGTTATAAAATCCACATATAAATATAATAAAATCACATTGCCTATGCTATGGAATTAATCTGCAGCCTGAATTGAACCAGGAGCTGTGTGTCTTGGTCTTGGCACAACCAGTCTTTGCCATAAGAAGTGCGATCGAAGTTTATAATTCGCATATGCAAACATCGCATTTTTATCAATTTATTGTAACTGGTTACATGCCGCAGGGTTTTATATTGTTGATTTGAGCGGGGAAGGAGGGGGAGCTATGCCACAACAGTTGGTTAGCAACAAGTTTTCGCTTTGAGGCATGCACTGATTGATCATATTCTACACGTAAGTGTTGCAAATTATGTTAGCTCTATGATGGTACTAAATTTAAATGAGGTACGTACCACACAAGAGTGTGTTAAGACAGTGATGGCAAGTGTGTAAGCTTATGAACTATTAACGTAAGTCGAGTGACGAGTAATTAAAGTCCATATCATAAATTAATATTGTCAATTTCTTAGATAATTTCAGTAAAGTGTCAATGAGAAAGAGCTACTTTCAAGTTAAGTATCGAGGAGCTGAAAGAGTTGAAATTGCACTGAACTCGTCTACATAAAACATTTCTTTCAATACAAACCAAATACTACCAATAATTTCAAGCTTTGATCACCTTGCAAAATTGACAAGAGACGACCAAAGCTTCCAACAATCACTATACGGGGTTTCAGCTCAGAACAGTGTTGCAACAAGGAAGTCCCTGTTTCGATGATAAATAATGCTTATCTACTATCCTTATGCAGGTAAAGAAATTGCCTACCATCTACGGCGATTTTATGTGATGTCCAAAGGGTAGACATGTGCATTCAAGATGACACAAGCGTTCCCAAGCTTTTTTTTTCAAAGCGAACCTCTGTCTATTCGGAGCTCAGGTCTATAAGGAGCGGTTAATCCAGCTCCCCGCCCTTGAAGTGATATCGTAAGGGTCTGGTCCTCCAGGTTGGGAGTCGTGCCGTGCGTCGGGGTGAGTTCCCGGCCACGTAAAGCTATTTTAGTTGCGAAGCAACAACAAGGCTCGGATACGGACGGATTTACTGTTGACGACCATTGCAAATTAAATAAGGACCACGAACTTCGGATCTGCACGTGGAATGTTCTGTCTTTCAATAGACCACGTGCAGCCGAACATTTAGCGGAGGCCCTAGACTTCTACAAAGCAGACATCAACGCCATTCAAGAAGTGCGATGGGATGGGCCGGGCAAAATAAACTGAGAGACTGCGATATCTACTACGGTGACTGTTACCGACCACAAGGGCAGCGTCTTTTTGGATGTGGATTTGTTGTAAGAGGCAGACTTAGGCAAGAAGTTTTGAATTTGAACTATGTGAACGAACGCCTCACGACAATTCGCATCAAGGCTAAGTTCGCCAACATCAGCCTGATATGCACGCATGCCCCCACAGAGGAGAAAGATGAAGACACCAAGGACGAATTCTACGAGCTCCTGGACAAGACATATGAGCAATGCCCAAGCTATGACATTATAATTGTCTTGGGTGATTTTAATGCCAAATTAGGAAGAGCAGACGTCTTTGGTGGCACAATTGGAAGATATAGCCTGCACGACACCACCTCCAAAAACGGGCTCAGGCTAATCGACTTTGCTGCGGGGCGAAACGTTGTGGTAGCTCGTACGCAGTTCCCACATCTCGATATACACAAAGGGAC
Source organism: Dasysyrphus tricinctus (assembly GCA_963921185.1). Classification (NCBI taxonomy): domain Eukaryota; kingdom Metazoa; phylum Arthropoda; class Insecta; order Diptera; family Syrphidae; genus Dasysyrphus; species Dasysyrphus tricinctus. The sequence continues at coordinate 79,712,628 of OY992530.1, read as the reverse complement.
ATGGCGAATTCTTGGTCTATCAACCGCCGACCAGATTGATCACATTGCGATCGACGCAAGGCACTCCTCCAGTATCAAGGATGTCCGAAAGTTCCGTGGATCCAACGTTGACTCGGACCACCACCTCGTTGTAGCCAAGGTAATGTTATGGATATCCAGACCAAAGTCAAAACAGGGAAATACTGTAAGGAAGTTTAACGTTGGACGGCTACAGTCACAAGAAATCGCCAGGTCTTTTTCCGATCGAGTCTCTCGCACCCTCTTAAATAGTCCTATGCCACCAACTGCAAGTATCGAGAACCAGTGGAAGAATTGCCAGGAAGCCATCAGAGATGCCGCCTCTGACGTGCTGGGCTTTGCACGACCACTACAGCGAAACCCCTGATTCGACGAAGAATGCCGGCAAGTACATGCAGCCAAAGCGGCGCTGCATAAAAGGACCAGAGCTGCCCCCGAGCTCTACGAGCAGAAGAGGAGAGAGGAACACAAGCTTCTAAGAAGGAAAAAGAAAGAGCATGAGAAGCGTGTGATCGAGGAAATAGGGGGATGCCATTGCAGGAATGAAGTTCGGAAGTTTTACCAAAAGGTAAAGAGAACAATAATTCAACAAGCCCAATCCTTAATGCTAAGTCTTCTACTTGGCTGATTTATTTCAGTAGTATATAGAATTTGTATTATAAAACCTTCTTATATATAAACTATGCCTGGCCCCGGGCAAAAAAACTTCCAGCTTAATGATTAGGAATTCTAATCTTGTTGGATATAGTTTACAGTGGATTTTCGTTGAAAAATTCATGTAAGTTGAACTGAACTTAAAACAAATTGCGTCTGACAAAGCCCTCACTATGTCACTGATGAGTTCAAGTGAGTAAGCCGAACGAAACGCCAATTTGTAGGACTAAAGGCCATAAAAAGCTATTTTAAATCAATAATTCAACAAGTCCAATCCTTAATGCTAAGTCTTCTACTTGGCTGATTTATTTCAGTAGTATATAGAATTTGTATTATAAAACCTTCTAATTTATAGGTAAAGAGAACCTCTCAGGGTTACAAGGCCCGGACCGAAGCCTGCATGGATGATCAAGGGAACATCGTTGTGGAATCGCAGTCGGTGCTGAGGATATGGGAAAATCATTTCTGCAAATTGTATAACGGCGATGACGAACCGAATTCCGCTACCATGCAGATTGCACCATTCAACCTGGCCGACGTAGGCCAACAATTCCATCCATATCCGATCTCGATGAAGTAAAGATAGCTATATCTAAACTTAAGTCCAATAAAGTTGCTGGAGCTGATGGCCTTGCGGCTGAGCTATTCAAAGTGGCTGGCGATGAATTGGTTAGGAGTATGCACCAGCTCATCTGAAAAATATGATCGGAGGAAAGCATGCCCGATGAATGGAACCCCAGCATTGTTGCCCCGATCCTCAAGAAAGGCGATCCTCTGGACTGCACCAACTATGTACATTCGCATAGGTCTTCTTAATATCGCCTACATGATCTTCTCTGCCGTACTTTGTGAACGCCTGAACCCTGAAGTCATTCGTCAACAACCTGATAGGTCCATATCAGTGTGCCTTTAGGCCAGGGAAGTCCACCATCGACCAAATATTCGCACTACGGCAGATCTTGGAGAAAACCTAGGAGTTTCAAATCGATACCCACCACCTTTTTCTCGATTTCAAGGCCGCGTATGACAGCATCTATAGAGACGAGCTATAAAGAGCAATATCTAGTTTTGGCATCCCTGCCAAACTCGTCCGTTTGTGCAGGATAACGATGGAGAATGCACGCTGCTCCATCAAGGTCGGCAAAGACCTCACCGACACCTTTGATGTCAAAAAAGGTTTTAGGCAAGGCGACGACGCGCTGTCATGTGACTTCTTCATCATCGTTCTTGAAAGAATACCCAAGCAACACAAAATCTCTATAAGAGTTCTTGAAATAAAATTATCAGCTCTTAATGGCATCTTAGTTCAGTCTTCTTGATTCCATTGCACTTAATAAGCACTTTATGAATTCTTAAAAAGATAATTTAAAGCCAATACTTAAAAATACATCTTAAAGACATCTTACAGACCTCTTTTTCAAGTTATTTTTTCATATCTCTTTATGAAATTTCTTCAAAACCTCTTTAACTCCTTTAAAATAAGAGTATTTTAAGAGTTTACTAGCGTGCTCTCTCAAAGACACCTTGAAGAGGTCTTCCAGATATCTTTAAAGACATTGTTGCACTGATTTCTTATCTGTCAACTTGAAGTTATGTTTCTGTATAGTGAAATGAAATCCCACTATAAGAAGTTACTTATATCTTTTAAAAATGTTGAATTCAAGAAACTGTAGGGATAAATGGAAAGAAATAAACTGCCATTAATTTATTCTTGGAAGCAAACTAAGTTCAATCATATTTCCTACACCATAATCTGATCAGTTTATAAAGTTCCTCTTGTCTTGCTATGCACTTGTTGAACAATGAACACAGTTGTTGCCATTGATACTGGTTTGACATTTCGTTTTGTTAAGACCTAAAAAGTAATTAATGATCACTTAATGGTGTCTTATTAAGAAGTTATTAAGCGTGATTTGACTCTGGGGAAGAGTGACTATATCCAAGACGTTTTTAAGAGTTTTTTAAGAACTTTTTAAAACATTTTGAGATTTGGAAAGAATATTAATTTATTTATGTATATTTTTTACAGGGTGTCATTAACATTAAAAAATGAAAATATTTTTATTTAAATGTTTAATTGATATTTGTGTAGTTTTGGTTTGTTTGTCTATCTGCTACATGTTAGGTTATATTTAGAGACCAAATGGCTACATTGTTGTTATAAGCCGCATTTTATAAAACTTTTTGTTCAGATCTGTATAATAGAAAAAGCGTTTATAATATGTAAATAAAACTTTGAAAATTTTGCGAAACTCAGAAGGGTGGAAATAGCTTTAATTTTGATGTGATGTGTAATCAAAACGACTTTCCTCTGTGCAACGTTACGGAGTATAGCTCGTTACGTAGCACGTATTCTCAGAATTCTGATTTGACATTTTGACACCTGTCAAACTAAAAGTGTTCTAGTGGACCCAGAACGTAAGGCGAGACATTAGGTAATATCCACCCCCTAAATCGATAAGCGTACTCCGTTTTTCGAATCAGCCTTACCAAAACTTTTGTCACATTTTGACACCTGTCAAACTAAAAGTAGATATTTAGCGGACCCCAAAGTTCGGGTGTGATACTAGGTAATATCCACCTCCTTAATCGATTGGCGTACTCCGCTTTTCGATCCGCCGTATCAACAGTTTTGGCACATTTTGATACCTGCCAAATTAAAAATATTCTAGTAGACCCAGAACGTCAGACGTGACCTTAGTAAGTAATATTCACATCCTTAATCAATTGGTGTACTCTGTTTCTCAATCCGCCGTACTAAAATTCTCAACTGCAAATTTTCGGGTTTCCACAGGAGCTGGCCGTGACAGCAGGTAAGAACAAACGTTGATGTTTGCACATATTAACCATGAGTTCCAGCACTCTCTTTTTTGTTTGACTTATGTAAATAATAAAATGCAGCTTTAAAAACAAACAAAATAAATAATTGCGTAACTATTTAAAAAGAGGCTCCCTGTCGCTTACACGTCATATTTATTGATTTCAATTTCTAAAACTATTTTGTATAAAATATAATAAATGACAATTTGGGCTTGAATAACCGCAGATTCGTTTCATAATTTTGTGTAGAACTCTTAAAATAACATAATAACCCAACAAAATGCAATTAACATTTTTTTTACTTCAGTAACGAGTTTTTTTGTCTAGAAAGAAAATGAAAAAAAAAATGTAAATATCTTTATTTTTTTAAGCGCGTGAATTTTTAGGGGGGTAGTATCTATGACTTTAAAGTAAATAATGATCGCGCATGTCGAAACACATTCTAGATATGCTTCACAAAATATGTTAACTGTCATCATATTAAAATAACTAACTTGGCCGAGCTTCTTATAAATGAAATTAAAACAATTCCTTATGTTTTCACCACTCATCTTAAGTTTCATTCCATTTCATTAAACTTAAACTTAGTTTTTTTTCTCGCTTCTTCAGTCCGCGTTTACTTTTAAAGAGATTTTAAAGACCTTTTTAAGAGGATTTCAAGATCTATTGAAAACCCTTTTAAAATATCTGGAATACGTCATCAATACATCAACAAAAGAAGTCCTCTTTATAAGCACTTACGAAGACATTAATTAGAACTCTTCACTTCATACAATTGGCTCCGCCCCTTTGGGCCTTTTTGGGTCTTAGAGAAATCTTTTAGTTATCTTGCAGTGTTGAATGCTGTTTATTTAAGAATTCTGAAAGATATCTGTAAGAGGAGAATGTGTTGCTTGGGTAGTGCAAAACTCTCACGTCAACACTAGAAGCACAATCTTTCAAAAGCCCGTCCAATTACTCGCTTACGCTGACGAAATTGACATAATCGGACGAACAAAGCGTGATGTCAGTGTTACTTTTGTGAGTATTGAGAAGGAAGCCAAGAAGATGGGCTTAACGGTGAATGAAAGCAAAACGAAATATATGCTGTCAACAAGAAAGGACACCCAACACCGACGTCTAGGACGGAACGTCACTATAGACAGCTTTAATTTTGAGGTGCTCAGAGCCTTTGTCTACCTAGGATCCGCTATAAATTCAGCGAACGATACCGGTGCTGAGATCAAACGAAGAATTACTCTTGCCAATCGCTGTTTCTTTGGGCTAAGAAGGCAATTGAGAAGCAAAGTCCTCTCTCGAGCAACTTAACTGTCCCTATATAAGACGCTTATCATCCCGGTCTTGATGTATGGTGCAGACTGCAGAGGCTTGGACGCTGTTAACGGTGGATGAGAACGCGTTAGGCGGTTTCGAGAGGAAAATTTACGGGTGATTTTTGGTACCGTCTGCATAGATGGAGAATGGAGAAGAAGATACAACAAGGAATTGTACGGGCTGAATAGTGACACCGAACTAGCCACAAAAGTGAATATCCAACGACTGAGATGGCTGGGTCACCTAGAGCGAATGCACACCAATGCTCCCGCCCGGAAAGTCTTTGAATCCAACCCCGTGGGACAACGAAGTAGAGGTGGACAGCGTAAAAGGTGGCGCACGCAAGTGGAAGAGGACCTCAACAAACTTGGCGTGCGAAACTGAAGACAGCTAGCTAGAAACCGAGCCGGCTGGAAGAAGCTTGTTGGTTGAGGCCCTGGTCCACCCCGGACTGTAGCGCCACCATACTTAAGTAAGTAAGTAAGTCTGGCCAGCATCGTTTCTTAAAGAAGTACGGACTAATTATTCCACCAACCCATAAAGCACACCAAACAGTCTGTTTTTGTGGATGTAACGGTGTCTTAACATGCACTTAAAGATTACCATCACTCTAAATTCGGTTTATTGACATCCATTCAACCAAAAGTGAGCTTCATCGCTAATCAAAATTCGTGCGATACGTACATATATTTCGAACAGAACCATGATTTTCAAAATAAATTTTCCCAATTTGGAAGCGTTTTGCAGGCGTCAGTCTATTCATGTTGAAGTGCCAAACCAAACTAAAAATAAATCACTCGACAGCTGACAAAATGGCCGCCACTTAAAATAGTGTTGCCAACTTGAAAAAAACACCCTCTACAAGTTATAACCCTATTTGCTTTTGGTTATTTTAAACTGACGATGGCTCCAAGACTATTATAAAAATGTATAGGTATCATATTTTTCACGCTAAAATGAATAAACTTAACCTCTCTTACGCTCATTTGATCGTGGTAACTTACCCCTAAATTATTGTGAAGAAAAAAACGCACAACATGACGGTGAACACTAGGTAAATGTCAATAATTGCACTTATGATAGGTATGAGGCCACGCACTATGTTCGTACGCCACATGTTTTATTTCCTTCCTCGAGTACCTCTACCTATGTAGTAATTTTCTGCACTTGCACCTTGCAGCATTGCAAAAAAAAAACAAAACCCCCCCAACAGAATGTGATATAAGTGCGTAACAATTTGTCAGCTTATAGCGTATATCGTATAGCGTATATGTTATACCTCGGTCATTTTCAAAATTGCGTGCAATCCAGCGACTTGTTTGAGCAAAAGAGTTTAAGTAGAACAACAAATATTTACATAGCAAATTATTAGGACAACCTGATCCGTGCCGGGTGGGAATAAATACAAAAACAAAAGTAGGAATGTCTTGGAGTTGAACCTACGGCTACTAAAATCTAAATACTGGACCAAGCCATGGAAAAAATAAAATACCCGTAACACGCAATTTTGAAAATTGGATGCAAAAGTATCGCGTTCCTTCAGCAGCGCATATATAGAAGTGAAGTAAAGAAGTTGCTGCTGAACACCTCTGCCAACATAATACCAATACCAAGTGTCCAGCTGGAACAATCGTCGTCGCAGTCTTCGTCGTAATCGTCCTCGTCGTCATCATCATCACCTTCTCCATTGCCATCACCTTCATATACATACATAGTTGGCTTAGGAGTTCAAATTCGGGCTGAGACTGGAAGAGTGGAACTCGGTGTAAGGAATGCGTTTCTAGAGCGTATAAATGTTTAGCTAAGAAAACAACACGCCGGAGAAAATTGTGCCTTTTTGCATTTTTCTTAGATCGTTCAAATTGATTGCGAGTTGTATGCAAATATTGGGTTCTCCTTCTCCTTTGGCTTCAACTTCAGTTTCGGTGAATTTAGTGGACGGCCACCGCAGCAGCATTGCTGTTGCGGTCAGCGTGTTGGGGGTAGCCCATGAGTCCTGGATTTGCCTTGTGCTTCCACTGCAAGGGGTGTGAGAATGAGAAATTACAATTTTAATTTATTAGCCGCTGATATGAACTAGTTTTTGTTGCCCCCTTTGGGCGGCCCGCAGTCGTATTTTAAAGTGTTTTGACAGAAAATGACTCAAATTAATGGCTTAAATCGGTTTTGGGCGGTCAGTTTTTTCCTTTCTTTTTCTTATTCTTCATTTTTTTCTTTGGTAACACTAAATATTGGTTTGGAAGAAGAAAACTATACAAGCTACCATGAGACAATGTTAATGTATAAAAATATTTGAATATTATTTTGAGTTACGATTTTGTACGGCATCCTCCTTAATGAAGCTCTAATTTATTGAAGATAAGCAAAAAGTTTATCATTCTTGGATTTTTAACAGATGTAATTAAAAATTGGTTGCGGGAAGAGATTCAATATAAAGATAAATGATTCCAGCCCCTTACTTTTTCGGAAAACTCTTTGAAGCTAAACCGACTTGTGAGGTAATTTATGGTTTCAATCGATTTATTTTATTTACAAACCTAAACAAGTTATCGGTGAAAGTTCGTGTTTTTCAAGGTTTGTTTTTAAAACTTGGGATAAGCTGAGGGGTCCTATTTTTTTAATCGACAAGTTGGAAAAGAGAGAAGCTTTCTATGAGTGGTCGAGCTCTTTACATCCGCTTCTAAGTATGTGTACCTCAACTGGTCTAACGAACATAGCCATTTTTAATATTTTTTTTTATCAAAGAAGTCTTAACTCTTTTTCATGTTACAAAAAATAAAAAGAAAAATATTCAAATTGAATAACAAGCTACATACGACTTTCTGGCAGCAAATTATCATTCAATGCTGTCGTGCATGAAACAATACGATGACAGTTAAGACAGTACCATCCTCCAGGCAAGTCGTATTGTCCTTTCATTTCCATTCCATTTGGATTTATACAACTGATGCCCAACTTTGCCCTCCAGCTACTGTATATGTACTTCCAGATGAAATTCTCTTCTTTTCAATTACAGTCCCATTGGCACAATTGCCATAAACTCCAATATATCCATATACCTATAGATATATTTAAGAGAGTATAACAAATCATGCAGAAAATAAGTCTCAGAAGCCTCCACCTCCTTCTATATCTTATTATTGCCAAAACCGAAATGTAAAGGTATACCTCTTCGTATATTCGAATTTTCTTCTTGTCTTTTCTGCTATATAATTTAGTTTTTGGATAAATGTGTGAACGCTTTTGTATCACTCTGTTATTATTTCCCAAATTGATCTGTACATAATTGGCTATTTTAGGCACCCTGCTATTTTCATAGTGTATGCATGCGGCTTTGCCCAGATTCAGATTCAAATTCAAAAGGCAGAGATATACTTTATAGTCAGCAGAGAGAGAGAGATCATTCAAAGAAGACCGCGCAAGCTATGTATAGTATATATTCTTGAAATGGTATTACCATCCAATTATGTTCATCAAATTCGACACCAACAAAACAAAGGTAATCTTAACCACAGAGAAAAATACAGTGGGGGGCAAAAAAAAAATATTTTAAATAGTTTTTTTTTTTCTTTTTTTCGTTTTAAACTGTTTCTAAACCTTCATACTTGAAACAGATGTGACAGCATTGTTAATTTTAAAATTTGACTTAGTGTTTTTCCAAAGTGCCAAAAATAGCGCATGACCTTGAACAATAATCTAAAAATTCATTAAAAAAATACTATGGCTGACCAATTACTAAAACAAGCTGACCTTTTATAAAGTTCTTAAGGCCTTTTTGACGGTATCAAATTTTTGCAAATTTCCCATATATGAGGTGCCAAAAATCGCCATGACCTTGAAATTTTTAAAAATTCATTAAAAAAATCTATACCTGACCAATTACTGAAAAAAACTGACCTTTTACAACCGTGAAGAGGCCTTTCAAATTGCATACTTTTTTTTTAAATTACCCAAATGAGGTGCCAAAAGTGTTTTTTGTGACCTTGAAACGAACTTCAAAAATGCATTGAAAAAAATCTATGGCTGACCAATAAATGAAAATAGTTGACCTTTTATCACGATCTAGAAATCTTTCGGATGGTATACATTTTTGGCTCAAATTTCCCTTAAATGAGGTGCCAAAAATCGCGCCTGACCTTAAGCGACCTTGAGAAAGTTTAAGTTTTGATTATTAGTTATCTAGGGCTGACCAATTTCTGGGACCACTTGACCTTTTCTGACCATTTACTGACCAATTAGATGACATTTTTTTTATCAAATTTCCCTCATATGAGGTGCCAAAGGTCCAAAGCCGATCTATTGGACTTAAAAACTAACAGCTAACTTACTTTACTTACTCACAATATTGTATTTGTAATGAAGTGCAAAGTGTACGTTAATCGAAACTTTTTAAATTTTCTAATACATACATAGATAGCATGGAATACAAAATTAGAAAATTCTTTGCGTTCAGCTGAATATTAAAATTCAAGAATTATTAATTCGATTCAACTGAAGATTACACTTCCATTCTGGGTTGGCTACAAAATATCCTTTGATCCAAGTTAAATTAAATATAAAACAAAAATTCTTAATTTATTTTTCTTTATTTTTTTTTTAGTAAAAACTTATTTTTAACTATACATACATAAAATAAAGTCGTCACTTAACTTTCAAACATTTTTCAAGAACTTGCTTGTTCACTTTATCTTGGCTTCTCGGAAAATGCTCGTATGCTTTTGATGAAATTTTAAAAGCTTATTCATATGAAAACAGAAATAATTAAAAAAGTTATATTTGGTTTGGTTTAAGTTTTGTCGAGTGCCACGCCCACTTTTATCATAAGCGTTTTTATTGGTAACTTATGGATAGCGCAGCAATGCAAGGCAGAATAAAACGTATATTCACTTTATATTTCCACTCTTAATTGAAATCTCAAAGCTGGTATCTGTGGCATTAAAATTGTTAAAAATAGCTGTTATTGAAAAAAATTAATATTTGAAAATAAAAATGCACCTTGGTTTCACTGTTTGGCCCTTTTCCACAGGTCCGTCAAGATAGCACCTAACTTGCATATAACTAATGCATCTTATTTCAAGGTCAAGTTATGAAGCATCTGAAATAATAATAATGTAAGAGCATTTTTGCACCTCTAATCACTCTGGCATTATTAGATTTTGAAATCTTCGTTATGGCGGTGCTCTTATGAAAAAAGTGTATTCATAAAAAGTGCGAATTGGTTGAAGTAGAAAAGTGAAATATGACTTCGCAACCTACTCGACAGCAATTGAAGTCCTGTGTTTTAACTTTTTGGATAAAGGTCGTATTTGCAATTCTGCATCCTATTTCAGGGTCATCCGAATTAAGAGTGTTCCGAACTGAACAAAGCCAGTCATTTGCAAACTTTTTTTTTGCATATATAACGTCGGCTTAGAGTGAAAAGCAGCTAACTCCTATTTTGCATTTTTTACAAACAATTATTTAAATAAAAATGTTCACATTATTTGAATGAAACCAAAATTACGTTTATTATTTTTCAGCATTCGTTTTTGCTAAATTCGCTGAAATTGAAAATACTTGATGGATTTTTGTATTTTTAAGCAATTTTTGAAGTGGTCTATAATCACAAAAAAAAAAAATGTGGAGTTAGCCGCCTTACACTCTTAGCCGACTATAAGACCGTTTTTTTCACTTTCATCAGATACTTTGTTTTATAAAACTTTGCATTTTTACTAATTGGTCACTAGTAGGCGTATTATTGTATTTAACAAAAATTTTTCTAAAAGTAACTGATTTTAACTTCTAAATTTACATAAATTTTCTGTCAAAAAGTGCATTTTTAGAATTAAAAATTTCAATATCAAATGATACAAATATGATTACATAATAAATGAAAATCATGAAAAATATATTGAATTTATATCCACTGCAAAAAAATTTGTCACAAAAATACCGTTAGGTATAAAAAATGGATTGTCAAAAATGGTTTTGTTCAAAATTCACAAGCATTTTTATTTTGCATTATTAAAATTTTTATTAGGTACAAAATTAAAAATTTTCTCAAATAGCGGCATAATAAAAATATGGAATTTTACGTTATTAGACATTTTTTTGCAAAAAATGCTATAGTGTAGGCTACATTTGCTTTGAAAAACAGCCATTTTAGCCATTTTCTCGATTTCTTAGAGGTTTTTACCAAAATCTAGAGCACAAAATTAAATTTTTTTTCCAATGATGGCATAGAGAATAAGTTTATCTGTCCATAAACAGCTTAATCGCTTTGATCGGACAAGTACACGCTTCGCAATCTCATTCATGAAATCACCATTTCAGTCCGGAACACTCTTAAGTGCTGCATTGATATTGCAGCACTTCATTAGCCCCTAAGTAGAACGTAATTTATGCATCATAAAGGACGGTCCACATTATGCCGATCAACATTGTTGGTTAACATTGTCGATCAACATGCTAGTGTGTACGTGAAAAACTTCGTAGCAAACATTTGTGTGGTTTGGAATTTTCTGATCGATGCGTCAGTACGCAACCGAAGGGTTACGTACGAATGACCGACAAAAAAAATGTCGACTGGTTAGAATGTCGACTTTTATCGACTTTTCTGTAAATTAAAATACCGACTTTGTTTTTACCGACTTATTAAAATGTCGACAGTTTGAAATGTCGATTTGACAAAAAGTCCACTGCCCTGATAGAAGTCGAGAAAAATATCGACTTGTCGATATTTTCCCATACAGAAAAGTCGATATGAAATATGAATCGACATTTTAACCAGTCGACATTTTGACCTGTCGATATTTTGTCTGTCGGTCATTTGAAAGTTACCCAAAGAACAACACTCTGCCTAAAATGTTTGCCCGGGATAACTACATATAAACTCATGGTTCATAAATTCTTGTCTGATTTTTTAATAGGAACTTAACAGTTTTTTGATGCTGTGGAAAATTTAAGACTATGTTCATAAAAAAAGTTTTTATGTATGTATTTGATTCTTATAATAATGAACTTATGCAGGAAGTTATTAATTTTATATTACCTTTTGTTTAGCTTCAAGAAACTTCAATAAAACGCATTTTGTTTGCCTACCTACATTTTCCAAGTTTTAACTGCCTCATGTTCTGGATGGTTTATTATTATCTTAATATTAAAACACATTACAGTACCTGAAGAAGAGGCAATTAAGACGTTGAAATATATAGGCAACAAACATTAAATTACAAAAAATGCGATTTATTGAACTATGACAACGCAATATTAGATAATAATGATCAGATCATAGTTTAGGGAATGATGTTTACAAGCGCGCGCTTGTAAACATCATTCCCTAAACTATGATCTGATCAAAATGTCGACTTTCAAAATGTCGACTTTTAAAATGCCGACTGTTGAAATCTCGATTCATAAAATATCGATCACTGTCGACATTTTGAGAATCGACATTTTGAAAAATCGACATTTTAAAAAGTCGATCAAATTTGTGTCTATATTTTGATCTGTCGGTCTTTTAACCAGTCGAGATTTTTTCTGTCGAGATTTTAAAAGTCGATCTTATGGAGTCGATATTTTAAAAGTCGACATATCGTACCCAATCCGCAACCGAAGGGTTCAGGGTTCGAATCCTGGTGGTTCCCAACTTTTTTTTATTTTTTCTTGTGAACAATAAAGTTAAAACGATATTATTAACATTAAATACTTATTCACACAATATATTGCATTTTTCATCTAGTAAAAATGTGATTAACAACGCACAAAATCAATAAATTATGTTCATGAAATTAAAACCCTTCAAATGTTTTTAATAAAATGAGATTTGTTGAACAACTTTGTCGATTGCTATCCATTTGAATCGGGTTACGTTCGGGTCAACAAATGTTGAATGGCTTTGTCGATCAACACGTCTACACTTACTCAACACTGTTGATCAACGATGTTGATCTACACGATTCGACATAATGTGGACGCGCCTTAAGATTTCAAAATTTCGTTTGTGGTGGTGCTGTTTTTAAAGGAGTGCATTCGTGAAAATTGTTATTTGGCCCTTTAAGGGCTAATGGGTTGAAGTAGAAAATTGAAATATAACTTTTTGTAACCTACTCGACAGCACTTTAATTATGGCGTTTCAACTTTTTGGATAAAGGCCGTATGTAAGAAGTCTACATTTTTGTTTGTATTTCTGCATCCGATTTCAAGGTCATCCGAATTAAGTGCTGCGTTGATATTACAGCACTTAATTAGCACCTAAGTAGGACGTATTTCCTGCATCATTAGATTTTCGGATTTCGTTTGTGGCGCGCCACCTACCCCACATCACCACAAGTTCCACACAAGGTCCACAAGACTGTTTGACCATGAAGGGGTGGGAGTAAAAATTCAAGATGTACCTTTTTGAACAGAGCTCCGGGAGCCCTTAATTATGGCAACTTTTTTTTCTTTGTGGAGTTATTTTTAAGCGATTTAGGTTTTTTGGCTTAACTGTTAAGGTGCATTTCAAGGTCACTCGAATTAAGTGCTGCATTGATATTGCAGCACTTAATTAGCACCTAAGTAGGACGTATTTTCTGCATCATTAGATTTTCGAAATCTCTTGTGGCGGCGCTATCTTGACGTCAAGATAGCACCGCCACACGTTCCACAAGTTCCACAAGCCTTTTTGGAAATGAAAGAGTCGGAGTAAAAAGTTGATATGCACCTTTTTGAAAATTATTTGGAGAGACCTTTAATTTGAAACTACTTTTTGCAATATACAATAATTTTTAGGCATTTTAAGTTTTTGTAGTGCACTTTTCAGATGCATTTCAAGTTTAAGATTGCAGCACTTAATTAGCACCTAAGTAGGCTGCGACTTTTGCATCATTAGATTTTTGGATTTCTTTTGTGGCGGTGCTATCTTGACGTCAAGTTAGCACCGCCACAGGTTTGAGGGGGAAGGGAATTAAGTGCTCAGCTAAGATTGCAGCACTAAATTAGCACCTAACTAGCACCTAACTATTGCATCATTAGATTTTTGAATTTCCGTTGTGGCGGTGCTATCTTGACGGACCTCTTTTCCCCGATGTTGTATCCTAATTTGCTTACTGTAATCGAAAACAAACAAATGACATACCTTCCTATATCTAATTCAATAATTGGGCACGTTCCGCTGGCTATTCTCAGTTATCCGGATAGCTTTGTGTTGTTGTAATCCCTTGTTAAAAACAGCTGATAACAGCTGACGCAACAACAAATCAAGTTATCTCAAAATTTTTAGGATAGCTAGATAGCATAGCGAATAAACATTGGAACGCGAGGATTTGTAAACGTTAAGGGATGTGTTGGAAAAGTATTGCTTTTTGTGTGTCAAGTTGAATAAAGGGCTATGCACATGAGAACGACCAACGAATGTCGAATAAACGAACAAATCGAGATTTAAAACATTTAGAAACCTAAATTCTTCAAAAGGTAGAAATCTATTTAAAGCTAATTTTGAGGTCCTAAAATTTGCATTTTTATTGCTAAAATAAAAGAAATGTGAGTTAACAAATGGTTCGTCACGAATTACAATCTCAAAAGGCAAATAGATGGTTATTCGTTTATGCGGCTTGTTTTCTTCTTTAGTTTTACTAAATTTACGAATATTATGGCAATAACATTGTTATCATTTACATGATACCTTATGTCATTAATGACGTGTAAGTGAAAGAATTTATTACAGTTTGTTTAAATGCAGTATTACAAGAAAATAAATAAACCTCAAATATGTGTGCATAACTCCTTTTTAAAACTGCTGTTTTAATAGCAGTTTAATGGAAAAATTGAACGTAAGTTGCACTTGTCATCTTTTAAGACGAAAATAATGGAGGTTTTAGGACCATTTACACAATGAATCCATTATGTAAATGGTAAGAAAGTGGAAGAAATTATAACAGTTTTGGTATGGCCAGTTGTTGAAAATTAATTCAAATTTTAATCCGTGGTTCAGCAATTATAAATCACCGATTTTGGCGAGTTAAATGATGTTCTGATAACTTAAATCTAGAATTAGTGTTTCCGTTGGGAATGACATTACTTGGGGGAAGAGTGGCATGATGGTTAGTGCTTAGAACTGTCATGCCGAAGGTGTGGGTTCGATTCCCAGCCGTGCCACCTAAAAACAGAAATGTTTTATCCAAGGTACTGCCTCTTGTGAGGAACTGACAAATCCTCCAAGGGTATATACTTGTCATGAATAAGTGCTACTCATTTAGCCGTTCGGACTCGGCATAAAACTGTAGGTGCCCTCCACTCCTGCCAACAACACGCACACAGGGATGGTTGTGAGTTGTAAGTCACTAGGCCTTTGTTCTCCACGAGCTGTTGCGCCACCCAATTAATGTATATATGTATGTCATTTTTCCTGAAACTACATCAACCTTCATTTTACTTCTTTTATATTTTTAAAGTTCGCTAGATTGGGAAGATTGAGTCCGACAATTGGGCAGTTTCTTGGTAAGAGAAGTGGTGGTGAGGGATGTAGTGAAACATGAAAAAAACATAAACATTAGACTTATGAGTCTCGTTTGTTGTTGTTTCAATGTACACAATGACACTTACGAGTCCGGACTCAATCTTTCTAATCTAAACAGGGCCTTTTTCCTTAAAGTAAGCAAAATGCATGGCTATTCAATTTCAGAATCGATTAATTTTGACAGTTTATACTTGAATGCAACATGCCAACGAGTCAAAGCAATCAATATTTACATTGACCGTCTAATCGTATCTTTATTTTCCAGGCTACTAAATTTCGAA
Organism: Dasysyrphus tricinctus; assembly: GCA_963921185.1. NCBI lineage: Eukaryota > Metazoa > Arthropoda > Insecta > Diptera > Syrphidae > Dasysyrphus > Dasysyrphus tricinctus. Next base: position 79,697,064 of record OY992530.1, on the reverse strand, counting down.
TAGTTAGACCAAAGCATATTGATAAAAAAACAAACACATCCTTTCAATGATCAAGGTCTGGCAGCCTTCACGTAAGAAATTTTTGTCTTCTACCCCATTGTGTTGTTCCATTTCAAATGTTTCGAAAATCTTATCTGCACTATTTTTTACTGACTAATTTATCCACACCATTGATTGTTGTTGTTAACTATGTTAACCTTTTGCTACGCTGCCTATATGCTTACCAATAAAAAACGCCTTATTTATTAGTTTCACCAACGATTTGGATGAAATTTTCAGAGTTTCTTTGTATGATTCAGTAAAGAATTTAGAACATGATTTTAGTAAATTTCGCCTTTGGCCAAGCCCACTTTTTTTTATTCTTAGATACAAATTTATCGAGTTAGGGTTAGTTATAGCGATCAGAAAAACGCATCAGGAAACAATATTTTCAAATGAAATATTTACTACGTTTTCAATGGATTTGAAAATAAATGCTATACGAATCAATGACAAAACACTCAAAGAATTTTTTGTGCAAATAAAATTTTCAATTGAACAATTATTTTTCTAAAAAAATGTATTTTAACTTTTTTCCTGATGCAAATTAATTTTTCGTATCAGGAAAATAGTTAAAATATTTTTTTTTTCTTAAATTACCGTTAAATTGAAAATTTCACAAAAAATTCATTAAGTGTTATATCATTGATTCGTGTAGCATTTGTGTTTCAAAGCCATTGAAAACATAATACCTAAATATTCCATTTATAAAAAATGTTTCCTGATGCGTTTTCCTGATCGCTGTAACTGGCCCCTAAGATGACATTTCGTTATTAAGAGGAAACAAGATAAAAACCGCCTACTACCACTCCCACTTTAATTATTTTAAAGTTTCTCGGAACCAGCTTTAATGATTGAACTAAATTTCCAAATCAAGTTTGAGTTAGAAAAATAAATTGAAAAATATTTTATAAATACGCTACCAGTTCCACTTTTCTCACTACTTAACATCTCTGAGACGGCTCAAACTATTTAAATAACATTTTCTTATTATGTTCTTAAAAATTGAAAAAACTTAGAAAGTGGGTCGTGGGTGTAGTAAAAATGTAAAAATCACACACCGAAACGCCCACTTTTAGTATTTTAAGGTTTCTCGAAATTGGCTCTAACGATTTATATGGAATGCCAAGCCAACTTTTTTGGTTTCAGGGAGGAAAACAGCCATATATATTCTATTTCTACGTTCGCAGGAGGAAGTGGAGGCTGTGGAGGCTGCTTTTCAGAAAGTGTACAAGGTACATGTATTCTTAAGATGGTTTATTGACCAATTTGGAATATATAAGATGAGTGGAAGTGATTAATAAAATCTTTCCTTCGGCTTTTTTGGTTACTGTGTATTTTGGCAATGAAACAAGAGCTACATATGCTTTCCTTACGTTTCGGCAGGGGTTGCTGCCTTCCTCAGGGGAACTTTACTAAGACAAAAAATACATTTGTTACAATAATTTAAAAAGCAATAACAATTAAAACAATAAGAAATGAAATGACATTTACGAAGATGAGATGAGAGCACAATAGACAGCAGAGATGTTTTGTGTGTCTTGTTGTGTTGTTGTTGTTATTAATTATATGTAATGTTTCAAGAGTGTAACGTTTTGATACATGTTTCTCTGTCTGTAAGATTTTAACACCTTCAAAATCCGGAAAGTGACCACTACGATGCTGTGGCAAGCCAGGGCTGTCTTTGCCGGATTTTTTGATTTGATATCTGATCTATGATTGGAGATGCGTTGGCGAAGAAATTGTCACCCACCATTGCGGACCTAGAACTAGATCACGTACTAGAGGAATGTTTCAATAAAATGAAAGAGAAAGCAACGTGTGTCGCAAAATATGTTGACGACATATTTGCAGTGATGGATAAACGGAATATCGAAAAAAGTGCTGCTTAGCCTCTACGGATTCCATCCGAAAATACAGTTCACTGTCGAAATGGAACTAACCAGTACTATAGCCTTTCTCTACGTTAAAATCCATCGAGAAAATGAGCATCTGGTGTTCGACTGATACCAAAAAAGGACAGCTTCGGGCAGATTAGACAATTTTCGTTCTAACCAAGCCGGACACATCATAATGAATACTGCCTCGAACCTCCTAAGCAAAGTTCTTGCACTGAGTGATGAACGATTCCACTATGCAAATGAGAAAAAAGTTACGAAAATCCTAACTGACAATGGCTATCCATCAGCGATAATCCGTAGTCTGCTTTTAAAGCATAAACGCAAAAATCCCCGTGAACCGAATAACGAACCGAACATTGGTTACTTCAAAAGTAAAGGTTAATGTTCCAAGGTTGACTGAGAACCAAAGAAGTCATCGGCAAAAATTTAACGAATGTTCGCTTGGTCTTTAAATTCAATAAAACCCTCAGTCATCTCTTCACAAAACTTAAAACAAAACCAGACAAAGACAAACAAACCGATGTCATCTACAAAATTGATTGCAATGGTTAACCAAATGAGCCATGCAACCTGTGCTACATTGGCACCACAAAGCAATTTGTTCGCCAACGCATCTCCAATCAGAGATCAGAGATCGAAAGCGGTCACTCTCTGGATTTTGAAGGTGTTCCGATTGGGGTCAAACTATTTTTTTTTTTACCAAATTGTGGCCCTATCTCAAAATAGCCAAAATGTCAGATACGTTTTTTCTTCTTAGCACGGCAGTGTAGTAAAATATGTTAAAATATTCGTTTACTTCTTCTCTTAGCAAAAAAAATAAAATGCACGACTGGATCGCACGTACTTGCTCTTATGTTCAAGTTGTGTGGGGCTTAAGAACTTTAAAAAATATTCAAGTAATTATAGATAAAGTATAAAAAGCATTAAAATCGTTCTTTTAATTGTATAAACAGCCTGATAAATAACTTAGAGCTCAAAAAAAAGTATGCCATTTGATTACTTGAACAAATATGAAAATATGCAAACAAAAATTAAAAATCGTTGGAGCCGTTTTCTTAAAAATTAATTTTGTATATATAAAATTTTTGTAACATTTTTCAAAAAAAAAATTTGGTACGCCAATTTTGAGTATATATTAATATACATTTAAAACTGAAATTTCAAAATTTTTCATCAACCCATTTTTGAAATATTGAATTTCGAAAAAAAAATTTTGAATCTTTTTTTAAAAATTAAAAATTTATTTTTTCAAAAATTTTGGTATGCAGTTTTATTTATATTCTAACAAAGCTTTTGTGCAAAAAATTCATTGAAATCGGATGAGTGGTTAATGAGGCAATCAAAAATCAAAAAAACCGTTATATGACAGGTACCGTTAATAAATGTTTTTGGTGATTTTTTTTCTAACTGAAATTTACACTATGTCTACAATAATACACTGTTTTTTTTTATCAAAATCGTTGGAGCCGTTTTTGAGATAAATAAGCTTTTCCTTAAAGGTTGTATGGCAAGTACCGTTATTTTTTAGCTAAAAAAAAATTTCAATTTCTCCTCTGGAGAGTTATAAAAAAACCTTAAGTTCAAAATTTGAAGAAAATCGCTTCAGTGGTTTAGGCTGTAGGTTGAGGTACATACAGACAGACAGACAGACAGACAGACAGAATTTTGCCACCCACTTTTTTCGTGTTCTCTATCATCGTTATTACATGTTTGATTGTTATCTCGAAATTTTTTTTTTGCACGAATCCAAAACTTGCCCTATAGTACCTATATCGCAAGTAAAAACATGTACATCTTAACACAAAAATCAGGCTTGATTATAAATGATTTTTACTATCTACGACAGTTGAACTACCTTCCTTTTTTGGAATAAAATCAAAAGCTTTTATTAAAATGGGACACTGTGGCGTATACGTACTATTTATAAATTGAGCAATTAACTTCCTACAAAATAATAAACTGTTTTAAAAATTTACTTTTTTGCCGAGGAACAAATTTGTTGACACAGTCACTTCTTATGTATTTTATTGGTTAAAACAGAATTTACGAATTAAAGGGATACGGCCCAGCTGTACAAATGTCCTTCGCTTATCCGGGAATTTTGTGCAAAATTTTTATTTGATTTTTTACTTGCGATATAGGTACTATAGGGCAAGTTTTGGATTCGTGCAAAAAAGAAATTTCGAGATATCAATCAAACATGACATTACGATGATAGAGAACACGAAAAAAGTGGGTGGCACAATTCTGTCTGTCTGTCTGTCTGTCTGTCTGTCTGTCTGTCTGTCTGTCTGTCCGTACCTCAACCTACAGCCTAAACCACTGAAGCGATTTTCTTCAAATTTTGAACTTAAGGTTTTTTTGTAACTCTCCAGAGGGGAAATTGAAATTTTTTTTTTAGCTCAAAAAATAACGGTACTTGCCATACAACCGTTAAGGAAAAGCTTATTTATCTCTAAAACGGCTCCAACGATTTTGATAAAAAAAAATCAGTGTATTATTGTAAATATAATATACCTTTTAGTAAGAAAAAAAATCACCAAAAACATTTATTAACGGTACCTGTCATATAACGGTTTTTTTGATTTTTGGTTTTCTCATTAACCGCTCATTCGATTTCAATAAAAATTTTTGCACAAAAGCTTTGTTAGAATATAAATAATACTGCATACAAAAATTTTTGAAAAAATAAATTTTGGATTTTTAAAAAAAGATTCAAAATTTTTTTTTGAAAATTCAATATTTCAAAAACGGGTTGATGAATTAATTTGAAATTTCAGTTTTAAATGTAAATTAATATATACTCAAAATTGGCATACCAAATTTTGTTTTGAAAAATGTTACAAAAATTTTATATATAAAAAATTAATTTTTAAGAAAACGGCTCCAACGATTTTAAATTTTTTTTTTGCATACATTGATATTTTTTTAAGTAATCAAATGGCATCCTTTTTTTTGCGCTCTAAGTTATTTATCAGGCTGTTTAAACAATTAAAAAACGATTTAAATGCTTTTTTATACTTTTTCTATAATTACTTGAATATTTTTTAAAGTTCTTAAGTTCCACACGACTTGAACATAAGAGCAAGTACGTGCGATCCAGTCGTGCATTTTATTTTTCTTTTATTTTGAGTTCAAAAATTAACTTTCTTCTCTGCAAATTGTCACTGCAAACTTCAGAAACATAAATGAAGAAAAACTGTGAACAGTGACAGACTTAAAACAACATAAAATGTGAAAAATTCCCACAAAAAATTCGTATTTCAAAGTAGTAGCTGTGTGTGGAAAAATTTAATAAACTTAAAGGCTTCGTTTATATATACGCAAAAGCCCTTGTTACGGCTCACGATAGCTTTTCTAATTAAATCATAAATTCTTAGCTTGGTTTTAGTAACGAAGTAGTGAGCGATTGAGTTTTTTTTGGTTTTTGACAATTACTAAAGGTTCTTTGAGTCAGTTGTTAAGTTAATTTTCAATAAGTTTATGTATTAAGAACACCACAGCTCCGTTACTGTAGATGAAGATAACGATTAAAGGAGCCCCCCAAAACTGAGTGTAAAAGAAATCATGTGTTGCTACCCCTCAAAACATGCTGCCTCGGGTCATATCCCACATTGGCCCTAGGGTAAATATGTCACTGACACATAAGAACTTGATATCCGAAGACTACCTGTATATGTTTAAGCCCATTCGAACCGTTATTCACACATATTTTTTCTAAAAATCAGTTTATTTTCTCGACGGTGACAAGCAATTCCATTTCTTTCTAACGACGTTGGCGTGTGGTATCTGAATATTTTGGTTCTCGACTCTCGGATCAAAATCGTCCATATCCATCTTGGCTTTTTTCTATTTTTATACAGATAACCGTTATTTTTTCGTTCATCCCAGGTCATTCTTGATATTTTTCGTCTAGATTTTCCGATTCTTATAGGCAATGTGCTAGCATTTCGAGCCATTTTTTAAATTAATTTTGCCCACTAAAGGCCTTAACACTCCTTACATTAATACTTTCTTCCTCTGAGAACGGTCAGTTCTTGATCACGATGTCTAATGTCTGCTATTTTAGCTGATGAAAGGTCTTTTCCTTTTTCCTTTAATGCTTTGAAGTATTTTTTCCAAAATGTTTTGGAAACGGTGATGCACAAACATAAATTGAAAATTAATAAACATTTATTTTTTTTTGCTAAGAAAAAAAAATAGATTTTCATAAAAAGAAATGAAGCCCATCTTTAAAGAGCTTCCAGGCTTTTGGATATCTTTTTTTAGCGTTTTTCAGTTACTCTGTCTAGCGGTGCATCCCATAAATTGTGTGAGCTTATTTTTCACAAAAAAAGTATTTATTTGAATTATTTTAATCACCACTGTAGCCATTCCTTGTCAGCTCCACGCTGTCTGTCTTAACTTGGCTTTCTTTTATTCGTTTTGTGATTCTTACTTAGTTTTCGTGTTACAAATTATTGTATCTGCCAGATCCAGATACATCTGCTGCGATCTTATTGTGGTGGCTGGAAGCTGCGGGTTGTATAGTCATCGAGTTGCATGTTAAAGCTGTGAAATCTGAGCTTTATAGCCACAAACTAGTCACATCCAACCAACCAACCAGTGGCCTGGCCTCCTATCATTAATTTCGGAGGTGATCGATGTTTGCTGAAGTGGAAAAAATCTGTTTAAAATAAAATAAAATAAAAATTTCGGTATCTGTATGTCCCCGTTCCCCATCGCCGCGGTTTGCCACGAGATGGTTCCAATGGTTCAAGTGATTTTCTCACCTCTTTGATTGCGTTAGTGGCTGCTGTTTGTGCCGCTGATATTGTTTGATGGCTTCGATGGTGATGGTGTGGTGATTTCTAGAAAAAAAAAAAAAAAAAACTGATGAGAAACCATCAAATCATGACTTAGACCCAAATACACAACCAGATAGTTTGGTGTTGGTAATTGGCTACTAAAGCTGAAACTATATGAGATGCTGGACTGGTGGCGTTGATTGTGGTAATGGTGGTTTGGTTTGGGTGATTGCATTTTGGGTTATTTGTGTTTAGTTTGGTAATCGTGGTTTAGTTTGATTTTATATAAATTAAAATTATTCATTTATTTGCTAATGTTTTAGGAGAATATTGACTGTGGTGTCTGATGGTAGGTATACGCCCACCCGCAGGCTAAGGAGTTTTCAGCTAATGGCGGTCTTTGAGTTATTAGTTGAAATAAATAATTTCAATAGATTAAAGTAAAGTGCTTTTCCTGGGGATTTCAATGGGGCTAACAATATTCATTTATAATTTAATGGATTGAAATAGTTTTTCATCAATATACCGTTTTATAACTCGTGGAAATAATGATTATTGATAGATCAAGTGCATTATTCATAAGATATATCTTAATGCATTTGCTAAATGCAGATTTTGTGAAAGTTAATAAAACACAAAATGGTGGAGTATAACGATAATTTATTGCGGTTTTCTTTATTAAATCTTAGTATTGAGCTAACACCTGATGAAATGAAAAAAAAGTGAATGCGTTCCTAAATTTATCAAGACTCTTCATTTGTGTTTTGTAAGACTGAAAGCTGACAGAAAAAGGATAAGGAATATAGAATTTCTATTTCCTTGTCTGTCTGAATTTGAAGCACCTTTTTCATGATTTATTTTATACGCAAACCAAATTTTGTAACTTCAATCATAATCATTAACACTTCGAGAATATTCCAAGATGGCAAATCATAGCTTCCGATATAAAAGACAAGTAAATGTAGAAAGTCCATAGTCAAAAATCAAAATATGTGGCTTTGTCCAGAACCTGCGGGTCAAGTTCCTAATCCTGCCCTCTTCTATGGCTGCCTCTGGCTCAAGTCATATTGAGTTTTCAACTTTCAATTAGTTTTTTTTTTTTTAATCTTTAAGGTTACCTCAAGTTAAACAAATAAAATAAATTGGGAGGCGCAACAGCTCATGGGGAACCAGAGCCTAGTGACTTACAGCTCTCAACCATTCCAGTATGCGTGTTATTGGCAGGAGTGGAGGGGACCTACAGTTTCTAGTCTGAACGGCTAGATGAGAAACACTTTATTCATGACAAGTATACACTCTTGGATGTTCAAAGGGTAGACACGGTGCAAGCTTTTTTTTTTTAAGGGAACTTCTGTCTATCAACTCATACTCTCACCTCTCCGTAGTGAACATCGGGTGCCTAGTACCTTTAACAGAAGATGGGGTTCAAATACCTGTGGACGGTCTTAGGAGGCAGTAAACGAGAGAGGGGGGAAGAGGGTTCTCACTAAGGCACTTCTCCTTTATCCAGGTGGTAGCAGAAGAATTCTACAGATGGAATCAACGATGTCATCTACAGTTACGGGCTACTACGACATATTCGGAGCTCAGGCTTAAGGCGCGGTTAATCCGGTTCCCTGCCCTTGGAGTCATATTGTAAGGAACTGGTCATCCAAATTGGGGGTCGTACCATCGGGGTGACTTCCCGGCCACGCAAAGCTATTTAGTTGCGAAGAAACAACAAGCCTCGTATACGGACGGATTTACTTTTGACGAATCTAACAAACAAAACGAGGACAACGAACTTCTGATCTGCACGTGGAATGTTCTGTCTCTCTATAGACCACGTGCTGCCGAACATTTAGTGGAAGCCCTAGACTCCTACAAAGCAGACATCACCGCCATTCAAGAAGTGCGATGGGATGGGCCGGCCAAAAGAAAATTGAAAGACTGCAACACCTACTACGGTGATTGTTGCCGACCGCAAGGGCAGCGTCTCTTTGGATGTGGATCCGTCGTTAGAGGCAGACTTAGGCAAGAAGTCTTGAGTTTCAACTATGTGAACGAGCGCCTCACGACAATTCGCATCAAGGCTAAATTCGCCAACATTATAGCCTCATATGCGCGCATGCCCCCACAGAGGAGAAAGATGATGACACCAAGGATGAGTTCTACGAGCTCCTGGACAAGACATATGAGCAATGCCTTAGCTATGACATTAAAATTGTCTTGGTTGATTTTAATGCCAAGCTAGGAAAAGAAGACGGCGAAACATTGTGGTAGCTAGTACGCAGATCCCGCATCTCGATATACACAAGGGGACATGGCGAATTCCTGATCAATCAACCGCTAACCAGATTGACCACATTGCGATCGACGTAAGGCACTCCTCCAGTATCAAGGATGTCCGAACGTTCCAAGGAGCCAACATTGAGTCGGACCACTACCTCGTTTGTAGCTAAGGTAATATGCTACGGATATCCAGACCAAAGCCAAAGCAGGGAAATATTGTAAGGAAGTTTAACGTCGGAGGGCTACAGTCGCAAGAAATCGCCAGGTCCTTATCTGATCGAGTCTCTTGCACCCTCTTAAATAGTCCTATGCCACCAACTGCAAGCATCGAGAACCAGTGGAAGAATTGCCAGGAGGCCATCAGAGATGCCGCCTCTCACGTGCTGGGCTTTGCTCGACAACCACAGCGAAACCCCTGGTTCGACGAAGAATGCCGACAAGTACATGCAGCCAAACAGCAGGCATACAAAGGGGCGCTGCATAGAAGGACCAGAGCTGCTCGCGAGCTCTACGAGCAGAAGAGGAGAGAGGAACACAAGCCTCTTAGAAGGAAAAAGAAAGAGCATGAGAAGCGTGCGATCGTGGAAATAGAGGAATGCCATTGCAGGAATGAAGTTAGGAAGTTTTACCAAAAGGTAAAGAGAACCTCCCAGGGTTACAAGGCCCGGACCGAAGCCTGCAAGGACGATCAGGGGAACATCGTAGTAGAATCGCAGTCGGTGCTGAGGAAATGGAAAAATCATTTCTGCAAATTGTATAACGGCGATGACGAACCGAATTCCGCTACCATGCAGATTGCACCATTCAACCTGGACGACGTAGGCCAAAAATTACATCCACCCGATCTCGACGAAGTAAAGATAGCTATATCTAAACTTAAGTCCAATAAAGCTCCTGGAGCTGATGGCCTTGCGGCTGAGCTATTCAAAGCGGCTGGCGATGAATTGGTTAGGAGCATGCGTCAGCTCATCAGTTAAATATGGTCAGAGGAAAGCATGCCCGATGAATGGAACCTCAGCATTGTTTCCCCGATCCTCAAGAAAGGCGATCCTCTGGACTGCACCAACTACAGAGACATCAGTCTTCTTAATATCGCCTACAAGATCTTCTCTGCCGTACTTTGTGAACGCCTGAAGCCATTCGTCAACAACCTGATAGGTCAATATCTGTAAGGCGTTTGCCCAGGGAAGTCCATCATCGATCGAATATTCGCATTACGGCAGATCTTGGAGAAAACCCAGAAGTTTCAAATCGATATCCACCATCTTTTCATCGATTTCCAAGCCGCGTATGACAGCATCTATACACTGAGAAAAATATTGAACATATTCATATTTAATTCAAACTCAAACACATATGATTTGGCATGAAAGCGATTTCTATTTAATTTAAATAGAATCGTATTAATTCGTTGTTGAAACGATTTGAACATGATTTTGTACAAATTTACTATGCTTTCTATTTAACATAAGGATATTTCTGTTTGTTTTAATTAAATTCATTTGATGTTGTTTCAAATAGAATCATATTAATTTTTTTGAATATTTTTCGTGTTTGGGTCAAATATGTTTTCTGTTTAAAACAAATGATTTCAATGTTAGTTTTTTCAAATAGATGCTAGATCCTTTGAATTGAATACGAATTTATTCTATTTGTAATGATGGGAGCGTTTCCTATAGCTGTAACACAATACATACATATCGTGCTGTCGGTTAAAAGTTAAAACTCACTCACTAACAATTTACAAAATTAAGTTCTTTAAAATTTTAAATTAAGTTCTTTTGCATGGCTCTCAATGTCTTTATAAAAACTGGGCAAAATTATACTGTTTGGATTCAAAAAATGCGTTTCATTATCATTTTCTCGAACATTTTGTTCCGCACTTAGTGAGTTTTACCTTTGGACCGACGATACTACGGTGGCACTAATTTTTGAACTATTTGAACATTTTGCACGACGTGGTCGCGACGGATTCTTTTGCAATTTTTTTAGACCCCAAGTACTTGTAAGAATCATAAGACAGTTACAGTTATGTTTTGTATCCCTTTGAGTTCAATTCAAATTGATTCGAGTTTAAATTAAACATTTCTGTTCAATCCCTGTTTCTTCTTAATATTTTGAGTGCATTTATATTTGAAACAAACTCGTGCATGTTAATTTAATGTTTAACATTTTTAATTGAGTAAAATAATTTAACAGGTTTTTTGAAAATCAAACTCAAGTAGGCTTGAATTCATGTAAAAAGTTACGTGTAGCTACCAATGTAATAATTCAACATGATTTACTTTGAATTAAACAGATTTTACCCAAAATAATAGTATTTTTGAATTTGAATAGATAAGAGGTAGATTTAAATTGATTTCTATTTGTACTAATTTAAACATATAGTTAAACATGCTTCTGTTTAAATAACTCATAGTTCAGTTTTCTCAGTGTAGAGACGAGCTATATAGAGCAATATCTAGTTTTGGCATCCATGCCAAACTAGTCCGTTTGTGCAGGATGGCGATGGAGAATGCACGCTGCTCCATCAAGGTCAGCAAGGATCTCACCGACGCCTTTGATGTCACAAAAGGTTTTAGACAAGGCGACGCGCTGTCATCCGACTTCTTCAACATCGTTCTTGAAATTATAGTGCAAAATTCTCACGTCAAGACAAGAGGCACAATCTTTCATAAGTCCGTTCAATTACTTGCTTACGTTGACGACATTGACATAATCGGACGAACAAAGCGTGATGTCAGTGGTGCTTTTGAGAGCATTGAGAAGGAAGCCAAGATGATGGGTCTAACGGTGAATGAAAGCAAAACGAAATATATGCTGTCAACAAGAAAGGACACCCAACATCGACGTCTCAGACAGAAGGTCACTATAGACAGCTATAATTTTGAGGTGGTCAGAGACTTTGTCTACCTAGGATCCGCTATAAACTCAGCGAACGAGACTTGTGCTAAGATCAAACGAAGAATAATTACTCTTGCCAATCGCTGTTTCCTTAGGCTAAAAAGGCAATTGAGAAGCAAAAGCCCTCTCTCGAGCAACTAAACTGTCTCTGTGTAAGACGCTTATCATCCTGGTCTTGATGTATGGTGCAGAGGCATGGATACTGTTAACGGTGGATGAGAACGCATTAGGATGTTTTGAGAGGAAAATTCTCCGGGTGATTTTTAATCCCGTCTGCATAGATGGAGAAGAAGATACAACAACGAACTGTACGGGCTGTACAGCGACACTGACCTAGCCACAAAAGTGGAAAGCCAACGACTGAGATGGCTGGGTCACCTAGAGCGAATGGACACCTATGCCTCAGCCCGGAAAGTCTTTGAATCCAACCCCGTGGGACAGCGCAGTAGAGGTGGACAACGTAAAAGGTGGCGCACACAAGTAAAACGGACCTCAACCAACTTGGCGTGCGAAAGTGGAGACAGCTAGCTAGAAACCGAGCCGGCTGGAAGAAGCATGTTGGTTGAGGCCCTAGTCCACCCCGGACTAGAGTGCCACCTTAAGTAAGTAATAAGTATGCTTGCGAAACCTACCGTTTTGAGGAAATGGCAGGCTTTTGTAAATCGTTGTCTACGCCACATTCTGAAGATTCGCAGCGCACAAATTATATCAAACAAGTAATTGTGGTACAAGAAAAATCAAGAGCGGCTAGATGTCGACATAAGAAAGCAGAAATTGCAACGGAACTTGGTTAGTGAAAATACCCTCATATACCCAAATATAAGGAGTACCTATTTACATACATAATTATAGATGCCTTGTATGAATGTTGAGTTCGTAACCTATTTCAAATATGTTCCTTCCATATTCAGAGATTCAAAATCTGTGCACATTGGCACCTACATATACTTCCTATGAATTTTTTTAATTTTCCTTAGTTCTAATACGTGTTTTTATATATTCAAAGCCCACAACAACCTTTCTTAGCATGCAAATAAAAATAAATTATCAAACATACCTTGGCCAATATTCTTTTCTCAGCAAAAGAAGGTAATGAATTCGTTTATAAAATTTAGTCTAAGCTTTTCATGAGCCCTTCCTCCATCGTTATCATATTTCTATTAATTATTGTTTGAATATTTCATTTTTTACTAAGTCTAACACCCGTGAAAGGCTTCATTTTTAACAAAACATCTAAACGCCCTTCTTTAACTTTATCTCACCAAAAAAAAAAAAGACACATCATTTTTGTTTTACTTAAAAAACTCTTCCATCGCGTGTCGCTATCGAATAACTTTCAAATATTTAATAAATAAAACAGAAAACATATTTTCCTAGCACCCATCCATCCTGCTAATCCACACCAAGCCAAGCACAATATATAAACAGGATAACGCTTAAAATTACAATAAGTATCGCATTTTTATTTGAATGTTTTATTCACGCGCCCATGATAGTGCAATTAATATTTCCAAAGCAACACTCGCTTTTGTTCAACAATGTTAATATTCAAACCTATGGGCTGGACTTTAGAGCACAAAAAGGACCGATGAGGGTAGGTTGAATAGATTATAGCTAGTCGTATGTATTTGTTGGCGCGTTAATCATCGCTCAAAAGTGGCGCTCTGACAAGTTGTTTAAATTGATGCTTATAGTATCCTAACCAAAAAGGTATACCCATACCTATCTAGGTGTATCTCTCATAAGGATACAAGAATTATTTATTACAATACCTACCCACTATGTAGCAGAGGGGTTTAAGAAAATGCCAAAAGGACATGCAACAAAGCACTTAATCCGGTTTTCCTTTATATTTTCTGCGGTGCACGATATGCAAATGTTTTCTTTAACACTATTCCTCTAGCTCCTTCCATTCTTTATGCTTTGAAAGAAAATATGCTTGGAAATTTGATATGTTGTTATCTTTTATACCTTTGTTACTTATGGTGGCCATAGTTTAAAAAATTATGTTAACTTTAATTGTATTAATATATTTTATGTGTTTCTTTTATTTTAAGAATAATAAATTTTTGTTTTTCAAAATTCAATGTTTTGCTAAGAATTGTCTGACTAACAATTTTTTTGGGTGGAATTTAGATCTTATATAGCTGTAGGGAGTTTTATCGACTCAAATATGAACAAACAGATACTTATTTACTTAAGGTGGCACTACAGTCTCTTTGCAGACGGGACCGAAAATCAATCCGAGAATTTTCCTCTCAAAACAGCCTAACGCGTTCTCACCCACCGTTAACAGTTCCCATGCCTCGTCAGCATAAGCGAGTTATTGGATGGACTTTTGAAAGATTGTGCCTCTAGTGTTGACGTCTGAGCTTTGCACTATTCTGTCAACAACGATGTTGAAGGAGTCGCATGACAGCGCGTCGCCTTGCCTAAAACCTTTTTTGATATCAAAGGTGTCGGTGAGGTCTTTGCCGACCTTGATGGAGCAGCGTGCATTCTCCATCGTCATCCTGCTCAAATGGACGAATTTGACAGGGATGCGAAAACTAGACATTGCTCTATACAGCTCGTCTCTATGCTGTCATACGCGGCCTTGAAATCGATGAAAAGGTGGTGGGTATCGATTTGAAACTCCTGCGTTTTCTCCAAGATCTGCCGTAGTACGAATATTTGGTCGATGGTGGACTTCCCTGGCCTAAAGACACACTGATATGGACCTATCAGGTTGTTGACGAATGGCTTCAAAGTACGGCAGAGAAGATCATGTAGGCGATATTAAGAAGACCTATGCCAATGTACATAGTTGGTGCAGTCCAGAGGATCGCCATTCTTGAGGATCGGGCAAACAATGATGGGGTTCCATTCATCAGGCATGCTTTCATCCGACCATATTTTGCAGATGAGCTGGTGCATACTTCTAACCAATTCATCACCATAGCCACTTTGAATAACTCAGCCGCAAGGCCATCAGCTCCAGCAGCTTTATTGGACTTAAGTTTGAATATAGCTATCTTTACTTTGTCGAGATCGGGTGGTCGGAATTTTTGGCCTACGTCATCCAGGTTGAATGGTGCAATCTGCATGGTAGTGAAAATCGGTTCATCATCGCCGTTATACAATTTTTAAAAAATATTTTTAAAATAGCTTTTTATGGACTTTAGTCCTACAAATTGGCGTTTTGTCCGGCTTACTCACTTGGACTCATGAGTGACATAGTGAGGGCCATAGTGCCATATTTATTAAATCAATGTATATATTGTCAAAATATTTAAACAGTTAATAAAATAATATAATAATAATAATAATAATAGTGAGGGCTTTGTCATACGCAATTTGTGTAAAGTTCAGTTCAGCTTACATGAATTTTTCAACGAAAATCCACTATATACTATATCCAACAAGATTAGAATTCCTAATCATTAAGCTGGAAGTTTTTTGCCCGGGGCCAGGTATATAGTTTCTATATAAGAAGGTTTTATAATACAAATTTTACATACGTCTGAAATAAATCAGCCAAGTAGAAGACTTAGCATTAAGGATTGGGCTTGTTGAATTAATGAATCAAAAACTTCCAGCTTAATGATTAGGAATTCTAATTTTGTTGGATAAAGTTTATATAGTGATTCTACTACGATGTTCCCCTGATCATCCTTGCAGGCTTCGTTTCAGGCCTTGTAACCCTGGGAGGTTCTTTTTACTTTTTTGTAAAACTTCTGAACTTCATTCTTGCAATGGCATCCCTCTATTTCCTCCATCGTGCGCTTCTCATGCTCTTTCTTTTTCCTTCTAAGAGGCTTGTGTTCCTCTCTCCTCTTCTGCTCGTAGAGCTCGCGAGCAGCTCTGTACCTTCTATGCAGTGCCGCTTTGTAAACCTGTTGTTTGGCTGCATATACTTACCGGCATTCTTCGTCGAACCAGGGGTTTCGCTGTGGTGGTCGTGCGAAGCCCAGAACGTCAGAGGCGGCATCACTGATGGCTTCCTGGCAATTCTTCCACCGGTTATCGATACTTGCAGTTGGCAGCATAGCATTATTTAAGAGGGTGCGAGAGACTCGATGATCGGAAGAGGACCTGGTGATTTGACTGTAGCCTTCCGACGTAATCGAACTTCCTCACAGTATTTCCCTACTTTGGCTTTGGTCTGGATATCCGCAACATTACCTTGGCTACAACGGGGAAGTGGTTCGAGTCAACGTTGGTTCCTCGGAACGTTCGAACATTCTTGAGTGCCTTGCGACTATCGCAATATGGTCAATCTGGTTGGCGGTCAATTGACCAAGAATTCGCCATGTCCCCTTGTGTATATCGAGATGCGGGAGCTACTTACTAGTTACCACAATGTTTTGCCACGCAGCAAAGTCGATTAGGCTGAGTCGCTGAGTCCGTTATCGGAGTTGGTGTCATATAGGCTATATCTTCCGATTTTGCCACCAAAGACGTCTTCTTTTCCTAGCTTGGCATTAAAAACACCCAAGACAATTTTAATGTCTCGTAGAACTCATTCTTGGTGTCGTCATCTTTCTCCTCTGTTGGGCATGTGCGCATATGAGGCTAATGTAAGCGAATTTAGCCTTGGTGCGAATTGTTGTGAGGCGTTCGTTCACTTATTTGAAACTCAAGACTTCTTGCCTAAGTCTGCCTCTTACGACGAATCCACATCAAAAAAGATGCTGCCCTTGTGGTCGGAGTCTTTCAGTTTTAATTTGCCCGGCCCATCCCATCGCACTCCTTGGATGACGGTGATGTCTGCTTTGTATAGCAGTCTAGGGCTTCCTCTTAATGTTAGGCTTTGATTGTAAGCCCACATACCAAAAGCACATGCTCAGCTGGATTAAGTGTGCAATAGAAACCTTGAATGCAGCTAGTAAAAATTATTTTGGTATCATTTACATTTTTGTGAAATGTTTTGTCGGGAAACACAATATGCACTGTCTCACTGTTCACACTGTCTCACTGTTAGCACCATTCCCCTACACATAATATCTTAACTTTTAATCCAAGGTTATTGAATGATGCCAATGTCGATGTTTTCCTCACTCAGGAAAACCTCAAGTGGTCCCAGTCATTGCTAATCTAAGCAATGCATGACCAAATGAAATCCTTAGAAAACATATCAGCGCACTTGACTACCCTGTATCCCCTGAGCATCTGACCAGAGTCAAAACTAGGAAAGGGGCCCTCGTTTGCCTTCATAGTGTAAAAAAACACCATCTCTGAGAGCTTCGCCTCTATGAAGTTCCACACTTCCAGCAGACCTCTGCTGTTAGTGGAGAGCTCATCCACAACCGATACCTGGAGGTCATCTCTGTAAACCTCACTAAAAATACGCGATTTCACCACTCTGGGACTCTGGGAGGTGGCATCTTCTCTACTTTCTTCGGGCCGTCAATTTTGTTCCTCTTCGGAGGTTTGTTGGCTTTTTCTTTGCTGGTCTTTTCTTGTGAACCCAGGAGACTGTTGAATTCCTGAACAATTTTCTGGTACTTGATTTTATCAGCGAGGTATTTCTCAAGACCAGCTCCAGCTTCCTCATTCTTGGCAATCTCGGCAAGAATGAAGGAGGCTTTTCGAAACTGGTACTTGAGAAGAGTACCTGCTTATTTCTTTTTACTTCCCCTTACAGCGCTGCTATGGCTGCCATTACTGCATAAGGGTTCGGTATTGGGGGTCGCCAAGGCGCAGGTGTACTATGGCTGGTAGTATAAGTGCTCACTAAGTGTATAGGTTGCCCTACAATGGTCTCCTGGCTGGGAGGCCAAAAGTTCATCCCTTGTGTTTCTGCGGATGGTAAGTAATAAGTAATCAAAACAAGGATCCCATGAGTAGGTCGGAAAGAGATGGTCAGCCCCGGCAGAGCCGATTAGGGAAATTAGGGACTCGCATCTATGGTCAAATCGAATTGCTGAGAGTTGAACTATTGAGGAGAGTAAGGGAACACTTTAACAATTCGACTTGACCGTAGCTGATCCTCAATCTTGTCAATACCCAAGATCAACGGTGGTGATCATTACCGCCAGACACCCACTAGGAGCGCTTGACGCGAGCTTTTTGCAAGACTTTGGGGGTTCTTGATTTTATTTTTAGCAAATTTTTTCAAATTTACGAATAAGGGAAGCTGAAGTCAATTGAACTGAATATAAAATTAATTAGGCGCATTACTGGGTCAAGGTAAAGATTTTTTTTTAATTGGGAATTATCCATGACTTTTGGGACACCCTGTATGTGAACTTAACTTTTTATGAAAAATCACTTGTTTCTTAACAATTTTAATGAACTTTAAAATCATGATAAATATGGAAAACCTCACCTTCCGCGGGCCTGTTGAGGCGGATTTATTGCTTTATCTTTACATCTTTAGAGAAATTTTTACAGCGTTATTGAAAGTTTCCCCATAAAAATGCCTTAAGTCCCTACAGTCATTGGCGGATTTAGATTCAGTGCCACCCTAGGCCCTGTCCGATGAACCGCCTTTTTTCTTTTTTGTTTGACACTAATTAAATAAAATGCATAAATGGGTCGCAAGATTTGCTCTTAGAGTTCAAGTAGCTTGGAGTTTTAGGGACTTTATACTATTGGCATCCCTGCCAAACTCGTCCGATTGTGCAGGATGACAAAGAAGAAATCTCGCTGTTCCAACAAAGTTGGTAATGCCGGATTTACACGAATGGAAAGCTGCCAGTATAATGACAAAAATAATGAATTTGTCCATTCTTTTGTTGTTGCTTTTGTCATTATACTGGCAGTTTTCCAATCGTGTAAATCCGGCATAAGAACACCAACGAACCCTTTGATATCGAGAAAGGTTTGAGGCAAGGCGACGCATTATCATGCAACCTTTTCAACATCGTACTTGAAGCGATTGTACGTAACTCGTAAGTCAACAACAGAGGTACGATTTTTCAAAAGCCCGTTCAATTACTTGCTCATGCAGATGACATTGACATCATTGGGAGAACGAAGCGAGCTGTTGCTGGTGCGTTTGCGAGTATTGATTCGGAGGTGGCAAAACGGGTTTGGCTGTTAATGAGGATAGGACGAAGAAAGTATATGCTATCATCGAGAAAGGAGTCCCAGCATCGTCGACTCGGGCAAAACGTCATGATGGATATGTAAAACTTCAAAGCCGTCAAGGACTTTGTCTACCTGGGCTCCTCTAATCGCAATATGACATCAGTGTAGATATCAAACGCAGAGTTGCTCTTGCCAACCGCTGTTTCTTCGGGCTAAGAAGGCATTTGAAAAGTAAAGTCCTCTCTCAAAGAACCAAGGAGACCTTATACAGGGTGCCACGGACCTGAGTGGAAGTATTTATAAGGGTGGGGTTCTTCGGTGTATTCTAAGAAAAAAATTGTATAGCGGTAAAGTTGTATCTCGCCTCCCTGAGGCATGGGGGGCAATTTCTGAAAAATTGACTATAAATGCAAAAAAGAAAACATTAAAAATCAACGAAAGAATATTCAATAATGTGCTATAGTTCTTTTGAACTCCATTCTGCTCCCCTGCCCCAGGGAGAGGAGGTACAACTTTTCCCCCTTTACCTTTTTTTTTTAGAATATACCCAAGAACTCCACCATTAAATACTTCCATTCAGGTCCGGGATACCCTGCATAAAACCCTAATCGTCCCGGTCCTGCTGTAGGGGGCAGAAGCATGGACCATGTCAAAAACGAATGAGAGTCTGCTTGGGTGCTTTGAAAGGAAAATCCTTCGGGTGATCTTTGGTCCAGTCTGTATCGATGGAGTATGGAGTAGAAGATTTTACACCGACGTTGACCAGGTCAAAAAGTTGAAAATACAGCGGCTGAGATGGATGGGACACGTGGAGCGTATGGACACCGACGACGACCCACCAGACCGACGAGTCTTCGATTCTACTCCTGATGGTCTGCGCAGCAGAAGAAGACCCCACCTTAGGTGGCGCAAAAAACTTTTCTTATAGAATAAAACCTTTCTTACCTATCTTGTAATAAAAAAATTAAAAGTGCACCCGCATATATTTAGGTACAAATTAAGATATTCATTCAATAAAAAATTCTAGTAAAAATTGATTTAACTAAATTTTTAATTGGAATCATCCTCAGGTACCTTCACATACCCTTCGTTTTTGACGCCCCTTAAATTTTGCTGCCCTAAGCCTGCGCCTCACAACTTTAGTAAGAATTGTCAAAATCGAGAAATTTGAGTATCGTCTCGTGTATAACTCAGTCTCGTCTAGGTATCGGATCGATATCATCGTGTCTTATCTAGTGATTTTTGTATTCGATTTTAGTCAAAAATATTTTGTATTTTGGAACAATTACCATTTATCGAAACCTGTAGCGTTTTGGTTTGATTGTTAAGGTATACCGTATACATCACCTGGTATATCACTGCTCACTACGTCTCAAATAGAAGGTAGGGAAGACTGTCCAACAGTGAACCACTTTTTATTTGACTTGGTATACATAGTTTTAAGACAATTGGCTACAACTTCTAGGAGTTTAAGGAATCTTAATACTTCGGTTTATTAGCTTTATATTAAAAACGAAATATATTTGAAAAGGTAAGAGAAATAGTAGGTATTAATTTTTTTCAAAAAGCTTATCAACTGGTTCACTGTATAACAGGGGATGGCAACAGTCAACTACCGCGTGTTACACAGTGAACCACTGATATTTGCTTATCGATATGATTAGACAAAAATTATCACAAGTTTTCAAAAATAAAGCATTATTCTAAGCCAATCAAAATGCAAATCTTTAATTGAAAAAAAAGAAATTGTATTATTTTCACGAACATAATAAAATGAGGAATAAAAGGTCATACAAAAAAAACTATCTTCGACTTCCCATATCTTCGAATTAACAACATCACTGTCGAATGGTTTGATAACTTAGGATTTGTCACTGATGAAAAAGATGGATGGATATTAATCGAAGAAAACAACTTAGTAACAAACTTCTTTGAACAAATTTGTTTACAAATCCACCAAAACTCACGTCGAGATGACAGACAAGACGTCAACCAGAGAAAAACGTCAACCGAACCTGGCATTTCTTCGGGCGGAAACACAATGGGAACCAGGAGTTGGGACTTAGGGGTAAACTCTTTAGCACATTCAAACTCGAAAGAAAGTATAATGAATTAGGTAGATGCCGTCTGCCAGAATTTGAATAGAGTTAGCATTAGAATATTAAGTTATAATATAGCCGGTTTGAATAATAAGATATGTAACTCACAGTTTGTAAGTTTTATCAATGAATATGAAATTTTTGTTTTAATTGAAACTCATGTTACTGAAGAATATTATAAGAAATTTGAATTACTTTTTCCACATCACAAACTTAAATGGGCACCAGCTGTTAAAATAAATATGAAAGGAAGAGCTAGCGGAGGAATACTGATGGGCTACAAACCCAATATTAAAGGTGTTGAATTCCTTTTTAAGAATAACGAAGACCTGATTTATCTGGAAATTAAATCCAACTGCCACATTTTGTCTGTGATTCCCGTCTATTTAAATTGCACCAGCTGGGATAGGCATTTCAATAAGCTTGAGGACACCTTGTACACTACAGATTTTCAAAATCCAATGCTTTTAGGCGACTTCAACGCAAGGATAGGTCCACTCGAAAATGAATCAAAACTTATGGATTTTGACCAGCGTCGCTCAAGAGATGTTGTGGTGAACAGAGAAGGAAGAAAAATCATGCAATGGAAGCATGCAGGGAGATTCTGATGGAGATTATACGTTCATAGGTCATCAAGGTAACTCCGTGATTGACTATGCAATGGTGGCTGGAGACTGGTGTAACCTTATGAACAATTTTAAAGTTTTATCGGAGATTTATTCCGATCATCTCCCTATCGAACTCTCATTCCAGTTATCAACGAATGGAGAGAACGAAGATGTCTTGACCGCAATGCCTACAAAGTACAAATGGAAACAATGGATTGCAAATAGCTATGCTACAGCGTTAGAGAACAACATCTCCCAACAACTAGTACCATCTGTCTCACATGTCAGTCTTTCAAAGCTCGATGATATCATAGCAATCTCGATTCCTTCTACTTGTTTGACAAATAGTAATAGGACTACTAATCACCGAGAGAAATGGTTTGACAGGGAGTGCTCAGAGGCATGAAAGAAATCTTTTGCTTGGTTAAATCTTGTTAGAAAGCATCCAGAAAATCTAATCTTCAAGCGGGAATATCTTGCTTCGAACAAATTTCTAAAAGCGTTGCTCAGATCAAAGCGTCAAGCCTACTTCGAAACCATGGCACAGGATCTTTCAGGTTGCAGAAACGCGGCACAGTTTTGGAGAAAAGTGCGTTGCATAAACAACGACAACAGAAACCATAAATCCTCTCTCCCGATTCATATAAAGGATTTAAGGGAACATTTTGAAAACCTCACAAAAGACAAGTTTACTACAACATTTCAGTTTGCTATTCCTTTTGAAGTAAACGAGGCCCTGGATGCTCCATTTGGTACTGGCGAGGTAAAATCAGTTTTGAATGAACTCAAAAATAACAAAGCTCCGGGCTCAAATGGAATACCACCAGAGTTTTACAAATCCAGTACACCATCGTTCATTGAAAATTTGTGTTTAGCGCTAAACCATGCTTACGACCACGGCTGCGTACCGAACTATTTTAAGGAATCTATCGTCACTCCTATATTCAAAAAAGGCGACCGCACTATCTCTGCGAACTACCGGGGTATTCTTTGCTGAACACATCAATGAAAATTCTAACGAAGCTGCTCTACAATAGACTTTACAACTGGGTGCAAGTTAACAATCTCTTGAGTGAGTCTCAAGCTGGTTTCCGCAAAAATTATTCAACTATAGATCAAATCTACACACTCACGAGTATCGCGGACATCTTTATAAGAGCCAAGAAGAAATTGTACGCCTTCTTTATAGACTTTAAAGCAGCTTTCGACACTGTAGACAGGAAAGCTCTTATGCTTAAGCTTTACAACAAGGGCATTTCAACGAAATTTGGACGCATTTTGGAATCTTTGTATGACTCAACAACTTCTGCTCTTGCTTTCAACAATAATCTTTCGGAACCCTACGAGGTGGAAATCGGCTTAAGACAAGGTTGCAACCTAAGTCCTCTGTTGTTTGCTCTTTTCATAGACGATATTGAGGACGTTCTACAAGGTGGAGCAAGAGTCACTTCAAATATTTAGTATTTAGTATTTAGTATTTATTTTATTCATGACAAGCTTACACTTTAAGATATAATATCTTTTTTGAAGTGAAGCTTCATAATTGTACAATAGCTACTACAATTGATATATAACATTCTGTATAAAAAAAGAAAAGAAATAAGTATATAAGTACATACAAATGCGATACAAATAAATCATAAAGTAATTTATATAATACTAAAATGAAGTTTAAGTTGCTTTTTCATCAATGGTGTACTACTAGTTCTTCTTATTTGTCGCGGCAATGAGTTCCATAAACGTGTTGAGTTGACAAAAAATTGTCTCTCAGATGTAAGACACTTAAACCGTGGAATAACTAAACGACATGATCTGTCTGAATTAAGGTACGTTATCTCATTAAACAAATCAGCAGGTTGATGGGTTAGAAGTATATCCGAAAATAAGGTTAAAGTTCTAAAACTAAGAAGGCTTTCTAAAGACATTCCCAAGAGGTTTCTTGTATGCAGTGAAACTCGGTCAAAACGCCGTAGCCCATAAACGTATCGTACAGCACTATTAAACGCAACGTTAAGTTTTCTTTTGCTTTCGTGATCAAGATTACAGAAAATTTCACAACCGTAAGTAACTAACGGCAATATAAGCGTTTTCACAAGTAATGCACGTATTTTTACGGGTATATAGTACTGTGTAGACCAAAGTGTGCGGAGAACACCATATGTCTTGCCAACAATATAGGCTACGTGATTTTTCCAAGTCAGGTTTCTATTGAAAATAACACCAAGGTTTTTAGCAGTTTCAACGTACTCGATAGCAAAATTATTCAAGATGATAGGGGGAAAATATGACAAGTCTAACTTACTCTTTGAAATAACGATACATTTTGATTTTTTCGGGTTGAGCATTAAACCATTATTGTTCGACCACAGCTTGATTTTTTCCAGATCTTCATTTATACAAGCAGCAGTATGTTCAATAAGCCCCAGCGGACAGCTAATGTATAACTGAGCATCATCGGCGTATAAGCGAATTGAACAGTGTTTCACTATAGACGGAAGCTCATTAACATAGATTGAAAAAAGCAAGGGACCAAGAATGGATCCTTGAGGAACTCCACTTGCGTTTAATAAAAAATTTGAAAGAATTTTATTTACTTCAACTGCCTGCGATCTACCGGTTAAATAAGAATGAATGAGTTGGACTGCACTGGGAGAAAAGTTATACAAATTTAATAGTTTTTCACATAATATAGAATGGTTAACCATGTCGAAGGCTTTTGAAAAGTCCAGAAGTGTTAAAAACGTTAGATTTCCAAGATCTATAGCTTTCCGAATATCTTCTGTAACACTTATTAATGCCGTAATACAGCTATTTTTCTTTCGGAAACCGGATTGCTTAGGCGTTAATAAATTTTCGTGATAAAGAAAACTGCTAGTTTGTTTTTGAATTATCTTTTCAAATACTTTTGATAAAAATGGTAATATAGATATTGGTCTGAAATCATCACATCTTGAGGTCTTAGGCACGGGTACAAGTTTTGCTCTTTTCCATTGGAAAGGAAACTCACTTGTGGAAATAATGGAATTAAATATATGTGTTATATATGGCAGAAGTACAGGCAATAAAAGTTTAACAAATGAAGGATGCATTTCATCTAAACCTACAGCGTTTGACGTAATTGAGAGGACTCCTTCAACTACATCCTCGGGAGATACTGTATTAAATTTAAGCGAACGTAAACTTGATGTTTCTCTATCATTGTCGGTTGATGAAATGACACTGAGATTGATGTTGGACGAGATAGAGTTAGAAATGAATTTTTTGTTAAGCTCATTAATATCTAGCTCTTCTCTCGGATTATATTGGGACTTGCCAACACCAGTATTCTTAAGGATTTGCCATATTTGTTTGCTTGTTTGGGAATTATTAAAACGGCAAGAATATAAAGCAACCTTTGCGTTACGTATGGCTAAAACAGTTTTGTTTCGAAGAGAACAATATTGTTGATGGAGACTGTCGATACGAAATCTTTTCCATCGCTTGTAAGCCAAATCGCGCTGTTGCATTAACGATTTGATTTCGTATGTGAACCAAGGTTTCCTGCAGGGAAAGAAGCTTTTAGTTTTTAATGGCACATGCATATCAAAAAGTCGTAATACCTCTCTGTTAAGAAATTCAACTTGATCACAAGGAGAAGATTTAAAAAGAATATTATCCCAATTTGTAATTTGAACATCAGAACGAAGTGAAACATAGTTAATATGCTTGAAATCCCTGTATTCGAAATGATTAGTGTTAAAATCTACTTGAAAATCAAAAGTTAAGAAAATAAGCTCATGTCTAGAGAAAACTGGAACCGATAGTTGATCATAAAAGATAACTTTCCTTTTGTTACTAACAAGAAACAAATCCAGCAATGTAGGTTCAAAATTAGAATAATGTGTCGGAATAAGTGTGTTCACTGGGTGAAGATTAAGAGAACTAAATTCGTCAACGAAAGTATTTTCACTGAGAAGGTTGCAATTGAAATCACCGCACAAAATTGTGTGAGGGTATGATACTGAAATTTGTTCTAATATAGAAATAAGTGGAAGAATACAAACGTTTCTCGAAGGTCTGTATATTGTGCCCAGAAGAAGCTTTTCAACACCATTTTGCAATTCCACAAAAATAAACTCGATTTCGCTATTATCAGCTGAGCAGCTTTTAACCCTACACTGTAAAGTTTCTCTTACAAATATTGCTACGCCCCCACCTCTACAACGTTCCCTATCTGATCGAAAAACTTTATATCCACTTAACCCACATAATTGATTATTTTGTTCGACCGTCAACCAAGTTTCGGATACACAGATAACGTCAACTTCTGATTTTTCGAAAATGTAACGGAATTGATCTATTTTGCAAAGCAAACTTTGTGCATTTATGTGGCATACTCGAAGGCCAGTTCTTTGTCGACTCAAAACTTTAATCATGGCATGTATATTTCTAGCAGCCATTTTCCTAAGAGAAAATTCGCAAAGAAGAATTATCAGCACCAACAAAAAATAAATGAAAAAAAAAAAAAATAGCAAAGAAAAGCAAATTCAAAAAAGAAAAGAAACCACAATTAAAAAAAATTAAATTTCAATACTGTAATTATTAAATGCGAAATTGAAAAAGCAAAGAAAAAAGAAATAAAAAATTAAATTTCAAATAATAAAATTAAATATACTCGTATGTATGTAATATATAAAATAAATAAACAGAAATCATAAATTTGTAGAGTTGGCATCCCAGTTTAAATCCTCAATGCAATCGATAGGCTCAGCTGCGTCGTTCTTGAGTCGTTTTACATAGACTAGTCCTCGATATGTATACACAGATGATATTTGTTTTTGTTTCTTTAGATTGAGTGCATGTTGAAAAATGTTGTAGTTGTTTTTAGTTAGAGCTTCACGCATATAAAAAGAGTTTGTTGAGTTAATATCAATATCTTGCAGACAAAGTTCTCTCTGTTGTTGTTTACGAAACAATGCGATTGACTTTAAAATAAAATTGCGCTCATATGGTGAATTAAATTTGAGAAGAATCGGAGTGTCATTAGAATTAGAACTGGAGCGTGTGGGCGTGCGGTAAATGTTGTTTATTGATGGTGGTTTAATTTGCAACGCGTTACAAAGTAAATTAAAAGTTGATTTTAGATTCTCATCGGGAAAATGAGGTACGCCGGATAGAATTGCGTCACAAGCCACTGTTCGGTTTTCTTGCACGTTTTGAAGTTTTTTAACTGCGTTCAGTTCATTTTTTTGCGAGAGTTGATTGTTTGTTTACATCATTTAGAGTAGTTTTTAGTGCGGATATTTCAGAGTTAAGTGTAGTTATGTTTGTTTTAGCGTCCGAAAGTGCTGATTCAAGATCATTTACTTTTAATTGAGTGTTTTCAATAGAATGTTTTAATTCATTGATTTGGTTATTTATATTATCCGAGATTCTTTTTTCGGAGTCGGTTATGTGTTTCGATAAGAGCTGTATAATGTAATCACTTTGCTCTTTTAAACGGTCTTCCATTGCTTTGGACTCTTCACTTTTCCCGATTTTTTCTGATTTTTTTGGGGTGGAAGCGGGGGAATCCGTTGCGGGAGTGTTAATTTTGCGAGATGCTCCGGAGCGAGACATATTAAACAAAGCAAAGAAGAGAAAGGTGCAAGGTGAAATTGGAACACTGAATAAAATATTTAATTTATTTTATTGAAATTAATTAAATAAAGCACTTTTGCAACAAAAATCACACATTTATTCAAAAAAATGGAAAATGTTTGCAACGTTGTGGTACGTAGAAAAATTTTAATTGTTCCAGTTTTATGCAAAGAGAATTAAATAAGAACGCCAGACTCAAACACACGTCTATTCAGTAGCTGTCATAGCAAACAATCTACTGGTGAAAACCTTGAAGTTTGCAGACGACATTGTGGTGTTTGCTGAAACGCCTGAAAGCCTCCAATTGATGATAAACAGAATAGTGGAGTACTGCAACAAATGGAGGCTTCAGGTAAACCTCAGCAAATCTAAAGTCATGATCTTTCGGAACGGTGGTGGCCCAAATTGTAGCAACGAGAGATGGTCATTCGATAATCAAGCGATTGAAATCGTCAGTGATTACAATTATCTCGGAGTCAACATTTCTAGAAATCTTAATCTAAGACACCATATGTTGGAAAAACTCGCCAAATCGGAAAACGCTCTAAATGCAACGTGGAAATCGGTCATCCATAGTAAGGACGTTAACTTCAAATCTAAGTTCAAAATTTTCGAGACAACGGCCAAGACTATCATGTGCTACGCCGCACAAGTGTGGGGTCACAAGGAATTCGATGAGGTAGAACAACTTCTGAGATATTTTCTGAAGAGAACGTTAAGGCTTCCAAGTAGTACTGCAAACCACATTCTCATGCTCGAGACGGGTCTCCCTCCTGTATTTATTTCCACGCTTAAAATGCAGGTTGACTATATATTGAAGACGGTTAATATGGAGGAAAACAGACTTCCAAGAAAACTGACAATGGCTGTCTTAAGAAAGAAAATATCTTGGTTCGAGTCTTGGAGAAACCTAGCATCCCATTGTGATCGTCAACTTATACTCGCTGAAAATGGAGCAGACCTGTGGAAAGCTGAGCTTTATGATCTTATCAGTGCAGTAGACGTTATGAAAAGGGATGAGTTCGTCACAAGAGCGAGACAGTCAACAACTAGGCTCATTTACTCACGGCTGAACTACAACCTCTCTGAAAATACATATTTTAAAGAAGAGTACTCAACCACCCTCATGTCACTCGTTTTAAAAACTAGAGGAGAGTTGCTGCCACTGAACTTTATGCCACATAGAGAAGATCGCCCGGACATTTGTAGTTTATGCAACCAAGGTGAAATAGAGAATACAGGCCACTTCCTTGGCAGGTGCCCTATTTTAGCAGAAACTCGGAGGAGCGTTTTCGGTAAAGGTATCCTAAGTGATGATGATATGGCTGGTGTTCTTAACGGATCCGATTGGAAAGCTTTGTTTCATTTTGTTAAGATTGCGCTATATTATAGAAAACAAATTATTGAAGAACTGTTTTAAAAAAGAATTCACTGTCACTTTAAAGTTTTAATTGTCAACTGGCAGACGGCTTAAGCCATGCTCAGAAATGAATGTATTTTACTATTGAATTTTGTAACTATTAATGAAGAATAAATCATTTATTAATCTAAATTAATTAATCTAATCTTCACATATCTATGTTTCATGCTAAGTAAAAATCAATACAAATTATTAACAAAAATTAAAAATACAAAAGACAATTTATATATAAGTTACACCATTGCCCACAGTGTAATTTTTAAAATTGGTTCACTGTTGGACATAGTGTATTTTTGAAAAAAAAAAAAATATTATTATTAAGAAAAAGTAATGTACCTATTTCACTTAATCATTGTTTTAAATTTATAAAAATATCTACAATTTAAAAGTATACTCAACAAATCTCAACAGACACATTATTTTCCCATCAAGAACACAAAGAAAAATTACGATTTCTCATTAACATACAAGCAGTTTCATAGATTTCTGCTCTGCGCAGTGCCCATAGGCTCACAGCTTTAACTTTTGGTTATGTTCAAAACGGTTCAAAACGCGGTTATTCCTAGATTTTTTCAATTTTGTTTAATGTACAGGAAGGCAGAAAACTTTAATGGTTCACTGTTAAACGTGGCTCACTGTTGGACAGTTTACCCTAATTGACGGTTGAACATTATGCTAGACATTTTTATGTGATATTTATTGCGATATTTATGTTTTGGTGGACTTTTTTTTAAACCAACAGACAAAATAATAGAAAATAAAAAAGAGCGCCTGGTAACCTATACTTATAATGTAAGAAAGTTCAGTGTTCCTTACAAAACTACTTGTTTAATTTTTACTTGTTTTTATTTTTATTCCCGCAATAAGGCAGGAGCGTGGGAGCACTTTGGTTCTTCCGCCTTTTGATTGTTCCTTTTTGAGCTAGCAAATTAATTATGTAAACAGTTTTTCATTTTGTTTGACTTGAAATTGTATACCCCGTCAACCGGGCGGGCACGGTGGTGGTGGTGGCAATTTTCAGAAAAAGGATAGGCCGTCTTCGTACGTAGGTATATCGTGTATATGAGCTGCAAGAAAACTTTATGTTTGACTACCCTGATTTTACTCTTTGTAGAATGTAGAAAATTACTGTTTTTTCCTTGAAACTGACTCTATATTGATTTTTCTTCGCGAAAGTCCTAAGAAAATAAAAAATATAAATAGAAATTGCTTCCATGCAATTACTTTTCTGTGTTGGAAATTCATGATGGATTTAAAATGCATTGCTTTGCAGGATACCTATCTAATTTGCAATGACTTTCGAGCATATAGACATAGGGATAACAAACATTTATGTAATTATGGGGTGGTTTTATAAATAAGGAAAACAATAAGGAAAAAACAATTCAATTATGTGTAATCAAAGTTGTTATTTGCCATATCAGAACATTTGCAAGTTTTTTCTGTTTATTTATTTCGTATCCTTATGGTCACCACTGACACTGATTGAAATGGGTTTAAATTTTATAATTTATGTTGGTACAATACCGTATTGAATATGAATTTGACAAAACGGTTTCCATAAATTTAAAGCATTTTTAAAATTACATACATACCATATAGGCGAAATTATTTCTTCTTTAAAAAAAAGCAAAAGACGAATTACGTTGATAGTTTTTTTAATTTAAAACATTTTTTTTATTATGATAATAGTTAAATCTATATTACACACACATTCAAAAAATTGCTCTCATTATTACTTAAAAATTAATAGGACAACTTTTTTTTGCATAAAAGTAGGAATAAGTAATTACAATATATAATTTAGTATTTTTTTTAATTGCAATTCGAAAATAAATAATGATCTTAAAATAGAAAACAAAAATAGATTTCTAATAAAATTTACAATAAAATTTGCATTTAATTTTATTAAACATAAGTATAAGTAAGTATTTATATTTTGGCACATCTATATTTTGAAAAAGTTCATTTTGTGAGCTTAAAGGTTGTGATATTCACTATTTTACAATAAATCGAAAACTATTTCTGTTATTTTTTTTGAATAGGTATTTTTTTTTTATATAGGAACAATAACTGCAGGTTCTGGTGGCATTGCATTGTTTTTTTAAGGATAAGATTTAATTTTTAATAAATTTCACGAATGATTAAAATTAATACATATTTACAAATTTCTCATTAATTTACTTTCTAGTCCAAATTCATACATACTATCGTTCTCCAGTCACACTTCGACGAATGTGAAATAATTTATGTATATGGGTCAATATTTCAAAATATTAATATTTCAGTCTCCTTCATTTTTGAACCAAATTATTAAATTTTATTATAAGTTTTTTAATTGGATGGCTTGAAACAAACGGGTTCTAATATTCGCTCTAGAAAAAATAAAGTTAAAAAGAATATCATACCCGCTAACTCCATTTAAACACCCAAAATGTCATTCCCCTGACGTGTCCCCAGGCCTACTTACCACACTGTCTGAATTTAAGCAACGAAACTAAAAACGATACAAAAAATCTAATGATGCAGTTTTTTTATTAATATATGCATCCTCACTAAAAAATAGTTAAATGATTTTTAGTTGCTTTATTTTTTTAAATAGGAGCTATTAAGTAAGTGTCCCCCATAAATTGATCATTTCTATCCCACCAATGGAAATTTAAAAAAATATATATATAGGCTCAAAATAGAAAACTGATTTTTTTGTTGTTTAACGGTACAGAATTGCTCTTTATGAAAATTGAAGTAAGAGTTTCAAAAAAACTTAGTTGTCTTTTTTACTTCAAGTTAAGGCAACGATTTTGTTTTTCGTCAAGCGGAAATGTCATTCCTCTAACGCATGATTTTTACTAAACCGTGTGGTATAAAAATTAAGAAATTTTACTCGTCTGTGTCTTTTACAAAGGCTTACGTAAAAAATAATACAAAACATCAAATTTTCTAATAACCTCCATTTAATTCTCATAAAACACCCTTCGGAGTCATTCCCCTAACATCATTTTTTGTGTCATTCCCCTGACTTTCAAGTTTTCATTATAATGATTGATTGCGTTTTGGTAACTCTAGAAGAATCAATAATATTACATTTAAACATATTTACAGTATTTTTAATAGTTTTGAATTTTTTCACATTTTCTCGGTCAAAATATCACTAAAAATACGATTATTACTATAAAATGTTTAGTCACGCAAAATCCTTGAATCACGAGAGCAAGTTCGTGAAACATAGTCGTGGATGCTATTTTTCATGTTAGTATTTGTTCTCTTTTTTTCTTTACACTCCTGAAACCATTCGCAAAATTAAATATCGATCTAATCAACGGAGTAAATATACATTTTTGTCATTCCCCTGATACAAGTATCATTTCCCTGACTTAAAAACCCGTTAGATTTGATCAAATGTTATGACTCCTTGCTTTAAAGTGGTTATTATAGAGTTATTAAGAGATATAATTGTTCGTCTACCAAAATAGGTTCTTTTGAGCGAAGGTCCACTTTGGAGTGAAAAATATTAATGTGTTGAAATATTGACCCATATATAGTAGGAAAGCTCTTTCTTCTATCTCAATATGATTGTACCTAATATATATTCAGAAATTCAAGCCCAGTGTTTATTGGTTTGTCAATTTGTCAATTAATTTATTGAAATATTTATCAGTATCACGTCCAAAAATCAATTGTTCAATATGTTAAATTATTTATTCTAAATCAAATCCAGTTAAAAATGTAACTTGACGATTAAAGTCTAATAAATTAAACACCCCTGAAGACATTGGCGAAAAACCAAACGAAACGTCGGGAAAACTTATGAATTAGTCTGTTAATCGCTTTGAACACTAAGTATCAAAAAAGCAAACACACAATCCAGTTTATTTTTTTGGGTATAGGTTACAAGGGCGTTTGCAAGGGGCGAGGGGGCAGGGAGGGCTTGTCCTACCTTATCAAGAAAGCCAGATTTTAATTGAAAAAAAAAACTTTTTTTCCGACAACTGAGAGCGAATCATGCACCAAGCTCATCAGAGGCCGATGCAAAACCCACATAACCACAATGATTCGCTCAATCAATACTCTGCTTTCACTGTTCAATAATTGTAAGTGGTGATGTCCGTTTTTTTCGTATTGTGTGTTGTTTAATATTTTTTTTAATCAAAAATCGTTAAATAGAATTAATTTTTTTTGGGAGGGGATACCGACCGAATAAAAAAAATATGTCATAAGTAAAATGGAAAAAGCTGCTGATGCAGACGTGATGTTTTTTTTTACTTGTAAAGTGTTGCGGTACTATGTATACGTTATTTCAAAAATTTTGAACAAAGCTTTAGACTCCATAAACTGTCAAATAATATCCTGAAAAAACATTAATAGGTGTGTTTTTTTATCATCGGGATCTGGATCTGGATCTTCTTTTAACACGTTTTACAAAAACAATTTTAGAAAATTTCCCATTATTTTGTTTTTGTATTACGTGTAAAACTTAATCCAGATCCAGATCCCGAGATTGGAGTTCAACTAAAACGAAGTACGAATTAAAAATAAAAAACATTGCATACATACAAATTTGATTTTCTTAAGTAGATTTTTTTTTTCAAAATCTCGCGTTACTAAGCACTGCTGTAAAAAAAAAAACGAAGATACTATTCCAAAATAAAAAAGAAAAAAAACAAAAAACAAAAAAGGGTTTTTATTATATTTAAATGGTAATTTTTTTCATTTCTCAAAAACGACGAGAGATTTTTACATCTGGGCCCTGTTTAAATATAAATTACTATACTATAACAAATTGGTACTATTAGTCTGTGGTAAAAGTGCGTTACATTATCAAAAAGCATAGGAAGGCCTTTTGTACTTGTCAGTTGGTTTATATCTCTTATAGTATTAGGAAGGTCACCCTCATTTTGAAAAAGGAACTATTAATGGTTTTACCTTGTAGTTTTTTAAACTTGTACTTTCAACTAATAGTATTAGCTCTATTATGAAACAGGGTCCTGGTTTTGTGATTTGAAAAAAATTGAGCAATGAATATTTTAAAAACAGTGTTGCTTAATTACGCGAAATTTTGAGAAATAAAATCAAATCTAAAAATAAATCACAATTTTTTTCAAAAACATTGACTTTAAAATCTAATTTCTCGAAAACTATTTACTTATAAAACTTTATTAAAAAAAAAAAAAAAAATAGAAGGATTGAATATTGGCTTGAATTTTTTACACAAAATACATGGCGTTTTCACAATCTTTTACTGAACATGTCGGTAGAAGTGTGAAAGTTTATGAAAGGCTTAAAACTTGGCAGCTTGGCACATATACTGAATACCTACCGTAGAGTAGGTACAACCATTTATTTTTTTATTTTTAAAACAACCTGATACTCTATACAAAATATTAAAAATAGCAACAAATACACGAGAATACGTTATTCAATGTTATTTTTAATGGGGTAAATATTCTACATTGTGTATGGAGATAACAGTACACATATTAAAGGTATATCATTAGTGTTTTGATTTTATTCAGTTCTGCGCATATATCAAAATTTGTGTCAATTGTCAATATTTGTTAATATTTTATTTTTACGTGTCTTTTCGTCCTCCCATCCCTTTCACAGCAGGACAATAACAATGTCCGACACTTTCAGTTTTGACAACCTGTGCAGTATAATTAGATTTGTGTACTGTGTATGGAGAACGTTGCTTGGTTGAGGAATTCCCCCTAAAATGATTGCCCTAAAACAACGCAAAGTGTAGTTCAACAAGATGAGACAAGGCGATGTTCTATCGCCAATTCTCTTCCTGCTGGCGATGATGGTACATACCATGGGCGCCCGCAGGATTTTTGCTAGGGGGGGGGGGCAGAAGTAAAATGTACCTACCTATACAAAATTGAAATTTTAAATAAGGCTTTGTTGCAAAAAATATAATGGTATATAAATAAACAGGTACCCGTAAGATAGGTATATAAAAATAATATTTATTTATCTAAATAATTTTGTTAACCCATAAGTGCAGTCGTGGGTTCATTGAACCCATTCTCAACCTATAAACGCGTGTAAAAAACGACGCGGTTACCTCAGCTCTTAACACCTTCATATAATAAGCCGAAGTGAAGTGTGACGGACGCGTTCCGCTCGCTGCACCCATAGGTCAGATTCAGCTAACGCGTTGGTCCGTGATATATTTGTTCCTGTTACTAATTTAGTTTTCGAGTTCTAATCCAAATTTGTGTAGTGAAAAATTAGATTAGTCATTCTGGGAATCGAGACGATATGATGGAGCAATAGCTTAGTGCTTAAAAGTCCAGCGACGATGTCAAAAATAGCCAAAATTTAAATTTTAATTAAATGGCAAGTGCAAAAAGTATGATTTGTTTTGCGCCAGTGTGTTTTGTATGCTATTAATTTCACTTAATTTGACCAATGTCAGAATTTTTTACAAAAACATTTTAAGTTTTTGTTTCAGGAATTCTAAAGAGGATGTTTTAAAGTCTAGGAAAAATGTTTCTTAAGATTTTAATTTAGAGGAAGTTAGGGTATTGTGGTATACATGTTTGTATTTTTGACTTATCAGAAAAAGTAGTGACACGAATGCTCCCAAATTTGGTAGATTTTAACACGAACATATAAGCTACAACATTTACTATACTATACCCCATTAGGAATACTTTACCACATTAGCCCACTGCTAGTATACCACATTAGCCAAAACTCTATATTTTTACAAAAAATAAAATAAAATTTAAAATAAATACTTTTAAGCAAAACGAACAATTAAGTAACGTTAATGATTAATATCGTCGTCGTTCAGTGAAAACTCCCTGAGTCCATTTTTATTTATTTTGAGACATCGGTACTTTTTATGCATTTTTACGAACCAGAAATTGAAAATGTTTGGTTTTGAGAATTTTTTTATTTATAAATAGACAAAAATTTGATTAAAAGACCTTTTACAGAGCTAAAATGTTTATATTTTAATAAATATATCTTATTCACGGGAGGTTTCTCGGTTTCGAAAGAAATGGACTTAGGGAGTTATGATAGAACGAAGACGATATATTCTTCCGGTGCATTGACAAATCGATTTGGAACGCTATTTCAAAGCTCACTTTTTGTTCCACCCAAAAAAACTCAGCTGCACACAATTACGGATTTCAACAATTTGGGTGAATTAACAGACGTTTTTAGATTTGTTTAAATACGCATAACTACTTTTATTATAATCACCGTCTGCTGAATCAAGAACCGTTGTAGAAGCATGCTTCATTTTTGAAATAACTGCCTATACCACATTACTAGCATATACCACATTACCCCAACTTACTCTACTGCAACCTATAGTTTTCATTGCAAATTAAATTGTATTAACATTTAAAAACAGCTGGGTCCAGTGGACCCACGACTATTATAGAAGTACCTATACATAATTTTCACGACTGCATTTAAGGGTAAATTAATAAGACAAAAGCTTATAAAATAGACTTACAAAAGACCTTGCATGTAATATTGGACTTATTCTTTTTCTCGCAAGATAAGTTGTAGCCTTCTTGGTGCTTCCCTAGAAAATCTGTCTATCACACTTTTTTCAAATAATGCTCTTGCGGCTTGAGTAGGTATAACCGATCTCTATGTGAAGAAAGTATACAGATGCCACTGAGTCGATCATTGCTAGCTCATTGCAGGGACAGCAAATTCCTCTTCTCCTGGCCACCCTCCTCACCAGCGGGTGCCCATGATACAGACAGCGGAATGACAGGGCATATATTTAAATATGTATTATATAGCTTATAGGAGATAATGGAGACCGTTTGAAAAGCTCAGTCATTTAGACCAGCGGTTCCCAAACTTTTTAAACTGTGGAACCCTAAAAAATTACCAAATATATTTCGGAACCCCATCCTGACAATAGCAAAAACTGAAAAACAACCCATTTCAAAATCAATTTTTTATTTAGTGTGAAGAATGAATCTGTTTCATTGTTTGATTTACAATTATTGTTTTTAAATTAACTTCTATGTCCGAAAAATGTATTCGCATATCTGGGGTTGGCTACGAAATCTCGCAAATCAAAATCTCGCATTCGAAATCTCGCATAACGAAATCTCGCAATTACAAAATCTCGCCTTTCATAATCCCGCAATTACAAAATCCCGCTTTTCATAATCTCGCAATAACGAAATCCCGCAAACTAAAATCTCGCATATCAAAATCTCGCAAAATTGAATTGCATTGCAACAAATAAATTTTTTTAATCAAAATCTCGCAAATTAAAATCTCGCGCGAGATTTAAATTTGCGAGATTTTGATTAAAAGAATGTATTTGTTGCAATGCAATTCAATTTTGCGAGATATCCTACCTACTGCAAAATATATAATCCTGTGTCTGGGTACTTTAAGACCACACTGTTATTTATTAA
This sequence comes from Dasysyrphus tricinctus, assembly GCA_963921185.1. Taxonomy (NCBI): domain Eukaryota; kingdom Metazoa; phylum Arthropoda; class Insecta; order Diptera; family Syrphidae; genus Dasysyrphus; species Dasysyrphus tricinctus. The sequence goes on along the minus strand of OY992530.1, from coordinate 79,659,997 downwards.
TTTAAACTTTTTCAATATTATTGCTTTCAAAAGAACAAGAAGGATAGAGAACATAGAGATGGTACATCCAGTTGTAAAGTGTCATGTGCAAATCGCATAACTCGTACTTGGCCTTGAACAAGAAAATACTTTTAGTTCCATTATGAACGCGTAAATGACTATAGAGGTTATTAACAGTAATAAAGGATGTACACATTTTTTTTATTGACAGGTACAGTTATTAGTTGGAAGGAAAATTATCCAAAGTGCTCTTGGGTAGGTATATTAAAAAAAAAAAATTCTAAAAGTCGTGTGTGATTCGTTGCTGTGAAATTTGAAGTTGCGAGATTTTGATTTGCGAGATTTTAAATTGCGAGATTTTGGTTGAAATTTGCGAGATTTTTAGGTTCAATCTGTAAATGCGAGATTGTGAAAAGCGTGATTTTGTAATTGCGAGATTATGAAAAACAAGATTTTTAATTTGCGAGATTTCGTTATTCGAGATTTTTAAAAAAATGCGAGATTTCGTTATTCGAGATTTTGGTTTGCGGGATATCGTAGCGCTCCCGCATATCTGGGGCAGCGTCCAGCCTCGATCTGTATTTAGTTTTCGTATAAGTATATGTTACGTTGTAACAAAAGGTAGCAAATTTAATATAGCTTTCTTGGCAAGCTCAGAAAATTCATTCTTAATACCAATCTAAAATCCGTTTAATGATACAGAATCATATACAAATTTTGATGAAGAGGAGCTCTGCAAATCTATCAGGGATTCGTATTCCTGTATACTCAGGGTCATAGGCTTGATGGTTTTCATTAGAAATGGATTTTGTACCCACTCGATGTCAGTATTTGTATCTGGAAAGTAATCCAGCATGAATCTTTCGAGACTAACCAAATGGAAAGCAATAATATTGCTAATATCTGCTCTGAGTTCAAGCATGTTTTCTTGGAAGAATTCATGTAAAACTGGAAAACACTCAAAATTGTTCTTTTGTACACATGAGGTCCAGTCATATTGTATTTTTACCATGCAAATTGTGGGGTAGTTTGGATTTGTTCGCTCCTTTTTGTTTTTGGGGTGCTGAATCCGAATCTGAGGTTTGCCAACAAAATTTCATGACGCAACATGGAAAAAAATGCCAAAAATGATGCAAAAACGCATTTTTTTGGAGTTTTCACTAATGGCTCGAAACCTCCAACTATTCGAAAATTACATCAAGCTAACATTAAAAGCATACACAATTTGCAAAAAATCCCTATTTAAGGTTTTTTTCTGCGACAACCCATTTGGACTCAAGCGCTATTCAAAAATTCATGTATTTTTACTGTTTTTAAAAAATCCACTCCAAAGCTCTGAGAAATTACTTTGTGTGACAAAATTTGAACTTTTGTCTGTAACATGAACCAAGATATACTTTTCTGATGGTCTTTGATGCGTTGAGTTCGAATCTGGCCTTGAAGTTGCTCTATCACGTCACGTTTTTGAGATAGCTATTCACATCTAAAAATTAAAAATAAATGCATTTTTTATTCAAATTTGGGGATTTTTTTTTTCTTGAGGTTATTTTTTTTTCGAAAAAATGTTTATGGTCATCCTGAAGTATGAACATTTTACTTCGAAATTCTTTTAGAATTTTTCAAATACCTCAATTCGTCTTCGAGAAATTGTTGGTTTTCGTTTTATTACCTAATTCGAAAAATACCACAATTTTCCTTTTGAGCACAAATTGACTGGATTTTTCGAATAAGGTAGTAAGACGAAAACCAACGATTTCTCGAAGACAAACGGAGGTATTTGAAAGATTCAAATAGAATTTTGAAGTAAAATGTTCACACTTCAGAATTACTATAAACATTTTTTCGAAAAAAATTACCTCGAAAAAATATAACTTCAAATTTGCATAAAAAATGCATTTTTTTTAATCTTTGCATTCGAATATCTCAAAAACGTAACGTGCTAGAGCAAAAGACCATCAGAAAAGTATATCTTGATTCATGTTACAGACAAAAGTTCAAATTTTGTCACACAAAGTAATTTCTTAGCAATTTTGAGTGGATTTTCAAAAACAGTAAAAATACGTCAATTTTCGACTAGCGCTTTTGAGTCCAAATGGGTTGTCGCGGAAAAAAACCTTAAACAGGCAATTATTGGAAATTGTGAATACTTTCAATGGTACTTTGATGTAATTTTCGAATAGTTGGTATTTTTCGATCCATTCGTGAAAAACTCCCAAGAAATGCATTTTTGCATAATTTTTTGCGTTTTTTTCCATGTTGCGTCACGAAATTTTGTTGGCAAACCTCAGATTCGGATTCAGCACCCCCGAAAACATAGAGGAAGGAAAACATCAAAGCTTCCACAAAATTTGCTCGCAAAGAGCCTTTTTGAGCACAAATTAACTGGACTAAGAGTCAGAAATTAATTTTTCATTTCAAAGCTGCCAGTTTGTCTCTCGCAAAAAATACTGTTTTTGAGCTGTAGCAGTTTTGTTGATCTTCTCGAAAATGTCTGCAAGGTCAGCTAATTTTGTAATCCATTGCTCATCATGCAATACATCAAAGAGGTTTGCAGTTGAAGACATATTTTTTCCAGTTTGAACACATTTAACTCATCACGAAGTTGAAATAACCTGGATAAAGCTTTTCCTCTGGAAAGCCATCGGATTTCAAGATGAAGAAGAAGCGATTCGTACAGACTGCCCATATCCTTACACACTAATTTAAACAATCTCGATTGGAGAGGACGGCTCCTTACAAAATTTACTATTTTCTCAGCTTCACCGATAACTTTTTTTTAAATCAGCTGGCATTCTTTTCATAACAAGTGCATAACGATGGAAAATACAATGACTGCTGGTTCTTCTAGGAGCAAAGTATATTTGAAACAATCCCTTTAATCTTTCCCACCATTACTGCGGCTCCGTCGCGTCACTGCATACATCAATACATTTTCCCCAATCAATGATGTGTTTAATCATGAAACAGTTTATGACCTTAAAGTTCACACTTCGATTAAAATATATAAACTTAAAAAAAAATGTTGTTCAATTTACTTTTTGTGGAAATTTTTATTTTTTGTCTTTTATTGTTTGTATTTTACTGTTTATTCTTCAAGAAATTTGTGGAACCCTGAAAACTCTCCCGCGGAACCCTGGGGTACACTTTGAGAAACGCTGATTTAGACTATACCAATGACATTTGTCTCGTAGCAAACAACATCAGTGGTCTAAACGGGATGTGCCAAACACAGCAAGTGCAGGAAGAGTCGAGTGGTCTAAGAATGAGCAGCAAAAAGCTAAAAATACTGCTCACAGACCGCTCCACACAGTGCACCATATTATTCTACAGGAGACGCCAGTGGAAGAAGTCGATCAGTAGAATTACCTTGGCAGTATTGTCTAATAGAATGTTTCAAAGTTTAACTTCGCCTACGTCAGGGGCGCAATCTATTGAACTGCTAAAAAGTTAATATTAACAAAAATCTTCCCTGCGGCATTTAAATGGGAGAAGAAAAAATAAGAGGAATAATGTATGTATACATATAGGTATAATGCAGATGATGACAGATGAATACCATCTATTCGTTTTGATATAACTAGAAGTAAATATTCAAAATTTAAATGTTTTAATATCCACGAAAGCTTTCAACGGACCGGACAGCTTGGTTGCAATAAAAAATGAAAATTCCAATACCAACAACTGGAAATTGTAAGAGAATGGGGCATATTCATAGTCATTGTTTGAGCTGTTGCTTGATAAAACTCGAGTTTATCTTGTGAAATGAAAATGACCCACAAGAAAAAAAAAAGAAACAAAAATTTGCCCAAATACCTTTACCTATCGGAATGCAAAAATCTAAACATGAAAAATAATACTCAAACAAAAACTAGTTTTAACTTTTAACCAACAATAATAGAAGGGCGGCCATTCCAAAGTAACTGAGAAAACAATCGGACGCTTTTAGTGAGGTTTTTCTTTATAAGAAAATAGTATTTTTTTTATGAAACTCAGTGGTTTTAAAGAATTCATCACAAAGTACACGACACATAAGTTTCACCAAAAAATTATGAAATGCAGTAATTTTATACACAAAAATATAGATGGTATCGAAGAAGACACGTACGATTTAGAGCTTTTTTCTTGAAGTTTAAAACTTTGCTGACTTTCATAAAGCCAACATTTGCCAAAATCCTTCGTTTAATACCAAGTTTTATTTAACTACCAGGAGAAAAACTATGAAAGATGGAAACGGAGAATACAGGTAATGGTGAAAGTACGATTGAAGATTATTTTGTATTCAATTATATTGTACTTTATTATAAATTATATATTTATAATACATAGTTATAGTTAGTTTGGTAGTTATTAATATTTTGAACATGAACAAAAGTTGCAAAACAGCCTCAAAATACCAACCGCGTGTTGGAAAAATAACGGTTGATGTCTTAAAATATAGGCAAAGTTGCGGAAACGCTTCCAGGTGTCAAACGTGATTTCTTAGAAGATAAATGTCTGAATGATAGATTTTGAGTAAACGCACCTACAGGTAACATCTCCGTGTTGCCAGGTTTCGGGAAAATAATTTGTTGGTGCTGCCACTTTATGGAAGGATACTTTTTTTATGTAAAAGTGGGTAGGACCTTCTCTTTTTTTTGGCAATTTTTATTATATATCTGGAAAAGGACGATTTAAGATCAATTTATACTTTTTCCGTCAAAATATAGTTTGTCACCCATCTGTCAAGCCATCAACTTTCAAATTATATTGAAGGATCGCTACGATGTCAATGGATTAAAAAGCCACTAAAAATTCTGAAATTTTTTTACTTCTCCAGGAAAAAGTGATTTAGAGCACTTGTTTAACATTTGGATCAAATTAACTTTTTCCGTCAAAAAATAGCTTGTTCTCCATCTGCCAAATTTCATTGAGGGATGGATGCCCAACTAACATTTCAGTTTCTTTTAGCTTAGAAATATTGATTAGCTGCAAGTCTGGATACGTATAACGCTTAGCTTACATGAAAAAAAATTCTTATAGAATTCATGACGTCCCTTATTTTGGCGGACACTTTTTGGCGGAATCAAATAATTTTGATATCTGAATTTGTAGCTAATTAAATGCTAATTTGTTGGTCAAACCAAAAATTTTGTAGCTCGAGTACTTTCCGAGTTATTCAATTTTCCGCTAAAATAAGTCTGAAGTTAGCGGTAAAAATTCTTTTTTTAACATGGGTATCAAAAAAATTCAGACTTTAAAAAAAGTGCATATATGGGTAGTTGAAATAGGAGAGAGAAAAGTGCAATTTTGTTTTCTTCTTTACCCCGTTTTAGTCAGTTAGACTTGATATTAAAATCTATAAAATTTCCACAATAACAATTTTTCAAGTCTTGCTTTGTTTGTTTTTAACATGCATTATAAAAACAACATGGGATCTAGGTTTCTATCGAGGTTAATTTCAATAACCCAGTACCTACGTTCTGTAACTCTCGCATCGATAAAATCAGTCGAGAAACGTTGAAAAAAGGAACAAAACTTATGCATTTTGTTTCAGTTTCATCGTTTCTCGACCAGTTTTTTCGATGCGAGAGTTACAGAACGTAGGCACTGTGCCTAGAGGTTTTCACTCTGATCGGCAGAGAGCTATTTACCATTGTGAATGGGTGTCAGCGATTTGTCAGCAGTATTAGGAATAGAGAGGAAAAGAGACAAGTGCTTACATGAAAAACAAATAAACATAAGAAAAAAAGAGACTGATATACAGCACTGCTTTTGCACTAACCCACATCGTTTTATTTTCATGAGGTGAACCATAATATATGGGTTATGAGCGATAATAAAAGGCGGCTAGTGCTTGGACGGCATCAAAAAATAGGAGAAACGTTGGGATACAGTGTTGCCAGATTTTTCGAGACGAGTGGAGCCCAATTTGAAAAATCTTGGAGCCGAAAATAGTCCCACTCAAAAATTATATACACAAATTAGTACGTTAATAAAAATTATTCGATTGGTAGACATTTTTTAAAATTATAAATAGTAATCAGACTCATCATTAAAACTCGAAAACTGCTACGAAATTGTTTTTTCTTTTTTCTGTCTTTTCGAAATCAAATTTGCATAAACATTTGTAAAAAACAAGTTATTCACATTTTTAGTCTCATAAAAGTTCTTACAGTAGTTTTTAGTCAACTGAATTCTGGTTCGAATTCGCAATGCTGCTCCAAGGGACCCAATAACAGAGATTATCAATTATATATTCACAAACCTCAGGTCCCGATTATCAATTTTATTTGTAAATATAGGTGTAGGGAACTAAGTCCCCGAGAAGTCCACCGAGGGACCAAGTTCTCATTTAATGGGAAATATGTCCACTTCAGCGAAGTGGTCTTAGTACTCATAGATGGTGGGAACTAAATTCCTCAAAAACTGAGTGGTTTTACTTCCCTTTAAATGTGGATTTAATTACCACTTCAAAGTAAAGAATTCAAAGTTTCATTTCAAACCTAAATAGCCTAAATTCGGATTTATTGCAAATCACAATTTAAAGGAGTGAGTAAAAAATTCAAGTAGCCCAATTGGCAATAAAGAGTCCGTTCTGGCAACCCTGTGGGTGAAGTCTATGGAGCTCAAAGAGCACTATGTTGAGAATTGAAGCGTTTTTTTTTTCTGAAAAAAGTGTTCATTATTTAGGTTATCAGAGACTAATGCATAGCCATTGAAAGTTTCTTGCGTTCAAAACAATACATTTTCGGAACTTAGCTTTTTTTTATATGCGAATTTTGTGAGGAACTGGAAGGTATGAAGTTTTTTTTTTTGAAAATGAGTTCAAAACGTAGAGTTTTTACAATTGAAGAAAAACCTATAGTAATTTCAAGGCTCGAAGCTTATGATTCCAATAAAAGTTTTTTAGCAGAGTTTTATCTATCGGCTTCAACAATCTCTACCATTTTCAAAGACCGAGATAAAATCAAGAAGTATTTTGAAAAATCCAACTTAAAAATAAAAAAATTTGTTCATTGCATACATAGATGCTGATTTTCGCAGCTGATTCAAAGCCAAAAGAAGCTCGAATACTCCATTAAGTGGACAATAAGTTCTTGTATTTAAGGCAGAATACTTTGCGAAAGGGTTATTAGGTTATAAAACATAACATCGTTAGTGCAAAGGGTGAGTGGTGAGTGTGGTAGGATTTCTACAGAAATTGTGAATGATTGGCTTCATGCTGTTTGGCCAAAGCTGCGAGAAGGCTATTCAGATAATTAAATCCTCAACATCGACGAAACATCTTCTACAAAATAAAACCTTATAAAACTTGGCAATGCTTTGAAGGTAAAATGTAAAAGGAACGAATAATGGTTTTTCGAAGGAGTTTAAATGCAAAACAAAAGCTGTAAATGGTTATTAGAAAATCAAAAAATGATGTCAAAAAACTTCTATCATTTTGTTTGAATCTAAAAAACAAGCCTGGTGACTGGGTGGAATCAGTCATATTCAAAAAACATTCAAGAAATTGGGATAGAAACGACACGAAAAAATTCTATTGTTAAACAAAAGGTGCACTTTCAAAGACTGATGGTTTACTTCTATGAAACATGTATAACATTTCTGTTACAAAAGGATCAGGGTATAATCAGATTACTTAAATTACCGAAAGTTTCAAGTACTAATCATAGTTTGTAAACATGGAGAAATAAGATGGATCACATGCAATGAGTTTGTTGGATGCCTTTCTACTTTTTTGCCGTTAAAGCCTTTAATTATATTTTGTAATTTTAATCAAATAAAACTTTGCAGAAAAAAAAAACACAACATAAGAATTATTATAATTATGTTTGGCATACTTTCATTGAAGATGATGGTATTGATGGCGATGAAGATTCAATTGAAATAAATACAAACCACAGTGTCAGCTGCTTCACATTTTATGATATCTATGCGGATTACAAATGTGCGAATGGTGACGACTTCATTTGGTGGACGTATTGTCTAAACGGGTTGCTCACATTGGGTGTGTTCAACACTACTCATTTCCAGAACTTGGGATGGGGTGACTATGGCAATTATCGAACATTGTTTTAGGCATGGTAGATTTATCCTACAAAAAACTGATAATTCAATCGACACTAAGTTCAAAAAGAAAAGAAAATTTGTTAACGTTACGTTATGAAAAACGGAATCTTACATAGCTTAGAGGAATATATTTTGTTTTTCGCATTTCTGAAATCATTAGACAAGGGACCTAACTAAACGACCGCCATGTTAACTAAATATGGTTTTATCCCAATGCTTGTTGCGCCAAAGTGACTTAAATAGTACCAAAAACAGAAAATGCCGTTTGTTTTCTTATCAACATAGAAATGTGTTTGCGGAAAATAGTCTTCTACCCAAGTAAATAGCTCCCCAAGTAATCCAAAACGTCAGGAAGATCTCTTGGAACTAATAACACAATATGAAAACTATTTCAAACGGACAAAACTAGGCGTTCATTGTCAATCAAACTCCCAACAACTCATATGGGCAAGTGGTCCGTTTTCCATTTAATAAATACAAATATTTCAATTTCCATTTAATAAATACAAATATTTCAAATAAGTAAAAGCAAGGAAATTATTAGTACCCGGAACTGTAGTTTTGATAACCAAAGAAAAGATAGGATATTAGTCATATCTAAATATCATTTTTGAAGGTGCTTCTATAAGAATTTCAACAAATCAGTATCACAGAAAATTTGTATAGATAAAAACGTTGTTAGAATATCACATAACGTCGGCTTTCGGTCGAAATCTCGTTAGTCCTTGAATGAAATTTTAATGTAGGTGTTTCAGGTTAACACAAATTAGTGAATTCAAATATCAATATCTCCAAACTGTGTCATGGTTCCCTCAATCAAACAGTTTTAAAACCTTTCATGATCTAAGAACTCCATTTTATTACCTTTTAAATTATTTTTTTGTGTCTTCAGAGCAATTTTTCAAATTCGACAAAGGTCTTGACAGGAAGCTGACGATATATAAACTGAAACTCATATTTTAATGTACCTTGGGATAAAATACCTAAATTAAATAAATGTTATTTATTGCAAACTTAAAACTAGCTGTTCAACTGTACTACACAATTTTATGCCTGAAACTAGAATATTGTGAGTTAGCAGGTGCGAAACAAGTTCTATATTATTTGTACGTTGTACCTACATCAATATGTAAATACTAAGCAAATATTTGTGATCAAATCCATTATAATTTCAATAAACAAGCCATTTATCATCAATGCAAATGCCACCACGCAAAACCCACAGTATTATTATCTTTCTCCATATCCTACATCGTTAAAGTCATTGAACAACAACTCTATCTACACCTACACACAAAATTGTATCTGCATCTTTCAAAAGCAATTTCATTAGAGATATTTATCAATCTTAATTCAATTCTAGTTGAAATTAAATACCTAGACATACATAATATTTACATACTCAAAATATCAGTTATTTATAATTTATAAATTAACCTGCTCTTCCTACACAGTTCTTAGGCCAGCATTTATTCGATGATTCAGCTCAGCTGCATGATGTGGCATTCCCATGTTGGTTGGATAGTACGCCGCTGGATTAAATCCACCCAGAGGGGTTGTTATCATAAGCAGTGGATGCATTGGTAGGTCATATCCCAGATTAGCAGGATTGGGTGCTGGATAATGCAGGAACGGTAGATTGCCAGCGTTTATCGTGTGCAAAGGTGGCAGGGGCACGTGTCGCTGTGAAAATCGCTCATCTTCGTCAGGTCGATCGTCTACCGAAATATCATCGACTGATATTACAGAATCCTTGTCAGGCGTGATGAGACTTTCAATGGTGAACGACCTTTTCGGTCGATCATGTATTAGCGTCGTTGTTTGCAATGGGGAAATCGGTCGGACAGGTGAGGAGCTCACCATTGGCGGCAGGCGTTGCAAGTACATGGCTGGCTCTGCTGCCATGGGTGGCGGGCACATCGGAGCTGGTGCACTATTGGTCGTAAAGAAGAACCGATTCAAATTCGCCAGTGCTGCCAACTCCTCATTCAGCAAATCTTTGTCATTTTTATGAAGCTTAAAGCGCTTCCTCCGTCTCAGCAGACTTCCATTCTCGAACATATCAAACGCTTGGGGATGTAGCGCCCAGTAGGCACCCTTGCCCGGTCTATCGGGCCTTCGAGGAACTTTTATGAAACAGTCGTTAAAGCTTAAATTATGTCGCAGTGAGTTCTGCCATCGTTGGGTATTTTTTCGATAATACGGGAACCGATCCGTAATGAATTTATAAATGTCACTCAGAGGGAGCATTTTTTCCGGCGAGCTCCAAATTGCCATTGCGGTAAGCGATATATACGAATATGGCGGTTTTTGATCTCCGTAAGATTCGCGTGATGGTCGCGGCATAGTTTAATAATTTTTTTTTAGCCAAATTCTCTTCTTCACTGTGTGTCACTTATGTCACAAGTTTTCTTAAGTTTTTGTAGGAAAAAATGACGATAGTTACGAAAAATTGCCGCCGTTTGTCAACCGCCAAAAGACTGGTTTTCCAAGTGCGACCGTGTAAACAACACTAACCATCGAATAGCGGACTCAGGACACAAAGAGGTGCTACTCCAGCACCAGCACTCATCATCACCATTGTCGCCATATTGCGATTGTGTTCGTCTATTTTTCATCGAGAGTCAACATCCGTCCGTTCCAACAAAAACAAAACAAATCATCAAAAAAAGAAAAAAACAAATTAACTACCGAAAGCCACACGCTCCGCAGTCCGCACTCTTTTTTGTATCCAACTCTCGCGCAAGAAGGTGTTGAAATATAAAATTACTGATCGTTGATGATTTTCGGTGCCTCTACCTCGTTAGGGTCTCCTAAATGATGAGATGGAGCTATCTCTTTTTCTCGCAAAAGAACTTCGTACACGCGAAAGGTCCCCCCCACACAGGGCTCCAAACAAGGTCCGCTTTTGTTTTTAATTTTTTTTTTTTACTTTTTACCGTCGGCGACGATTTGCGGTGCCATCTGTGTGCAAGCTTTGCGCTCGCTAATCAAACTGTGTGCACAGGGATGGAAGAAGAATATAAACAACAACCTCCCCCTGATGAGGCGCGAAATAACAAATAAGAAAATCACGACTCTTCCATAACTGAGTGTGTGTTTGTAAACAACAGTAACCCACTCTAATACAAACACACACATACCACCGCACAGAAACCAAAAACACAAGGTTTCTATTACAAAACCAACACTTTGCTCAAAAGCCAGTTTGTTTGGACACACGACTGATTGGCTTTGTTCGTCTTTTTTTTTATGTCAGTGTCAGTTGCAGTCAGTGGTGATGGTGAGAAAATTCACTCGTCCGGGGGAGTGTAAGCAGCAATAAACAAGGGAACAATCGCAAACCGGCTTGTTAGGGGCTTGTTAGCGCAATCAATTTGAGGATTCGTTTTCACTGTAGCGCCACAAGAGACGCCCATCACTAACACCACTTGCTCGCTATGGTGAAAAAACAAAATGTCCACCAACCCGTTGGCTTGTTCTCCATTTTTTATTTCTCACAGCACAATCACTCCAAACAAGATGGGTGGGCACTGTGGCGTTATTGGTGGCTTCCAATTGGCTGCGAATGCTATTAAAAATGGTAGTCAAAAGAGTGGGTAAAGAGAGACAGCAATGCAAGAGTGGCTGTGTGTGAGTGTGAGTGCTCGCACTCAGCGTCGTCGTCAGCACTTTGTTTGAAAAGTTGTTTCTAAATATTTGATGAAAACTGTAATAACATGGGTTTTCGTTGTTTTCCGGGGTTTTATTGTTTTTGTGTTATTTTTTAAGTTTATTTTTATTTGAAATAAAAAAAGAGAGCAGGACTGGCCATGTTGTTGTCTCTCTTGTGCATGTATTTGTTATCTATATGTTTGATGATGGATGGTTAACATTCATTTTTTTTTGTTGGCAATGATAGGAGAGGGGTTGTTTGTGATATGTACTTTTCTTGTAAACAATATAACATGATTATTGAATTATAACATGCACAATGCACTTATTGTTTAAAAAGAGAAACACAGCAAAATAAACTGTACAAATACAAATCTTATAGTTTTTCCTGTGGCTTGTGGAGTGATTGGATTTGCTTTACTTGAATAGGAGAGTTGGGTATGTTTGATATTATGGGATAGCTGAATGTGGAATGCAATGTAGGTAGGTAGATATGTAAAGTAATTTTCTTTTCTTTTTTTTTAAATTGATTGTTTAAGTGCAACAAAAATTAGGTAAGATAATTTATTTTTATTAATTATGGGTACCTAAAATAATGTAGAATTGGTTTGTTTCCAATGTAATGTACCTAGTTTACGCGCGTTGATGGTGAAAATTGTAGGTATTATGTAGCTGTCAGTGATATGTTAACTCAACTGTCAGTTAAAGCGGTGACTGAACTGTCAGTACAGAAACTGATTTACTGTCAAACAAAGCGGTGTCTGTTTAACTGTCAGTGAAAAGATAGCTGTGTCTCCAGCTCCAGCAAATAGAAAAACCGCCATGAAGATAAAAAGAGGACGATGATGACAACAACAATTGGATTTTATGACTGTTAATGTGGCTTTTTAAACAAAATGGCTTCTTCAAGCATTTATAACTTTTAATCCGACGGAAGAACTTTATCTCACATAGGTATTAATATTGACTCTTGTTATATTTAAGTCGTGGTTTTTATTGGATGGCCATGTCAATGTCATGCATCGATTCTCAATGCGATGAAAAAACGAGATGAGAGCGTGACGTTATAACCCAATTCCCAACCTATTAGAAACAATTTCAATTTTCAAATTCTGAAGCAACACACAGAAAAAAAACGAGGTAAATCAACAAAACAATAATGATTCAACATGTTTTGCCAATGTTTTTGCTTCATCGAGCATTCGTTTCATTTTAACATGATTTCTGTATAAGGGAAATCAATATTATATCATGTTAAAATGACATGGTCTTTATAGTTGAATCAATATGTTTTCATTTTGAAATAATATGAAAAAACCTGCAAATAAAAATGGAATCCATAGCAAATGAATGCTGGATCAGTATGATTTCATGTTGAATTAAAACGATCATCATGTTGAATCGCCATGACCATCATATTAAATCTTTTCTTCCATCATGTTTAATCATTATTATCAACATGTTAAGCTGTTACTATCATCATGTTGAATCACCATCGTCAGCATGTTGAATCACCATGATCATCATGTTGAATCGCTCGTTTTGCATTATTCTTAAAGTATAGGAATTCATTATATATTTATTTTATTTTAAAAATACTTTGTGATACTTACTGAGATTTGAACTTGGAACCTTGCGCACGGAGATAGCACTCATCCACTGGGCTAATTCGCTACGCAAAAAACTTGTGCCAAACGTCAAGTTGAGGTACTTTTAACTTGGAATTAATATGTGAATCATTTTATTTTAAAATAATAGAATATGAAGAAATTTTGAAAAAATAATTCTTCTGTTTAAGTGGAATGACTGAATACTGGGCGAAATGCAATATGGAGTTCAGCTCATTTTAACTTTTAACTTGAATCATTTCATTTTCATTTTATTTCAATGTTAAAATGAGTTCAATCATTTAATTTCAACAGGGTTTCACACATGAATTAATTTGTAAATGAAACCTTAATGATTTAATAATATTTCCCTTAGGATACAAAACATGTTGAATCAAAATGAAAAACGTTGTTTATGTGTATGCCTGGTTATTTTGACATGAAAACGCTTTTTTTTGACATGAATTTCTTTTAAATTGGAATTTATATACAAATCATTTTATTTTAACACAACTTCAAAGTTCAAACAAAGCGAAATCTGAATAATTCAAAATGAAATTCCTGTTTACTTGGTTTTTACTTTTAAATTAACAGGACTTAGTCATAAATTAATATTTTGAAATGTTAAAATAAAATGAAAACGTATTAAATCGAAATCCAATGATTTAAAAATTCATCTTATTTATCGAAATCAATAATTCATCATGTTGATTTTACATTGCGTTTTTTTCTGTGTGAACGTCTTCGTATCCCCGTATGCTTTCATTTTTTGAAATTCGTTTGACAACTTACTGCATAAAAACTCTGGCGTTTTATTTCCTCGTATGAAAAGTACAGGTGGTTTTTGAAGAGATTGCACGAAAATTTCAAAACTTATTTCTAGCAATTTCTCTCCTCCCCCTAAGAGTATTAAAATTAAAACCACAATCGCTTCAATTAACCAAATCAAGTTAAACGTTCTGAAATGACAACGTTTTGTACCTAAAAGTTACAAGAACTTCAAGAGAAAATCATATAAAATTCTTGGAGGAAAGTGTTAGGCAGGGCTGTATAGCATTCATTGGGGCAACCGGGTTAATACCCCGCTGCCCTCGACAAAAGGGGGCCCCAATGAAGATCGCACTATGCATCGTTCCAATCAGTATTTACTTTGTTCGTTTAGATTCATCCCACTTCTGAGTCTTATTAACCCAACTCCAACTGACAACAAAATCAAAGCCTTATTCAACACTGCCTTTAGATCCTACATAATAAACTCAATGGGGCATATTCATGAGTAGATGTTGTTTAAGCTGTTGCTAGGTCTATATATTGAAGTGTACGTATATATTAAAATGAAGCCCCATACTTGCAAACATTTACAGTTGTTCACAGTGGCCACTTCACTTCTCTTTTTTCGAGCATTATAAGCAGTTGTATGGTAATCCTGGTGTAGTTTTTTGTGTGGTGAAGAACTCAGCCCAGAATGGATGGTTATTGGTTATGGTCTAGGGCTGCATAACTGAACAAAGATGGAGAAGAAGCTGATGAAATCTTTTAGGCATATTTTCGGTGCCTCTAACATGAGGAAATTCTTAAACAAGTAAAATAATGTACCCGGTCACTTGTCAGTCCTTTCAGTGCCAAGATTAGTTGAAAACGGTATTGACCTTCTTCCGTGGCTTTTACAGTCTCCAGATCTAAACCGAATTGGGCACCTTTGAGGAATATTAAAACGCGAACATCCAAGAGCATAGTCCAACATTAAGAGAGACGCTCAAAAATATTTTAAATCTTAATATTTTCATTTTGAGTTAGAAGTTCAAATGAGCTCAATTCCATATTGCGTGTCGCCCAGGTACGATAGTGGGGCTCATCAGTTAGATGACTATCCTACCCTTCTAAGACTCAAATTTGTATCGATGTTTACCGATTAACTTTTAACTTGAATTAGGTATATTCCAGTCACTCCACTTAAACAGAAGAATTTTCTTTTAAAATTTTCTTCATATTCTATTATTTTCATTTTATTTAAGGTTTTTTAATATTTCCCGATAAGATTTATGCCTTCACAGCCGCAAATTAAAATAATAATAGAATATGAAGAAAATTTGAACTTATAATTTGAAGCAAAATAAAATATTTATCTACACTCACCTCCTTCATGAGCATAAACATGTCAACAATTAGGCAGTGGCCTGAAATATAAATAAGTGCCTAAGCAGGTTAAATTTCAACGTCAATATTTACCTCAGAAATATCAAAATTAAGCCAAAGGATAAAATTTAACAATACTTTCTATCCAATTGACACATATGGCATCAAATGTATCTTAACCATGAATATGAATCTTTCAAGTAATTTGGAAGGTTTTAAGTTTGGCATTTTTGACCAGACTACTTCTATTGCTGTAATCTAATGATCTAATTCCTTGGTTTCGGAAACTAGAATAAGGTATCCATCGGCTTTTTTTGTCAGTTTTTGTGGATGTTACGGTGTCTAATCGTGGATATTGACGTATCCATTCAAACAAAAGTGAGCTTCATCGCTAAACAAAATTCGCTTATGAAACTTGGGATCAAAGGCAATCTTGTTTTGGGCCCATTCACCGAATCTACACCTTGCTAGGTGATCCTGTGGCTTCAATTCTTGCACGAGTTAGTTTAAGTTTTAAGCTGCAAACCAAGATCTTTCCGCAAAACTTCCATGAAGTGGATGGGCACATATCCAATTGCTGTGCACGATGGCGGATAGACTGAATCGGGTCTTCCTCTCCGCTACGCTCTACAGCAGCAATGACTTCTTCTGTATACACTGTACGACGTCTCTGTGGATGCGTATTATCATTTAGAGTTAATGGAATTAATTGCTCTGAAGAACGATTATATTCACCGTAAAATGGACGTAGGTAGGGTGCGATACGTATTTCCAACAGAACCATGATTTTCAAAATAAATTTGCACAATTTGAAAGCAATGTTCAGGCGTCAGTGGAAAGCCAAACTAAGCTAAAAATAAATTACTTGACAACTGACAAAATGGCCGCCAGTTAAAATAGTGTTGCCAGCTTAAAGTTCTATACCTCAAAAAAAAAACCCGTTATTTCTTCAACAGTAAGCAGTATGCAGAGTTCAAATGAAGTACAATACTATGAGGCCGTATGAGTGCAAAAGTAGTGTAACCAATTTCTTGCCAAAATTGATATTTTTGTCTTGATCTGCACCAATAAATATTTTAAGAATGAGCTATACTCCTTCACCGTCTTAACTTCCGTTCGGCATCGGAAGTGTATTAGGATCTCTTTAGGAAGAAATAACACAAATCGGCTTACATAAATACGAAGCAATTATATTAGTTGGGTGACAAACGCCGCTTGTCCTTCTCTCTGGGCACCTATGCTGCCCATAATCTCGTAAGACCCTATCTACCAAATTTCCAATTTTTAAATTTTTGCAAATTTGGAGTTAAGGCATTGTCTCTGATTTATTCGAACTTATTTCTTGATTGATGGGTAACCCTAACGTGAAGGGTAACCGAATGGATACCGGGATAAGCAGACAACCCAGCGGTGCTGGTCAGGGCAGAAACTTGTCCTCGGGATGGTTAAAAGCCCCCTTAAGGCGGATGAACTGCAGGTGGCGGTCAACGGCATGATAGTCTGGTGGCGGAGGAGCCTTCTTTATTGAAGGACCAACGGCAGCAGCAAGTAGCGTCTGTACTGTAACCCATATTGGGCGGCTAAAAAACGGCGTCTGTTTTCCCATAGTGGGCGGCCTCGAGCAGTTATGTGTTTGATCATACAAAAGGCGGGTGTGCCTGTAAAATCTGAACTTATATGGTATTAATCGTATCGCGGAAAACACCATGGTGGAAATATAAGCAAATACATGAAAAATGACAACAACTGCTACCGCATACGTAAGAAAATCGGAGCATGGAACGTTCGATCCTTGAACGGCGAAGTTAGATACGAGCAAGTTGAGCGTGAAATGCTTCACCTTAAGATCAGTATCCTGGGCATCAGCGAAACTAGGTGGAGAGGAAGAGCCGAATACAGAGCTGACTCTGGGCATAATAATAATAATTATGCATGGTGTCGGAATTATGTTGAATGAAGAAGCGAGGCGTAGTCTTATATCCTGAGCGCCCATTTCTGCAAGAATAATGATAGCAAATCTCCGTTCAAAAATTCGTAACATCACAATTATTCAGTGCTACGCCCCCACAAATGAAGCGACCAAGGAAGACAAAACTGCTTCCTGTACTCATCTTAACTCAGTTTTTAGAGGTGTTCCAAGGCAGCAAGGAGTTCGAAGTTCAATACGAATGCTTTAAGTGATCCCAACATTATGTTGTAACAATGTCACCAATCTTAACGACAGAGCCTCGCCATTAAACGGAATCCAACATTCAACAATTGATGAGATGTGGGGTGAAATAAAATGTGTTTTTATGGAGGCTGGATCCGAAACTGTACCCATTTACCTGGAATAAAATTGAGCTTTGCAAATCGTTGAAGATGCAAATATATGCCGAAGCAGATGCTCAACGAAAGGCTGAATTGCGAAGCGAGTACTGCATTCCACATAAGATGGTCTATTGCTGTGTGAAACGTGACAAGAGGTTGAGGTTAGATGGACTCGATGAGATAATGCGGAAAACGCTGCCAGAAGAGGAGATATCCGGGAATTGTACCAAATAGCCAAAGACGTGATCGGGAAAAAAAGCAACACCAATCATCCTGTAATGGATGTGGATGGCACACTTTTGGTATCAATTGAGGATCAGCTTCGTAGATGGAAGGACCATTTTTGTGCCCTGCTAAATGAGGATTCAGTTGAGCAGAGCGCTGAAGTGCCCCAACTAAACGAGATGCGGGTATTGACATCGAACCCCCGTCAGAATCGGAAATCCATACGTCAATAAATCTCCTCAAAAACAACAAGGCAGCTGGACGGGACGGAATACCAGCTGAATTCCTGAAATCCGATCCCGTAACAGCGGCTAGTATTTTACATCCGTTGATACAAATCATTTGGGACAACGAAAGCTATCCCAAGGACTGGATGGATGGCGTGATTGGTAAGCTGCCAAAAAAAGGTGACCTTAAGAATTGCAACAATTGGCATGGTACTCGAGCGAATAAAGGATAGAATCGAGTCTAAACTGAAGAGGCATCAAGCTGGCTTCCGCAGTGGTCAATAGTGTGTCGACCATATTAACACCATTATTAACACGTATCGTCCTCGAGCAGTCGACAGAATTACAATCACCGCTTATCTCACTTTCGGCTCCAGGACTATTAGAGCACTATTTAATATGGTTTTGATGGCCTGTCCTGTTGAAACCTTTAATTACAAAATAGTAATAATTTTGAAAACAAAAATTAAACACAACTCCAGTAAAATGAAAAAAAGATATCAACAAAGTACGGTTATAAAACAAACGACAAGAAACATAATAAACAAAAAACAGAAGGTTAGAAAATGTCTTCATGGTTATATAAATCTTGCAATTGCCCTTCATAAATTTTCATCAGTAGATACAGCTTAAAAAATCATTGCATCTCGCTGCCTGTGTACTACCATCAGCTCCTGCATCTGCACTTTCAAGTTTCAACATAGAGTTTCTTAGCCTCAAGAATTTGTTCAAGATACCGTGAAATGACTACGCTTCCATAACATAATATTATTGTCTGCGCTCGCTACAATGATGCTGTCATGCCTCGGAACGATATGCTGATGGTTTATCTTTCTCCTAAAGAAGTTCATCTCTTCATAATAATACAATGTGACGAGCAATGGCATCAGTCGCACCAATTCGCAGCGGTTTCTATATCTATGCCTCGTCATTGGACAATTTAAACAGACTTTATCTCATTACTACCTTAATGCTTAATGGCAGCTTAGTGGCATTTTATTTACGTTACGAGATTTTAATCCTATCAACCATTTAGTCATCGGGATGTTGGTGTTGAGTTGTGTATATCTTTAAAAAAGTACAACATAAAAATGAACGGGGAATAATTTTTTTTATAAAGACTATCAAGCCCAAGAAGTGTGATGAAGATGGGGGATAAGAGCATTGAATGCCATGAACATGAACAAGGGTTAGTTGTTAAGTGAGAGGAGTTACGAGATGACTTTAAGCCGATTGTAAATGGAGACATAATGCCTGCACTGATTTTGTTCTTGAAGACTTTATTTTTTAATTGAAACAGGAGGCAATTGTTTTTCTTTAATCAAATGTTGTTGATGATATAGCATCAACCCAACAATAGAAATATTGGTGATGCTTTTGTCCACGAGGTTAATGCACAGTGAGTTATTAAATTTTACATTTTATAGATATTTCTCATTCCAATCAAAATTTCTCTTCACGTAAACAAAAACTTTCCAAGCAAAGAATATGAAAAGCAACAAAAAAGGAAAATAAAAAGGAACTCACTCGCGGAACAAAGTCATATTTTAGCAACAACATTATCCACTTCCGTTCCGCTTATACGGAAACTCCTCTGGAATTAAATCATGAAATATGACAAGAAAAAAAAGAAAAAAAAAAAAATTCAACGCGAGCAAACGAAAACATGAACGTTGCTCTTTTTTATTATAATTCAAATTGAAAAAGAACCCGGAAAATTAAACATACCGTAACAAACAAAAACATAAATTTACCCTTAATGGCTGATGGTTGTGTCTATGTGTATAAACGAGTATAAAAGTATAGCGAACCCTCCAAAAGGCATCCATCCCGTGGTGACTCTGACTTTATAGAATATCATTGGCCCAACAATGCTGCAGCAATTTGTCCTTGGCACGATACACAGAGCCAAGGGAGCAAATATAGTGAATGCCTCCAGAAAAACCACACCCTGAAAATTTGACATTTATCTGAATAATAGCGTAATAATCGGGACGTGTAACAACACACAGATTCGCTTAAATCGTATTTGACACGCTTCACCCCTATCAACCCCTCACATATAAACATAAATACCCTGGGATGTTCACAATAATAAAATAATTATTTGAATATGTTTCTATCGTGTTATCCTTGTTGTAAGGATCAGAACAACATGTGAGTTGGGCATATAAATACAAAGACAACAATATAAAGTCAAATTGAATAGAGTCAGTTCATAATACAACATTTTTGGGAAGGAAAAAGGATGTGTGTTATATCAAACGAGGGGGGAGCACAAATATTGTGTTATTAATTATTGTGTAATAACGACAAAGGGTTTTTCTTTTTCTGTCCCTCAAATATACAACTATTAAATAGGCTGAATTGAAATTTTAATTCAATATTAATTTAAAATGTGTTCTTCCTCGATAAATGTTCATAGGCGCAGAACCAATTTTATTTTGGAACTGTTTTTCGGTTCATATTTTTGACAGTTGTTGTTGTTGTTATTGGACAAAGCTATGAGTTTGCTGGAAATGTGATTGTAATTATTAATCGTCCAATTTGGGTGGCGTTAAAGCGTGAAATTGAAGAAGCAAAAGAAAATGAAATGTTTTATATTGTTTTTTTTTTTCTTCTGCGTGGAATTTTAAATTGCTTTTATTGAAACTTGAAACTATAAAAGAAATGTTTTTTTTTTAACATGAATAAAAACAATTCCACTGCTTTGGATTTATTGATTGATTTTTATTTACATACAAAACTTATAAAAAATAGCATTTAACAAGAATATAAAAAAATAAAACGAAACCAAGTTTAAACTTTTGTAAGAGAAAACGTTGTAGAACATTCAATTAGAATTTAACATGCATACACTGGGGTTCACTTGAATAAAGGTAATTTTTTTTGGCATAAAAGCTACTGTAAAGTCCCGTTAATTGCATGCATTATTGAATTCTTAAGTGAAGTTAGGTTTCAGAACTTCTGAAGAGAATGCACTCCAAAAAAAAAAAACTTTGCTGTACTAAAAATCGCGATTTTTCCAAAGATTTCAAAAAGCGTCGTAAAATTAAGCAACGAAATTTGGTTCATTTGAATAAAGGCAGTTGTGAAATTACTTGCATTCATCAATATTTCTTGAGAAAACTAGTGCAAAATTATAGTTCAGTAAAGTTAATGTGAAATAGACAAATTTTGATTAAAAATGGGAAGCTCAAAAATTTTAAATATCTACAGCCGAGAAGCCAAAAATAGACGTTTACCACGTGGAAGGTTATTCAAAGTGCCAAATTGCAAATAAAAATTTTCAGCGTAGTGCAATTTGTGTTGACAGTTATTTAAAAAATACTCTTTTCAATGGAAAACAATACAAATGAAGGACATCTTCTGTGATCTCACCATCTATCTGAAAGACGTAATTTCATTCGAATTGCCTCCAATTCCAGCTATTCCACATCAAAAATCAAATTCGAAGCAAGGGTCGATGCAAGCAAATTTACTGTTTGGCGTGTTATTCTTGTTGCTGGACATCTGAAGAGGTTAAAACTAACAAAAAAAACCCTGAATGCCGTACATAGGTAAGGAGATTCGACTTAAGTTAGCAAAACATCACTGGGCTTGAACTACAGGCCAGAGCAAAAGAGTGCAGGGAATTAACTTCACGGGAACTAGCTTCACATGGGAATTAACTTCACCACTAGTGGGAATTAATTTCACTTTTTTGAAGTGAAATTATTTCCCACTGAAAGTGAGTAATAATTTCACTTTTTGTGGGAATTAATTTCACTTTAATGTGTGTTTCTTAAAATCCAGATTCTTTAAATGCAAAAGAAACTTTGCATACGCCCAGCCTCGCACCTACCCCAAATCGTATAATGTGCCCAAGCAGGGAGGTTGCAGGGGGGCACCATGCCCCCCCATACATACCTCACTGTTTATTCACCGTAATGCTTTGCCTTACATAAATACAGCGCTAGCAGCAAGCATTACGGCGAATTAACAGTGAGGTATGTATGGGGGGCATGCTGCCCCCTGCAACCCCCCTGCTTGATAGCATTATAAGATTTGGGGTAGGTGCGAGGCTGGGTGTATGCAAGTTTCTTTTACATTTACAGAATAGGGATTTAAGGAAACACAATTTTACATTTTTGTAATTTTTATCATATCATAAGTGGGAAATAACTTCACACAATTTTCGGATTAAATTATTTCCCACCTTCCGTGGGAAATTACTTCACAAAAAAAAGGTGAAATTAATTCTCACTAGTGGTGAAGTAAATTCTCATGTGGAGATAGGTCCCGTGAAGTTAATTCCCTGCACCGAGCAAAACTAAAAATGATTGGCGAATGGTTGTCTATACGGATAAAAAGAAATTTAATTTAGATGGACCGGATGGCTACAACTTTTATTTTCATTATTTGCGCAAAAGGGAACGATTTTAAACACACCATCATAGCCGAGGGGGTGGGTAAGGGTCTGCGGTGCGATCACCTATTATGCGGAGCACTGGAGCTTGATGTACAAAGCACAAAAATGACGGGAAAAGCCTACAAGGAAGTTTTGGAATCAGCTTTTCCTCAGCTGAAGGACTTTTTTTGACCTTTGCCACGGATCTTGCAACAGGACAACGCCCCAATCCATCAGGCGTGGATCCAGGAATTCAGCTTGGGGGGGTCATGAGATTGAAACATCATACCTAATTAGAACTGAAACCTCTTGAAATATATATAGCGTTAGATTTTCTACATATCTGGTGATTAGAAAAAGTCAAATTTATCATGACTTCATAACAGTTGAAGGCATGATCAGATATCTTTGCCGCTCTGCCGCTCACTACGTAACTGTATCGGACTCCTGCTTAGAGAAATAGTGCACACATTTCTTACTGCTGGAAAACTTATTTATCAACAAGATTCAGCTCCATTTCATACTTTTCAGACAATTATGAGAGTATGATGAACATATAAGATTGGAAGCAAAATTTGCAATTTTTCAATGCGTTTTTCCAACATTCCGTTATAAATCCAGGTATCTGCTATAAGTATTGGAATTTTATTAATTATGGAATTTTTTTTAAAGCCTTTTTTTCAAAATTCCATTTAAAAATCCAGGTACTGTACCAGGAGTATAGTTTGTTGTTGTGGTGACCTTTCTGTTAGTAAATAATAGTTTGTTGATTGGGCTTTAGGTCAAATGAAACAAATTATTTTTGTGTTACAACGTTTCGTCCATGGATATGGACATCATCAGGTGAACAATTTGAAAATCTATATTTGCATTGATAAATGTGAATAACAATTCATTTATAAACATGACAAACAATACAAACTTACATTTGTTACATTAGTATTGCACTTAAGATAAGTAAAAATAATTTCGTTTTGGCAAACAAAAACAAAAGTTTAACAGTATAAAAGTAAGACTGACAAGTTTCGGTCATACAAAACTTTTTTTTTTTTTTTTTTTTAATATAGTTACTAAACATAATCTTGGTATAGAGATCATCCGTTAAAGCTTTTTCACTCCTCCCCTCTCCAGCAAGTGTTTGTATTGCGGGCTTACATCTTCCATGTCAGTTCGTCTGTTCATCGTATTGTCAGCGTTAATTATATGAAGAGTTTCGATTATCATTCTCTTGTTTTGATGCTCTTCTCTTTGTAAAACTTTGACAGTATCGAAGTTGGGAGTGTGGCCAAGTGTGATGCAATGTGATGCCAGTGCTGTCTTCTGAGGTGCATTACTTTTCATGTCTGATTTGTGTCCCGCAAGTCTGTTTTTTAGCTTTTGTTTTGTTGTTCCTATGTAGATTTGGTTACATTCTACATTCTGTTTTCCATTACAATTGATTTTGTATATTAAGTCTGAATGTTCCATTTTATCTGTTTTTGTTTTGAGGTTTGTGTAAAGTTGTGAAGTTGTGTTAGTTGACTTCATCGCCATTTTGAATTTATCTGAATCTAATAATTTTGCATTTTTAAATCGATCCGCTATTTCTTTGATGTATGTAAATGATTTGTAAATTGTATTTTGATTTTCTGTTTCTGGTGGGTGTGTTTTTCTGTTTTCATATTGTGTTATCAGTGTTTTTGTTATTTGTGGTGGGAAGGCGTTTTTCCGTAGTATGTCTTCGATTTTCCTTTTGTTGTTTTTGTGAAATTCAGTGTCACTTATTGAGAGAACTCTTTTAATCAAATTTGTGGCTGTATTAAAAATGGTCTGTTTTGGGTGCTGGGAAAGGAAGTTTATAAGCCTCCCAGATGAAGTGGGTTTTTGGAACCAATCCATTTTTAGCTGCCCTTCTTTCCGAATAATTACTGTGTCCAGGTAAGGCAATCTGTTATTTTGTTCAACCTCAACCGTGAACTGTAGTTTCCTATGAAAACTGTTAAGACCATTGAGAGTTTTTTCGATGTCTTCCATTTTGACTATGGCAAATATGTCATCCACGTATTTTGTCAATACTTTTGGTTTATTTGACAGTTTTTCGAGACAGCTGTCTAGCAGTTCTTCAAGAATGATATCAGCTATTATGGGTGAAGCTGGATTTCCCATAGGCATGCCGTCTCTTTGCTGGTAAGTTTTGTTGCCGTAAACCAAATAATTATTGTCAACTATACAAAACTGTACGAGCTCAAGAAATTTGGGTTTCTTGATAAGGGTGTGTTCCTTTATCTTATCCCAGTTTTTGCTTATTAGCTCTATTGCCATTTTTAGCGGGATGTTTGTAAAAAGTGATATTACATCAAATGACACTAGAACTTCGTCAGTTTCTATTTTTAATCCTAGAATTCAAATCGAAGCTTTGCGGATTAAAAATAGAAACTGACGAAGTTCTAGTGTCATTTGATGTAATATCACTTTTTACAAACATCCCGCTAAAAATGGCAATAGAGCTAATAAGCAAAAACTGGGATAAGATAAAGGAACACACCCTTATCAAGAAACCCAAATTTCTTGAGCTCGTACAGTTTTGTATAGTTGACAATAATTATTTGGTTTACGGCAACAAAACTTACCAGCAAAGAGACGGCATGCCTATGGGAAATCCAGCTTCACCCATAATAGCTGATATCATTCTTGAAGAACTGCTAGACAGCTGTCTCGAAAAACTGTCAAATAAACCAAAAGTATTGACAAAATACGTGGATGACATATTTGCCATAGTCAAAATGGAAGACATCGAAAAAACTCTCAATGGTCTTAACAGTTTTCATAGGAAACTACAGTTCACGGTTGAGGTTGAACAAAACAACAGATTGCCTTACCTGGACACAGTAATTATTCGGAAAGAAGGGCAGCTAAAAATGGATTGGTTCCAAAAACCCACTTCATCTGGGAGGCTTATAAACTTCCTTTCCCAGCACCCAAAACAGACCATTTTTAATACAGCCACAAATTTGATTAAAAGAGTTCTCTCAATAAGTGACACTGAATTTCACAAAAACAACAAAAGGAAAATCGAAGACATACTACGGAAAAACGCCTTCCCACCACAAATAACAAAAACACTGATAACACAATATGAAAACAGAAAAACACACCCACCAGAAACAGAAAATCAAAATACAATTTACAAATCATTTACATACATCAAAGAAATAGCGGATCGATTTAAAAATGCAAAATTATTAGATTCAGATAAATTCAAAATGGCGATGAAGTCAACTAACACAACTTCACAACTTTACACAAACCTCAAAACAAAAACAGATAAAATGGAACATTCAGACTTAATATACAAAATCAATTGTAATGGAAAACAGAATGTAGAATGTAACCAAATCTACATAGGAACAACAAAACAAAAGCTAAAAAACAGACTTGCGGGACACAAATCAGACATGAAAAGTAATGCACCTCAGAAGACAGCACTGGCATCACATTGCATCACACTTGGCCACACTCCCAACTTCGATACTGTCAAAGTTTTACAAAGAGAAGAGCATCAAAACAAGAGAATGATAATCGAAACTCTTCATATAATTAACGCTGACAATACGATGAACAGACGAACTGACATGGAAGATGTAAGCCCGCAATACAAACACTTGCTGGAGAGGGGAGGAGTGAAAAAGCTTTAACGGATGATCTCTATACCAAGATTATGTTTAGTAACTATATAAAAAAAAAAAAAAAAAAAAAAAGTTTTGTATGACCGAAACTTGTCAGTCTTACTTTTATACTGTTAAACTTTTGTTTTTGTTTGCCAAAACGAAATTATTTTTACTTATCTTAAGTGCAATACTAATGTAACAAATGTAAGTTTGTATTGTTTGTCATGTTTATAAATGAATTGTTATTCACATTTATCAATGCAAATATAGATTTTCAAATTGTTCACCTGATGATGTCCATATCCATGGACGAAACGTTGTAACACAAAAATAATTTGTTTCATTTGACCTAAAGCCCAATCAACAAACTATTATGTACCAGGAGTATGTTATAACTTTTTCTAGTAAAACAGAGTATTATAATTTACATATAAAAGAGGCAGACATACTGATTTAGTTAAAACTGTTTTTATTTTTGCTTTTGAAATACAGGAGAGCTTGTATGGAGTTTTTTAAAGCCCTTTTTCAAAATTCAGTTATAAATCCAAGTACTGCAACAGATGTTTGCTATAGTTTTGTTTTAACAAAATAGAGTATAAGGATTCACATAACGGAGAGGTGGACATACATATGGCTTTTGTTAAAACTTTTGTGTTTGTTTTTGAAATATATCGGAGCTTGTATGGAGTTTCCAAAGCCTTTTTTTCAATATTCCATTATAGATCCAGGCAGGTTTGCCAGGTCAAGAAGCACTTGTATAGCCCAATTTCAGAATTTTTTTTAGCCCAAAATCGCTGCCCTAAATGTAGCCCACAAAAAAGCCTAATCTCATTTTAAAAAATATAAAATTTCTTATATATTCAACATTCTCCTTGTTTTTTGGAAGAATTAATAAGGGAAGTCCTTAAAATCTGAACCGAATTTAAATATATTGTTGGACTTAATGAAACAAATTTTCTTAAAAATAATAAAAAGTAATATCAAATTGGGCAACTTTTTTTAAATTCCTGTCGCAAATTTAGGAAAAAGATAGCCCAAATTATGATAAATAGGCCAATCTGACAACCCTGGATCCAGGTACTGCACCAGGCTTCTGCCAGATTTGTTTTCTAATGAAAAAGAGTATACAAATTTATATATCAGATAGGCAGACATATTGCTTAGGTACAAAATAAGCTGTCTTTGCTTTGAAATACAGTGGTTTTTGTATGGACATTTTTTAAAAACTCCGTTACAAATCTGGGTACTGCACCAAGTATCAGCACATAACTTTTTTTAAAGAGAGTATTAAAGAGACAAGGAGACAGACATATTCCTTTAGTGAAAATTGTGGTTTTTTAAACTTTGAAAAACAGTAGAACTTATATGGAGATTTTTAAAGCCTATTTTTCAAAATTCAATTAAGGAACTAGGAACTTCACCATTTGTCTGCCAATATCTTTTTCAAATATAAAAATTAACAGGAAACACATTTTCTTTTGAATAATTTTTCATGACAACTTGCGTGTGTTACCACCAGGCTAGAGTTTTAGCTATTTCACGAGAGCCACTAAAGGAGTCTGATGATCCAGGTCATCAGACTCCTTTAGTGGTGCTTAGTCTGTTTATGCTCGTATTAATTATAAATTACTCTTTGCCGTCATCTGGGAGCGAACCATGAACCTTCCAATTCAGAGGCCGATGCACTACACACCACGCCACTGAAGCCACATGTTCTGCTGAATCCCAATGCAGGTTTCGTTGTTTATCAATAGCAACAGCGACTTGCCTTTTTATTAACACACACAAGCTTGCTAATGTTCAGTCGGTTTCATTCTTTTTTCCCCATGCACCGATTCATATGCCAACAATTCGATGCTCTTACAATTTATTTTATTTAAAAAGAAACAGTGAAACGTGAATGGAGATTTTTCCTCAATTTGTTGTATCTCAAAATTCCGTTAAAAATCCAGGTACTGCAACTGGTGTCTAAAAATTTTTTTTTTTTTTGGTTATATTTACTATTTTTTATTAAAATATAAAAGACCTGGAGGTATAACTCCAAGATGTACTACACCCTAATGCTGCCTTTACTATTTTGGAATAGAAACAACTTTAAAGTTTAACAAAATTTAACATATCAAAGGGGTGGACATACTGCTATCACGTTTTCAGGTCGATGTTTTTGACTTTTGTTACACCCGTGGAATGCCCATTCCATGCTCAGGAAGTCTAATGGAATGGCTCCACTTATCGTACAGAAATACCGTAACCTGCCGACCACTGGCTCTTAGACTATAATCACCGCATATGAAAGCCATGACTGGTGACACCCTATATATATTATCTAAGAGGGTGCGCGTCCAGGGCTACCAGTAATTTTTGTAAAAAATGATTTCCTGACCATATCATTAAGAAGTTAGAATTTGCTAAAGAAAATAGAAGCTAACCATAACATTAATAGGTCATGGTTTTCGTATAGTTTACTAAAATATATAGAATTACCCAAAAAGTTTATCTCTGTCTTCTAATGTGTTAAATAACAAGTAAAGATTGCTCGTATTTCTTCTTTTCTCTGGAGCTTTGGGGGGGGGGGGGTCATGACCCCCATGACCTCCCCCCTGGATCCGCCACTGCAATCCATACCGCTCGTATTGTAAAGTCGTATATTGTTTTATTATTGTTTATAATAATTACCACCAAAAAGAATCAATTAAAACAAAATGTTAAACTTTTCCACAATTTTTGCTGTTGCCTTTATTCATGTGAACCGATTTTACTGCTTACTTTTTTGAGTATTTTTACTAACTTTGAAAAATGTCCGATACTTTAAAAAAGGAAATAATTTTTTTAATTTTTGTATTTTCGACGAGATTAAAAACCTTTGCTTATCGTCAACACATAAGTTTGTTATGGCCATGAAAGCTGGCCTTAAACACACTGTTTAGTACAATTTTATTTTTGCCTATATTCAAATGAACTACAGTTCTACAGTGTATATTATAATTGAATGGGGCAAAATGATAGTGAAGTTAACACGATACTAAAACAATTTTAGTGTAGGTGAAAATGGCGTTTTCTTCAATTATTATAGACGATGTCAAACCAAATTTATGTTTAAAAACTTGCACTAAAGTTGAAATCGCCAGAAACTGATTTTAATTTTTTAGTATCATACTAGCTCAAATGACGTCTATCGCACGAACTGTCATTGATTTAGGCGAGTTTAACTTTAACTTTTGCTTAGAAAATGGTCCTAACGCGACACTAACTAGCATGTTTCTATAATTCAGGAAAAGTTAGAGAGCTGCATTAAAGTTAAATAATTGAAAACTAGTGTCACGCTAGGTCCCTTAAAAATAGGCTGTCTATAATTTTGCACCAATATATTTAACTTTATCTTCAAAAAAGTAGCTTTATGGCAAAGTCAGTTTATTTTAAAGTTATATTTCCTTCATTTTTCTTACCTTTCTTTAATAGGAAAATATATAGTGGAGGAGCACTAGCTTTTTATTTCGGAACCCGGAGAACCTGCTCCGATTTTGATGATTTTTTTTAAATTCAGGAAATTGAAATTAGAAAAAAGTTAACACTTCAAAAATCGGCGCTCTTAACAGGAAATTTTTTAAAAATTGAAAAACCAATTTTTTTTCAAAAACAAAATAATTTTTCCTTTATTTGCTTTGAACAATTAATTTTACTTATAAAACACACTTCAAAAGTTTATAAAAACATTTTAAATAATTTTACTAAATATAAAAATCCAAAACCCAGAACAGTCAAACCCGCTTATAGTCACAAGGAGATGACAAACCATGCGCTTTCAGGCAGCAACTGCCCTGATACTAAACGATTTTTGCTATTAGGCGATTGTGATTATAAATAGGTCTTACTGTGTTTTTGTTGCTGCTTATACTTATTCAAAAAATATACACTCCGCTTCAAACGAATAGACACAACATTTTTCAAAGGTGCTTTGTTCTTTGTTATAAATGTATCATTTGATGATGCTTTTTGTTTGATTGTGACGTTGGAAAAATAAATCAGATGGAATAAAAAGCAAAGCTTTTTTTCTCCAACTTTCTTGCAAAGTATTTTCACATCGAAAAATTCAAGTAAATAGACACACATTTTGAAATTAGTTATATAAATGTTAATGGAAGGATATAAAATAAGGTATTCTTGGTTAATTCTACTAGTGAGTACCTACCTACCAGGGCCAGACAGACCAGCTCTATGTGCATGCGATGCAAATGCGTAGGGAGCTGAACCCAATGGGCCAAAGCCACTATTAATACCTTACCTTAAACCTTTTTTGATTTTCAAATCTTTTTAAAAGCTCTCAGTTCACACCAATTTCGATAGCCATTCTTATTTTATTCCGAATTTAAAAAAAAGATAAAAGTTTATACATGTATGTATATCTTCTATTCCAAAAATAAGTCGATGCGCTAATCCATCTCGGGCCGTCCCGAGTTCCTACTGTCGCTGTTTTTCTTCCGCTTCATAATCCATCTAAATTTCGAGCCAAGGATTGTCCTGCTGAATAGTTTATGGGTCCAAAAATATACGAAAATGTAGGAAAAATTTCTTTCCCCGATTTTGTAAAAGTTATTGGTGTCCAGTTTTCAGGTTTGAGTAGCTAAAATGTTCTGCATACCATTCAATGACCTTCTCTAAAATTATTGAACTAGGGTTAATAACTTCCACAAATTACAAATCTGTGATGTTTGGGAGAAACATGATAGCTCCATTTTAAAAATTGCATCTTTACGTCCACTTTACATCGACCTAGAATCTAAACGGGTGGACTGATTTTCTTCAAATTTAAAACACAATTTTTCAAAGTTTATGTCCATAAATATTTAAAATTTGAAGGAAATCGGTCCACCCGTTTAGATTCTAGGTCAATCAAAAGGGGACGTAAAGACGCAATTTTCAAAATGGAGTTATCATGTTTCTCCCAAACACCACAGAAATATTTGTTGGAATGAGCATTTGCAAAGGTAAGAAATATTGTTGGACCTGTACCTTGGATTGTATACCAAGACATGACCTTTATCCACATATCCAGGGTAATTAGGAGCTCGATTAAGTCGCAAAACGTGAAACTTTTGCCATGGCCACCTTATTCACCGACCTTAAACATAATCGAAAACGCTTGGGCATGGCTATATTGAAAAGTTCATGAGGCTAGTAGACAGTTTGAAGATAAAAACTCCTTAAACGAAGCTTTCTGCGATGTCTGGAGCTAGATTTCGCTAAATAAAAG
Source organism: Dasysyrphus tricinctus (assembly GCA_963921185.1). Classification (NCBI taxonomy): domain Eukaryota; kingdom Metazoa; phylum Arthropoda; class Insecta; order Diptera; family Syrphidae; genus Dasysyrphus; species Dasysyrphus tricinctus. The sequence continues at coordinate 79,628,501 of OY992530.1, read as the reverse complement.
AAAAAACTGTATGATTTAATTCTTTCCAAACCATCTTATAGCTCTTATTACAAAACAAAAATGGGTATGCTCATTATCTTTTGACAAGAAACATAATCAATCTGACGGAGTAACCAAGTAACGCATACATTTTTTTTTATCGGAAAGTATGTATACCTACTTGCAGGTATTAAACATTCCCAGGAAAAAGTTTCCTACAGATATTTGTGGGGAAAAATGATTGTGAAAAAAGTGGCCCCAAACAAGAGACGTGCAGTGTATAATGAGACTAAATGATTCCATGCCGGATCGAATTTATGAAGCTACATATAATGAAGAAAGCGACAGCTTTGCTTTTTTTTCCTTCTGATTTATTTTTCCAACGACACAAACAAACAAAAAGCAAAATTAAGTGATACATTAATGACAAAGGACAAAGCACCTTTGAAAAATGTTGTATCTATTAGTTTGAAGCGGAGTGTATATTTTTTGAATAAGTAGCAACAAAAACACAGTAAGACATATTTATAATCACAATCGCCTAATAGCAAAAATCGTTTAGTATCAGGGCAGTTGCCGCTTGAAAGCGCATGGTTTGTCATCTCCTTGTGACTATAAGCGGGTTTGACTGTTCTGGGTTTTGGATTTTTATATTTAGTAAAATTATTTAAAATGTTTTTATAAACTTTTGAAGTGTGTTTTATAAGTAAAATTAACTGTTCAAAGCAAATACAGGAAAAATTATTTTGTTTTTGAAAAAAAATTGGTTTTTCAATTTCTAAAAAAATTTCCTGTTGAGAGCGTCGATTTTTGAATTGTAGTAAACTTTTTTCTAATTTCAATTTCCTAAATTTCAAAAAGAAATCATCAAAATCGGAGCAGGTTCCCTGGGTTCTTGAATAATGCACTATTTGGGGCTATCGTTTCTCCACTAATAATTCAAATTTACCTAAGAGATTCTACCGATGAAGACAAACTTTTGGGGTTGGAGTAAATGTCAGTCTATCGACAAATAGAGATTAACACTGAGGAAGTTGAAGTTATCATAAATGGGAAGAATCTATTTCTCATAGGAGAGAGTTCTGCGCAAAAAAATAATGTTTGACGTTTGGGCATAGTTTACAGTTCCCATGCAAAAGAAAGATCAAAATGTTCATAACAATTTTCTTCCTATTCTGTGCTTAATTTTCTATATCATATTAGGCGCCAAATGTTTGCCTTTGCCTAAGCCATAATTTGAGTCATTAATTAATACCTTATAATTATAGGTCTAAAAATGGAAAACAATAAATTTTGGATGAAAAAACAATTTTCATGCAAATAATGCTGTGAGGTGAGTACCTACCTATATATTTTTTTGTTTGGAAGGGTAAATATTTTTTATTCATCGCACTTTACCTCACGCAAAACAGTTGTCCAATTGTTTGGTAGTTCTATGACAGCAATCGTTTTTGTATGAATCTGTAAACCAGTCATGCAAAAAGTTATTTTGTTTTTCACCTCAATAATTTTTGACATGCGAATATATTTGCATAGATTTTCGCACGGCAACTGTAAACTAGACTTTATTTATTTTCGTTTGGAATTTGTATTTTGACATTTTTTCAAGCTTTTTTTTTACTCAAAAGAACTGTGTACTTAGCTTAAATGGTGAAAATAATGTTTTTTCGACAAAACTACATATAAACAAAACTATAAAATATTTCTTACAGGACAAGTACCTACTTACAGATTTGGACAGTAACGACAGTTTTTAAATTGAACAAATATTAAGGTAGGTATATATAATAAAACGCCGTATTTTACAACCAAAGAACATTGGATGTACATAGGTATTTTGAGTGTACCAAATATGATGTTTGTAAAAAGTGTCCTAATAAGATGTCCCTTCTTCCCTATAATAATACAAACTCTTGATTGATTGGTCCTTACTAAAACATATTTTATTTAGCCCAGTCAGGCACGTAGCCAGAGGGGGGCTTGAGGGGCTGAAGCCCCACCCGAAAATCTAAACAAAACTTTAAACCTTTCTAATATATTAAATTCAAATCTATAAAAATAAGGCGACTATCCAGGTAGGAATAGTTTATTTGAATTTAGCTAAAGTTCTCAACTACTTGAAAATACTTCGTTAAAAAGCAAGAGACTATTTAGATATGTTTACAATTTTGTATTGAATTTTGAAGACTCTTTAGGTATTTTATTTAACTCTAAAAGCTATTAAAATGTGGAGAATATTCTACATATGTATACCTACATTTTATTTGATTTGGAATTGGAATCAGTAAACGACTTCAGTTATTGCCAAAAAATTGCAAATTAAAATAACCATAAATTCTATAAGATTTCAGAGTAAAACAAACCAAAATAAATAAAAATAGTGATATGCGCGTTACCAAAACATATGTATGATTTAAAATAACTTTCAGCTTGCGGAAATTTTATATTTATATGTTATGATTAAGAGCAAAAAAATTTTGGAAGTTCCGTTTAAGAGATATTTAACAATAAAATTTGGATATGAAGAGTTTTGCTGCAAATGATTGGATATGGTCAATTTCCCCACCATTCCACCCTCTCACAATTGCACCCTTTAATATAAAAGCACTCCAATACTTTCCAATCTTTAGTGATCCATTTAAAGTTGTTTACAATAAAAACCCGTGAATGTGGTAAGTTGTTATTTTTGAATAGATGGTCAACCACAGATCCCTACGCAATACATACGGAAGAATCCCACAAAAAAGTATAAGCTCTCATAGTAAAATGTATTTTATGAACCCGGGGATAGTTCGGGTGAATTTTCACGAACTTTGAATATTTTTGTTATGGCATGGGAGTTTTAATACTTTTTTTGGATTCGTAGTATAAAATATAAATCTATTATGACGGAGCGTACGATAAGGCTATTAAATTTTTATCATTATTAAAACCCTTTTGGTTTTGTTAAGCTTAGGTTTTTAAAATTAAAATTATTTGAGTCCAGATATCCAGAATGAAATCCTGGAGATATGTTCTGACATTGTAACAACTGAAATAACTAAACGGGCTATAAGTTCAAGTTGTATCAGTATCCTCGCTGACGAAAGAATGGATGTTACTGGGTGTGAACAACTTTCGATATGCCTTTGATATATCGACTGTGAACAACTTTCGATATGCCCTTGATATATCGACAATTTCTTTGTCAGCTGTGAAAGCTGATGAGTACATTCTTTGGTGCGGAAAAATATTGGCGAAGGATCTTTCTACCGAAGTTTTGAAATTGCTTGATATAGGTATAGCCTTACTATAGAGGTATAAACTTCTTGCTTACGGTTTTGGCCACGCTTCCAGTGACCACAGCTGGTGTTGAAAGAACCTTTTCAACTATGAAAAGGATTAAAATAGTATCCCGAAGCGTTATGGGGAATGAAAAATTAAGCTCTCTTGCTGATATCTGTTCATTCGCATATTAATGTGGATCCAGATAACGTGATTGAAGTCATGTGAAAAAAATCAAGACGTCTTCTGCTTTAAGAAAATGTGTACAGAAAAAATATTTAAGTATGTTCTATTTAAAAACTAATAAAAATCAATAAATTGGTATATGTAATTTTTGTTTTTGTTTAAATAATTTCTCGTAAAATTTGGAAGCAAGCCCCCTCCAAAACAAAATCCTGGCTACGGCACTGAGCCCAGTAAATATTATCGCGGCATAAGTTTTCTCAACGCTTCATATTAAATTTTTACCTCAATTCTTCAACGTAGACTTAGGCACTCAGGAAACCTAATCAAGGTATTCTTTCTTGCCGACGACATAGTTTTGTTTTCGTCCTTACATGAATCTCTACAACTAATGATAAATCAGCTCTCTAGATATTGCAAAACGTGGAACCTAATAGTTAATTTAGACAAGTCAAAGGTAATGGTTTTTAAAAAAGATGGTGGAAGAAATTGTCCCAACGAAAGGTCGGTGTATAATGGTGAAAGCATCGAATTAGTAAAGTAGTAAATACCTTGATGTCCATTTTACAAAGAATTTAAGTATGGAGAAACATCTTAATGTGAAGTTTGTGTTGGCGAAGAATGGAATTGGTGCTACGTGGAAAAATTTCTTCGCAAACAAAAATATAGCCCATAGTAGCAAATTTCGTGTATTTGAAGCAGTTTCGGAATCAATTATGCTCTATGCACCCTAAGTATGGGATTTTAAGATGTAAGACACTGCAGAAAAACTTTTAAGGTTTTACATTAAGAGATTTGTCTTCCTTTCAATACTCAAAACTACATTGTTATCTATGCTAGAAACCCGAATTTCCCCGATTTTCATACGTACGCTCAAACTGAATGTGGACTACACTCAGTGGCGTAGCGTGAGTTTCTTCCGCCCGGGGCGGTGGAAAATTTTGCCGCCCCCTCCCAAATTTGTAAATATTCAAATAAATAAAAAATCGACTAATATAAAAAAAAATTAATAAAATGTTTCGGCAAAGCTAAATTTATTATTTATTCATTATTTCCACTTCTTTCAAACTCCAGTTACCACGCTTGCGTCAACGTGTAATAGCGGGCATAAAAGAGTTGTAGATCTTACGATTCTCTACAAAAAAGCTTAAGAAGACACTTTTTTCTAAAACTGTCTAATTTTCCGAATGAATTTTGTATAGTAGGTAATATTAATTAATGCTTTTTTTTAAGTTTTGGTCCAAAGAAAATTTTGTTTATGAAAAAAATATCTCAAGTGATTTCTCATCGTCGAACTCGAGATTTTGATTGATAAGGAAGACGAAAAGTGAGTCTCACAATTCTGTCTGTCTGTTTTTCCTTTCCGCTACAACCTAAACTGCTGGAAGGATTTTCCTTACACTTGGTATATATTGGTTTTTGGTCATTCCCCTCATATATTTTTTTACTTCTTTTTAAACCTAAAGTAACGGTACTTGCCACACAATTTCCTTGAAAATAGGTCAAAATTTTGGTTTCAAAATTCTGCTTTTCAAAACTCTGTTGTTTAAAGAAAGAAACTGCTTTTCAAAATTCTGCTTCTTTATTCTGCCTAACAACATTTTAAGAAAAAGAAAATTCTGTAAATTCTGTTTTTTATTAAGGACACAAGAATTCATGAACAAAATTAACCTAGTGGTTTTTAAGCCAAACAAGTTTTTCTTATATATAACAGTTATATGAAAGATACCGTTATTTTTGGAGCAAAGAACATTAATTTTCCTTCTAGTCAAACCTAAAAAAGGTGAATCCCAAGTTTGAAGAGAATCTTTTCAAGGTCTTAAGCTAGATCGCGTTACGCGTTACGAAATGTGTATAGATAATGTTCTATTTAGTAGTTCGGCCATACAGAGTTGTTGATTGTGGGTTTTTTAATGATTTTTTTAGGGAAAAGTCATAATCATAATATTTTGCTTAAGTAAATATTGACGCTAACCCTCAGCGTGTGCAGTTGACATAAAACAAATTGTCGCCTTACAGAGAAAAACTGGTAGTTCCTTTTTTCATTGGAAAAATTCCCACCCAAAAGTGTTCAGAATTTTTAATTTATTCTCGTTGTTACAAAAATTCAATCAAATTGAAATTTTTTTTAAATTCTAAGCGTCTAAGCTGACGAAATATGCAAGCCTCTTCGAGCTGCAAAAATGTTTTTATTTTTATTCATTCCGGTATGCTTAGGTTCATTAATGTTCTGTTATAACTCGCTGTTCCTATAATTCTGTTTTATGAAATTCTGCAAATAATAAAAAAAGTGGTTTGGAAAATTTTACATTATTTGCAGAATTTTGTTAAAGGAATTATCAAAAACAGAATTTTGATAAGCAGAAATTTGAAAAGCAGAATTATGAAAAATTGAATTTTGAAAACAGAATTTCTCCTCAGACAAAATTTTGACCCCAACCCAGTTTTTTTTTAGCAATTTTACCAAATCTTATTTTTCTGAAAAACAGCTCAACAAAAATGATTTTGGTTTTCTTGAAAACTTTGTGACTGATTTTAATCAAAAATTAAAAAGAAAAAGTTCAAAAACTACATTTTCTTTGAAAACATTTTAATGGGAATAAGTGTTTTTTTATTGAATAGTTGTTTTGTATGTACCCGCCGCAATAGCTGCAAAGTTCCTAAGAACACCATAACATTTTGAATATTCAATCATTATTTTCTTATTTTCTACCCTTGTACCTATCTATTGTTCAAAAGAATTTTGGTGAAATAATTTTCTGTTTACGACAAAACTTTTGGTTTCAGTACCACCCCGGACAGAATTTTCTAGGGACGCTAAATTTTAATAACTATGCGAACAGCAGGGCACCTTCGGCTTCGGTAATCAGCAATAAAGTTTCGCGAATCGGTATTTCAATTTATGAAGTCGTGAATGCGGTCATTGAAATTCAAGCGTAGCCTTTCTGATCACGTAAACTCCCGCCTGGATTGCAAATTCAGTAATTCACACGAATACATTTGCTGAGGGCGGAAAAATTTTTATAGCCAACACCTATTAGTTATTTAATTTCTCCGCCCCGTATATAGTGCCGTAAAATTCGCCGCCCCCATAAAGTGCCGCCCGGAGCGGACCGCCCCCCCCCCACCACGCTACGCCCCTGACTACACTTTGAAAGTACCAAACATGTCAAACAATGGATTGTCAAAAAAAGTTGCTCTTCAAGTTATTCGACAGAATATTAATTGATTGCGGAGTGGATGGAGCTGGCGCAGTGGTGTGAACGCAACTTAATCTGGATGTCGAATATAATGTAAGTGAATGGAAAACTACCTTATTTTACAATTTAATTTCATTGGTGGATGCCAAATATAGAGAAAAATATATAGAAGACGCTAAGAGTTCCTTTCACAAAACAATAACTAACCGATTATGCTATAGTTTGGGACAGTTAAACTATTTCCGAGACGAGAACAGCGTGGAATCTATATGATGGTTAAACTAAGGGATGAGCTCTTACACATTAACTATAATAGGCCACATCGTGACGATTTGCCAATTATATGTAGCCTATGCAATCGACAAGAAAGAGGTGCATTTTATTGGAAAATGTCCTATTCAGGTGGAAACGAGCTGACCTTTCTTGTGATGTAATTATCTAATCCAGGATGATATATTTTCTCTTTTAAATGAAATGGATGTCTCAAAAATCTATATAAATATTGTAAGGTGGTGGCACTTGCGTATTGAGAGAGGATAATCAATTAAGATTTTTAAATAAACACTCAATGCTTAAATTATATTAATTGTCAACCTGGCAGACGGCAATGCCATGCTAAATTTGATAAAAAAAAAATAATAATATGGTTTAAAGGAATATTTGAAAAAATCAACTAACTAACTAACTTATTAGACTAAGAGCCCACAGCAGATTTTGGGTGTGATCGATAGCAAAAAAAGGATATAGGCGTCGAAAGCTTCATTAAAGGCTATTCAAAAAATCAAGGTCTTGCAGTCCACAACTGGGGCCTTTGCGAGAAACAGTGCAACAAAAAAAATATGAATGCAACTTCGAGAATAATCGTGTTAGCCTAAATTGGTTTTCACCCCTCCCTAGATAAGCTCAGCGGATCCTTTATCACGGAATCAGAGATCATTTGAGTGTTTAATTCGCCCTGCCAGACTGTTTAAAAAAACCGTTTTTCACTTAGAATTTTGAATTTTTTAAATGGTCCGGTAGAGCGAACTATACACTCAAAAGATCTCAGATTCCGTGATATGTGATCCGAGGAGCTTATCTAGGGGGGAGTGAAAACCAATTTCGGCTAAAATGATTATCCTCGAAGTTGCATTCATATTTTTTTTTCGATGCACTGTTTCTCGCAAAGGCCCCAGTTGTGGACTGCAAGACCTTGATTTTTTGAATAGCCTTTAATGAAGCTTTCGACGCCTATACTTCTTCTTTTGCTATCGATCACACCCAAAATCTGCTGTGGGCTCTCGGTCTATATTATTTCATTTAGCCTCTTAAGCTTGATTCACATACTACTGTGCCAATACCGATAAATTCTCACAACGTTTTCGTTCCGATACAAAACCCTGATGTTCACATTGTCGTTTCAATACCGAGACAGCCTCAGTATTTTTGTTTGTATTTTTTTTGTTCATTACAAATTTTCAGATACCTAAAACCATTTATTCTGTCATCGATTTTTGGTCTAGAATTATTGCTTCTCTTGGATGAAGATGGCAACAAAAGAATTTGGGTTCGCCAAGGCTGCGATAGATGTAAAGGCCCCGACCCATAGAATCCGTTGCGTCCGTTGTGGCGACGCATTCAACTGACAGCTCGATAAAATACATGTTTTCTTATGGGAACTGGCCCAATAGCAACGCAAGCGTCGGACGCAACGGACAGAGTAGCCGAACTTTTAACTTTTTCTCTCCGGCAGATGCGTTGACAGGAACTTTTTTGTGTGTGTTTGAATTTTAAGTGGTTGTTATGTGTGTGTGTTTGAATTTCAAGTGGTTATTATGTGTGTGTGTTTGAATTTCAAGTGGTTATGTGTGAGTGTTTGAATTTCAATTGGTTATTATGTGAACGTCAACGGATTCATTGGGCTAATTCAATCCGTAGCATCCGGCAACATCAATGGCTCAGTCGCCGCAACGGACGCAACGGATTCTATGGGCTGGGCCCTTAAGATGTAAGAAACTAGGAACACACACACATCACGAATAAACGAATCGACGCACTAACACAACCCACCCACCAACACCGACAGCACAATCGCTGAAGCGAAGCAGGCAAACGCAAAAGTTAAAAAATCGTAGAAAAAACACACAAACTAACACAGAAACTCAATTAAAACATGACAAAACATTTCACTAATCACTTGATAATTGAAATAATCATAGATATAATTGACAGATATGACATCTAGAATGTGAAATATTCACACTTTCGATACCAATATACGCTTTCGATGTGATGTTGCTCCGTTAAAATATTCTTTCAAACAAATCGAAACCGGAGCGAGAGCGTACCAGTATCAGAGCGGTAATGATTGTGTGAATATAGTCATTGTTTCTCGTTTAAGAATATTTTACTGTATTGAGAACGTATTGAGACTGTATCAGTATGCATGAGAACTATATCCCAGCGGGAAAAATTAAAAAATTCATTCAGGAAAAACCTGCTTTTTCCTTGAGGAATGGAAGCTGTACCTGCCACTTTTCAGCTTATTCCTTTGATGAATTTAACATGGGCGTGTCATTGGCGGGAAGCACATGCCACTTTTCCGATGAAAATTCACTAACGAATTCACTACTTCAATGGAAGTTGTTTATTCACCGACCCAGGTGATGAAAAACATGGTGATTGCTTAATCTGTGAATTTACTACATACGGGTATTTAGCTTATTCATCAGTTCAATAATTTCGATGAAAAATCGAATGAAAATTCAGTTATGAAATCACCAGGTTAGTGGTAGTTTCTTTTTCATCAATAAAATCCTCCCATTTGTATTGTTTACTAAATCTCATCGGTAATGCACCCTTTATTTTAAAATGAAAACAAACCAAAATGTTGTTTCCATTTCAAATCAAAAATATTTGGCGTTTCGGCAAACGCAATTTCTATTGACTTCAGTTCGTGTTACATGGACTTTTTTAGAGAAAGTCACTGTGAACTGTATCCAACAAAATGAGAATTTATAGTTGCCAAAAAATTATAAACTACTTTGTGCATTACTATTCATCGTTGGAATCATCGATTACAATTCACCATGAGTTTCACTCACATTTGTTTTTTTTTTTTTGTTCTCGCCATGAACACTTTACAAAGTAGATGCGTGGATGAATGGTCTGATGATCTGAACTGATGATCTTGTACATTACTTTTCCACAACTTTTTCATCACATACTTTTCCCTTTTAAATTCACCGAAATAAAGGGTCGTTTCATAAACACAAAGCAGAAAGTGGAATCAAAGCTACGAACTGAGGAAACTTTGCATTACTCTTCACCTACTAAATCATTGCATGTCGTTTCTCTTATGATTTGGCAAGTGAATTCATTGATTATTTCAGCAATAAATTTCATTGAGGACGATATTTCCCGCTGGGATAGTGTGAATCAAGCTTTATTTGTACTGTGATATTTCTTAAGGTCAAAAACGTTTAAAAATATTTGTATTTTAATTTTATTTTAACTAAAATTTAAAAAATATTTTCAATAAATTCTATATTTTGTCGAATAAATATTACAATTCCTAACAAATAAAGCTACATACATATATATGAATAAACAATAAGAACATTTTAATTGCAAAATAAAAACACATTCTACTATTACTACTATATGAATAAACAAAATATTTTATTGTATATAATAATTCTGTTAATTGTTAAAATCAAGCACGAAAAAACGCATGTGTTAAAACTCACACGCACTTTCGTTCCACATTGATACAAACACAATACCCCTCCCATATAATGTTGAATGTGTCTACATTGTGACTTACAATCAACCCTGTATTTTGTATTGCTTCCGAATGCATTTAAGCACTTAAAAAAAGTCAAAACAACACTAAGATTTATGAGCTTGTCTGATTTGCGAACCAAACGCAACGAAACGTTCCATTTAACCATCCCTATCTAATGTGTGTAAACCTAAACAAATGCTTCACAGGCACAACGCCATCATCATAGGCTTCGTTGTCTCACCATCTTTCATGAATTCTACGGGAATCGTATACCTACTTCGTACAAAACTTATCCCACCACGAAAGGAAAAGTTAGGGAATAATATTTCACGTGGTGCGTCATAGTTTGACTGTTTTATGTTACCATCATAGTTTCATAGTGCGCCAGTAAAAAACTGATCACAAAACACAAATTCACTGCTCGCTGATGGCTGGCTGGCTGCTCATGCTCAAGCTCATGTACCTAAACCTTTATCTCAATTAGACATGGAACACAGATTGCTCCAAAACTATTCCTCTATACCACCACTCAAAGTATATATATTTCTGGGACGCACATCAGCAAAAAAGGATAAATATTTTGATTTGACAACATGGACTCCGAAGTCCGAAATTGTTTCAAGATTTTATAAATGTTTAGCCGGGGATAGGGTGTTCCTTTTTATAATGTAGGTGTTGAATATTCCAATGCAGCATTGCGTTAAAAGACATTTTGTTTTTTTTGCAGCCGAGAGTCTACCTATTGAAACATAAATGAAACGAAAGCCCGCCATATCACTCATTTTCAACATTACCCACCCGAGAGTAACTCTCGAGAGTTTACTAGCGAAAGTACTCTCAACGCACCTTAAAGTTGCTCGTCTATTTGATAGTACTTTCACTACAAAAAGCTTGATAGTTACTCTCGGATCTGTCTCTGTTTACACCTCTGTGAGTTGATTATAGACTGTGCCCACTTGCGAGTTTTACTCTCAAAAGCAACGTGAGAGTTTTTCGCAGCCTTTTTCTCTCAAATGAATAGGTACGCACCTTAACACCCTGTGCACACCAATATGTGGCTGACCGATCGGACTTCATGCAAACGCGACGCCATGACGAATTGAAAGCCTTGCAGTAGGTAATTGCAATTACTACCATAGGCTTTTCCGCGCACTCAAAATGGCATGATTAGCGTGAGGATAGGGTTTACTGCCATACCAAGAAAGAGTCTTCCACCAGGCAATGGAAGAGGGCTGAAACTGAGATACTGTATGTGTATAGTCAGTGCCGCCATTTGTGGTAAGGCTACGTGCAATCTTTTATTGGGGTTGATTTATTGACATTTCAGAAAGCAATGACACGCTTCATCAAGCGATTTATGTGTTTCTTCCTCGTGATGCGCCGCGGACATCCTTACGTGCATATTCGATTTCATTTACCATCTATGGATATAGAGGTGTACTGCTGAAGCCTGCTTGCTTTGATATGGAATGCATTACACGCTGGGGCATCAAATACCGGCGCCGATATCATGTCCACAGTTCAGGATAGATCAGGCAGCATTTAGTTTTTTTTTTTTATTTTTATTTAATGGAATCAGTCGATCAGTGATGGCTGCTGTACTGTGCAAGATGCAGTTTGCCAGGCAAATTAGTTATAAAATTCCAATGTGCGAGTGAGTATGGGAATTTTATGGAAATTACGGTGCGATGACATTCGACTGATTAGTTTCGGTCTTTTCTTGAAGATCCGGATGGAAATCGAGAAGTAACAATAGGAGGTGATGCTATGTGTTGTGTCTGAAGGTATTTTTCTATTTTGACATGAGCATCCAGGGATCTATGCATTAAATGCCAATGCAAATGTTTTCTTGGGGAAATTCGACATGGATGAGGTGCGTTTGATGAGAAGGGAAAATATGATAATGCAGAGATACAGACTGTGAGACAGACCGACGTGACTTTATTGAAATGAAAAGCTGTATGATTTCCTGAATTATAGTACATCGTTTCTTAAGGCAGCACTTTTGTATTGGGGAAATAGAATTTAATCTAGTAGATATAGGCTAGGCTGCCTGTGATTGAAATACACTTACTTTTCATCATCATCCAGGCAGGTATTAATTTCACAGAGATATAGGTACCTATACCTATACAATATACATATATAAATGATCGTTGAAGGTCAAAAGTACGCCGTGCATTAATATTTGCATCTCAGTGCATTTTATATTTATAACTGTGGAAGCATTGACTAGATGCCGCAGCTTTAAGTTTCCGGACACATTCCTTTTGCAAATACTCTGCGTTTTCTCATGTATTTTTCAGGATCTAATTAAAAGACTCATTGAGTTTTGGTACTTATGAGCTTGGACTTAGTTATACACATAAAACCGTGAAAACGCAAATTCACTCAATTTAAAGTGATAAGCACCAAGGATAACAAGGGTGACGTTTTTTTGCACGGAGTTTAATGAACGAAATTGAATCGCAAGCTTCAAATGAACGTTGAAATCATCCAAAAAGAGGCGCGAAGCTGATATTTATCAATAACACACGCCTGCGTCTGCTTATGTGCGGCATTAAATTTGACTGTAGAAGCCTATAATGATAGAAAACTTAAACTACCATGATAAAAAACCAGAGCTGTAAGGTAATTAAGTATATTGGTACTTAAGTACAATTTAAGTACAAATACCTTGTACTTGAAATTTTTAAGTACCAGTACAATGCATTTAAAAAAAAATTGATTCTAAGGTTTTTTGTTTTTGTATGTAATTCTCTGTCACCTTAAATAAACGGTAACACAACTTTGTCAATTACTAACCGATTTCAATGAAACCGTTTTCATAATTAATTTGTACATTCATTTCACAATTAATTATCACACCCCAAGTTGATCTTCCCTTCCCAGCGGGAAAAATTCAAAAAATCATTGAGGAAAAACCTGCTTTTTCCTTGAGGAATGGAAGCTGTACCTGCCACTTTTCAGCTTATTCCTTTGATGAATTTAACATGGGCGTATCATTGGCGGGAAGCACATGCCACTTTCTCGATGAAAATTAACTAACGAATTCACTACTTCAATGGAAGTTGTTTATTCATCGACCCAGGTGCAGCGTTACCTTCGGGACTCTTTAGAGTCCTTTTGACTCCTTTTATACGCTGGGACTCCAGGACTCCTCTTTTTAAAAATGATTGAAATTTGACTCCTTTTACAATTTTAGGACTCTTTTTCATAAACGCACAAAGATTTATTGAATTCTATGATATTAACGAGTTCGATATCGCTTGAAGCTCAATTCTAACCTTTGTTTACATTAGACAGTTTCAAAAAAATTGTTTAATTCAAACAGGTTCAAAAGCTTCAGTTGAGCGAAAAAGAAGTCTGTGAAAATTTGAGCTTTATTCATGTTTAGACATGCCTCATCACAGGTTTAGGGTATCAAGACAATTTGTATTGGAAAAAAACACCTGTGGCCTATCGCACCATTTTACGGAATTGTAATTACAAATTTGTAGTTCACAAAAGTGCTAAAATTCAAAATTCTTCAAGGCAAATTTTTTAAATGTAATATTACCAGCGAAAAATTGTAAAAATGGTTTAGAATTTTATTCATTTTGTGAAATATTTCTACTGATTATACAAAAAGAATAACTAAGCAATGGATTCTTTTCCGCCATTTAAGGGCTCAATTCAATGGTAGTTCTGCCAAAATTTCAAAAACAAAGATTCATTAAACAGCATCAATTTCGTTTACCTTAACTTTAAATGTCTTGATTAAATAAAATAAAAATTTTCAGAGCGATTCATCTCAAATTATACATCTTCTTTCGTCAATAAAAGATGTCCTCTCATTACATACGGCATTCGGCTCACAGCGCTATTCAAAGCGGATGAAGAAAAACATACTATCACAGATACTATAGATACATAGATATCGCACGCAGAGCAAAGAAAAACTACTGCTTTTTTATCGTGGGACGTAGAGCTAAGTCCCAGTAATATCAATTTTGTGTGAGCCTTAGACTTTATATGATGTAAAAAAGATATAGATTTACATGTATAGACATAAATAAAAAACGTCAACTACAAGCCATCAACAGTTCGATCAACGGACTCGATTTTTGAGGAAGAAGAAAAAGAGCTTGAAAACACAAAATATTGAAAAAATGGCCATTTTTATTTGTACTGGATGCGATATCTACATAACACTAGTTTCCGTGATACTATTGAAAGAAATACTCTTAGTACATATTACAAAATTATTTGTAATCAAAGAATCTCGCATTTTAATTTCAATGATAACAAGCTTTCAATTCTTAAATATTATATTCAAAGGCAAGTAATTAAAATGCAAAAAGATTTTTAACAATTATTCGTTGATATCTGAATATCCCAACTTTACCCTTCATCCAGTAAAAGTTATTGAAGAATAAAAATTACCAGAAATAAAAGCCTAAGACAGTCGTTTTAAAATATATTTTATAAATTTAATGACATTGAAAGTTTTGGTTTGAAGTGGGCAGTTTAAATAACTAATTTGAATTTTTTTTTTTAAAATTAGGTATTTAAAAAAATTATATTATTATTAAGATTTTAAAATTAGCCATAGCAGCCCTTGCACAGAAAGAATTTTTCATAAATTGACTCTAATTAAAAAAAAAACTTACAAACCGCCTAAAAGTTGAAGTGTGCATTTCAATGCTTCCTGCACTTAATCTATTAGATTTAGATTATAACCAACTAGAAGACTGGATTCCTGATTCAATTTTAATTTAAAAACATAGGTACGATGTTCCTTAGGTACCTAAGTGTTTTTTAAAAAGAGCAACTGTTTATTTTTTTTTAAAGAAACGTAGGTAATTGTTGGTTTTGTCTTGAGATTAACTAATATCTACCAAATAAAATTGAAGAGATGGAGGTTTTTTTCAAGTCTGAGTTGTTTTTCTCTGAAATACAAATATTTATTTATTGTTTTGTTTAAAAGAGAAGGTTTTTGTAATTTTTTTTTTTAAATAAGCCATGTTGAATTAAAACGGTGATAAATTTTGATGTTTTTCTTGAAGCTTTGATGGGACTCCTTTTTTCAGCCAGGACTCCTTTTTTTGACTCCTTCCGAAAATTTTCAGAGATAACCCTACCCAGGTGATGAAAAACATGGTGATTGCATAATCTGTGAATTCACTACATACGGGTATTTAGCTTATTCATCAGTTCAATAATTTCGATGAAAAATCGAATGAAAATTCAGTTATGAAATCACCAGGTTAGTGGTAGTTTCTTTTTCATCAATTAAATCCTCCCATTTGTATTGTTTACTAAATCCCATCGGTAATGCACCCTCTTTTTTAAAATGAAAACAAACCAAAAAGCTGTTTCCATTTCAAATCAAAAGTTTTTGGCGTTTCGGCAAACGCAATTTCTATTGAGTTCAGTTCGTCTTACATGGACTTTTTTACAGAAAGTCACTGTGAACTGTATCCAACAAAATGAGGATTTATAGTTGCCAAAAAATTATAAACAACTGTGCATTACTATTCATCGTTGGAATCATCGATTACAATTCACCATGAGTTTCACTCATATTTTTTTTTTTTTGTTCTCGCCATGAACACTTTACAAAGCAGATGGGTGAATTCAAACAATGAACTGATGATCTTGTACATTACTTTTCCACAAATTTTTCATCACATACTTTTCCCTTTTAAATTCACCGAAATAAAGGGTCATTTCATTAACACAAAGCAGAAAGTGGAATCAAAGCTACGAACTGAGGAAACTTTGCATTACTCTTCACCTACTAAATCATTGCATTTCGTTTCTCTTATGATTTGGCAAGTGAATTCATTGATTATTTCAGATATAAATTTCATTGAGGACGATATTTCCCGCTGGGTTGGGTAAAATTGATAGTTATTGACAATAATACAATAATAGTATGTACATATATATGTACCTAATGGGAAAATTTCAAAATTGTTTTTGTAACTCTTTTTAAAGGCCTGGTCAAACAGAGCGTGCAATCGGTTAATAATTGCCAAAGTAGTGCTAGTTTCAACTTAACATTGCACACAAAAAAAAAAATAAACATTTAAACCATATTTTTTTAATGCAGATATATAATACACAAAGAACACAAAATTATGACACCGCTCTTATTAAAATCGGTTTGTAGTTGACAAGTTGTGCATGCAACAAAATATTACAGCACAAAAATCGGGAAAACAACACAAAAATAGCACAAAAAGGGCATACAATTCTAATAAAATTTTTAATTATTTATGCCTATGAGCAGCCCAGGATTTCCCCCTAGGCCAACCAGGCCCAGGCCTGGGGCATCACGACAAAAGGGGCCACAAAAGTAAGTAAACACAATGAGCAAAATGGATAAGAGATCTTCACAAATCTTCAATTTCGGCAAACGGCAACGCTCAAGTATTTTCATATAAGATGGCCAGCCTATTGAACGCTTCTTAACGTTTTTGGAGATGAATTCTCATACTGGATCCGGTATTGCTAATCAAGCATTGAAGTATCTGAGTGAACATAACATATCAATTTTAAAATGCAGAGGGCAAACATGCGACAATGCTCCAAATATGTCCGGTCAGTATAAAGGGATGCAACAGCAAATTCTTCTGACAAATCCATATGCAGTCTATGTACCTTGTGCATCACACTCTATCTTGTTGGTCGCTGTGCTGTGGATTGCTGTCTTATCGCAGTTGATTTTTTTTCTGTCGTACAATCGCTATACAATTTTTTCCGCATTAACTAGATTGCAAACGTTAAAATCTGCGCTTCAAAATGATAATGTGTTAAAATCACTTTCAGATACACGATGGGAAGCTCATGCTGCAGCTACTTTTGCCATCATCAAATCATATAATAAATTATCAGTTCAGTTCAGTTCAGTTTTCTTTATTGAGGCTTAAATTCACAAATTTAGTTTTGATTACAAGTTATTTTTAAAACAGCCGACTTTTTTATTTATATATCTGGCTTCTAGCGTTTTTCATAAAGAAGTATTATAAATATTCTTTTATATAAATATAATTATGTACAAAATTTCAAAATGTAACTTTTATTTTCAATTCATATGCTTGCTCCCGACATACGTTCCTATAATGACTCTAAAAGGCCAAACTTAAAACTAATGACTAGTCCTTAAAATACTAAAAATAACGAAAATGCATTTCATGCATACATTTACAAATAATTCTTTTTTTTTTTATTTACTATCTATGAAATTTTTAAGAGTTTTATATAAATTTTTGAAAAACATTTACTTAGTTCGCAATATAATCTAATATATTAGAACAAGAAAGTTATGATATTATATAAACTATGAAAATATGTGTAACTTGTATAAGTACATTATTATAATTATTGATGTTAAACTTCAAACAGATTTCTTTTAATCCAAGGGTTATGCAACTTAACAAGTATTATTTTAATTATGGAAAAGAAATGTTTGTAGATAATATTTTTTTTATTTTTGCATTAAACTGTTCACAGAATTATCCTCTGAGAACATTTATTGAGGCTTTCTCATAAAAAGATATAGTAAGTGTATCATTCAACTGAGGCTCTAGTAAATTTCGGGATCTATTATGCAAGAGATTGAAGGGCGATAAATAATAGGGTAGGTCTGAGTATTCATCCATGTTTGCATCCCATAATCCCTTAACAAGTGGATTTGGGTGGTTACCAATTGATTCCAGTCTGGTTTTTAATAATGTTGTCATATAAATCATCAAAGGTTTTACTTTTGTTAAATTATACTGAACTGAATGCTTGTGATTTGAAACGATATTTTACAAAGTTTTCAAAAAGTCAGTAAAGTTTTGCAAAGCGAAGACGTAACACTACTGACGTGCGCGTATTTGTATAGATCATTGTCCGATCAACTGGAGAAAATGCGTGATAATTTCGACACTATTGAAATGCGCTCTAAAGAACTTCTACCTGATGGCAGCTACATGATTACACGAAAACGAATTCGCAAAAAAATCCCTAACGATGGTAATGCTCCCGATGTAGATTTAAGCCCGAAGGTAAGGATAAGTTTCGAATAAACGCTTTATATATTATTATCGATAAGTTAAGAGTACAAATGGATTCCAGAGGTAAAATATATAAGGAAATTTCTGAAAGATTTGATTTTCTTTGCACAAGCAATGAAAAAGTCAACGTTATAGCCTGTGCACAGCGATTGTCAAATTATCCGGAAGATTTAAATTCAGAACTTGCTAACGAGTTAATACAATTCCATCGTTGTGTGATGCATAAAAATGGCAATAATTTTAAATTTTTTAATCAAGCTAATTTATATAAGATTTTGTGGGAAGATAAAATTACATCAGCGTTTCTGAACGTAGACACGGCATTACGTTTATTTTTAGGTCTGATGTCGACAAATTGTTCTGCGAAAAGATCATTTAGTCAATTAAAACGCTTAAAAAGTCCTTGTCGAACAATGATTACGCAGGAAAGACTTGATGCACTATCTCTGCTCTGTATTGAGAGTGATTTGCTTCATGAAATAGATTTCGATGAACTTATAAAAGACTTTGCTGCTAAAAAAACAAGAAAACAATATTTCAAAAATTAAGTAAAAAAATCTGTAAAAAAAGTCGTATACATATGTACACAATTCTTGTAACTACCATTATAAATAAAATTAATTTTTGTTTTATGGAATTCGTTGTAATTTGTTTTCTTAAGTATTTAACTTTGTATGTAGTAAACCATACAATATAAGAGAATATATGCAAAGGGGGCACCATTTACTCTTCAGGCCTAGGGCCCAAAAAAGATAAATCCGGCGCTGCCTATGAGCTAACTTTTTGGACGTCTTGGTTTTAAGTGACGTGGTCATTGTATTCGTCTCGATCTAATCTCACAGTGACTGTCTACACAGGGATCTGTTTCGTGGTTTCATCGCTATGGTCTCGCTTTGGTCTCGCCATGACATTTAAACATGGTTTTATGAATTAAAAATGTTTTTTCTTAAGTGAACGGAGATTAACGATATTCTGCGGTTCAGACATCCCGCCGCCAGTACTATAATACTATTTGGCGGGATAATCAATACTGTAAATTAAATTCAATTGGAAGAATATTGTTGGTGATTTCGAATAAGGTATTTTTTGAATGAAATATATTTTTCAGAGAGAAGAATTTTACGCGGGATTGTGCTTGGTGGGAGATTTCGTTGCTCTCTCGATTAAAGTAGGTTTTCAATTCTGGAGGGAGTTTTTTTTTTCTCCGATTAAATTTGGTTTAATATTTTTTTGGGAGGGTCTGGATTCTGAAGAGAGATGGGATTTTTTTTGAAATAATTATATAGAAATAAACTTTTTCGACTTTTTTTTGTAAATTAAAAAAAATAACCATTTTCCTAAACTTTTTTTTTGGTTTTTTTGAAGAAAAAATGAAGTTCATAGAAATTTTGTTTTCTTCGAAATAAGAATAATTTCTTTTTTCTTTTCTTCGAAATATGAATAAGTTTATGCGAAAAATCGATTTTGCTAAACTATTTGCGGCTAAACTAAGCATGAGTGTAGTGTCTTTCAGGCTGAGATGTATGCTATTCATAAAGCGGCAGAATTGGTACACAAAAAAAAACTGATCTCGTCGGAGATCACTTTTTTCGTGTACAGCGAAGCTACGATCAAAGCAATAGCCAGTGAGACCATAAGATCCAAAACAGTGGAAAAATGTCGAGGCATACTGAACAAAATTTGCAACACTAACCAAGTCAAACTCTGCTGGGTTCCTGGACATAGCAATATAGAAGGGAATGATATAGCAGATGAACTAGCAAGGAAGGGGTCATTGTCAAATGGAAACAGTAGTAGCCAATTAGACACGGGACTAGATATCCCGATCGGCGTAATTAAAACAAAAATGGACCTAATAACGAAAGAGCAAATCAATAATTCCTGGATTACCAGGAACGATTGCGCTATCTCTAGAAGTTTATGGCCTAGAATTAATGAAAAGGAAACTCAGTATATTCTATCGCTGAGTAAAAAGAACATTAAAATCTTCATAGGTGTACTAATGGGTCACTGCGCAATTGGCACAATGGCCACCAGATTGGGTGTACTCGCACCTGACTGTTGTAGGAGCTGTCAGGATGTAGAAGAAATAGAAACCATTAAACACCTGCTCTGCGATTGCCCAAACCTCCAAACAAGCCGCCTCCGTTACTTGGGAAACAGGTTTGTTGGAGAACGATCTAGCGCAGGTCTCAATGGTAAATATGAGGAAATTCATAGAGAGCACAGGCTGGTTCGTAAATTAGCCAGTCTATCTGAATCATTAGCTTAGGAGCATCTCTGCTTTCTTTTTGAAAGGGGATCACAATGGACTGACAGGCCCCCGTGTACGCAACAGCCCTGTGCTGTGCACACCCCTCCTAACCTAACCTAACCTAAGCATCCTAGAGGCATCAAAGTTGACACCTTTAAACTTGATTTGCGACTAAACTAAGCGTCCTAGCGACCTTTAAAATGCATATTCGTCAGTTTAAAAAAATGCATATTCATAGCTCAAACAAATATTTGGCGCAAAGGCATTTTTTTTTTAATTTGTAAAAAAAAATTACAAAAAAAGTTGTTTTTTATGAATTAAAAAAAAATTGTAAGTTGTTTTTCAATAATTTTTCGAAAAGAAAAAATGTATCCTTTGTCCAAGTTCCAGATCCACCTCCAGACCCTTTGTCCCAGTCCCAGATCCACTTTCGTCACAGACCCAACCCTGTCATACCTACCATCGTCGTCGAAGGCGGCAACATCGTCGTCCGTCCAGATCCAGACCAGTCATCCGTCCAGATCCAGACCATAGCCGTCCGTTCAGAACCAGATCCAAACAATAGTCGCCCATCCAAATTCCAGACCATAATCGTCCATCCAGATCCAGATAGATCACCGTCCACCCAAATTGAATAATCTGTTGGATATAATGAATCTCATGCTGAATACGTCCATTTCCCAACCACTGCTATTATACCATCCCCAAGTGTAAGAACGATTTTGACGTTTACTTTTCCTTGCCTTCACTTCCTATTCCTTCATTGTCGGCAACAGATATCTTTTTGCATTCTTGTTTTTTGTTTAAAATAAATTCTTAATAAATTAATCCGTTTCAATCTTTTATTTCTTTTTTTCGAAAAACTCAATAGGTTATGGGCCCAGGCTCCGAATTAAACAAGAAAAAAGTTTAATTGAATATTTACTGCAGAACCTCAATTTTTTTTCTGTGGATGTATAAAATTGAAAACGGCCATGAGTACTCCACATTCACATGGCAGGATTCCTCTCTTAAATGGAGACAACTTTATAGCATGTAAGGCACAGATGGAAGCAGTGCTACACCGAGGAAGGTTCCTTCAATATGTAAAAGGCACAATACCCCGTCCAGGAACAGCAGGTACAGAGCAGACATCCTGGGATGACAAGGATTTAGATGCTCGTGCGGAATTGCTTATTGCAATGGAAGCAAGTATTGTGGCGTTAACAGCAAATCTGAAAACTTCCAAAGAAGTCTGGGATTTTTTAGTCGAGTGCTACGATAAAAAGGGTCCACGTCAAAAAAACGGAGGAGTACCGCAAATTAACGAATCTGGAAATGGCATCAGGGCAGTCAATTACGGAATATATCCGTGAATTTAAAACTATCGCAAACCGATTGAAGGAGTTGGGAGCAACAATGGACGAAGATCTGCTGGTGGTGGTGCTGCTAGACGGACTGTCGGAGGACTACAAAGACATACGGTCTGCATTTGACGCTCAAAGCATTTACCCAGAGGTGTCTACTGTATGTACACGATTGTTGGAAGTAGGCGATAGAAAAAAGGATAATCTCGCAAACAATGTACTCAGTGTCAGGCACTTCAAGACTCCGTACCAACACAAGAGGCAAAGTCTACTTAAAAATAAAAGTGATACCAGTAATTTTCCATATAATTGCAGAAAATGCGGCAAGCGTGGTCATATGGCAAAAGACTGTTGGAGTAAGGGTGATAAAGTCAAACAAATACAGGGTGGAAACGACCAGTATCAACATGGTTTCATTGTGCAAGAAACCATGCAAAAGTCTGCAAAAGTGATGGGTGAGTCAAACATTCAACAAAAGCTGTGGTGTCTAGACAGCGGAGCGACATCACACATGTGTTCTGAGCAGTCAATGTCCGTCACCTTACAAGGAACTAACAAGGAAAATCACGTGAAACTTGCCGACAACCATGTGATTGAAGTGAAAGGGTCAGGAACCGTTAAATCCGGTATATGTGTTCAAAATGGAGGGGATCCTCTTTACCTGTACAACACGTTATTTGTTCCAAATCTTTCTGATAACCTTATTTCGATAAGCAAAGCAACAGATAATGGGTTTAAAGTAGTTTTCGAAGGAAATGGTGCAAATACTTTTGATCCATCAAGTCGCTTAGTGATGAGAGCTGAAAAGCAAAACGGTTTATACTACTTGACTACACTCAGAGAAAAAAGCAGGTATTGTCAACCAATTTCTGGTCAATCATACCTGATTTTCATGTTGTTATTTTTCAACTCGGTGGATCGGGTTAACTGTTTAACCAGATACCTGATTTGTAAATTTAACACTATAATAATGTAAATTTAACCTGCAAATATAGTTTATTGAACATGACACAATATTCAATGCCCTGTAAATTTAACATGAAAATCTGGTTAGTTTAATCTGAAAACCTATAGTTAATTTAACAGGTTTCAATGTTATATCAACCCTGTATCTAATGCCGGATTTACACGCCTGGAACGCTGCCACTATAATGACAAAAAGAATTAATTTATCCATTCTTTTGTTGTTGCTTTTGTCATTATACTGGCAGTTTTCTAATGGAGTAAATCCGGCATAATTCATGAATTTATACGTCTAAGAGCCGTCTCTTGCGCTACCTATCGCTCAACTCGTAAGCATTATTCTGAAAGTACATATAGAAATTTATTATTTATTATTTATTTTAATTTAAAAATTATTTGTGATACTTACTTCAGTTTTGAACTGGGAACCTTTCACACACGGAGATAGAACTCATCCACTAGACCAATTCATTACACAAAAAACTGGTGCCAAATATCAATACCTTAGTTGAAACTCATTGGATGGCTTGTGTGTGTGTTTTAGCACTAGTGTCACGTTTAACTGAACTGACAGAGTGCTACTTTTAACAGGAGGCCATTAAATAATATTATTTGAATGGCCTGTGTGTGTGCGTTTCAACGCTAATGTCACGTTTAAATGAACTGGCAGATTGATTCTTTAACAAGAGGCCAGGTTAAATTCAAATCGCTTTACTTAATTTGTCTGTGTGTGTGCGTTTCAGCACTGGTGACACGTTGGAATGAACTGGCAGAGTGCTTTTTTAACATGAGGTAAGGTAAAATACAACAGGTAAAAAAAACACATTAAATTTTAATTCAACCTGATATGTGGTAAAACAGAAATTCATATCATACAGTGTTAGAAAAACATGACCTCGGTTAAAATTAACACTATTTTCTTGTTAAAATTTCTTATTTACAAGAATTTAGTGTTAAAATTACAGGTCATCTTCTTAAATCAACCTGAATATGGCAAGAAAGTCCACCAGGTTGATTTTGCACTGAATAAAAGGTTACTAAAATCAGGTAAATTTCTAAAATGTCAGTAACTTTGTATGGGATTGTGCACCTCGTGAATTCAACAAGGCCCAGGTTAATTATTTACCTGACGTTTTTCTCTGAGTGTACCAATGAAAGCACAAGAGTGAGTCGTGGTGTAGACGGAGTTTCTAGACTTCGATGTAAATCTCTTACGTCCTGGCACAGAAGATTAGGACATGTAAATTTCGCATCATTAAGGCAGCTACTCTCAAAGAGGATGGTCAAAGGACTACCAGATAATTCTAAAGATGACGTCACGACATGTACAGTATGCATCCAGGCGAAGCAAACTCAGTTACCTTTCTCAAACAGCAACGAGAAGAAAACATCACAGAGGCTTCAGCTAATCCACACAGACGTCTGCGGCCCCATGCGGACGGAATCCCTAGGCAAGGCGAAATACTTTATTACGTTCATAGATGACTTCTCGCGGAAATTTTTTGTTTATTTCCTTAAACGAAAAAACGAAGCTCTTCATGCTTTCAAGTCATTTAAGGCCTTCGCTGAAAACCAAACTGGTGAGCGAATCAAAATGCTGAGAAGTGATAATGGACTGGAATACTGTGGTAGCGATTTCCAAAAATATTTGGAGGAATGTGGAATTCATCATCAGAGGACAGTTCCACACACACCGCAGCAAAATGGACTGGCTGAAAGAGCAAACAGAGCTTTGACTGAGATGGCTAGGTGCTTAATGAACGAGAGCAAACTTCCTGAATTTATGTGGGCAGAATTAATCAATACGGCGGCATTCCTTGGTAACAGATGTCCAACAAAAAGCAATGGGGACATAACACCGGAAGAATTGTGGAGCAGGAACAAACCAAATGTGTCTTATCTCAGGGAGATTGGATCAAAGGTTTATACTCTGAAAAAGGGTTTGAATCTTGGGAAGCTTGACATCAAGTCCGAGGAAGGCATCCTTGTGGGCTATGCAGAAGATACCAAGGCTTACAAAATCTGGTTACCAAACAAGCGCAAAATCATTAGAAGCAGAGACATCCGGTTTATTAACAACGCGAGAAAATCCAAGAGCAAGGTAATAAATCCACGAACAATAATTATTACTCTTTTTCTTTTCAGGACAGTGCCTCCTGAAAATAGTAATATCCAAAACAACACTGATCACCATGAGCAAGAATAATATAAATAAAATTATTTTTTTCAGAAACTATTTATAATAAAAACTTGATTTAAGAAACATATTAGAGACTGGATTTATGGCTTTAAAAAAAGCTATATCACGCCATTGTAAGTGGTCCCATTGTTTTTTAATATAGTTTTTCTATTTTGGGTCAAATTTTTAGAAAATGACCCCTCCCACCTGAACGGGGGGAAATAGACTCCCCATCCGATACCATTTTTTTTCGTCTCAATCTAATCTATAAGTTCTGATTTTTTTTCGCGTGTTATAAGAATCACCCTAACTCCATTATTTGTACCTTGAAGTGGAAAAAGGGAGACCAAGGGGGTGAAATAAAAATCTGAAAAAATTAGGACATTTTTTCGTCTCTATTTAGAGTCATTTGATACCTATCCTAGTTGGATTTTCAAAAAAACCCAATATAAGGACCACCCTAATATACATATAATTTCCAGATTTTTTTCGAAAAGTAATTAAAAGTATTTAAAGGGAATTATAAGTACCTTTGGAATTAAAAAGGAATTTAAAAGTATTTAAGTACAAATTATAAGTACAAAAGTAATCAATACAAAAATTTCAAGTACTTTTGTGGAATTAAAGTACCAGTACAAGTACCACCGGTAGATACTTGAAAAATTTCAAGTCCAAGGTAATTGTACTTGTACTTGTTCTCATGCTTTAAGTACACAGGTCTGTAGAAAACTATCATGATAGAGAAATGTGACGATAGAAAACTATCATGAGAGAAAACTGTCAGGATAGAAAACTATCATGATAGAAAACTGTCAGGATAGAAAACTTTCATGATAAAAACTGTCATGATTGAAAGCTATCATGTAAGAAAACTATCATGATAGAAAAATGTCATGATAGAAAACTATCATGATGGAAAACTATCATGATAGAGAACTGTTTTGATAGAAATCTAACATGATAGAAAACTATTGTTGCCACTTTCGGGAAAATATTTTCGTATTCAAAATGTAAAGTGTTTCCAAAAAAGTTGAAATCCCACCCTTTGACATCAAGAAAAGTATATTCCTTAAAAGTGGCCATACTGAAATTTTACCTGAAGGTGCGTCTACTCAACACCTTGGTTTCTTTTTAGATATAAATCGCTATATTGATTATGGAAATTTTTCAAGTTACTTCTGAGTAATTTCTCTCAGGAGTACAAAAACGACTCCCAACCTTAATTTCATATTTAGTGTCAAAGGATATAAATTCTAGCTAATGGTAAAAGTAAAAGTCCCCGCCCTTAAAAGTTTTCAAATTCCACATTTGTTATTTGGGGAAAAGTAGGCAAGATAATTGCTACCTACTTATGTATATAAATAGATTTATGTACACCACGCTGACATTTAAAATTATGTAAACTGGTCTAACGCACATACTTACATTTTTCTACCAGCAATTTACAGCTCTCAATACAAAATTGACCACCTTTAACTATGTTCCTTATAAGTCGCCTTATATCAAGCAAGCCTCTTAAGTAGGTTATTATTGGGCTGTTCACAAATTACACATCACATCACACAACCAACAACCAATCTCTCCGACAAATAATCGTGTAAACTTAATGAAGCGTGTAAAATTAAGAAAATATATCTCACAACCCATTTGCTTGCTGTCTTCGATCACATTGATGATTCGCCTCATATTGCAAAGCGAGTGTGTATAAATATGGGCCAGGCCGCGCAACACTAAACACAAAGCATCCATCCATCCATCGCATATAGCTATTCGGGCATATCATGAACGTCCTCGTCTCATCGTTGCTTTTCAACGTCAACGTTGAGCGACCAGCGGCCAGCAAATTCATCATTCTCAGCTAATATACGGAATTTCTACGTCAGCTTCAGCTTCGACAACAAGAATGTTGTTTGTAATATTCCTCAGCATTTATGATGGGGGAGAGAGATTGCATCTGTTTCCATCCATCCATCCATCCGTCCCCTCCCATTATAGCTCCAGTTTGTGTACCTATATGCGGTGTCTTAACAAGACAAGCCAATGATGCACCGCAAGAACTGATCACGTTTGGACGGTGTGTCTAATCAACGAGCATTATTTCGCCATTTCATGCTGGATTCAAAACCTCCTTTATCGGCGGCATATCCACGACATGCACACTTCAAATTGTTCCTCTATAAGTCTGCATAAAAAAACAAGAGTGCCCCTAGCTGTGGACCAATGTAAAGACGATGCTCAAAGATGCCTACGTTATTGCTAATTGTCTGCAATGTCTGTGTGTCTTACATATTTATTAATATTGTAAGCATTTCGAAATATGTTTGCATTTTGTCTGATTCAACCATTTTTTTTCTTTGGGTTTCTTTAAAGGTCATAGTATTGATGGTTTTTTTCGTTCGCATTGAAGGCTTATTGCTCAATATTGTTACATATTATATATATAATGGCAAAATTTAGCCTAACCTGCCTTAACCGGGTTGATATAAAAAATTAAAATGCATAAAATGTTATCAAATGCGGATATTTTTTTTTTTAATTTTGAAGCTCCACTTAATAGTATTCTAAAATTATCTTACTTACTTACGCTAGAGTTTGGAGTGGACCAGGGCCTCATCCAACAAGCTTCTTTGAGCCGGCTCGGTCTAAACATAGCTGCGCCAACTTAGATTAAGCCTGATTCACAATGCGACGAGGAAACGAGACGTGAGCGTGACGAGATTCCGTCGTTGCTGTCAAACGAATTTCAAACAATGGAAGTAAACGGACTCGGCAAAAAACTGTAGGTCCCCTCCATTCCTGCCAACAACACGCACACAGGAATGGTTGAGAGTTGTAAGTCACTAGGCCCTGGTTCTCCGCGAGCTGTTGCGCCACCCAATTTATTTTATTTATGTAGACGGTATCGATTTGAAACTCTTAGGTTTTTTCCAAGATCTGCCGTAGTTTAAATATTTGGTCGATGGTGGACTTTCCTGGCCTAAGGCTCCACTGATATGGACCCCTCAGGTTGTTGACAAATGGCTTCAGGCTCTCAAAACTTTCCGCAGAGAAGACCTTCTATGCGATGTTAAGGAAACTGATGCCTCTGCAGTTGGTGTAGTCCAGAGGATCGGCTTTATTCAGGATCGAACAAACAATGCCGTGGTTCCCTTTATTCGGCATAGTTTCCTTTGACCATATTTTGTAGATGAGCTGGGTGCATACTTCTCGGCAATTCATTTTCAGCTACTTTAAACGGCTCGCCCGCAAGGCCAGCAGCTTTATAAACTTAAATTTAGTTTAAGCTATCTTCACTTCGTCAAGATCGGGTGAACAGAATTGCTGGCCTACGTCATCCAGGTTGAATGGAGCATTGGGTATGGTAGTGGAATTTTATTTGTCATCGCTGTTATACGATTAGCAGCGATTCTGCCACAGTTTTTCCTAATCGTCATTGCAAGCTTCGATTCAGGCTTTGCTACCCTGGGAGATAATTCTCCCGCTGGTTCTTGATGCTTGAAGTTGCACGTAACTATCGAGAAAAAACCTGGAAATTTTGTTTCCAACTGTAGCTCTCCGGCGTCGAACATCCTCACAGTATTTCGAAGTTTTAGCTTCTCTTTGGCTTCAACGAGGTAATAGTCCAAGCCAACTTTGGCTCCCTATTACGTTCGGACATCATTGATACTGAAGGAGCGGCTTGCATTGATCGCAATGTGGTCAATCTGGTTGGCGGTTTCTGACCAGGATATTGCCATGTCCCCTTGGGGATATTGAGATGTAGGGACTGTATATTATAGCTACGACAACGTTTCACCCACAACAAAGTCGATAAACCTGAATCTGTTATCGGAGGTGGTGTCATGCACCTTTCGATTGTCCCACCAAACACGTCTTGTCTTCGCAATTTAACAATAAAATCACTCAAGCCAAGACAATCTTAATATCCCTAGGGTTCTGCTCACAAGCTGTGTCCTTTAGCTCATAGAACTCTTCTTTTATGTCATGATCTTTCTCCTCTGTGGGGTCTTGCGCGCATATGAGTCTAATACTTGCGAATTTGGCCTTGATGTGAATTGTCATGAAGTGCTCGTTCACATTGTAAAATTCAAGACTCTTGCTTAAGTAAAGTCTGCCGCTAATGACGAATCCAAATCCAAAAAGACGCTACATTTGCTGTCGGTAACAGTTGCCGCAATAGATATCTATCAGTCTTTCATTTTTCTTTTCCCCGGCCCATCCCATCGAAGTTCTTTGTCCTTATTTCTTTGCTATGGGTTCGTCAACTGTAAATCCGTTCGTATCTAAAGGCCCCGACCCATAGAATGCGGTGCGTCCATTGCGGTGACGAATTCATTAACGTTTGCCGGATGCGACGGATTGACTGACCCAATGAATACGTTGGCATTCACGTAACAACCACTTAAAATTCAAACACACACACACATAACAACCACTTGAAATTCAGAAACACAGGCACAAAAATTGCAGTCAAACCATCTGCCGGAGGGAAAAAGTTAAAAATACTTTGTTCGTTGAGTTCGAAGCATGCGTTGCTTATGGACCAGTTCCTATAAGAAAACATGTATTTAAGCGAGCTGTCAGTTGAATGCGTCGTCGCCACAATGGACGCAAAGTATTCTATGGGTCGGGGCCTTAAGGCTTGTTGTTAAATGTTGATTCGCAGCTTTAATAGCTTAACATGGCCGAAAAGTCATCCCAACGCAACGATATGACCCTCAACCTGCAGAACCAACCAAGTCAGATCAAACGCTCCTGAGCTTTGAATATGTCGTAGTAGCTGGTAAAGGTGTTCACTAAGTGGTTCAGCCTGGCTGGAATCGTAGACACCACTGTTGATTCAGTCTGAAGAATTCTCCCGCTGCCACCTTATTGAGGAAAAGAGAAGTGCCTTAGCGAGAACACTCCTCTTGGTCTTTGTCTTCAAGACTGTTGGTGGAACCGTTGATTCTCTATCCTTCTGATAAACTCGTCCAAGACTTCAGCTTAATTCTTAAGGGTCTAGTCATTTCCGACAGAAGATTATAGTGTTGTTGTTTGTATCTTTTCTTCAAAATCCATGATTATTGGTTTAGCAATTCAACCTCGGATAAACGAGGCCAGTCTCACTTACTTATCTGGCTCCCGATCCATGAAGGATCTCTGCCTGAGATATTGCGGTCTTCCATCCGTTGCGGTCCCTCATACGCTCCCTCCAGTCGTCAAGACCAAGCGCTCTTGCGGCTGTGACTGCCTGATCCCTATAGCGGAGGTTCGGTCTTCCTGGTCGAATCAGAGGGCTGGGATTCGAAGGTTTTCTTAGCTGGAGCATTATTGTCCATTCGCTCGATGTGGCCAAGCCAGTTTATTCGACGTGTTTTGGCTCTTTGGACTACATCCACATCTTTGTTCAGCTCGTACAATTCATGATTGAATCTTGTCCTCTAATCGCCCTCTTCGCATATAGCACCAAATATCCGCCGAAGAATTTTTTTCCTCGAAAGTGCTAAGTATGAATTCCTCTTTTTTACTTATCGTCCAGCACTCGACGCGCCGTAGAACGGATCTGGTAGGTAAAGTTAGCGTTTTGTATAATGTGCACTTTGTCTTTCGAGAAAGGAGTTTTGAACCCATTTGTTTGGCCAAACCGAAGTAGCAGCGGTTCGCTAGGGTAATTCTTCGTTGGATTCCCACTAAGGTGTCGTTCATGGAATTGATGTTTGTTCCGTGGTAGGTGAATTCCTTGACTACCTCGAAATTACTGCTACCAACAGTGACATTTTGTCCTAGGCGATGGACAGATGAGGCTTTGTTTGTTGATAGCATATACTTTGTTTTGTCCTCATTCACTTCAAGACCAACGCGTTTCGCCTGTTCATCAACAGCTGTAAATGCTTCAAGTACAGCTCTCTTGGAGCGGCCGATGATGTCGATGTCTTCCGCATAGCCAAGCAGTTAAGAAGACCTGTTGAAGATAGTGCCTTCCATGTTAACACCACTCTTGCGCACTATCTGATGATCCAGGACTAGGTTGAAGAAATCACATGATAGCGCATCTCCTTGTCTAAACCCTGTACACGTTTGGAATAACTCGGATGAGCCCGTTGCACCACGTATTTTGTAACGTCATGCGGCACATCTAGATCAGTTTTGTCAGGATCCCGAGTTCCAACATTGCCAACAGAAGTTCTTGGCTACTTATCCTATGATATGCGTCTTTGAAGTCGATGAGCAGATGGTGGGTCTTGACTTTAAATTCGTTGGTTTTTTCTAGGATTTGCCTCAATATGAAGATTTGGTCTATCGTAGATCTGCCTGGCCTGAAGCCAATTTGGTAGTCGATCATAGTATTGCAGAAAGGTCTCAGACGCTCAAGTAGTGAGTTGGATAGGATCTTGAAGGCAACATTAAGCAGGGATATGCTTCTGTAGTTCTTGCAGGACATAGGATCGCCTTTTTTGTAGATTGGGCATATGGAGCTATTTGACCAGTCATCGGGCATAATTTCCTCCTCCCACACTTGGTTGATGAGCTGGTGCATGCACCCTACCAGGACAGCTCCTCCATACTTGAAAAGTTCCACTGGTAGGCCATCCGAGCCGGCGGATTTGTTGTTCTTAAGCTTGTGGATGGCTTTCTTAACCTCTTCAGTACTGGTCGCTGGGACTGGATCTTCATTGACTGGTCTCATGCTTCTTTGTTCCCCTGCCCCCTCCTCTACATAATGCCCACTAAGCAGTTGCTGGGCAATGCTGCTTAAACACGTCTACAATTCCCTGTGCTTCGGTGACTAGGTTCCCTTCGCTGTTTCGAAGAGCTTGCGTCCCAGTCTTATAACCAGATGCCAGTTGCCTGGCTGTTTTGTAGAACCGGCGGGTGTTGGTGGCGGTGCTTGAGTTGAGAGGCTGCGGATGCTCTTTTCTTTCTGTACAGGGTTTTTTCTCTTTCTTTCTCTTTTCACGGTACTCCTTTCTTGCTGCTCTTGTTTTCCGTTGAAGCATTTGCATTCATGCATTTTCCGTATGCTACCACGCATTCATTATCATACCAATGGTTCTTTTTTCTGGGTGGTTGATAGACTATAGTGGTCTCGGCTGTCTCCTTAATGATGTCGCGATACTGGTTCCACTGGTTGTTGACGCTTATGGCTAGGTGTACGGCAGAGAGTTTCCCGGTCAATTGCTCACTGTAGTCTCTGGATTTTTCATTGCTCACTGTAGTCTCTGGATTTCTCAGATGTGCTAAGGCATGCAACGTTGAATTTCTTGCTTTGGCCAGTCTTGATTTTCTTTTCATTGGACAGGCGGGCTCTGAACTTTGTCACAACACGAAAGTGGCCATGAGTCCACGTTTACACCCCGGAAAGTTCGCACGTACAAGATGTTCGATGCGTACCATGCGCCAATTAGCACGTGGTCGATTTGGTTGGCGTTTTGACCATCTGGATATCACCAGGTTGCTGTGTGTATCTTTTGCCTGGGGAACCTAGTGCTGCTTATCACCGTATTACGAGCTGCAGCAGAGTCGATTAGTCGGAAGCCGTTATCTGTTGTGGTTTCGTGGAGGCTGTGCTTTCCAACTAATCCGCCAAAGATGTTTTCCTTTCCGACTTTAGCATTGAAGTCTCTGAGCACGACTTTGACTTCGTACTCCGGACAGGCTCCGTAGGCTCCGTCCAGGAGGTCGTAAAACTCCTCCTTGTTAGACTCCTCAGCTTCATTAGAAGGGGCGTGTGCATATATTGGGCTGATGTTTTAGATGGTAGCTTTGATGCGGATCACAGCCAGGCGATCGCTAATCGGCTTAAAATCGATGACTTTCGATCTGAGTCGATTTCCCACGACGAATCCGCATCCTAACATGTGCAGTCTTTGATGACAGCTGTAATAAATGTCGCAATATTTTCTTTTCTTTTTTTTCCGATCCGATGGTTACCACGTGGAGGTAAAATAAGCTCAATTGACGATTCTTTGCATCACCGGACGTGCGTCACCATGTTGACGCCAATCGATGACTACCCGCTTCCAACAACACCCAACCATCTGGTTACTGCAGATGTTTTATCCCAAATGTTAAAGCTCCACCTCTACCATCTCCCAAAAATTATCAGCAGTTGGCAGAAAATTAAAAGGACAAATTAGTCTCAAAAATTACCCACACACTAATAATCATTTGCTGAATTTCACTTTCATCCATCATTATCCATATCAAATTGATTCCGTTACAAATGAACAAGACTTAAACAGAAATTAAAAACTCCATCAACACCATTTACCAGACGTGAACACGATACACACGAAGAAAAAAAAAAAGTCAAAAAGCTACTACCTCACGCGATCCTAATCGCCTTCGCCATTTACTTATTTTATGTACCTATATCCCGTCACAATTTTCGTCCAGCCAAGGAAGTAGGTATAAAGAACAAAACAACTCATAATTGAATAATATAAATTAACTCCCAATTCCAACACACTAAAAAATGGAAACAAATGCCCACGGAATCGTGAAATTGACGTTCTAGCTCTGTCATTCCAAAGGATATTATCCGTGCCATTCATGCACCATAAAAGAACAAAAACCAACCACCACACAAACAGGACAATAATAATAACCTATAATTTGATCCATGCCGCAGTCAAAAGATGCACCTGATAACGTCACCATTTGAGTGTGGGATTGACACTAACGTTTCGTTCCAATTATTACTCGATATATCAAACCGAAGGACGACAAGGATGCACGACATGCTGACGCGTTAATATTAGTGCCTGTGTGTTGAGCCGCTTCCATGGCTAAGCCGCCTTTTTAGAGCAGATGAAAAAATGTGGTCGCTTATCAAGTGGTATAATCAGCTCTATCTAGATACTGAAATTGGTTGGGTTTAATGTGGCCCCAGCAGGACACAGGATATTCGCGGTAATGTCATTGGCGCAGAGTTTTACTCTGTAATTTGTATTGGCGTAGGAGGGAGTATAGTGTGATGACGACACCTTTTGTTTATCAGAAATTAAATGAGGTTAACTTTAGAGAAGATCAGTTTTTAACGATTAAGAATTTTAATGACTTTTTGGAAAATATAATTAAAATTATTATTAGCAAATGAAATTCGTCTATCACCATCATCGCAATGTGGGAGACAAACAATAAGATACAAAACAACTTTAAGAGGATTATAAGAGTAAATCGTACAAAACCCCGCTCTATCATCAGCTTTATACGAGTTTTTAATCCTAACAAAACAAAACAGAGAAAAACAACCATAACTTGATGGTTAAACAAATAATAACGCATCGATACCGGATTCTCTGGCTTTCAGACTTTTTGAGAGAAAACAAGACAAAACGGCTGGACAAGATAGAGTTTTTATTGATATTATATTCTTTTCTCAGAGCTTGAAAGACTACGATATGTATGTTTTCTGTGGTCAGGTTAATCGGTAATAACTTAGGATTTCCGTCCTCGTGCACATATAATCCAATTGAAGTGTAAATGGAATTTCTATTGAATCAATGGCCACAATTGATTTTTAAGATCTCATTTTTAATAGGAGGCAATAAAAAGGCGATTGATACAATCGAAATGATGGTGTTGGACTATTAGAGCGTCTTATAGTAAGTATGGGGTCAATCAATAAATTGATCTGTGAATACAATGATATGCGTTTGATATGAAATTTGTTTACGGCTGACTGATAGATAAAAGTTTAATAGATGAGCATTGTTTGAATACAACAAAATTTCCATAAGGTAAAGAAAACATTATGAATTCAAGTTACCATCATAATGCGCTTTGAATCTTTTAATCAATAAAATATTTCAAGCTTTTTTGACTTTTGAATACTTTTAAGGTCAATAAATCTTAGAAGTCTTGAGATGATTTTATGTTTTTTTTTTTGTTATTGAATTTTGTATGCTTAAAAAAAATGTCATATATTTTAGACCAAGAGGGGTCTGTTCTTCTGAAATTTAAAATAAAATCATCCCACAATTTATAAAGAAAGTATATTTTAAATTTCAGAGAATGTGTGACGATAATAATTATTATTGTCATGAAAAGAGAAAGTTGAAGCTTGTAGGTATAGGTTTTTTGTCAATTTATTAAAAATTTTTCATGGT
This sequence comes from Dasysyrphus tricinctus, assembly GCA_963921185.1. Lineage (NCBI taxonomy): Eukaryota > Metazoa > Arthropoda > Insecta > Diptera > Syrphidae > Dasysyrphus > Dasysyrphus tricinctus. Next base: position 79,593,225 of record OY992530.1, on the reverse strand, counting down.
CTAGAAGCTTAGAGATAAGAAATTCTTGACTAATTTTTGTATGTATATTTCATTTCAGCTCGAGCTGTTTAATTAAAATTATGGTTTGCTGCCAGCTGCCATGTCAATTTAAAGCGAAAGTATTCAATATCATTTGCATAACTTAGTTAGAACTAGCTATATAAGGGCCAGTTTTTTCAGTGCCGAGTAAACTATGAGTTAAGTCATTGTAAGGTAATCCTGAACATAAATAAACCCCTTATTTACTCAGAAAGAGTAGTTGAGGATTAACTTGTTTATATTTCAGTTGCCAATAATCTATTGAAATCGATGTGCGACACTATGTATATCGCTCTACAAACTACAACCCTTTTCACTTTCAAAATCGAGACGGCTCCACAACGGAAAAGCCCTTAACTTAGTATCTTATTAAGCTCACCAACAAAAACATGTTTTTGGAGTTAATTCAGTTTTAACCACGATACTAGGATGATCTCCCATTGAAAAACTGGTCCTTCGTCCAGCTGAATTATATTTGCGCATTTCGTAATGACTAATCTAGAAGAGTCTAAGTCCACAAAACTTGAACAAATAAATTATATGCAGTGTATGCCAATTTTAAAATGGGTGTTAAAAAACTTAAATGCGATTCATAATAAAATGGATTTTTACTTGCGATTATATGTAGGTATACTATGTATAAGGCAAGTTTTGGATTCGTGCAGAAAAAAAAATTTGAGATAACAATCAAACATGATATTACGACGATAGAGAACACCAAAAAAGAGGGTGGCACAATTCTGTCTGTCTGTCTGTCTGTTCGTCTGCAGCCTAAACGGCTCCATTGATTTTCTTCAAACTTGGTGCATAGTGGTTTTTGGTGATTATGCCCACACATTTTAAAAAATTTTTTTTTTAGAATTAAAAATAACGGTACCTGCCATACAATTTTTTTTAAGCAATTTTAAATAATAGTATTTTTCTCAAAAACGGCTCGACGACTTTTCTTAAATAATAATCAGTAGATTTATTTTAGTAAAGGCTTTCTTTGGGTGCAAAACCATTGTTCAAAAATGGTACCTCCAAAGAACCATTTTTACAATTTTTGATTTTCTTCAAAACGGTACGACCGATTTCAATTATTTTGTTTATACAGAAGTTTCCAAGAAATATAAATTGTTTTGTATACCAAAATTTTTGAAAAAGTATTTTTTGGATGTTTAAAAAAATTTTCAAATTTTTTTTTTTGGAAAATAAAATATTTTGAAAACAATATAATCGATTTTTTTGAAACTCGATATTTAAGAGTTTTTTAGTACTCTCTAAAATAGTTTTAGAAAAAATTTTACATTTATGAAAAAATAACGGTACCTTCGATACAAAAGTTAAAAAAACCGCAAATGAAAATATTTTTTTGCTTAAAAACGACTCTTACGATTTTGATTAAAAATTTTGCATATACTTAAATTAGTACGATCTACTACCAAAAATTATAAAATTTTACACCTAGCAACTATTAATAGTACCTGTCATAGAACAAATTATTTTATTTTAAATTTTCTCATTATCGGCTAAACGGATTTGGATGATTTTTTTATATACAAATTTCAGATAAAATTAAATAATATTGCGTATCAAAATTTTCAAAAAAAAGTTTTAGGATTTTTAAAAGAAGTTTCAAATTTTGTTTTTGAAAATTCGATATCTCAAAAACGGGTTGACAATTTTTTTTTATATACACATAAATACACTTCAGATTTGCATACCAAAATTTGTTCTTAAAAATGTTATAAAAATTTTATGTATAAAAATTATTATTTTAAGGAACCGCTCCAACAATTTTAAATTTTTTTTCCCGTACAATTGTATTCAATCAAGAACTAAGCTGGCATTCTTTTATTTCACCTCAAACTGTCAGAAAAGTTGTTTTAGCCGTATTTCATGCTTCTCTACATTTTTCTCTCATAGTTTCCATGTTTTATATACAATTTTCTTAAACCCACAGTGTCTTGAACATAAAAGCAAGTACGTGCGACCCAGTCGTGCATTTTATTTAATATGTTAAGAATCAGCCGATGATGGTTACCAAATTATTATTTTTTATTTACGGTAATTTATAGTTCAATGTATGGAAACCGTATAAGCTGTAAAATCATTGACTTGAGACAGATGTATGCAAGCCAATGCAAACAGACTGAGAGGCAAACGTCCTATCTTCCCTGTATTGATAATTTTTGTTGAAAAGAGTATATTTAAAACTAGCTGGCCTGCCCTGGCTCCGACCGGATAGACAAAAATGTCGAAAACAAATGAACAAAACAAAATTTTAATTATGTGTCCTCGATTAATTGAATTCCGGATAATCGAGACTCGACTGTATCTTTTTTATTTTGTCAGAACCAAATTTCATGATTTATTGATATCTTTTCAAACTCAATTGATTTTTTTTTACATAAGACAGGTACCCGGAAGACCGAATTTAACCAAACTTGACAAAAACACTCCCAATACCAAAGATTTCCTGAAAACAATCATCCAAATAGGTCAAGCAATTCTTGAAAATACATTGTGGTGGTCAAAGAGCCGTGGTATCGATGCCTTTGTTGGTGGCATATGTAGCTGGCACAGATCCAAACAGTACGTTACGTCGACAATGTTTTGAGCAGTAGCGGATCCAGGGGGGAGGTCATGGGGGTCATGACCCCCCCCCCCAGAGCTCCAGAGAAAAGAAGAAACACGAGCAATCTTTACTTGTTATTCAACACATTAGAAGACAGGGATAAACTTTTTGGGTAATTCTATATATTTTTGTAAACTATACGAAAACCATGGCCTATTAATGGTTAGCTTCTATTTTCTTTAGCAAATTCTTACTTCGTAATGATAATGGTCAGGAAATAAATATTGGTAGCCCTGGACGCACTCCCTCTTAGATAATATATATAGGGTGTCCGCCAGTCATGGTTTTCATATGCGGTGGTTATAGTCTAAGAGCCAGTGGTCGGCAGGCTTACGGTATTTCTGTACGATAAGTGGAGCCATTCTATTAGACTTCCTGAGCATGGAATGGGCATTCTACCGGGGTAGCAAAAATCAAAAAAATCGACTTCGAAACGTGATAGAGGTATGTCCACCCTTTTGATAAGAGAGAGAGTAAAATGGCGACAAGTGCAGTCAATCTTTGCGAGAAGTGCAACAAAAGTGTTAATTTAAGTGGAAAAAATGTCATAGTTTGTGACGGTGAATGTAAAAAGGCTTACCATACCAATCCCTCTTGTTCTGGATTGTCAAAACAAAAGCTGGCGGAGATCCTACGGGATAAATCTTTATGGTTTTGCTTATCCTGCAAAGCTTCAAGGGACAGACGGCGTAGCAGCTTATTTCCAATGCAGCAGCAGCAACAACAACAACAACAACAACGGCGAGACTCAACAGGTAATCTTAGTCTAAATGCGAAAAATGATCCCGAAATAAAAACAGATAACATCACCAACAAACAACTCTCTGACAAACTCGATGAAATTTTAAATTTCCAAAAAAATCTTGAAAAAGAATTAAATTCACTGAGAAAAATGGTTGATGATTATAAAGCTCTCACTAACACAATACTAGAAGAAAACACCGCTATTCAAAATGAATTACATGCACTAAAAGAACAATTTGATACTTATAAACAAAAAATTGAAAAACACAAACAAACTTCACTTAACTACAGCTTAGGTATATCAGGCATCCCGGTTAAATCTGATGAAAATCTTAAAACACTAGTCACAGCCATTTCAAACAAATTAAATGTGAAAATTACACCAAACAGTATTAAAGAAGTTTATCGAAAACCGCACAACGCCGATGAAAACAATAGCCCAACTAATCCACCAAAGATATTGATCGAGTTCTTTGAAAAAAGCACTCGGGATAGTATCATCATTGCATACAAAAAGAGCAACAGAGATAAGCAATACCTCAACACAGGTTCCGTTTTCAATGACAACACAACACAACCTGTGTATATAGAAGAAATTTTAACAAAATTGAACAGCTATTTATTTAAGAAAGCGAGAGATTTTAAGAGACAGAAAAAAATTGCATTTGCGTGGGTAAACAGCGGAAGAGTACTTGTGCGTCTCACAGAGAAAGGAAAAGTAAAGGAGATTCGCAACATTGACTTTTTCAATGAATTGTGAGATGTATGAAGTTCCCTTCGCCCCACGTAATATTCACTACGATGACATTGCTAATATTATATTATCTACACGTAGTACCGCCAAGATTATGTACATCAATGCCAGATCCATTAAAAATAAAATAGATGATTTGGAAACCTTAATTAAAGGATTTAACTCAGAAGTTGACATTATATGCGTAACAGAAAGCTGGCTCTCAGACTGTGATGAGATTTACTTCAACTTAAGAAATTTTTCAAAATTTACAGCAAATAGACCAAATAAAGATGCGGGAGGAGTTATAATTTTTATATCAAAAAAATATTCGTTTACCCACTTATTTTCAATTAGTGACGATGCCGATAGTATATGTGCTGTTAATATAAAAATAAAAAACTACTCTTTGATATTATGTGTGTCTACAGAAAACCCAACTTAATAGTTGCGAAGAAAGAAAAATTCTTATCTCTACTAGAAGATAACATCTCAAAAATTTCAAAAGTAAATTCAATTATTGTCGGTGATTTTAACATCAATATTTTGAATGAAGACGATTTCGTTTTAAAATATCTGAACGTTCTAAGAACTCATGGATATTTTAACATAAACAAAGCACTTCCTACACGAAAAGAATCTAATATTGATCATTTTTTCATCAACAACCCGAAACATCTTATAGTTGCACATCATGCTAAACTGGACTTACTCGACCACAATGTGACCATCATCGACTTAGAAGTTTTAAAAATCGAAAAAAAACATTTGGATTCAAGGTCCAATATACAATACATTCATGTTGCAGATATACAAAAACTAAAAACAAAGCTCATAGAACATCCTATAATGCTAAATAATTTCATGTGCTGTGAGGATATGTATAATTATTTGGTAGGAGAATTGAATTGTTATATAAAAAGCACATCTTATAAGATAAAAGTAAAATCAAAAAAAGCCTACACTGATGCGTGGCTCAGCGACGAATTAATGTGTTTGATCAAAGAAAAAAACAAATGGTACGCCAAATTATGTAAAGATCCTCAAAATATTCACATCCAGCGGCAGTATAAGCATCTAAGGAATCAAGTTACAATCCGTAAGAGAAAAATGAAAACAGATCATTACGGAAAATTATTTGAAAAGAATCTTAATGATAGCAGGAAAACTTGGGAGAATATAAACAGTTTGTTATACAATAACTCAAAAAAGAAAAACGATTGTCCGCTATTTAATAACTGCTCAGCGAAAGAAAAGCTTGAAAAAGTCAATGAACTCAACAAATTTCTCTCTAATGTTGGAAAAACAATCACATCTAATTGCTCATCTCAAGACATTATATTTCCAAAGAAACAACAACTACAAAGCTTTGTAATGCAAATGACAACACCCTTCACAGTTAAAAATGTTATCCTAGGACTTAAGTCATCAAGAGCAAAGGACGTAGATAATCTCTTCACCACACTACTTAAAGAATGTAGCGAAGAACTATGTACCCCTATTTCATTACTGGTTAATAAATCACTTAAAAATGGATACGTTCCAAACATGATGAAAGTAGCCGGGGTTATTCCGATTTTCAAAAATGGTGACGTAGAAGATTACAACAACTACCGCCCAATTTCAATACTACCCACTATATCCAAAATAATCGAAAAAGTTGTAAATCACCAAATAGTTGAATATATCGAGAAAAACAATCTATCGATTCCAACACAGTATGGTTTTAGGAAAAAGTCTGGAACGAACACAGCACTCATAGACATGATATCACACCTTCAAAAAAATAAAGACAGTCGCAACGTTGCAAGTGCGATCTTCATAGATCTGTCAAAAGCATTTGACACAGTTGACCATTCAATCCTATTAAAAAAGCTCTTCGCATTAGGCATAAGAGGAACTTCCTACAATTGGTTCAAATCATACTTAAAAGACAGGTTTCAATACATATCGTTAAATGACTGCAAAAGTGGGAAGCAACCAGTGGAGATGGGGGTGCCACAAGGAAGTGTTCTTGGCCCAACACTCTTCTGCTTATACATTCAGGACTTTACAAACATGCCTCTCAGTGGCTCTCCGGTTCTGTTTGCAGACGACATAAGTCTAATGTACACCGCAAATTCAACAAAAATTCTCGAAGATCAAATGAACAACGATTTAAAGAAGATCGAATCTTGGATGAATGCCCAAAAACTATGTGTTAACGCTCGAAAAACCAAATACATCATATTCAGCAGTTCATGTGAAGAACTTAACATAAGCTATCGAAAAACCAAAGTAGAACAGGTCAGCCAATTTAAATATCTTGGACTTTGGGTTGACTCAAACTTAAATTGGGACTACCACATCACGAAACTTTCGAAAAAACTATCATCTCTAGCTGGAGTTTTCGGTCGAATTCGCTGCAATGTTCCTGAAAATCTCAGAAAACCAATTTACTTTGCGCTTTTTCATAGCCAATTAATTTATGGTATCAACGTCTGGGGTACGGCAGGTTACTGTCTAAAGCGCACTCTACAGGTAACCCAAAATAAAGCACTGAAAAACTTGTTCGGACTAGGATGGTACACACACACCAAATGGATCTATAACAATCTTCAAATTTTAATGGTGACGGATGAAATCGAAATGAACATGGCCGTGCACATCCATAAAGTAACGCAGTCAGAAGTTCATACCAATACCCAACTTACTACAAGAAGAAGACTTCATAATCATGCCCTGAGGAATCGCAACAATATTCATCTTACTAGAATTAATACAACAAAATTCGGATATAACTCCATCTTATACCAGTCTATTCAAATCTATAACAAATATTCTGAAGAAAGTAAAAAAAATAATATTAAAATGTTCAAACTTCATGTTAAAAAAGTACTACTCAGTAAATATATATCATAACCAAGCAATGTTATTTTAAAGTATAATAGCAAATTTAGTCTCTTTTTACCTTTTTATGCTTATTTCTTTGTTTATCTCTTTATTCTGATCATGTCAACCTTTTATTTGTATATCATTTGTTTTGATAGTTTTTCACTTTTTTATTGATATTTTGTTGTACTTGCCAAGATCATTTATTGTACTTACGTAACTTAACTTTCTTTAAACTATAAAAAACTTATTTTTAACAATTATAATTTTTGTAACTATATAGCCTATTACGAGATGTATCTCATAAGGCACATTAGATAAATAAATAAATAAATAAATATGTTAGACTTTATTATTGTTGTTTCTATTCAAAAATAATAAAGGGTGTAGTACATCTTGGAGTTATACCTTCAGGTCTCTTATATAACCAAAACAAATAATTTTCAGACACCTTTTGCGGTACCTGGATTTTTAACGGAATTTTGAAATATCTACAAAGAAATAAGGAAAAATCTCCATTAACGTTTCACTGTTTCTTTTCAAATCAAATTAAAAGTGTTTATTGTTAATTTTTATATTAAAAAAAAAAACATTAGCAGACAAATGGTGAAGTTCCTAGTTATTTAATTGAATTTTGAAAAATAGGCTTTAAAAATCTCCATATAAGTTCTACTGTATTTCAAAGTTTAAAAAACCACAGTTTTCACTGAAGGAATAAGTCTGTCTCTTTGATATGTTAATACTTAATTTAAATTTATTAAAAAAAAGTAAAGTGCTGATACTTGGTGCAGTACCCAGATTTGTAACGGAATTTTTAAAAAATGTCCATAGAAAAGCCACTGTATTTAAAAGCAAAGACAGCTTGTTATGTGCTGAAGCAATATGTCTGCCTCTCTACAAAACAAGCAGACCTGGATCTATAATAGAATTTAAAAAAAAGGCTTTGAAAACTCCATACAAGCTACGATGTATTTCAAAAATAAACAAAAAAGTTTTAACAAAAGCCATATGTATGTCTACCTCTCTGTTATGTGAATCCGAATGCTCTATTTTGTTAGAACCAAACTATAGCAGACATCTGTTGCAGTACTTGGATTTATAACGGAATTTTGAAAAGGGCTTTTATAAACTCCATACAAGCTCTCCTGTATTTTAAAAGCAAAAAGAAAAATAGTTTTAACTGAGTCAGTATGTCTGCCTCTTTTATATGTTAATTCATACTCTGTCTTATTAGAACAAATTATAACAAACTCCTGGTACAGTACCTGGATTTATAATGGAATTTTGAAAAAATATTTTTGAAGAAATTCCATACAAATTCCGAAAAAAAAAAAATAGTTTTAACTATAGCTTATGTCATCAGCGAATGCAGATACTCTATTTTATTGTAAAAACTTATAGCAGATACCTGAATTTATAACGGAATGTTGGAAAAACGCATTGATAAACTCCATAACAAATTTAGTTGTACCTATTTAGTAAAAAAAATTTGTGCAGATATTTTTTAAAAACTTTTAAAAAAATTTGCATGTAAGAAAATACCCTCCTCTTTGCATTGACAACAGTTTATTTTTCAGCATGGATTCCACCCCATATTTGCAATTATTTCTAGCTTTTCGTTTCAAATTGACACTTGAATTACTCCTTTTTTTAGTTACTGTCAACTATTTTTTAAGATTGCAAATTTTGCTTCCAATCTTATAAGTTCGTTATACTCTCATAATTGTCTGAAAAGTATGATATGGAGCTAAATCTTGTTGATAAATAAGTTTTCCAGCAGCCAGAAATTTGTGCACTATTACTCTAAGCAGGAGTCCGATGTAGTCTTAGGGCCTGGTCACGTAGTGAGCGGTTGAGCGGCAAAGACATCTGATCATGCCTTCGACTGTAATGAAGTCATGATAAAATTGGACTTTTTCTAATCACCAGTTTTTTAGAAAATTCAAGGCTATATATTTCAAGAGGTTTCAGTTCAAATTAGGTATGATGTTTCAATCTCATGACCCCCCCCAAGCTGAATTCCTGGATCCGCGCCTGGTTTTGAGCAAAGCTTTCACGACCTCTAAGACTATATAATTTTATAAAAAGCATTAACAAAAACATCAAAATTCACAGCTGATAGAAATTGCAAACTCAATAAACTTTCTTGATCTTACCGTAAGTAAAATCACAAACAACAATAAACTACAATATAAAATCTATAGGAAACCAACAACAACAGACATAACTGTACACAACGATTCACATCACCCGCAATCACAAAAACTGGCAGCATATAATGCTTTCGTTAACCGATTATTTGCTAAACAAGATTTTCACTATTAAATAAATACAATAGGCGTGTTTTATTGGAAAATATTATAGCTAGCGCAGTAAAATTTCCTTCAGCAAACAACAAAAAATCCTGGAAGGTGTCGATAAATAAGTCAGTACAAATATTTCTTTGTTGTTGTTTGCCTAGGGAAATTTTACTGTGCTAGCTGTGCATTTCCCAATAAAACACGACTAATAAAACAAATACTAACATCAAACGGATATAACACAGAAATAATAGATCAACTAATAACTAAACGAAAAAAAAAAAAACAAACATTGAACAAAATAAAATTAAAAACGAACAAATTCCACCAACAAAATACATTTCTATAGAATACACCAATATTCTACCTCATAAAATAAAAAACTAATTTGAAAAAACACAATATCACAGTTTTGTTCAAAACAAATAATAACATTAAAAAAATTCTACAACCAAAAACAAAAATACAAACCAAACAACTCTCTGGAGTATACAAAATTAAATGCGATGATTGCGACAAGTACTACATTGGACAAACAGGAAGAACATTTCAAGAAAGATTTCAAGAACATAAACCAAAACAATATACAAAATCAAATTATGATATACACCTTATTGAAAATAACCATAATTATACCGACTTTAACGTAAATCTTCAACCTGTGCACATATGTAGAAAAGAGAGAATGCTAGATGCTTTGGAGGAGTATGAAATATAAATGCGTCGCCAAATTACAGTGACCGTTATTTTAAATTTTTAAAATAATAAAATTATAATATATTCTTTTATTTTATTCCATATATATAATTGTTGTTCTAATTTAATTGTCTGACACTTTTAAAATCGATTATTTCTACTTGTTTTTAATCATTTCCTATTTATTAATTTTTTGTTTCATCACAATTTTCCCTAAATTTCATTGGTTTTCTAATATTTCAAAGAAACCGTTAACATGTTGCGACGAGTTAAGACTATTTCAACAAAAATGGTCTTTTTTTAAACTGCATTTTACATTAGGGAAAACTGAGTAAAATCATAGTTTAGTTAAGTTTATTTCATCAATTTGAGATCAAAATACTCTTTTAGATTACTTAAAAATATATAAATTATAATAATAAGAAATAAAAAATAATAAGAAATAAATACAAAATTATAATAATAATCGTTAATAATATTTAAAAATAATAAAGAAAGCAATAAGTTCATACAAATAAATTAATATAATAACAATGCTAACATCAATTTTTTTTTAAAAGTGTCTCTTGAACACTACCTACAAATATCGATCTTATTAACAACAGCATTAGTTTCTCTGATGCAACGCAATATCGGTTCATTTCTACCATAATTAACCCTTAAAAAAGTCTCCCTTAAGTGAAAGCCTACGCGGAGGCCCCTGCTGGGAAAATAGAAGTTTATTCGTTCCAGCAAGTAGGGACAAACAATGTTACTATTAATAATATCCTTTACCATCATAATAGAATAGTACCTCCTTCTGACCTCTAGCGTTTGCATACCAAAGAGCAGACATCTCGCATTATATGGAGGCATAGGAATGTTCCAATTTAGCTTAAAGAAACAATATCTTGTTAGAGTTGACCTAACAAAGGCCATATAAAGAGATTTAAGAGCAAATGAATCGGAAAACCTTCTTAAAAAACCCAACATTTTGAAGGCTTTATTAACTATATAGTCTATATGACTAGTAAATGTTAGTTGCCGATCCAATATGACTCCCAGATCCTTTTTCTGAGTTACTTTTTCCAATAAAATATTATTGATAGTGTAATCAAATACTTTCGGTGCATTTTTTCTCAAACAAGTAAAGCTTTGGCATTTGGCAACATTTAGAAAGAGACAATTATTATTACACCATGAAGCTAATTTACATAAATCTTTTTGCAATAATTGACAATCGATTGCAGAATGTATAGTTCGGAATATTTTAACGTCATCAGCATATAATAAATACATGGAAAACTGGAAGATGTGAGGAATATCACTGATAAACAAATTGAAAAACAAAGGACCAATGTGGCTTCCTTGAGGGACGCGCGAAGTTACTTTTATGCACTTAGAAACAAATCTATCTATCTTTACGAATTGAGTTCGTTCAATGAGATAAGAACTTATCCATTTCAGAAATATGGAATGGAAGCCTAGCTTTGACAATTTATACAATAATATTTCATGGTTAACCCTATCGAACGCTTTGGCAAAGTCAGTAAAGATTATATCAGTCTGAAAGCCACTTTCAAACCCTCTGATAACTGAGTCACATAAAAAAGTGAGATTAGTGGCTGTAGATCTGCCTGAAACAAAGCCATGCTGCGAATCCGATATAAGTTGTTTCGTTAGAAAAATGAGCTTATCACATACAATTTTTTCAAATATTTAAGGAATGACGGATAATTTACATATTGGACGGTAGTTACATATTTTCTGCTTAGCACCAGATTTGAAAATCGGAGATATGAACGATGTTTTCCACTCATCTAAAAACATACCAGTTTTAAGAGACTTATTGAAGATAAGGCACAAAGGTAACGCAAGGGATGTTGCACATTTTTTAATTATCTTTGGAGATATACCATCAGGGCCAACTCCCTTATTATCGTCAATCCCATTCAATGCTTCAAGAACTTCTGTTGTGTTTAACTGGATTACCCCTATATCAACAACATTTGATGGAGTGAATTCAGGAAGCACATCAGGAGTCGTTACTGAATAAACTGATTCAAAATAATCCGCAAAAAGATCACAGATAGTTTGCAAGTCACTGGATATGGATCCTGAAAATTCCATACAATTTGGCAAACCACTAGATTTTCTTTTGGAGTTTATAAAATTCCAAAAGCTTTTGCTATCTTTTTTAACTTTCGATTCCGCAGTTGAAACAAATTTACTATATAAAAATTTGTTTAAAACATCAAACGATTTTTGGACTTTCAGATAGTGTTGCTTGCATACCAAATTATTTTTATCTTTTTTATACCGTTTGTATGCCTTGTTTTTTATATTTTTAAGTTTTGAGAGCCTGAAATTAAACCATGGTGGATTGGAATTCTTTTTACTTAATTTTATCGGAATGAAGCTTTCAGATGCCTGCTTTAAGGTAGTTTTAAAAGATGCAAAAGCTTGGGTTAGATCTTGGTTTCCAACTAAATATTCCCACGGTAATGACTTTAAATATTCATTCATTGCATCAAAGTTACCACGCTCATAATCGTAAAAATAAACATTATCACTAATGGTTGGAATATAAACTAAGAGCTTACAATCTATGACCAGGCAAATGTGATGCTGAGAATTTTTTACGACTGGTGAATGAGCTTTGTCAATGCTTACTTCTAATTCGTTATCAACAAATACTAAATCTAAAATACGATTTAATAAATTAAGAACATTATTTTTTTGCAACAGATTAAACTGGCTGTAAAAATCGATTACAGAGCTTTCAATTTCAGTTTTTATATCGAAAGGAATTAAACATTTTTCTTCAGCATCAAATTTCCAATTTACATCACCGATATTAAAATCTCCAAGACAAATTACATGATCAGATGCATTTAAGGAAGTTAACAAAAATCGACAATTTTCTAGGTGTATATTATATATACACCTAGAAAATTAGGAAACTGGTGTTAACCACTTTTTTCTTCATTTTCAACCGAGGATGCACAAAATCCTTAATTTAACAAAAGCGGTTGGACTCGTGGCAGCAGCCAAAAAAGTTTGTCCAACCATTGGCATCGTGTAGAGGACAGTCTTACCTTTCATTTGATACCCCATTTATAGCAGTTGTTGTTTATATTATAGGTATACATTCAACGAAAAATGCATCCTGAAAATGCATTTTCAAGCCATTGCGTCCTGATAAAGCTTGTCTGACCAGTAGTTTTGTAAATGTTTGGAATAAAGCTATCGGTTGGCATCCAATTTTTGCATGGCCGCGATGAGATAGGTAATCTTACGGTTGGATCCCGGACTATAACTGAGAATGAAGACTAAACCGGTTCTGGAGCCCTGGATGTCATATTTCGGATATTCGCAAAGGAAGTATGCCATCTATTTGGTTAGTAATTGTGCAAAAAGTTCTAGTTTTGGTCAGCCCTAGAAATCTTATAACCAAGGCTTATAGTTTCTCAAGGTCACGCATGATTTCCGGCACCAAATTTGTGGGATACTCACAAAAAATATTTATTATCCGAAAGATCTCTAGATCGTGATAAAAGGTCAACTATTTTCAGTAAATGGTAAGCCGTTGGTTTTTTTTTTATGAAGTTTTAAAGTTCGTTTCAAGGTCTCAAAAAGAATTTTGGCACCTCATTTGGTTTATTAAATATAAAAAAGAATGCTATTTGAATGGCCATTTAACAGTCATGAAAGGTCAGTTAGTTGTAGTGATTGGTCTGCCCCATATCCCATATTAGCCAGTGGTCGGCAGACTTACTGTTTTTCAGTACGAATCATAAGTGGAGTCATTGTACTAGACCTCCTGAGCATGGAATGGGCATTCCTGATCCAAAGTCATAGTACCTCTTGGAGCACTGGGGTCACAAAAGTCGAAAAAATCGATCTCGAAAACATGATAGTAAAACGTCTGCATCTTAAGTATGTTAGACAACATAGTTTTTGCTATTCCAAATTAGTAAATGCAGACATAGGGCGTAGTAGCTCTAGGAGTAACAGAATTTTTAAAAAAGGGCTTGACAAATTTCCAAAAAAATAAGCTTTTTTTCCTAAGTACAAAAAAGCACTTTTCCTAAAATAATACCATAGACCGTATAATACCAAGATATTGCATCTAGTGTTAAAATTCGCAGTCAAAGCGCTAGTACTGTGACGACCCCAGTGGTGACCCCATAGATGTGTGAGTGAGAACCCCGTCTATGTATAAGTTTTACAATCGTGTCGGTGGCGCGGTCGCTGAGTCGTGGGTCTGCGGCGAATAAAGGCTTGCATGTCTGTATGTGTTATGTGAGTTCGAATGTGAATGAGGATGTGATACAATACGTGGGAATGTTTCCCTTCCCCCGACCGACCGCATCTAGAGCTGATTTTTGGTGGTTGGTTGAGATGCGGTATCTTGGTATTATACGGTCTTTGATAATACTTTTAGGTCTTTTATATTTGTATTAACAGCCGATTTAACTAAAAAAATAGTTTTCATCAGGCGGCTCCGTGAAATAACTGCCCAATGAAATAACTCCCCATAAAAAATGAAATAACTCCCAAAAATGTGTATGGAATTGGTAAGTTTTTTTCAAATGAAAGAAATCCCAAAAATTGGGTATATACATTAGGGGTGTCGGAATTTTTTTTTATTTTTTGTATTCAAAATGGGTATTGTGGATCTTGTTAAGGGATTAGAAAGAAATAATTTTTGTTCTGGGACATTTTCCAAAATGGAATTTTGAGACCCCGCGGTCGTTTTTAGGTTAAAAAACCTCAATTCGAATAAGCGGCCCTAAAAACCAATATTATATGAGGTCACAGTAACTTACAATGATCTTATTTTGCTTTTGTAACCTTTCGATAAGAAGATAGCGTTAAAATCTCCTTGTCAAAATATCATGACATAACGTTTTACATTAAATCTCCCCGAAGAATAGATCGATTTTCTAGACGTTTTGGATTATTTCTTCTAAATGGAATGCTCGAATTGGTTGAAACTTGCTTTCTTAACACTATACAGCATTTTTAAATTGTTGTTCGGTCAATACAAATGAGAAAAGGAAGCCAAAATAAAACATTATAAGTAATTTTGACAACATATCGACGAAAATTTAATTGGTTTTCCTGACCATTTTTTCGAAATGTGCTGTTTTTTACCTAAAAACGGCCGCGGGGTCTCAAAATTCGATTTTGGAAAATGTCCCAGAATAAAAATTTCATCTTTCTAAACCCTTTACAAGATCCACCATACCCATTTTGAATATAAAAAATAAAAAAAAATTCCGACACCCCTAATATACATATATCATGGCTTTTTGGGGACTTCTTTAATTTTTAAGTTCGGATGTAATTTCATAATGAAATAAATCCCCAAAGTATGCAGTGAAATAAGCCCCCAATTTTGAGGAATAATTTCATGATGAAATAAGTCCCCACCCAAATCATGCAACTAAAAATGCTCCCAAATTTGGGGACTTATTTCATTCTTCAAAATTTCTGCAATTTCTGACTTGAAGAAGAGGATTAATCATCTGCGTTCGCCATTTTCGCATCCGATTTTATGATGAAATTCATCGAAGAAAACATTTCTATTGGAAACAACCGTTATTTAATGGATAGAACTTTGAAAGTTGTGCCACAAGGCTGCTTTAGGCAGCTTTTAATAGTTTATATGGAATATTTTGGCAAGGTAAGAGTTTTGTTTACTGTGGCAAGTGCTCTGCCGTGCACGTCCCGGCCGGCCCGGCTGCCGAACACGAACAAAGCATACTAGGAACTAACAGTAAGGCTCCAAATTTGCAATTTTTTTGCGTTTCAAGAAGAGGCTAGGTCAAAATTTTGAAGTCCTTTTTGTGAAAAAAAAATCATACTGACCTGCTAACTTCACAATGAAGTTTTTGTGAAATATTTAAATTGAGGACTTTCCAATTTTGAACATAGCCTATCGTTGAAATAAGAAAAAAAAACTGCAAATTTGGAGCCTTATTACTAGTTCCTAGCATGCTTGGTTCCTGAGATACACCATATCCATATGTGACCTGCTAACTTCACTGTGAAGTTAGCAGGTCACTCAATTACACCCTTATTTGGCGAACTGGCAAAATCCGGAATAGAAATGCAAACAAAATGCAAACAAACTGCAAATTCCTGTCAAAGTCCCATTTGCGTGGGTGAAAGTTGCCCTGCTAACTTCGCAGTCGTTAATTACTTTGAGGTAGACAAAATAATTTGTTTCTTTCATTAATTTTCCTTGGAATTTAGTGTTTTTTTTTTATAATTAACTTACAATTTAATTTTTCTCGGAATCAACCCAATAAGTGAACCTAAGCCATTTTTCCTCTGAACCCTTCATTTATTTAACTTTTTTGAGTTTAGAGTTTTTGAGATGGTATGGCGACGATCTAACATTGACTTAAGTTAAGAGTGAAAATAGATAACTTAGTTTTTAAAATCAAGTAACGGCGGTGTTGTGACGTTTACGGCTTCACCGTTGGCCTATTACGTTGATGCAACTCAACAGACCATATTTATAATCCATATCGCTTTTGGGGACAATGTAGGTAGTTACAAAATTTTATTTTCGAAAATAACTCAACTTATTTTTCGATTCTGAAAAACAGTGTGACCTTTGCCGTTGGATTGGTAACACAAGACTTGACCAGTAATATCAAATAAAAGCTCATTTTATAAGTAATTTCAATGATTACAAATTATTCTATAAGCCTTTACCAAACGAAAAGCGAGAAATCACCAGAAACGTCCTACCACCATTTTATTCATTCTCTTTAATTCGGGCCCCCTCACATTTAAAGAAAAAGCTTTTTACCTCGGTATTTGTTACGGTCTATTTTCTCTAAGCTTTCTCTTTCAAAAAGCAATCAGGTCATGCATTTCTCTATAGTCCGTCCAGCAAAAATTGTCAGTACAGGGCTTATATGCGAGCTTTTTTCAAAACAGTGGTGCTTGTGTATACCACCACAACACTAAAATAACAAATTTGCCACTGACAAAGATACTAAACCACTGATTAACATAAGGAATTGTTATAGTAATTCTTTGAAACATTTCGTACGCCCCAACTTGACCGTCGTCTTTCAATGCCAAAAGCACAGCATTTACTGTGTGAAATAAAACAAAAAATTCACATTCCAACAGAGTTGCCATTGCCGAGTCGCAACAATACAATGGAGCTTTTTCAGTGGTTTTTATGAAAGATCTTTCGGTTTTGAAGCTTTGAGAACAAAATTAATAAAGGTGAGAGCCACAAGTGTTGTGGTTTTTATTGTCCATCTATTATTTGTTTGCGTTTCTGAATAAAAGAATAAAATGCAGTTAAAATTTGTACGATTTTAATCTTTAAGAAGAAAAAAAGTATTTGCGCTAAGTTTTGAAACATTCACAAAGCGTTACGTGATCAAATTCATTTGAAAAGGTGAGGTGTGGTAAACAAAGAAAAATGGATCTTTTTTAATATGTTTGAAATGGTTTCCATGGAAGTAACCATATGCATATTGTTCTTCTTTGTGGCAATTTATAATTCAAAGTACGGAAACCCTGTGGGAGCTTTAACTTGAGACAGATGTATGCAGGCTATAATGCAACCAGACTGAGAGGCAAACATCCAATCTTTCCTGTACTGACAATTTTTGTTGGATAGAGTATAGTGAAAAAGCCTCCACTATTATTATGCGAAGCGCTTTTAATTAATTTTGTTTTACTTATGTCCTTTTACCTTTGAAATTTAAACAAAAAAGAAGTAAGATTGAAATCGTTCTCAGATCTTTTACTACCACAATACAGGAAGCTGCTGGTGGGTAGTTTATTAATCAAGCATTTGAAACTGAAATCTATTTATATAAGCAATGTGGCTGCTGTTTTTAAAGTTGCTTACTACGCATTTGCATTTCTACTTTATTCAAAAAAATATTCTCTAAATCCATAATAACTCAAAATACTTTAGAAATTTGAATTAAATACATACCCACCTCCTCATATTAACATTTATCTAATTTATCACACAATCTGCTGACACAAAGAACAAGATTAAACAAATTAAATAATCATCGGGCATCATATTACACTAATCCCTATATCGGCCCATGCCCATCTCTCATTAATTTATGTCCACAAAATGCCAGACTTGTTCACTGGAATTTCTAATTTTTATAGATGAATGGCTTTTGTTTTCTTTGTTGTGAAGCCGAAGCCGACGACCACACATGGTGCTTGGAACTTGTGTATCTTTTCAGTGTTCGTTAAAAAGTCATAAAAATATCTTCCAATATTACCCCTGAATCAATATTAAAAAAAATGAGAAATATGAAAGTCCATAACACGCGCATGCCGAAAATGAAAATGCCCAGGATTGCCCAAATGCCCACCTATTACTATTACGCACTTTGTCAGATTAATGTCTATGGAATTTCAATTTATTTGTATTAGCATATAAAATGAATCTCTGAAACGAGTTCCCAATGTTGTGAGTTTTGAAAGCGCTGCTGCCACCAAGAATGGGTACAATGTTTTGATATGGTGAAAAGATTAAGGAACAAAATATGAGCCGCCCCCAGCTTGTAATTCCTATTAACTTCTTTATTTCTTTCTTTTTTTTTCAAAAATACGCTCTGGCTTTTTATGTAAATTTTATTGCAGATCACCATCGCATCGCATC
The DNA here is from genome assembly GCA_963921185.1 of Dasysyrphus tricinctus. Lineage (NCBI taxonomy): Eukaryota > Metazoa > Arthropoda > Insecta > Diptera > Syrphidae > Dasysyrphus > Dasysyrphus tricinctus. The sequence continues at coordinate 79,574,569 of OY992530.1, read as the reverse complement.
GTTGAAAAAGAAATAACTAAGACTCATAACTACCAAAGCCCAAGCAATTGAAGATTAAATAAAAATTATAGAAAAAAACAACAATAACTTAAAAATAAATTACAAACAAATTACTAATGAGCCTTTTATTTGCCAAGCCTAAGAGGCGTATATTTGGAAAAAAAAATATTTACCTAAAGAGAAAATTTAATAATAATTTTTAAAATGACATCGCGTGCTTGTTCGAAAGATAATTGAACGCATCTCCATTATTTGACAAACGAATCAAATCAAATGTCAGTCAAAAAGAAGACACAGAATGTCAAGGCCCCTCGTTTCAGTTGGCCGAACATGCAACTTAGATACCAACACAATGAAAACACCGCCCATGTTTGTATTGCAACAAAATGTCCGTAATTACGTTGGTGGTTATAAGTTCTAGGCTTTCTTGAGGCTTACAAGGCTTAGAAGGTGCACTGAGTATTAAGTATGTTTATTGAATGTGAGACTTTTTGACAAGCGGTTTCTTATTCATTGCTCCAATTGTGGTCAGTTATCGATTAACACATCAATCTAGAAGCTTGAATGTAAAGAAGTATTATTATTTTCAATTTTATTTTATTGGGAGAGCAATATAATGTAAGACTAGATTAATTTACTGTTACCAACGGACGCAGCCCAAAGGTTGAGCTTACTAATCTACAGTGTTTTTTGTATCCGATAATTACCTGCTTCCCTATCGATTAAGGAGAGATGCTCACCATACGCGATCATAGGAGTTTTTTTTGGGGGGATTCAAATCTTTTGTGTTGGGTGGGGTTGGCAGTGTAGTATTTTACACAGCCAGCTGGGAAGTACAGTGATCAAACAAGTCGATATATGTAGATGGCCAAATTAAAAACAAAATAAAATCAAAATTAATTTAAGATGTCAGATATAGGTTGAAAAATAGACACTTCCCAATACCTAACAATATTTATAGCATCCCTAGTAAAATGAAAGCATATGGTGGGTCAAAGTGAAAGCTTTGATAGACCCTGATCAATGAGCACAGAGAAACATAAATTAAAACAAAATTCAGTCGTCAAATTAAAATATTTTTTGAAATTATTAGTTTTATAATTTTTTAAGAAATATTTAAATAAGCTCTTCCGTAATTGAAGAAACCAAATAAAAGGGGTCAGTTTGGTAGAACCGATTTTTCTGAATTGGTGTGTGGAGCTGAAGCTATAGTTTACGTGCTGCGGGCAGAAAGGATGCAGCAAACTTTGTAAATACAACTTAAGGACTTCAAAAATTAAGTTTTTAATAAAAACCCCTGCAACCGAACCAAAAGCACTGGCATTTATGTTAGATGCAAAACAATCCAAGCATTTGAATTAATTGATACGAAAACAAGCTAACACGGTCGTAATTCTCCAGTTTATACAAAAAAGGAATGCTATCCATCTTCAATTAATCAGCGTTTGTGAAAATTCTGGAGCAGTGAAACTGCAATCATTGTTAGATCATACGATTCAACGCATATTTCCTGTCCAAGATTCTGATGTTTTGGGAGTTACATATGTACATGTATATAAGGTTCTAAACTATACAAATGATTTCTAAGTGGTACTCTTGAATGGAACCTCTGGGCAAGGACTCTACAAACAGAAGTTTTCAGATGAAACTACCTCGGGCTCAGATCTCTTTGTGGTATTTTTAGTTCCATTAAAACTATAAGAACTTTTGATGAATGATATCACTGTTTGGAAAAATCCAAGTCCCACCGTCAACACATTACTGTATACCAATTTAGCTTCTGTAGAAGGAGACTACACAACTTTCGAAAGAACCGCAAGGAGACGAACAACCACAAACCGATTGCCTAGAACCTACACTTGTGATACAAAATGATCATAATTTTAAAATATCTCAAAAAATTCTTCTGACATTGGTTGATGGCAAAATATTCAACGCCATAGCAGGAAGTCAGGAACCCATCATGGCTGAGAGGGTGGAGTAATGGTCTGGGGTGCGATCACCTATTATGGAGCACTGGAGCTTAATGTTCAAAGTACAAAAATGACGGGAATAACCTACAAGGAAATATTGGAATCAGCTTTTCCTAAGCTAAATGACTTTTTTTGGAGCTTTGTCATGGATCTTGCAACAGGACAACGAAACAATCCATACTGCTCGTATTGTAAAGTCGTATATTGCAAGTTAACAAGTTGCAGTGATGAATTATTGGCCACCGTATTCACTTGACCTTAACATTATCGAAAATGTATGGGGGTGGCTTACACACAAGGTAGATATACGAAGGAGAGAGGCCAGTACAAAAATAAAGAAGGACTTATCCATGGCATTAAGTCTACTTGGGCCGGTATTCCGCTGAAGAAAGAATTAATAAAAACAAAATGTTAAACTTTTCCAGAATTTTTGCTGTCGCCCTTATTCATGTTAACCGATTTTACTGCTTATTTTTTTGACTATTTTTACTAACTTTGAAAATCGTTCGTTTTCTTTTTGATTTGTATGCATGTAATATGTAAAGAACCTAAAGGCGTTAAAAGAAGAGATTTTTACAAAAAGATATAGCATGGAATTGTAAGTATTACCTCTGCTTTTTAATAACTTTTTCTGTTTTAAGCAAATTTCTTAGAGAATTGCCTCTCCCGGCCAAACGGCGGAGAATAGGACCCCCATCCAAATTATTTTTTTCTTTTCTCAACCTACCCACCTACCCTAGGTTAGGTTAGAAGGGGTACGATGATGCGGCAAGCCGTATCACCTCACTCGGATCTCAATGGATCCATTGTGCTCCCCAGGATATGGATAATGCAGGAACAGGAGGGGTAAGAGGAGGGATTTAATGGAAGTTTTGGGAATGGGGTGCTATCTTGATCCATCCTGAGCTCTGAATGAAGAGAGACGTCGCCCAGTTCGTCGAAAGAATATTCTCCGAGAGCTCTTTTTCTTGTAACCTACACTAACCTAACCGAAATCCCTGTATATATTTTTTAGAACTGGTTTCTAATTTTTCTGGGGGATACCACGCAAGAAAAACTCACCTTGTACTCAACCTCAAAGGTGGTGTAAGAGAGTACATTTTATACAGAAACATAAAATCCGTAACTGTACCGATTGTACTATCTTGAAAAATATCATAACATAAGATTGTTTTTGGAAATTTTCTAAGTTACAACCCAGTCCTCGACATTTTTTCTATAGGAGTTATTGCTCGGGAGATACTTCTTTACCGTTTAAAGGGGCCTTTGACGGCTGTGGACATTTGGCACCTCATATATGGGAAATTTGGAAAAAAATAATGCCATCTAATTGGTCAGTAATTGGTCAGAAAAGGTCAACGAGTCCTAGAAATTGGTCACCCCTTGATAACTTGTTATCAAGGCTTAAAATTTCTCAAGGTAACGCGCGATTTTTGTCCCCTCATCTATGGGAAATTTGCGAAAAATGCTTATGATCTGAAAGATCTCTAGATCGTGATAAAAGCTCAACTACTATCAGTAATTGGTCAACTGTTACACTCGAAGACTTCAATCAAACAGATCTGCTTATTTACCACACCATCGAAGATACCACGGAAGCCATTAAATATGATACACCACGAAATCATCCATCATCCATCTGATGCGCTTTCAACCGTTCGTCCCTTTTCACATCCATCAGCCATCGAGTCAACACTCATTCCGCGACATTTATTATAAACTACTTTTCTCACTTGAATTATTAATAAAATTAGAATAGTAAAATAAGAAGTTCATTATTCTTTTAATCGTTTAACTCCGAACACAACAATTTTTTCTATGTATTTTTAAAATTCATTTCAAGGTCACAAAAAAAATTTTGGCTCCTCATTTGGGGCAATCAATAAAAAAAGTAAGTATGTCATTTGCAAGGCCACTTCAAGATTGTAAAACGTCAGCTATTTGTAGTTATATTCATTGAAAAAAAGCTATAGCTGACAAATTACTAAAACTAGTTCAAAAATTTTTAAAAACTCATTCAAAAAATCTATGACTGACCAATTATTACAGGAACTAGCTGACCTTTTATAAAAATCTAGAGATCTTTCAGATGGTATACATTTTTCGCAAATCTCCCATAAATTAGGTGCCAAAAATCGCGCGTGACCTTGAGAAAGTTTAATCAATTATTACAAGTTATCTAGGGCTGACCAATTTCTGGGACCAGTTGACCTATTCTGACCAATTAGATTAGATGGCTTTTTTTATCAAATTTCCCTCATATGATGTGCCAAAGGTCCAGAGCCGTTTTTGTAGATCAGGGTGGTCGTTAAAAAAACGTCATCCCAGATGGGCCCAAATCGGCTCTAATTGAGAAAAAATCCCTTATTTTTTCAGATTTTTATTTTCATCCCCTATAGTCGCTGTAGGGGCAAATTTTATTTCTCTTTTTTTTGCATACTAGAAAATTCGCGTAAGATCTGCCAACAAAATTCAATGCATGTAGGTGGGGACTAGACAAGAAAAAAATCCAAGCGGAGGGGGGTTATATCTCCCCCGCTTGGACGGAAGGGGCAATTTAATAAAAATTAATAAAAAATTTAATAATAATGAAAGAACAACGGCAATACTTACAGTAATGTTTTGTAACTTTTTGGAAAGCCAGAAGTCCATTCTTACAGCTTGTTTTTAAATTAAGTTTTGAATAGTTTTGGTAAAAAATTGTTTCAAACTCAACATTTTGAAGAATTGAGGAATTGTTATTTTTGTTTTAAATTATAGGTTTGAAAACAGATTTTGCTGAAATTATTTATTCAAAGAACTTTATTTAATAACCAAATTAAAATGGACTTCTGGCTTTCCAAAAAGCTACAAAACATAACTGCAAGTGTTGCCGTTGTTTTTTAATTAATTTGTTTCTATTTTATGTTATTATTTTATTAAAAAAAAGGGACATTTTTTTTACCCATACAGCGACTATTGGGGATGAAAATACAAATCTGAATTTAGAGCGTATTTAGGCCCATCCAAATATTAAAACTTAAAAAAACCATTATAATGACCATGATGTAGATATACTAATTTTTTTACATCACATTATTTTTTTCATTAACATATGTATTTAATTCGTTAATTAACCTTCAATTCATGTGTGAATTTGATAGTTGTAAGTTTTTAAGCCAAACCCATTATACATACAAAAAAATTAATACAAAGAATGTAAATTAATGCAAAAGAACGTCATAGAATGCAAAATAATGCAAAGATTGCATTCAGTTGTTTGGAGAAAATAAATTGGGGACAAAATTAATGCAATAATTATTTGAATATCGAATGTATGGAGCGATTGCAGAATTTGAAGTCGAAAATCTCAAAGTGAACTCTTTGAATGAACTCCTTAGATTGAATCCACTAAAACGATATACTAAAATGATTGCATTTACAAAAAAAATGCATTTTTATACAGCCCTGAGAGCAATTACTTTAGACGCACTTAATATAAGGGTACTCTCGATTTAATTCAATGTCTATTGGCTTAAGACATAGAAAAATATTCAACTTGAAATTTTGAATATTTTTTTCATAAATTTGACTCTTTGACTCTCAAAGTTTGCAACAATCGGTTATCTCCAAATGTATTTACACTTGAGTGGGTTTTGAAATTTTTGCTGCTTTCTATTCTTCTAAGCGAAAAACTACAGAGACGAGAGTCGGATGCGAACATATGCAAAAAATTGCTCAAAAACTCGAGATAAATATTTGTTTTGCTCTCCGACAAAGATTTATTGAAATAAATCATTCTGAAAAAAGGGGGGAAATGGCAGGGAAGTGTTGAAAACGAGAATACCCAAATTTAGCCTGTTATGCTTTAGTCTTTATGAGGAACAATAATAATCAAAAAAAATAACATAACCAATCGAAAATTAAAAAATATTGTTCACTGCCATTTTTTAAAAATGGTTTTCCATTTAAAGGAAGTGTTTACCTAAAGTAATAAGGTACATCGCGGTTAAGCAGATTTAAATTATTTTTTCTATTCAAAACTTCAAAAATTTCCAAATAATATTGCATATCAAAATATTCTAAAACCATAATTTTTCTTGAATAACAATAAAAAAGTAAACATATGTTTTATTTTTAATTTTTATCTGGGCATTAATGAATCCCTAAAATAAGCAAACATATTTTTTTCTTTAAAACGTTGTAGTTAAAAAAAATTTGATGTTTTTTTTATTAAATCACTTCATTGACTTAAAATTTTTTCTCGTATAAATTGATATTTGTTCAAAACTTCAGATGCATGCTTATTAATTTTAATAGAAGAACAACAGCAAACATCTGCTATAATCTATAAATACAAGTAAGTAATTTCAGCCTCCCTGCCACCTTTTGTTATGGCATTCACTATTTGACCTTTACATATACAATGTAGTCGAGCATTCTTTCGACACCTTGTTAAGTTAAAACAACTAAGGACCCGCTGTGAAACATCATAAACCTCTTCTTTTGTCTAAAACACCTGACACAATGAAATTCAAACGCCTCCAAACTATAATCAATACTAAAATGCTCCAGATCAGCTGTCGGAAATGCCACCTCGTTAATGATACAAATTGTCAGAATTTATCCAGCAGTGGACCAAATTCACAGTCAATTCTGCCAATCAACGAGAAGCGTCTATAGTTTCAACACTCTGCATCAGTACCTTATTAGCAGCTCTTACTATTCCCATCGCCACTTGACCCAAAACAATTCACACATGTCAGCCCAGCCACCATGTGCGCTGCATATAGGTCCTCCTCAACACATCGAGATCTCCAAATATCATTAATAACCGATCGATCTTCATTGACCGAGACAAAAGTCCGGTCATCCTGAGTAAACACCCTCACTTTCTCAAACAAAAAAAAAATTACAAAAAAGGTCTGAGCCAGTTCCCTACCCCTGTGGTGTTCTAACACGACTCGAAGTGTTGTTTTAGGTTAGTTTAGCGCCTTTTTTTTCTTTGATCAGTGCGATCGGTGTCCACTCAAGACTCAGTTGATCTAACAGGTGAGAAACACGGCATGGGATTAATGTGCTGCTTCGCACCCACGAAAAATAGTTTCGGCCAGGTACATTTTTGCACCATTGTTTTGGGCTAATTATAGTCTTACTGATTCCCAGTATCATTCTCTCTGGACACACACAGAACAAATGTTTAATTTTTGCCTATTAGCACACACAAACCGACAAAGGACCTTTTTCTGTATACGAGATCGAGGATCTTTCCCTTGAGCCAGGATTAAATGTGATTTTGTAAATTTATTTTGACAAGCGAATCCGGTTAGCTATCATCCATCGAATCGCCCTCAGTTGCATTCGAAGGTAATTATAATTATTTTTTTTAATGAAGAACTGATCGATGTAAATGAGGATCAATTTGATATGGTTGGGCTGGAATGATAGATACACAGATCCATAGTAAAGTTGTACCTAAATGAACCTTGCAGCAATTGCAATTCTACATAAAATTTAATTTCATTGCATCTCGTGCATCTAATCAAAGGAAAGCCGATGCAAAATTATTATAAAACCACTGCTGTGCTGAATACAAAATTTTTCGTTGAAGGTGTAATTTAAAAGTTACAAACAAATTGTTAAAACAAAAAAACAAAAACAGAATTTGTGTTTGGAGTTTTGTCCGGTCCGGTCCGGAATACCAACGGTGAAATTATATCGCTCGGTAAAGCATACACAAGATGGGCGTCATATTTTAATTAATAGTTGTATAGCGTGCTGACACGAATGTTATATGTTTGGTTTAATTAAATAAAAACTTAAAAAACAATTTAAAAGTAATAACCCAAGCCACATTAGTATAACCTCGTTAATTAGGTTTCAATGCAAATTTTTCTATATTTTCCGTAGGAAATGTTGCAATTTTTTAGACAATTTTTTTTTTTTTTAAGTTTATATTAACATGATTTTAGTAATTATTATTTATTTACCTTGATAGCGTGCGGAAGTGTAATTTTTTTTTACTTACGATAAAGGTTCTTCAAAGGCAAATTTTAAACTAGTTAAAGAAACGAGTTCGAGATTTAAATGAAATGTAAAATTGCAACGAATTTGGTCGTATATTTCTGTCTTTTCTGTATATAATGTGGGAAGACTGAATGGAGAGAATATACAATAACCTATGCGCGATCAGAAAATTTAACAATATGGTAATCGATCGATAGATAGGCTAGGTTTGGGTGGTAGCTTAAGCGCAAAAGAGAAGAAAAGTCCATTGTAGATTGGCAAATATAGAACCAGCTTACTGAAACGGGACCCAAAATCATAAAAACCGTTAAACTCCAAAACAAAACGTAATACGAGAAAATTACCTCATGAGTTTTTCGACTTAAAATTACCTCAAGAATGTATGGTTTTTGTCTGCGGTGGTGGCTGTGGGACATTGTACAGCATGTATTCCTGTGAAGTGCATTAAGACCCACGGAAATAAAGCCCGTGGGGTCTTATTAAAAAGTGGTCATTAACTTTTGACCACCCTTTAACTTTTTTTGACAACCCAAAGTTTTCGAGAAAATCGATTTTGAAAAATGGTGGGCCAACAATGCGCCTCAAAAATCGATTTTTACTTGCGATTATAGGTACTTTAAGGCAAGTTTTGGATTCGTGCAAAAAAAAAATTTGAGATAATAATCAAACATGATATTACGATGATAGAGAACACAAAAAAGTGGGTGGCAAAATTCTGTCTGTCTGTCTGTTCGTCTACAGCCTAAACGGCTTGATCAATTTTGTTCAAACTTGGTACATAGTGGTTTTTGGTGATTCTGCCGACACATTTTTTTCATTTTTTTTTTTAGAACCAAAAATAACGGTACCTGCCATACATTTTTTTTTGGCAAATTAACATAACCGTATTTTTCTCAAAAACGGCTCGACAACTTTTCTTAAAAAAAATTTAGTAAATTTATTTTAGTAAAGGCTTCCTTTGGGTGGAAAACCATTTTTCAAAAATGGTTATTAATGGTACCTCCCAAAGAACCATTTCTTTAATTTTTTATTTTCTTCAAAACGATACGACCGATTTCAATTATTTTTTTTATACAGAAGCTTCCAAAAAATATAAACAGTTTTGCGTACCAAAATTTTTGAAAAAATATTTTTTTGGATTTTTAAAATATGTTTCAAATTTTTTGTTTGAAAATCAAATATTTCGAAAACGACATAATAGATTTTTTTGAAACTCGATATTTAAGAGTTTTTTAGTATTCTCTACAATATTTTTAGAAAAAAATTTACATTTATGAAAAAATAACGGTACCTTCCATACAAAAGTTAAAAAACCACTAAGGAAAATATTTTTTTGCTTAAAAATGACTCCTAAGATTTTGATTAAACTTTTTTCAAATACTAAAATTAGTACGATCTACTACCAAAAATTATAAAATTTCACACTTAGCAATTATTAATAGTACCTGTCATAGAACGTATTTTTTTATTTTGAATTTTCTCGTTTTTGGCTGAGCGGATTAAAATGATTTTTTTTATATACAAATATCAGATAAGATTGAATAATATTGCATTTCAAAATTTTCAAAAAAAAAGTTTTTGGATTTTAAAAAAAATGTTTTTTTTTTTTTTTGAAAATTCGATATCTCAAAAACGGGTTGAGAATTTTTTTTCAAATTTTGGTTTTATATACACATAAATATATAGCTTAAATCTGCATACCAAAATTTTTTCTTAAAAATGTTTTAAGAATTTTATATATAAGAAATTTATTTTAAAAAAAACCGCTCTAACGATTTTAAATTTTTTTTCCCATACAATCATATTCCATCATGACTTAAAATGGCATACTCTTTTTTCACCTCAAACTGTCAAAAGAGTTGTTTTAGCTAATTTAAATGTCGTATTTCATGCTTCTCTACATTTTTCTCTCATAATTTCCATGTTTGTATATACAATTTTCTTAAACTCGCAGTGTCTTGAACATAAGAGCAAGTTCGTGCGACCCAGTCGTGCATTTTATTCTCTCATAGTTTCCATGTTTTTATATACAATTTTCTTAAACCCGCAGTGTCTTGAACATAAGAGCAAGTACGTGCGACCCAGTCGTGCATTTTATTTCAAATTAGATTAATGTTTTCGATAGGTAGTTTTTTGAACATCAATTACCAGGCTCTGGACCTTTGGCACCTCATATGAGGGAAATTTGATAACAAAAATTCCCATCTAATTGGTCAGAAAAGGCCAACTGGTCCCAGAAATTGGTTAGCCCTAGATAACTTTTAATCAAGGCTTAAATACTTTCTCAAGGTCGCTCAAGGTCACGCGCGATTTTTGGCACCACCTTATTTAAGGGAAATTTGCTAAAATTTTATACCATCCGAAAGATTTCTAGATCGTGATAAAAGGTCAACTATTTTCAGTAATTGGTCAGCCATAGATTTTTTTTTATGAATTTTTGAAGTTCGTTTCAAGGTCACAAAAAAAACTTTTGGCACTTCATTTGGGTCATTTAAAAAAAAAAGTATGCAATTAGAAAGGCCTCTTCACGGTTGTAAAAGGTCAGCTTTTTTCAGTAATTGGTCAGTCATAGATTTTTTTTAATGAATATTTAATGAATTTAAAAAAAAAAAATTCAAGGTCAAAACGATTTTTTGCACCTCATTTTAGGGAAATTTGCCAAAAAAGTGTACCAACTGAAAGATCTCTAGATCTATATAAAAGGTCAGCTTGTTTCAGTAAATGGTCAGGTATAGATTTTTTTTAATGAATTTTTAAAAATTTCAAGGTCATAGCGATTTTTGGCCCCTCATTTATGGGAAATTTACAAAAATTTAATACCACCTGAAAGGCTCTAAGATCTGTATAAAAGGTCAGTTAGTTTCAGTAATTGGTCAGTTATAGATGAATGAATGAATGAAAGAGTTCGGGGTATAAGTGCACTGCAACCATTAAGATCTATTGTGCCCCCGTCTGGAGCGGGATGAGGTTACTCATTCTACAGCACATCCTCCAAATTTATTTCCTTAAGGAATTTGATTATTTGGAGTACATTTAGAGAGGATAGTTCACTCTCTTTTATCTGGTGATTTCCCAGATACCTATGTCTTTGATGCATGAGTGCATCACATTTACCTATAGTATGTGATCGGGTGTCTCCTCATGAGCATTGCAGAATCTACACGTGGCGCTGTTTTCCAGGCCAAGGATGTGGAGGTGTCTCCTTAGTTTGCAGTGGCCTGTGAGGAGCCCAGTTATTATTCTAAGCTTGTTTCTATTTAAGCTGATGCAGAACTGGAATCGTTCTTGGTTGTAATTCCCAAGTAGGAGTTTGGCCTGCCTCAACTTAGGGAGTTCGTTCCAGATCCTTGATCTTTTTGCCTCCTCTTCTATTTTGATTTTATGTTTTATCACGTTTTCTCCTATTCCGCAATAAGGCTCTGGTCCCGTTAGAGGTGTCATTGCCCCTATTTTCGTTAAGGAGTCTGCCTCTTCATTGCCCTGTATGCCGACGTGGCCAGGTACCCAATGGAGTGTGACATGATTGTGTTTGCCCAGTTCGTTTAGCCTATCTACACAATCCCATACCAGTTTAGAACTGATGCTGTATGAGCTTAGTGCTTTGAGTGCGGCCTGGCTATCCGACATGATAGCAATATTTCATGTCGGATAGCCAGGCCGCACTCAAAGCAGTAAGTGCTTTGTTATAGATACTTTTATACGATTTTTTAAAGTATTTTTTTTTTCAAGGTCACGAACCGTTAATGACCTAGAAAAAAAAACTTAGAAAAAATCGTATAAAAGAATCTATAACTGAGCAATTACTGAAACTAGCTGACCTCTTATACAGATCATAGGGCCTTTCACGTGGTATTAAATTTTTGTAAAATTTCCCATAAATGAGGTGCCAGAAATCGCGCGTGACCTTGAGCGACCTTGAGAAAGTTTAAGCCTTGATCAAAAGTTATCTAGGGCTGACCAATTTCTGGGACCAGTTGACCTTTTCTGACCAATTACTGACCAATTAGATGGGATATTTTTTTTATCAAATTTCCCTCATATGAGGTGCCAAAGGTCCAGAGCCGTTGTTTTTTCCTGTTATTTTCTTTTCGTTTTGGGAACAAAGACCCACGGACCTTATTCTGCGGGTCTTATTGCAATGCCACGGGTATTACAGTTAGAAGTTTCATTTTCAATTATTATAAAAGACAATTTTTGTTGGCTCCCTGAAATGACGCCAAAAAGAGTTTTGGAAAAAAAGCTCAAAAATGTTTGGCATACAAGTTTTGGAAAAAGTGACCAAAATTAAAGAGGAAAATTCGTCAAAAATACGTGGAAATTACGCCGCACTTTAGGAAAACGAGCCAAAAACTTGAAATGGAAATATCGCAAAGAAAAAATCACGTTTTTGGTCTAATTTCCAAATTCATATTCGAAATAAAACAGCTATTGGAAAAACAGCTCTTTCTGAACTAATTTTTACTATGAATTTGGAAATCAAGCCCAAGAAATATAAAAACAGCTTTTTCTGGCCTGATGCTCAAAATGTATTTGGAAAATATGCCCAAAAGGTATTAAAATCACGCAAGGAACTTCGTCACTGCATCGCAAAATAACATTACTTGAGCATATAGGTGGGCAGGTTCGCATTCTGTGGTTATGAATAGAGAATAGGTACAATCTGTCTTATTGTGAATTTCACACGGAAAATATTTCACGCGAAAAATGTTCATTCCGCCGGAATTTTAAAAGCTTTTATGAGTTTTGCCAGAACTTCTCTTGGCCTATGGAATAAACATAAAGCTTGCGCACCAGTACCGTCTGTTTTTCTTTCATTCACCCCCAAAAAATGAGCGGCAATTTAAGATCTTAATTGTGATATATGTCGCTTGAAATGAGTACTCACACAAAAGGCGAATTTTCATTTTTCGAGCGAAAACACAATAGGCGAAAAGTGAAATGTCAATTTTTCCGTGTGGAATTCCGTTCGCGTAAAACTCACAATAAGGCTAAATGTGTGTCGAACTTCTGCTGTTGCTGTGGTTCTGCCTTAAAATAGTGATTTTTTTTCATAATGAAAACAAATGCCAAAATGTTTTTATATGATAATTTGTTTTCGTTTATCACAATCATTTCATTCTGTGAAAACCTGTGAAAGGAAAAATGATAAACAGAAACAAATTGTGCTCATTTGATACACCCAAGTCGCCATCTTGGTCTTTCTATGACGTCACACTCATCTTTTTCTATGAGCAAGCGGTAACGTTTTTCATGTTAGTACTTTTTAGTTCTCACTTTGACAGCTGTTTTTCATAACGAGTTCGGGAATCGCCTTGCGCGTGTTTGTGGAGTGATAAAAGGATAAAACTCTGTGAAAATTGAAATGATAACTTTGTTTTCATTTCACAGTTTCAAAGATCGAGAATTGACTCCCTAATCTGTAAAAAAGAGTATATTACATTTATGATCTAGGCAGCCAATTGAAATTTCCCATTCAAGGAATCCAGGAACTTTATCACGCCTAATGTAACACTCAGAGAAAAAAGCAGGTATTATCAACCAATTTCTGGTCAATCATACCTGATTTTCAGGTTGTTATTTTTCAACTCGGTAGATCAGGTTAACTGTTTAACCTGATACCTGATTTGAAAATTTAACACTGTAATCCTGTAAATTTTACCTGCAAATATAGTTAATTTAACCTGACAAAATATTCAATGCCCTGTAATTTTAACATGAAAATCTGGTTAGTTTAACCTGACAACCTATAGTTAATTTAACAGGTTTCAATGTTATATCAACCCTGTATCTAATGCCGGATTTACACGACTTGAACGCTGCCACTATAATAACAAAAAGAATTAATTTGTCCATTCTTTTGTTGTTGCTTTTGTCATTATACTGGCAGTTTTCCAATCGAGTAAATCCAGCATAATTCATGAATTTATACGTCTAAGAGCCGTCTATTGCGCTGTCTATCGCTCAACTCGTAAGCATTATTCTGAAAGTACATATAGAAATTTATTATTTATTTATTTTAATTTAAAAATTATTTGTGATACTTACTTCAGTTTTGAACTGGGAACCTTTCACACACGGAGATAGCACTCATCCACTGGGCCAATTCACTACACAAAAAACTGGTGCCAAATGTCAATACCTTAAGCCTAGTACGCTGCTGATGCGAAACGAAATTTTTAGTTGGTCTCCAACAAGACAACGAAATGCTTACGAAAACGAAGCGGAAAAATATTCATTGACAGTTGCACAAATTCAAAAAATTAAAACAAATGCAAATGCAAAAAAATCACAAGCTGCCATGCGGCAATGAAAGAAACAACAAAAATAAACACGAAAAAACACAAATGTCATTTTTTCGCACACAATAAATGGTCTGGGTAATTATTTGTGTGCGAAAAAAGAGTGTAGACTTCTCCAAATAATCTGCTACAATTTTCAATTTCGCTCATCGAACAGCGTACTGCAGAACGAAAAGTAGAACTAAATTTTTAGTTTATGATTTCGTTGTGTCATTTTTGTATGGGATTTTTCGTTTCGCATCAGCAGCGTACTAGGCTTTAGTTGAAACTCATTGGATGGCTTGTGTGTGTGTTTTAGCACTAGTGTCACGTTTAAATGAACTGACAGAGTGCTACTTTAACAGGAGGCCAGGTAAGATTCAAATAATTTTATTTGAATGGCCTGTGTGTGTGCGTTTCAAAGCTAATGTCACGTTTATATGAACTGGCAGATTGCTTCTTTAACATGAGGTCAGGTAAAATACAACAGGTATAAAAAAACACATTAAATGTTAGTTCAACCTGATATGTAGTAAAACAGAAATTCATATCATACAGTGTTAGAAAAACACGACCTTGGTTAAAATTGACACTATATTCTTGTTAAAATTTCTTATTAACAAGAATTTAGTGTTAAAATTACAGGTCATCTTCTTAAATCAACCTGAATATGGCAAGAAAGTCCACCAGGTTGATTTTGCACTGAATAAAAGGTTACTAAAATCAGGTAAATTTCTGAAATGTCAGTAACTTTGTATGGGATTGTGCACCTCGTGAATTCAACAAGGCCCAGGTTAATTATTTACCTGATGTTTTTCTCTGAGTGAATAGATCCACTGTTTCAATTCACAAATTGTGTGGCAAAAAAGCATAAAAACGCCAAAGAAAAAAACAATGATCTGAGAAAGTACCCCAACTATCCTATGACAGGTAGTTATTTTTTATGTCTAAGGTCATGAAAATAGGGTTTTGCCCTATAGACGATAAGTCTTAGAAACAGATGTTTCTACAAACAGGTATAGCTGAGCTGAGATAATAGGGGTATTCATGCAACAGCGTAAACTCGTCGTAAACATCGTAAGGTTGTAAACTTCGCAAATCTGTCAAATTTTTCATACAAACTGTGACAGAATTACGAAGTTTAAAAGTTTACAACGTTTACAACGACTTTACGCTTTTGTATGAATACCCTTAATGTCTTTTTTTTTAAATAATAAATTTAACGGAATTACCATAATCCAGCGGATATCTGGCCTAGACATCTAGCGTTTAATAATAATAACAATATTTAAAAACACGCATAGTCTAGTACAATAGTTAATACAACACTCATTGGAATATATTCCCTAGGTGGCGTTCAACTGATTATCAAAGACTGAAACCATTCTTGCTTTTTGTATAACGTGTTAAAATTTCGTTAAGTTTTCTTCCATTTAAGATAACTGTTAGATTATTTGAATATTTTTTTTCATCTGAAAAATACAACAAATTATTTTGTTTGAACTATTTTGTTACATGAAAGATTTAACAGGCATTGAATTTTGAGGACATTGTAGTAGTTCGTAGTGCGAACATAAATTAAGGCCATCTTCTATGTAGTTGTCGTAGGTAAATTTGACAAAGTTCTTATTATTCTAATTATTTAAGTAGGTACCTATTTTAAGAATTTTAAATATTTTATATAAATAAAAACATACCTAGATGTTACAGAGATAGAAATTTTTATTAAAGTAGTTTTCTTTTTTTTTTACTTACGAATTACGAATTGAGAATGCCATAAATCGATTAATAGGTCAGTCAAGTACATAATATTCTTAATAGTTTTTAGTGGATAAGAAAATAAAATTATATGTCCGTAAGATTGGGTCTCCGAATATAAGGTCCATAACCAAATGAAATAAAATGCACGACTGGGTCGCACGTACTTGCTCTTATGTTCAAGACATTGCGGGTTTAAGAAAATTCCATATAAAAACATGGAAATTATGAAGAAAAATGTAGAGAAGCATGAAATACGACATTTAAATTGGCTAAAACAACTCTTGTGACAGTTTGAGGTGAAAAAAGAATGCCATATTAATTCTTGATTGAATATGATTATATGGGAACAAAATTTAAAATCGTTGGAGCAGTTTTTTTAAAAAATTAATTTTTATATATAAAATTCTTAAAACATTTTAAAGAACAAATTTTGGTATGCAAATCTATAGTATATATTTATGTGTATATGAAAACAATATTTGAAAAAAAATTTCCAGCCCGTTTTTGAGATATCGAATTTACAAAAAAAAAAAATTGTAACTTTTTTTAAAAATCAAAAAACTTTTTTTTTTGAAAACTTTGATATGCAATATTATTAAATCTTATCTGAATTTTGTATATACAAAAATTCATCGAAGTCGTTTAGCCGATAACGAGAAAACTCAAAATAAAAAAATACGTTCTTTGACAGATATAGTATAGTAATAATAGTATGCAAAGTGTAAAATTTTATAATTTTTGGTAGTATATCGTACTAATTTTAGTACAAGAAAACAGTTGAATCAAAATCGTAGTAGTCGTTTTTAAGTTTTTATGGAAGGTAACGTTATTTTTTCATAAATGTCAAATTTTTTCTGAAAATATTTTAGAGAGTACTAAAAAACTCTTAAATATCGAGTTTCAAAAAGATCGATCATGTCGTTGTCGAAACATATATATAAAAAAAACAAAATATTGAAACTGTTTTTAAAAATCCAAAAAATATTTTTTCAAAACTTTTGGTACACAAAACTACTACATATATGTAATTATATTTTTTGGAAGCTTCTCTGTATAAAAAATAATTGAAATCGGTCGCACCATTTTGAAGAAAATCAAAATTTCAAAAAATGGTTCCTTGGTAGGAACCATTAATAACCATTTTTGAAAAAAGATTTTCCACCCAAAGGAAGACTTTACTAAAATAAATTTATAGATTTTTTTTTAAGAAAAGTTGTCGAGCCGTGTTTTCGAACAAAATCGATCCATCAGTTTAGACTGTAGCTCAACGGACAGAATTGTGAGACTAACTCTTCTCTATCATCGTAATAACAAGTTTAATCGAAATCTCGACTTCAATTTTTTTACTAATGCAAAGCTTGTAATTTCACAAGTAAAAAACAATTAAGGATATTATTTCATTTTTGAAAAAAAAAGACTTAAGGAGTTGAGGCCTAGTTTCATTTATTTTTGGGGATTTTTTTTAAACTTTTAACGTTAACAGAAAAAGTGATATGAGACACACTTTTACTACGAGGATAAGAGTTTCAAAGTTATTTGATAAACTCAAAAATAAGTCGCATTACACCTTATCATTGTATATCCACTTTATAGTATTCTCATGAAATACGATTTTGTAGGTTGACATTTGGTCGATAGGTTCGCTGTGATCGCCTTACCGAGATCCCTTAACAAAAAATAGGATAACATTTGGACGCATAGATGGCCACGAGCTATTTTTCTTCACGAGAATACTATAGAATTTATATACAATGATGCTAGTATCTAAGTATAGTAGTGTACATAAGACCTAAGTGTATACTGGTTTTCATCACATAGCCGAGATTCAACCTTACCACATCTTATACTTTACCAAAAAAACAACCTATATACCACGAATTTTACCATTTCGTTCAAATAATGCTTTCGTTATGTTTATTTCCAAAACTATAAATCCAAACACTATTTTATTTTTTTTATTAAAAAAATAATTTTTTTTCAAATTAAAACTGATGAAATATGAAAAATCATTGTAGCACTTGAATCTATTTCCAAACAATGATTCACAGTAAACACACCTTGCATAAGCATAAGGCTTTTAAAATCGAGGGGCGGTATTGAAGAAGCAGAAAAAAACCTCATAGACTCAACATTACTTTTTGATTTATTTGCCACGCTTTTAGCTAAATCGGGGAGCAGTCGTGGTAGATACTTAAGTAAACAAAAATCAATTGAAAATCATTTTCAGCTAATTATTCAAAATCAAACTTCTATTCTTGATCATTTTTCACTTGACGATAAATTATTCTAAAAAGATTTTTCTAAAATGTTTTTTTTTTTGTTTAATTTCCTTGTTCTTTGAATTAGATGCATACGAGTACATTATGTAGATATCTAATTATTTAGGAAGACTTTTTATTTTTTGCTGATTAAAAACCCAAGTACAAAAGAGTTTGCTCAAGAAGAGAAAACACTCACGAGGTTGGTAGGTGGGCGAGAAAAAAACATTATTGAAGATGGCAAAGGTTTGCATAATTTTTATTTGCAAATGACTTATCTTTGCAAAGAATTAACAAATTGTACTAAAAGTCGTGCGAACTTAAAGCAGAATAAATATTTAACTTGAACTTTGCACGAGCTTGTTGACATAATATTATTGCTCATGATATTTTTTGGAGGACACCATTTGTTTTTGCAATAACTTCCCAATATTTAGTAAAGATATCATGTGTCTTCTTTAAAAACAACCATAATAAAAGCCAATAGTCTGAGTCTGAGGGAAGTCTATAATAATAATAAAATGTTTGTCTTGGATTCCCGCTTTTTGGCTGTACAAAGTGTGTTTCGACAAGCATTCGAATTCCGAAGACTAATTTATTATTTTGACTTGAGTATCAATAGACATGATACATACAAATGGATTGGATATTATTTTTGGAATTCTAAAAGCAGTTTATAGTATCTTCTTCTATAGTATCCGTTCGTAGGGACTATTGCTAAGCGGCTGGCGTATGTAAGTTGGCCGGCAATTAAATTAAGTTTAATATTCTGACGGTGATAAAAATAATAATTTAGCTTGTTATTGTTTGTTTTTGGCATAAAAATGAACAAGATTAAATTGTCTTTACTTTGTGTGTTTGGCTGATTGGTATACATAAAAGAGATTATTACTTTTCAAAGTTTGTATTTTTGAATAAAAGATGATTTTTAAAACTTTTCTGAATCATGAATCCATTAAATCACATCCTTATTGTTATATTTGAATGTAACAATACATTTGTGTGTGAAAATCACCATACCTATATTCTTAGATAAGTTCTTATTAAGTCCTTCCTTAACGAAACTACAGTCTATTTTATTCAAATACAAAACAATCCACACATAAATAATTCATGTGGTGGTTGGATGTTGTAGGAACTGGGTGCCTCGAGCTGTATCTTTTCCTACACATCAAGTGCTTACAATACCTCCAAGTTGGTAGCCGCCGGATACTGGTCTTGGCTTTATGCCTTGACTTGCTAAACTTGTAAATGCGAATGTTGATCAAGGAAAGATAATTGCAACATTAAACCCATGGCCCTACAGATCGGAGGTTAGTGCGTTGGGCTAACGACCCGACCACAGTAAAGAAAAACTAATTGTTATGAGATAGACGCATGAAGCCTCGGATAACGACCCCCTCAAAAGGCAACCAGACCCGGAACCGAAATGGACTATGACCAACGAGTATGCACCTGGAATGTAAGGACACTCTATACGCCAGGTGCTACTCAAAAACTTGAATCGGTCCTCTCGCGGTACAAGGCAGATATTACCGCGATCCAGGAGATACGATGGAAAGGATCAGGTATAACGAAAAGAAAAGATTGCGACATTTATTTCAGCTATCATCAAAGACTGCACATGCTAGGATGTGGATTCGTCGTGGGAAATCGACTTAGATCGAAAGTAATCGATTTTAAGCCGATTAGCGATCGCCTGGCTGTGATCCGCATCAAAGCTACCTTCCAAAACATCAGCCTAATATGTATACACGCCCCTAACGATGAAACTGAGGAGTCTAACAAGGAGGAGTTTTACGACCTCCTGGACGGAGCCTATGGAGCCTGTCCAGGGTTCGATGTCAAAGTCGTGCTCGGAGACTTCAACGCTAAAGTCGGAAAGGAAAACATCTTTGGCGGATTTCTCTTACCCCTAATCGCCTCTCTACTAGTAATGCTAATTCTACTCCATCACCCTCTCCACTTCTCTTGTCAAAATCAGGTGGCAGCAAAAAGCTACCAAATATAATATCCAAGAATAAGAAACCGCAACAACAACTGCCCGATGCACCGTCTTCTTCTGCATCGAATACTTCTCATACTGCCCAAGATGTGCAGAAAGAAGAAGGTTTGGTGCAAACGCAAACAAATGTCAACGACGTCGATGCTATTAACGGAACAAATTCTACTTCTCTTCTCCTTTTGACCAAAAAAATCGATTTTTTTGATCTCTATTTGATCCCTGTCACGTTTTCGCTTTCCTTTTGACCAAAAAAAATCGATTTCTGTGTGTCAGGGATCAATCTCTGCAATCCCTGTTTTAAGAGGGATTTACACGTACTTGCACACACACCAAAGTAAAGTGACAATTGTCGAAACTTCATTTCATTAGATTTGTCATTGAGTTTGTTTATTTTAAAATTCGGAATTTTGTAAATTGTTTTTTGTGCAATTAATTAAATTATTCAATAAATTCAATTAATTATATTTGAAACAATTCAATGTGCTTTCGATCGGGTGTGATGTGATTTGTGTTTGGTGTACTGGACTCTTGGTAGAAAAAGAATATTTACCAGTGAAGTGGTCCAAGAGTTTTTCTTTGCGTGGCGGCTACCAAACGCCTTCAGGGATGCCTAATACCTACTCCGGAGGGATTACAAGAGTGTCTTTACAAGACCAAATGGCTGGATTTACAAAACCCACATGCATTGAATTGCATTATTAACAAAAATCCGGCCAGATAGGCAGATAAAGTGATGGCTTTGAAGTTTGTTTTTTTTTATAAAATAATAGAAATTGTTTCAGTGTTAATATATGGTAAAAATAAAATTCCCACTAAAGATAAAAAAAATCCCTAAATTGTATTTCATTTTTGATGTTATGTAGGTAAAACTTTCATTGTGCACTGAGCGCGTTCCCTGTAAATGACACATTTGGGTAAAATGAATAGAAAAAAGATGGATGATTAATTTCATTAAAGTGCATTATAAATAGATGACTTCTCCTTATGCCGAATTGGAAAGATACTTTTCGTTGGTTTTTGATAAAAGATTAGTCTAGACTCCTTTAATGCGAGTTATAAATGGTTGGCAAGTTTTTTAACTTTTCTGTTAAAATCTTTTGAACTATTGACGGTGTTTATACCAGCTTCACGTGAGGTGACTCATTTTGACGTCTCTTTTTTATCTCATTCCTATTTATTGGGAAGAAAGAGATGGTGAGGTGAGGCAAATTTGTTCAAAAAATTTAAAAGTTCTAGTTCACTTGGCCATCGTTCTTTCCAAGAGATCAGAGTGAAATAAAAATGAGAGACGTCAAAATGAGTCGCCTCACGTGAAGCTGGTATGAACACCGTCAATCACATGAATTCTTACATAAAATTACCTACTCATAGGAATTTTTCCCTACGCATTCTATCACTGGTCACGTCAACGAAATGACGGAAAATTTGATATGCTACACATACAAGTACAAAAAAAAATCAATCCAATGTGTGTTCTATTTGCCAAGAAAAATTAGCAATTTCGGATCAAAATCCCTACTGGCAAAAGGAAAACGACATTATAAACAGTAGAGATGATTTAGCAATTAGTTCAAATTCTTCGGCTGTCAATTTGGAAATTGTAGATAAAGCAATGGATATGGGTGAGATGAACGCAATATCTGCGGGAAGAGGTACATCTGATGCAATCGATTATCTTCCACATGAAAGAATTTCTGAGGGTGCTAGTTTCGAGGAAGAAGTAACTATAAATGCACCCAACACCGACGCCGACGGTCTTTTAAATAAAATCAGTACTGATGATGTGAATGCTGTTGATGTCGAATCTAATACGGAAAATGGTAAAGCTAGAACTCTTATTGTAGCTCCTGAAAGAGACATTGTTAAGTCTGGTGTGAATATGGATGCGGATGACCTACAGAAAAACGTCTTTAGTAAAACTAAAATGCTATGGTTTCATCTATCCACTTTTAGAAAGGAAACATCTACTGAAAATATAACTTCTTATATTCAATCTAAAACCCACATTGATGCATCACTTTTTTCGTGCTATAAATTAGTTATGAACAATTATGATAGCGAAAAGCTGAGATTTATAAACTTTAAAATTGGTACTCCGTTAGAATATGTTGATACGATTTTCAACTCTGAGCTTTGGCCAAAGGGAGTTCAAATCCGTCCGTTCAACTACAGGCCAAAAAACGAGCGGCCACCGGATCCAATTGTAACGAATTAGCTCACGAATCATATATTTCTACTGATTATACTGCTGTATTTGATGCTGGTGTTGTTGTTGTAGCTAATGGGGTTGCTGCTGAAGCTGTTTTCGCTGATGTTGCTGTTGATGATGCTGTTTCTGCTGAATTCGTAGATATCGCTATCGATGCTGATTATGTTCCTGATGCCGCTGCTGATTTGGATAATTTTGAAAATTTGACGGATTTAATTAATGTTGCCGTAGATGATGTTGCTATCGTAAATAATGCTGTTGATTTTGCCTATGCTGATGTTGCTGTGGATGCAGTTGTTTTAAACAAAGTTGCCGTTGTTGATATTGATAATAATATAGATGCTGATGTTGCTGCTGTTGCTAGTGATGTTCCTGTTGCTGCTAATGATGTTGAAGCTCGATATGATAACTTTAATATTTACTATCAAAACGTTGGAGGAGTAAGAACTAAATTAAATAGCTTATATTTATACTTTGCCTCTCAAGATTATGATATTGTTGTTTTAACTGAAACCTGGTTGAATGATAATCACCTTACGAGCGAAATTTTTAGAGCTGATCAATTTACTGTTTATCGTAAAGATCGTTGTGCAACCACAACTGGATTTGATAGAGGTGGAGGAGTTTTAATTGCAATCAGATCTAAACTTATTTCTAGCCAAATAGACTTGATATCTAGTCAATTATCACAAAACTTTGATGTAGACCAATTAATTGTAAAAGTATCATTTGGAAATAATGTTTTATTATATGTTTGTGTGAGCTATATTCGGCCAGGTAGTTCTCTAGAGCTTTATAATATGTATTTAAACAATTGTAGGTCTTTATTATGTAACTTGGGTCCTTCTGACCACGTTCTTTGCTTGGGAGGCTACAATATTGGCGATATTATTTGGAAGTTAGATAATGATGAAAATTGTTTAGTGCCATTTAATGTTTCAACCGATATAGAGAGTGCAGTTGTCGATTTTTATAGTCAGTTTAATCTAACGCAGTCAAATTATATCCCTAATTGGCTAAATCGCTTTCTCGATTTAGTTTTTGTTAATAAGGAACGTGAAATTTATTTAGACAGAAACATTTTTCCAGCTGTTAATAATACTATGCATCATGTATGTCTAACTATTAATTGTAAGTTATTGGTTTACATCTCAAACTCTCATGACATTATCGAGTTCTATAATTTCAAACGTGGTAACTTTGATGCAATGAATATATTTCTTAATTCTATTGATTGGGAGACCATGTTTTTAAATCAAGATTTAACTCAAGCCTTTGAGATATTCAAATTGCATTTAAGACAAGCTTCTGATAGATTTATTCCGAAAAAAAATGCTAAACAGAATTCCAATCCTCCTTGGTTTAATAAAACGCTATCAAATCTTAAAAATAGAAAAAACAAAGCTTATAAGAACTATAAAAAAGATAGAACTATTTTGGTTAACCATCAAAAGTATCTAACTTTACAGAAAGAGTTTGATGTGCTTAATAAATTTTTATATAACAATTTTATTTTAAATGTTGAATCGCAAATCAAGGTTGACAGTAAAAACTTTTGGAACTTTGTAAACTCAAAGAAAAAATCAACAGGATTACCGAATTGCATGGAGTTTGCCGGCAGCATATCTAGTGATTTATCAACCATTTGCAATTTCTTCGCCGACTATTTTGAATCAGTGTATTCTTCTACATCACCTCATGTACTCCCGGAGTTTTCTCCATCTAATGTTGTTGATGTAGGTAGCATTAGTATAAGTAGAATGGAAGTATTTGAAGCTTTAAGTGATTTAAATGAAAATAAAGGTTCTGGGCCGGATGGCATTTCTCCCAAAGTTATAAAAAAATGTGCATCATCCCTCGCACTACCCCTTTGCTTGATTTTTAATATGTCTCTACAAACTGGTCTATTCTTGGATGAATGGAAAATATCTTTCATCTCTCCAATTTTTAAATCAGGATCGAGACAACAAGTATCCAACTATAGACCAATTTGTAAGCTATCTGTCATTCCAAAATTGTTCGAGAAAATTGTTTCTGATAAACTTCACTTTTTTACTAAACACATAATTGCTGAAACTCAACATGGGCTTGTGGCAGGCAGATCAACAGCTTCTAATCTCACTGTTTTGTGTAACTCCATTGTTAAAGGATTTGAAAAAGGTTGTCAGACAGATATAGTTTTCACTGATTTTGCCAAGGCCTTTGATAGGGTAAATCATGAGGTTCTTGTTCATAAATTGTCTGTGTTGGGTTTTCACTCACAGTTTTTAGAATGGATAGGTTCATACTTATTTAACCGGATCCAATTGGTCAAAATAGGTAATTTAACATCAAAAGATATTAGAGTAACCTCAGGTGTTCCGCAGGGGAGCCATATTGGGCCTTTATTTTTTATTCTTTTTATAAACGATATTCCGGAAACTTTCAAATTTTCCAATTATTTGTTGTACGCTGATGATGTAAAGATTTTCAAGCTCATTAAATCTGTTGACGATTGTCTCCTATTGCAAAATGATCTGAATAGACTAGCATCTTGGTGTAGTAGAAACTTACTTATTTTGAATGTCTCTAAATGTCAGAGTTTTTCGTGTTATAGGGGAAATTCGCCCTTTGTGTTTGATTACTCCATTAACGAAATGGTGTTAGAAAAAGTTACTCAAAAAAAAGACTTAGGAGTTATTTTTGACCATAAACTTTCTTTTAACTTCCATATCGATTTTATAGTTAATAAAGCCTTTAAGATGCTCGGCTTTGTTAGAAGAAATACAAAAAAATTCTCCGATCCTTATACGCTAAAATGTCTTTACTCAGTTTTTGTCAGATCTAATCTTGAGTATTGTAGTGTTGTTTGGAACCCGTATTACAATACTCATTCCTACAAAAATGCTTTACAAGATACGCTTTTAATAAACTTAATTGGAGCATCGAAAGGCCTCCATATACTGTTAGGTGCCAGCTCTTTGGTATGCAAACGCTTGAGCTAAGAAGGAAATATTTTTCAATAATGGTGAAAGATATTTTAAGCAATCACATAAGTTGTTCTTACCAGGGGCGATTCCTCTCAGTTGGCTGGTTTAGCGGCGCTAAACCAACAATTTAAATGAATATATTAGATTATATCGATACCTTCCCGTAAGAATGTATTAAGCGACATTTAAAAAAATTTAAATTACATTTTTTAAATATCTCTTATTCAGTTATTTCTTTAGGTATTTTGTTGCAATAAACAGATTTTTCGAGACATTTTGAGTTGAAAATCTCATTCCAAATCTTTTTATTTTTTCAAATACATAAATAAATAACTGTGCCAGAGGTTTTCTACGATGCTTTAAAATTTTTTGAAATGTCGCTTAATACATTCTTACGGGAAGGTATCGATATTATCTTCATATGCACCTCCTTATCATAAGCATAACGATTACGAAATTAAAGTATTTACAAATATTAATTGCAATAATCAATGGCATAAATAATTACCAAACTACCTACCCACATTTTCAAATCAATTTTCCCTGCAAGCAATACAAAGCTTTCATACAAAATGTCTCCGTTGGAACCTTGTTTAGCGCTAGAATTTGCGCTAACCAATTTCATACAATCCATGTAGTAGTGTTGGTGCCTTTTTTACTTCACGTCACAGTAAAATAAAGGGAAGGTTTAGCGCAAAACAATGCGCTAAACTAAAAGGCGTTACGTTCAAACTCGAAAGCGGAGTGCAAGCAGGTATGAATTCTTTTTTGTTTTGATATTGGTGGATATGCGTGTGCTTATTTTTGCCATTATTTGATTAAATAGAGATTTGTTATTGAATCGACAGTTTAGTGGGAATAATTAACTGATTATTTAATACCTAGTTTGGCGATTATTTATGTGAGTAAATATACAATAGTCGGAAGAAGTATTTTGACAAAAAAAATATTTCGCATTTTTCTTTATATCTTTCGTTTTATTGATAGAAAAAATCTGAAAAAAAATATATTATAATGGTATCAAGATGAGCTTTCAAAAAAAAAAAATGTTAGATTCATAATTATAGTTTCGAAAATAAAAATGGTAACTCAAAAACGTAAAGGGAAAAAAGTATTTTGCCAAAACTAAAAAGGCTTATAAATAAAGGTTTACTTTTTAGTACAGGCAGTGAGGATTGGTTTTCAGTATATTTTTGGGTGCTGAATTCAAATCCGTCATCTGTTTTTGGCTATCAGCTCGGGTTTTTAAGAAATTGCCGTTAGAAAATGACCAAAAATCGTTTTTTTTTTTTTGTTGCTATTTTTGAAGTCTTTTAACATATAGAAATATAATTATTTTTTACAAGTTTTGTGAAACTATCTGAAAGTACTATAATCTTCTTCTTCAAATATCAGTTTAAATCTTTTCAATATCTCATTTACTTTCCGAGTCTTCACTCGATATTTCTTCATGTTAAATAAACCGTGTATGATAAAATATGCAAAACGCTTACATTTCAACAAAGGATTGATCAGAGAGGAAAGAAGATATTGGACAGATATAAACTGATATTTGAAGAAGAAGATTAGTACTTTCAGATAGTTTCTCAAAACTTGTTAAAAAATAATTATTTCTACAGTAGCCTAATTTCGAACACTCCCAGTAGTCCAAAACTTTTTGAAAATAAGCTCATAATCTGTGTTATTTCTTAGTTTTTCAACTTCTATAAACGCAGAATAATTCATGTGTTATTCCTTTAAGCCTTGAAATCCTATTAACTAGTCAAATTTCATCCTAAAGTTTTAAAAAAGGGACTTTAAAATTAGGCTTTAGGAAATCCAGTAATTTCAAGTTTTTGTAAATAAAAAAAACTGTTGGAAGTGTTCTGGGAATCTGTGATTTTTGGTGTGAAAATTAAACTTAATGCCTGTTATAAGACGTTTTCTTGTTAGATAATAGTTATTTTTGGTTTAAGGGCCGTCATAATACTGCAAGATTGAGGGAATATAGTTTGAACGAATATGAAGTGTAAGGTATAAAACATTTTTGTTTGCATCTTGAAAATACTGGTATTGGTCAAAGGGCCTTGTTGCCTTGTTGGTCGCATGTCAAAATGTTGAGCAAGGCTTTCACCACTCTTAAGTCTGTATAATTTATTGTTCTAATTTAGTTGACTGACACTTTTAAAATCGATTATTTCTACTTGTTTGTTTTTATTTCCTGTATCAATTTTTTGTTTCGACATAATTTTCCCTCAATTTCATTCTTTTTCCAATATTTTAAAAATACCGTTAACATTTTTACAATTAAAGTACCCTAGATTACTCCCAGAGCTGTCCACTACATGTACGTAAAGGCCCATTTTAAACTTTTCTGCTGTTTTGAAGGTTACCGCGGACAAACAGACAGACAGACAAAAAAATTTAAAATGATGCAGTTATGTTTCTTAGCAAGTTAACAACCACCTAAGATCAAAAACTTGAAACTATTTCAATATTAACGACAGACACTCCAATTTTATTTATGTGTATAGATGTATAGATGTATAGATGGAATACAGATTTTGTTTATTTTTTTTTATCTTTGTAAATAAAATTAATTTCTTAAAATATCCATATTATTTATGGATTACAGGTTTTGTTTATTTTCTTTTCAACTTTGTAAATAAAATTAAAAGTTGTGATTTGGCTTATTTATTTAAAACTTTTCCAAGGTACGTAGCTAACCCAAAGCCAAAGACCAGGAATCGCCACTGGTTCTTACCTGCTCGAACGAATTAATTTGTATTTCCCGTGTAGAAGCCTCCGTATGGGTTTCTACCTACGTGATGAATTTTCTAGAAGCAACTATGGAAGAAATGAACCTATATCACGTTGCATCAAAGAAGTTAATAGTGTTTTACACCTTATTGATATTTTTAAACTCTGTTCAAGAGATAGTTAAAAAAAAATGTCATGCTTGTTTTAATGTTTGATTGACATACTTAGTAACCTAAATTTAATGTAACATATATCTTATTTATTATTTACTTAAGTACGTACTAACACCAATTGTATATATTTTTATTACTAATTGTTATTTATTGTTATATTTATTTATTATCTAAATCGTAATCTATAAGAGCTTTGTTAAACTCTGCTTGATGAAATAAACTAAACTAAACTAAACTAAAAATTAATTGGAAAGCACAGTCTCCACGAAACGACAACAGATAACGGCTTCCGACTAATCGACTCTGCTGAAGGTCGTAATACGGTGAAATGTAGCACTAGGTTCCCAAGGCGAAGGGTACATACAGCAACCTGGTGATCTCCAGATGGTCAAACCGCTAGCCAAATCGTGCTAATTGGCACAAGGTAAGCATCGAATATCTTGGACGTGTGAACTTTCCGAGGTGCAAACGTGGACTCTGACCACTTTCTTGTTGTGACAAAGTTTAGAGCCTGACTATCCAATGAAAAGAAAACGAAGACCGCCCAACATCTGAGAAAGCCAGATACTACAGTCAGCAATTAACCGGGAAACTCTCTGCCGTACGCCAAGCCACACGCTTCAACAACCAGTGGAACCAGTAACACGACATCATTATGGAGACAACCGAGAACACCATAGGCTACCAATCACCCAGAAAAAATAACCCATGGTGATATGATTATGAATGCGCGGTATTGAAGCAGGAGACGGAAAATGCACGAATGCAAATGCTGTAATGCAAAACAAGCGCAGCAAGAGAGCAATACCGTGAAAATAGAAAGAAAGAGAAAAAACCCGGTGCAGAAAGAAAAGAGCATCCACAGCCTCACAGCTCAAGTATCTCGAAGAGTCTAGAACCACAACCAACACCCGCCAGTTCTACAAAACAGCCAAGCAACTGGCATCTGGTTATAAGACTGGCACGCAAGCTCTTTGAAACAGCGAAGAGAGCCTAGTCACCGAAGCACAGGGAATTGTAGACATGTTAAAGAAGCATTTCTAGCAACTGCTTAATTGACATTATGTAGATGAGGCGACAGGGTGACAAAAAAGCATTAGACCAGTCAATGAAGATCCAGTCTCAGTACTCAGTACTGAAGAGGTTAAGAAAGCCATCCACAAGCTTAAGAACAACAAATCCGCCGGCTCGGATGGCCTACCTGAGGAACTCTCCAAGTATGGAGGAGATGTCCTGGTAGGGTGCATGCACCAGCTCATCAACCAAGTGTGGAAGGCGGAAAGTATGCCCGACGACTGGTCAAGAGCTCCATATGCCCAATCTACAAAAAAGGCGATCCTATGTCCTGCAGGAACTACAGAGGCATATCCCTGCTTAATGTTGCCTACAAGATCCTATCCAACGTACTATGTGAACGTCTACAATCTTTCTGCAACACTATGATCGGCACGTACCAGTGTGGCTTCAGGTCAGGCAGATCAACGATAGACCAAAAATCTTCACATCGAGACAAATCCTGGAAAAGACCAACGAATTTCAAGTCGAGACCCACCACCTATTCATCGACTTCAAAGCCGCATATGATAACATAAGTCGCCAAGAGCTTCTATTGGCGATGTCGGAACTTGGGATCCCGAAAAGAGGATCCAGCTATGTCACATGACGTTTAAAAATACGCGGTGCAACGTGCAAATGGGTAACAGCTCATCCGAGTTATTCCAGACGAGTACAGGCTTCAGACAAGGTGATGCGCTATCATGTGATTTCTTCAACCTAGTCCTGGAGCAGATAGTGCGCAAGAGTGGTGTAAGCATGGAAGGCACTATCTTCAACAGGTCTTCTCAACTGCTTGGCTATGCGGACGACATCGACATCATCGGCCACTCCAAGAGAGCTGTACTTCAAGTACAAGTGCATTCACAGCTATTGATGAACAGGCGAAACGCGTTGGTTTTGAAGTGGATGAGGACAAAACAAAGTATATGCTATCAACAAACAGAGCCTCATCTGTCCATTGCCTAGGACAAAGCGTCACTGTTGGCGGCAGTAACTTCAAGGTAGTCAAAGAGTTTACCTACCTCGGAACAAACATCAATTCCACGAACGAAACCTTAGTGTAAATCCGACGAAGAATTACCCTAGCAAACCGCTGCTACTTCGGTTTGGCCAAACATAATGGGTTCAAAACTTCTTTCTCGAAAGACAAAATGCACGCTATACAAAACGCTTATTTTACCAGTTGTACTCTACGGCGGCGAGTGCTGGACGATAAGTAAAAAGGGGCACTTTCGAGAGAAAAATTCTTTGGGTATTTGGTCCTATATGCGATGAGTCCGATTGATGGGGGAGAAGATTCAATCGTGAATTATACGAGCTGTACCAAGATGTGGATGTAGTCCAAAGAGCCAAAACACGTCGACTACACTGGCTCGGCCACATCGAGCGAATGGACAACAACGCTCCAGCCAAGAAAATATTCGAATCCCAGCCCCCAGGTACGAGACAACCAGGAAGACCGAAACTCCGCTACAGGGTCCAAGCGGTCACAGAAGCAAGATCACTTGGTCTCGACAACTGCAGGGAGCGTGTGAGGGACCGCAACCGATGGAAGAATGCAGAGACCCTTCATAGATTGGGAGCCGGATAAGTAAGTAAGTAAAAATATTTTCTAAGTAGTTCAAGGCCTAATACGATTAATGAAATTTGCATATGACTCTTTTACAATCGGATCTACCATCCCTATGTTCTCTCTCTCTTCTTCTTTTGATAACAATAGTATTGAAAAATCAACAGTTACAATTAATAAATAACAGTGCGGTCTAAAAGAATTTATGCACTGGACTTACATATTTTGCTAAAGGTATAAGATATCTCGCAAAATTTTATTGCATTGTAACAAATAAATTTTTAAATCAAAATCTCGCAAATTAAAATCTTGTGCGAGATTTTGATTAAAAAATTGTATTTGTTGTAATGCAATTAAATTTTAAGAGATTTTGATTTGCGAGATTTTAGTTTGCAAGATTTTGTTATTGCGAGATTATGAAAAACCAGATTTTGTATTGCGTGATTATGAAAAGCAAGAATTTGTAATTGCGAGATTTTGAATGCGAGATGTTGATTTGCGAGATTACGTAGCCAACCCCCTTATTGCAAATAGCCCTTACGTGAGTAAAATGAGGTTACAACTTTCTATCGATTTCCAAGAAAGTCATCAGGAACATAAACCTGCATCAATGAAATTCAAAAAGCACTTTCGGGAGAAAAGGGGAAATTTTTAATTCAATTGAGTAGTTGAGAACCACTATTCGTATTGTAATGACTTTCCATATTTGAACTATAAAGACTCCGAAAAACAAACAAACGGACACATTACAGCTTTCGGTCGCAGTGCAAACATACCCTTATTAGCTCTAATTATTGCAACTCTCAAACGAAAAAAGCACCATCTGCCAGATTATAGCAGATACACCAGCTGTCAGCTAAAAGCTTTTGGAAGGGAAATTATTGGGAAAATTCCCCTACGAAAAGCTCTGGAAGCAGAGACCAGAACATTCCACTACTTTCCAGAGTTTGTCAAACAAGTATAAAAGGCACATGTTTCAACGGCAGCGACACAGTTTGTTTTTAATCGTGAATGAATAAAGTTGGTAGTAATAAAAGTGAAAAGTAAAGATTGTGAATTATTTCAGTGGTGAATAATAAATCGTTTTGTTTGTAGTAAGAAAAGTAAAGTGTTTTATTTTGCGAAATAAATAAGTGGACGTTTTGAATAAAGTAAATGAGTTTTATTAACGAACCTGAGAAAATATAACACTATAATATCCAAAATGTGCATGTGATAAAATGTGAGTAAATTTGAATGAAAAATCAGGAGAACAACAGCAAAATATGAAGAAGAAAGGGACACACAATTCACTGAAAAGAATCCCTCTGTGTAAACATTTCACCCGGTTTCGAGAAAAATCGTACTGGAAAAGTCGGGCTATGTAAATTCCGACTAACTCTAGGTTTCTGAAAATGTTTTATTTTTACACGATGATCCCTTGCGTCTAACTCTTTTCAAAATTCAATAGGAGTGATGGTAAAATCAGATCTTCCCTCCCCTTCACATGCATGAAAATTCAAAAAGATTCAGACGCAAAGAAACCGAGATATTTAATAAGAACTTAAATGAAACAAAATTCAAGATGGCGGCCTCACCGTAAATTTCGTGAGTACGAAAAATCAGGATTATGATCTTCAATCAACTACCCTTCGAATAATAAAATAAAATTTGTGGGTGTTACAAACTTATGGGTCAGATTTTAAATGCACTTGACTACTTAATATAAATACTGTAGTTCAAAAAGTCAAAGTGCGTCCACTTCTTTGTTTCGGTCACTTCTTATTTTTACTAAAACGTTTTCATTTTTCAGTGAGATATCTTAACTATCAAATCAGCAATTGATTAAAAGCTACAAAGGGTTTTCCCCTGACGGTAACTAGAATGCTGATAAAATTTCTGAAGAACACTTCAATCATTTTCTTAGGCTGATAATAGTTAGTATTTTAATGAGTTATGAAGCCCAATTTCCCCATTTTATATTCACATTTTGTAATGTGGATTTTTGGAAATTTGTCTGTGATTTCTCAGGGTCGTTAATCATAATTTAACATTTTGCCTTGGATATAAAATGTCTCTTATTATTCGGTTTCATGTACTTAAGTTATGAATGGATCTATTGATTTTTGTATTGTTTAGTATATCCAAAAAATTAATGATATATCCACACAAATTATCCTTATTATAACATACCAACAATAGATTACTATACAAACATTTAAATAATATCTAACCACGTGAAGGTTTGTATTATCATTCTAATTTTAGCGCCACACACAACATTAAAAGATTAATATTTGTGTACCACAAAAGTAATTAAAATTAGTAGGCAAATAATGTCAACACATTAATAATTATGATGGGCCACCTTATAGATTCTGTCATGTGATATAAAGATGACAATGCCAAAATGAGATACATTTTTATTGTTGCTTCGACCACCATCAGCGTGATGAAATACTTTCACGTGACTTGAATATATAATATTGATAGTATTATTTTTTTACGGAAGAGTTAATAACAGATATGTATGTACCTAGGTACAATTGTGGTGAAATTCAAGAATTTTCGGAAGTTTAAAAACAAAATATCTATCATTAGTAATCGATAAAACTGTTAAGAGAGACCCACACCTTTTTAGGAGTACAATTTCAAGGTTATTATTGTTATTGAGTTACTCAGCACAAAAATAATTTTTTTTTTAAGATGGACATAAAGTACGATAGCAGGCAAAAACTGTGCTAAGATTTCAATTTTGTTTTTATGTTCTTAGAGCATGCAGCTGATGAGTTCTCTAGTTCCTAGTAGTTTTTCCAAAATATGTAATCTTCGGAGAAATACACTAAAAAAAAAATGCATTTTTAAAAAATGGGATGCTCAATTTACTCAGCTGGTGTAACAAAGCTTCGCTCTATCATAGTGCATTGGAAACATTGAGACTTTGAAAAACATCGAATTTTCATGATTCAAAGGAGAATAGGACAAAACGGTCTACAAGACCAATAACGACGAGACATATCAATAGTTAAGCTATGATTAGACAGTCAACGCAAATGGTCTGACGTCAAAATGACATAAAATTATGTCCCAGAGTTGTCTTGTCATGTGATCGTCAACGTAGAATACTGTCGATGCGTTGACGGCTGCGTTGACACTCTCGTTGACACGAATTTAAGGGTCAATGCGTTAACTATTTTCGTTGGCCGTGTAATCACCCTGTCAACGCAGTTAGGACCATATGACAGATTAATCAACAATGCGGTGACTGTATCTGTACGTTGACACAGCGGCTTTTTCTGCCATGTCAAGGTACTCTGCGTTGACCTTCAACTCAATATCAAAATTTTTGCATTTTTTGAGTATATTTAAATAACCACAGTTGATGGCTTGATAGATGAGGGGGATGAACTATACTTTGACGGCAAAAGTATATTTCAATCCAAATGTCACTGAATTGCCCTAAAATCACTTTTTTCCGGAGCTGTACAAAAATGTCTAAAATTTCTGATTTCTTAGATGTTTTTAATCCATCGACATCGTAGCCATCCTTCAATGGAACTTGACAGTTGATGGCTTGACAGATGAAAGACAAGCTATATTTTGACATCAAACGTATTAACCTAAAATAATTTTTTTTCCGGGGCAGTAAGAAAACTTCAAAAAATTCGGATTTCTTAGCTGTTTTTTTATCCGTCGACATCGTAGCCATCCTTCAATTGAACTTGACAGTTGATGGCTTGACAAATGGGGGATGAATTATGTTTTGACGACAAAAGTGTATTTTGATTTAAAATGTCACCCAACTGCCCTCAAACCACGTTTTTGCAGAGCAGTAAAAACATCAAAAATGTCTGATTTTTAAGAGGTTTCTTAATTCATTCACATTGTCAATGTCGTGTTATCGTCAAGATACAAAATGATTCAATTTAGCTCTTTTCCACTCCACGTCAACGTTAATCTTAATATGTTTGGATAAGGTCTAGTGTAATCGTCAACGTTTCACGGGTCAATACGTTGGCACCAGAGGGTACCAATTGCGTTGACACAGAGAAGACGTCAGCGCATTTTGGGACAGCATTGACGAGTGTCGTATTCATGTGATCGTCCATGTTTCGTGCGTTGACACAGTCTACATTGTCAGTATACTGACAATGTTTCTGATGACGTCAAAGAGTCAACGCATTGACCATTTACGTTGACCATCTAATATAAGCTTTAATGTGGAAGTTTATTTCAATTCGCTGTGTGAAAAAAGTTATTCGCTAGATAGGATTGTGTTCTGCTGCATTCTAGTATGAATGAAATGTATTTAGTATGGGCAAAATTTATGAAAACTGGTCCAACTAATAACGACATTGGAAAAATATTTGCTTTATAGAATGATAGCAACAAAGAATTAAAGGCGTCGAAAGCTTCATTAAAGGCTATTCAAAAAATCAAAGTCTTGCAATCTACAACTGGGGCCTTTGCGAGAATTAGTGCATCGAAAAAAAAAATATGAATGCAACTTCGAGGTTAATCGTGTTAGCCGAAATGGATTTTTATCCATCCCTAGATAAGCTCCGCGGATCCCATATCACGGAATCACATTAGTCTTTTACCTACAATATCTTCCATAGCAGTTCTATTCAAATCACTATGTAAAAGTATGGTACTCATGCTCCACAAATTTTGTCGGTACCAAAATTCACAGCGAATAACTTTTTCAACACAGTGATCTTAAATTTGTAATAGAATATGAAGAAAATTTGAAAAGAAATTATTCTGTTTAAGTGCGGTGTATAATTCAAGTTAAAAGTTGAGCTCACTTGAACTTTTAACTTGAAATTTAAATTAGTTGTTATGGTTACTATAATAGTTCATAAAAATAAATTTTCAACGACATATATGTATATGTCTCGTTGTTATAGGTTCCTAGACCATTTTCCATACATTTTTGCCGATTGTCCTTTATTTTGTAGTTTTTAACGATAACCATATTCCCAGTTAATTTGGTCCAAGAACTTCAATTTGGATACGAACACATTTGAAATGTGTACTTTAAAATTTATTGGCCAGTAGGTATTTTATTTTTATCTAACTCTTGTATCGCTAAAATTCACCGAGAAAATTAAAATAAAATACATTCGAGTTCTGTTAAATTTTTTAACGTTTCCCAGCCATTTTTTTTTTTTTGCAAAGATTTTATTTTGCCCGGTTAAAATTCAATTTCCCTACTGTTATTACATCATCTCATCAATTTTTTGTATGCATCAATTTGTAGTATAAGTTGCATATAATCAATATAATAAAATTTCCTAACATTTTAGACGTTGCATATTATACTTTTGGAAAGGGCAAACGTGGAATCTGATAATTTTCTTGTTGCGGCAAGGTCGACCGTCAAATGAAAAGAAATTAAGAATCACCATAAAATATTCGACGTTGGTCACTAGGCTACCAACCATCCAAGAACCCGTGGTATAATGATGAATGCAAACAGCTATCTATAAAAGATGACAGAAAATGCCCATGCGAATATGCTGCATCAGCAAAAAACAAAACAGGTGTATTTAGCAATGAGAAGAGAAGAAAACCCTGCTTAGAAAGAAGAGGGTATACGCAGCCTTCCCATCCCCAGCTCAAGGAAATCGAATAGTCTTTCGGTTGAAACAACACCTGAAAGTTTTATAAAAAAAGGCAAGTAACTGGCTGCTGGCCTTAAAAGTGAAGCGCATACTCTTCGCGAAGGTAACCAAGTCACCGAAGCACAAGGAAAAGTAATTGTATTTTCAGCAACATTTCCAGCAGCTGCTGAATGCAGATAGAGCGAGAAATGGCACAAAAAGGTAGCCCAACTTCAGTCGACGAAGATCCAGTACAACCACCTACTATAGAATAGGTCGACTTAGCTTTAAAGAAGCTCAAGAACAACAAGGACACCGGATCTGATTGTTTACCATTTGCGGAGCTCTTCAAGCACGGAGGGGATGGAATGAAAAGGAACATGCATCAACTCATCAACCAATTTGGGATGGAAGGCCTAGTATTCCATATATGTCCCATCTATAGGTGAACGTATTGTGTGAGTGTCATAAGCCGTTCTGTTGCAGGTTACAATATAATTTTAAGGCACCAGTGTGGGCTTCTAGCCAGGCAGATCTACCGAATAGATCAAGAATGTCAATTCGAGACTTCATCATCTATTCATCGACTTCGTAGCCGCATAGGATAGCATTCATCGTCAGGAACTCAGTCAATATGTTGATAGTTTACTTTTAGACCCAAAAAAACTGATAATTATGTCGCGTATAATATTGCAAAAAACGCGATGGAATGTGCAACTAGGGAAAAGCTCTTCCGAACAATTCAAAACATGCACATGCACAGGGTTTCGGTAAGGATATGTACTATTATGTGATTTCTTCATTAATTACTAATCTTAAAGAAATTTTACTTTAAGGCCACTGTACCTACGTGAAATTATTTGATGTATTTTTTTCGTTTCTCTTAATTTTTTGAATTTTTTTTTATTTAAAAAAGCTTTGAAATATTTTCTCGTTCTGGAGCAAATAGTGCGCAGCGCAGGGCAGGCGTTAACACTGAAGGCACAATTTTCAACAAATCTATCCAACTTTTAGGGTATTCCCATGATACCGACATCATCGGCCGCTCCCAAGAAGCCGTTAAGGGTAGTCTTTCACGGCAATTGAAGAACAGGCAAAACTTTTTGGTCTGTAATTAAACGAAGCCAAGATCAAAGACATGCTATCGTCAAACAATGAGATATCTGTTAACCGACTAGGACAAAACGCCACTGTAGATATCAATAATTTCGAAGTATCTTAAGAGTAGCTAAAAAGTTCATCTACCTCGGAGTTAACAACGAAGAATTACCCTACCAAACCGATGCTACTTTGGGCTTGTGCAACAAATGGGTTCAACATTCAAAACTCCTTACAAGTAGGCCGTAGTGCAAGGTCTAAAACCCTTTTACTGCAAGCCCTGCTTTATGGCGCCGAGTCTTAGGCAATAAGCAGAAAGGGAGATTTGATACTGGGCCCGTTCGAAAGAAGAAAATTTCGACGGATAATAAATTGGTCCTGTAGACGAGAAGGGCAAATAGAGGAGAAGATACAACCGCGAACTCTATGAACTGAATCAAGATGTGGATTTAGTCCTGAATCAAGCGAATGGACAATAATGCTCCAGCCAAGAGAGTCTTTGAATCCAAGCTCGTGGTTCGAGAGAACGAAGAAAACCGAAACTCCAGTTTAAAGACCAAGCCATCGCTGATTCCAGAAAGCTTGAATGGAAGTTGCGTGTCGTGTCTCAGGCTGTGACCCTTCATGTATTGGGAGTCAGATAAGTAAGTAGTTGCCTCAGTTTTTTCCTGTAAAAAAGGTGAAGTTTTGCGAACTGGGAACAACCGTGCCCTTTGAAAACAATAATACAAATAAAACTCACAACTGCACGTCGTTTATGTTCAGGAGGCTTAGAACAAGGGCATTTGCAATTTGGCTGGGGCGCCAAATCTGTCTTCTTTTGAAGACGTCTTTTTTTGAAGACAGATTTCTGTAACTATTTTTTTTAATGACTTTGACCCCCCCCCCCCCTTCCTGATAAAAATCCCGCACACAGTCTTGGCTCAGAATTTAAAAGTTGTACTCAAACCTATTATGTATGTTCCTTAAAGTGCTAAAACAACTCATCTTTTTTTTTTTTTTTGAGGTGAAAAAAGAAAAATGTAAAAATTGTTGTAGCGGTTTTAAAATAAAAATATTTTTTGAGAATCTGCCAGAGTTCGAAATTCAAAGTTTCGAAAGGAAAATTTCGAAATGACAAAGTTAAGAAAAGATAAAGTTTCGCAAGATAATATAAGATACGGCGGTGAAGACCAAATTAATAAAATTGATTGCACAATCTTTTCAAATCATTTTTACAAATGAAATACCTGAACAAAAATTTTGAAGCACCTCGTTTTGAAAATATTCTTTTCTTTTCTGATTTTGTATCAGCTATCACCTGTGCCAATTTTTTAATTTTTTGTTTAAATTACTCAAGGAACAACGAAGTTTTCATAATGTGTCAACATATTTTTGAAATACCTTATTGTAAATATTTGTAATATTTTCCTTCTTAATTCTGCTA
The DNA here is from genome assembly GCA_963921185.1 of Dasysyrphus tricinctus. Classification (NCBI taxonomy): domain Eukaryota; kingdom Metazoa; phylum Arthropoda; class Insecta; order Diptera; family Syrphidae; genus Dasysyrphus; species Dasysyrphus tricinctus. The sequence goes on along the minus strand of OY992530.1, from coordinate 79,535,463 downwards.
CCACCTCTGTCAATTTCATTAAAATCACTCAAGGAACAAAAAAGTTGCAATTTTGACATATTTTTTAAGCACCTTTCTTTGAAAATATTTTTGTTTTGTAAATTCTCAATCACCTATTACCTGTGTCAACTACATTGAAATCGCTCAAGGAATAAGGAATTTGTAATATGTTGATACATTTTTGGAACACCCTGCTATGAGAATATTTTTTTTTTTTTTTAAATTCTGTATGAGCCACCACCTGTGTCAATTGCGTTGAAATCGCCCGACGAACAACGAAAATGCAATAGTTTTGGAACACCCTGTTTTGAAAATACGCTTTTCAGTTGTTATTCTGTATCAGCTATCACCTTTGTCAATTTCGTTGAAACGTTCAGGGAACAACGAAGTTCCCAGGATTTCGGAACATTTTTTTCGAAACTTTGCCCTTCGACACGTTCTCTTTGACTTTTCGAAACTTTCATCTCTCGTTACTTTGTTTTTCGAAGATAAAAATCTTTTTCGAAACTTTATACTTTCGAAATTTTGGTTTTTCGAAACTTTGCCTTTTTGAAACTTTGTTTTTCCCAACTCTTTAGTATTTCGTATTTTTTGTACAAAAATGTTCAAAAATGAGATTTTGCTGGAAAGATTTTAACATTTGTATGGTAAAGTAGTTTTGTTTTTATATTCTTAAATCTTAGGTACGTAGTTTCAAAAAAAATCAACCGTGTCGTCTTCGAAATATTGTTTTTTCAAAACAAATTTTTATTTTTTTTTTCCAATGTTAAACAAATATTTTAATGCTTTTATTGCTTTTACCATTTTTGTTATTCCCAATTTTCAGTGAGAGTTTACTTTCATTAGAGAAATTAACCCTTATAATATGTGTCCTAAAAATTCATAAGGGCCTTAACATTTATAGAAATTAAAATGAAACTTCAAACGAACCTCTATTTACCCTACTCACAAATTTCATACAAAAAAATAAAAATAAAAATACAAGGTTGAGGTCAAATTTTGGTTTTGCACTGCAAAAAACTGGCGTGTTCATTGATTAGTGGTTTATTAAAAAAAAAATCTATTTTCTATAGAAATATATTATGTAGGTATGCGTCACTGAAAAGTATAGCTACCGTTATTTATTTTCAACTGAATTTTTACGTCATTCGCGGTCACGCACCAGTCAGTATAACAAAAATACAATAAAATGCCTTGCATCACTTGAATTTTATTGACACAGCTGAACACAAACAATCGCAGCCATTTGAAAAAAAAAAAATAGCAACAAATCTTTTTCTATAGAAATCATATCAAATAATATTTATGCATATAAACATGCATGAACCTACTATATGTATGTATGTAGTTAAAAAAACTCTTCTAATGTTTACATTAAAATTGTAAAATTTACAAAATAATTTGCATAGTGTACTTTTGGTGAAATTCGTACCTGTTACCAGAGTGCCAATATGTACATATATTTTTTATCTTCAAAGTTGCAAGTGTTATTTGAATTCCAGTTAACACAACATACATATTTTTCTTTTTTTTTTTATTTTATTTTATCGTTTCCGTTGAGGAATCCCAATGAAATTCTGAATCATTTTAACTTGATTCACTACAATTTGCATAAATTCTTTGGAGTATATTTTTAATGTTTGATAAGACTTTCGAGACTACAAACTTACTGTTAGACTTTGAACTGGGTGTAGGTATAACTTTATTTTGTTAAATTCAAACTAAGCTTAAAAATAATAGAAATGATTTTTTTTTATTTTGAAACTATGATTACATATTGTGTGGCTCATCACTCAGTATACATAGTTGATATTGATGAATTCGTGTAATATGATAGCACTGCCTTGTTGTTTTTTATATGAAAAAATTAACCACAGTGAATAAATGACAGACAAGTCAGTGGAGCGCGTTCCCTTTTATAATTTCAAATAAAGTGATGACTCTGACGCGAAGAGAAAACCATTGAAAGCCGAGGATTGCATAATCGATTAACTTTGCTATTGCTCACGTTTTCATAGTAGCTCTAAAGGGCAAGTATTGGTTATGAATGAACAAAAAGTTCAAGGCTTTTTAATCATACTTAATATTGTTTTGGTAAAGTCTAGTTTTAAGATTATGGAGAGTCTCAAATGGGTGGTTTTTGACAGTTGTGTTGCAGTGTATATCTGTGCGCACAGCATTTTTTAAATTACATACAATAGATAAGAAGGTTGTAAAAGAATGCATTCTTTTGTGAATGCAATCTCTTATGACTTCAATTAAAAGATTGTATTCTTTGAATTCACTTTGAGATTGCGATTTCAAATTCTACAATCACCATTCATTTAATATTGACACGCTTACAAATATTTTTCCCGCATTAATTTCACAGAAAACCATTGAATGCAATCATTTGATTATTCAGGAACTGTCCCAAATGATTGCATTCAATTGATGACTGTTAAATGAATGAGGTTTGACCATACAAAAGGCGGGTGTGCCTGTCAAATCTGAGCTTATGTATGTTATTAATCGTATCTCGGAAAACACCATGTGGAACGATATATGCTAATACATGAAATATGACAACAAATGGAAATGAGTCCCCAAGAGGTAACCATTTTATGGAGAATCCTTCTGCAGCTTCGGCTGCTGTAAACCGCACATCGGATTTGGGGGTGCGGCATCTTTCGTGTACCAGCGTCAATCAAGACGCCATAACAATAAATGAATCGTTAACAAATAGAAGAAGTCTTTTAAGAAGAGAAAATGATACTTTTGGCTACCGCATACGTACGAAAATCGGAGCATTGAACGATCGATCCCTGCACGGCGAAGGTAGATACGAGCAGGTTGAGCGTGAAATCCTTCACCTTAAGATCAGTATCCTGGGCATCAGCGAAACTAGGTGGAGAGGAAGAGCCGAATACAGAGCTGACTCTGGGCAAACGAGAATGCTGTATTCCGGGAGGATGAAAGAGAGGGTGGCCAAAGGCTGCATGGTGTCGGAATTATGTTGAACGAAGAAGCGAGGCGTAGTCTTATATCCTGGGCGCCCATTTCTGCAAGAATAATGACAGCAAGGTTCCGTTCAAAAATTCGCAACGTCACAATAATTCAGTGCTACGCCCCCACAAATGAAGCGACCGAGGAAGACAAAACCGCTTTCTACACTCATCTTAACTCAGTTTACAGTGGTGTTCCAAGAGCCGACATCATAATTGTCATGGGAGATCTCAATGCCCAAGTCGGATCAGACAACTACGGTCTGGAACGTGTCATGGGGAAAAATGGCTTGGGGTCACGAAATGAAAATGGCGATTTACTGGTCGATTTTTGTAACGCTAATCGTCTTGTACTGGGTGGGACTGTGTTTAAACATAAGACTTGCAACTAAATCACCTGGGTACATCCGGATGGTCAAACTGAAAACCAAATTGACCACATCATGATTCAGCAGCGATGGAGGAAGTCAATGTGCGATGTTCGAAGCATTAGAAATGCCGACATGGGAAGCGACCACCATTTGGTTCTCATGAGTCTCAAGCTACGAACTGCAGCTGTACAACGTCAATCACAGGGTGCAGCAAGGAATTCGAAGTTCAATACAAATGCTTTAAGTGATCCCAACATATGTCGTAACTATGTCACCAACCTTAACGACAGAGCTTCGTCATTAAACGGAATCCAGCATTCAACAATTGATGAGATGTGGGGTAAAATTAAAAGTGTTTTTATGGAGGCTGGATCCGAAACTGTACCCAAGCGAACGAGACTCTTGGATATCCCAAGACACCTGGGATAAGATCGAACTTCGCAAATCGTTGAAAATTCAAATAAATGCCGAAGCAGATATTCAACGAAAGGCTGACTTGCGAAGAGAGTACCGCATTGCACATAAGATGGTCTATCGTTGTGTGAGACGTGACAAGAGGGTGAGGTTAGATGGGCTCGCAGATAATGCGGAAAGCGCTGCCAGAAGAGGAGATATCCGGGAATTGTACCAAATAGCCAAAGATGTTATCGGGAAAAAAGCAACACGAATCATCCTGTAATGGATGTGGATGGCACACTTTTGGTATCAATCGAGAATCAGCTGCGCAGGTGAAGGATCACTTTTGTGCTTTGCTCAATGAGGATTCTGTCGAGCAGAGTGCTAAAGTGCCCCAGCTTAACGAGATGCGTAGATCATATAGGGGTATTGACATCGAGCCCCCTACAGTACTGGAAATTCAATCTTCGATAAATCTTCTCAAAAACAACAAAGCAGCTGGACTTGATGGTATACCAGCCGAGTTCCTGAAAGCTGACCCTGTCAGAACGGCTAGTATTCTACACCCGTTGATACAAGCTGTGTGGGAAAACGAAATCTATCCCAGCGACTGGAAGGATGGTGTAATTGTTAAGTTGCCAAAGAAAGGTGATCTTAAGAATTGCAACAATATTATTGACGAGGTATTACAGTTTTGTCCGTTTTTTCCAAAATTAATGGCAACCATCATTCTGGAGCGGATAAAGGTTAGAATCGAGTCTACACTCAAGAGGCATCAAGCTGGTTTCCGGAGTGGGCGGTCTTGTGTCGACGATATCAACACTCTGCGTATCGTTCTTGAGCAGTCTGCGAAGTTTCAGTCACCGCTTTATCTCATGTTCGTGAATTTTGAGAAGGCCTTTGACCGAGTCAACCGTGAATGTATATGGAGATCACTTCTTGGTAGAGGAATTCCCCCAAAAATTGTTGCCATTATAAGAGAGTCCTATAACAACGCAAGATGCTTTGTTTTCACAATGGGCAGCTATCCGACTCTTTCGAAGTGCGGCAGGGTGTGAGACAGGGAGATGTTCTATCGCCAATTCTCTTTCTACTGGCGATTGACGATGTTTCGACGGCCAGCGTTGGAACAGCAGAGAGGCAGGGCATTCAATGGAGACCGTTTGAAAGGCTTAGTCATTTAGACTATGCCGAGCCGATGATATATGTCTCTTGGCAAATAACATCAGTGGGCTGAACGGGATGTGTCAAGCTCTGAAATTAAAAGGAGAGTCGAGTGGTCTTAAAATAAATAGCAAAAAGACAAAAATAATGCTCACAGGCCGCTCCACACATCAGCGTATTTTAATACAGGAGACGCCAGTTGAAGAGGTTGAACAATTTAACTACCTTGGAAGTATTGTTTCAGCAAATGTTGGTACTGATCTGGACGTTCAAAGTAGAATAAATAAAGCTCGCGCAGCCTTCGGTTCTCTCTCCCAAATTTGGAAATCATGTCAAATCTCCTTGCGCACAAAGTTGAGATTCTTCGAATCCAATGTCAAATCCGTGCTGTTATATGCTTGCGAAACCTGGAAAGTCACGACTACCATCTCAAAGAAATTGCAGGCTTTTGTGAACCGTTGTCTACGCCATATTCTAAAAATTCGCTGGCCACAAATTATATCAAACGAGGAATTGTGGCGCAGGACAAGTCAAGAGTGGCTGGACGTTGACAAAAGAAAGCGTAAATGGCAATGGATTGGTCACACACTGAAGAAACCAAACGATGAAATTGCAAAGCAGTCATTTGAATGGAATCCTCAGGGTGCACGGCGGGTTGGAAGACCAAGAACCACATGGAAATCAACAGTTCTAGCAGAAGCAGGCTCCCCAGAGAAAGACGTGGCCACAGTTAAAATATCTATCTGCAGACCGTGAAGGATGGAAACGATTTGTCGGCGCCCTATGCCCCAACCGAGGTTACAGGACTTGATGATGGAATGAATGAGGCATAAAATAATTGCAATCATTTCAATGTCAAATGAATGGTGATTGCAGGATTTATAGTTGCAGTCTTAGAGTGAAATCAAAAGAATGTAGTCTTTTAATAGAATTCAATAAATGAATTTAAATAATTGCATTCACAAAAGATTGCATTCTTTTACAACTTTGATCGATAGAGACCAAAACCTGGACAGATTTGCTTCAAATTTACAAATTAAAATTTCTGTTTAAGCTTATCTGCGGTTTTTCTTTCATTAGTGGCAGCTTTTATCCCGAAAGTTTTACTACCTAATTTGGTGTAGTTTTTGGATTGGTCGAATAGTCAATTTTTCTCCCCAGACGATGATGGAAGAAATGATATAGTCAAAAGAGAGCGCTACCAAGATACGATACCAAACTTTGTTTAGCCATGAATTTAGAATTGAGATTTGGACATGCTATAGTTCCAGCAAAATGGGACAATGCGCCACACAAACTGCATTAATGAATTTACTCGTATTACACAATAAGTTCGATAACCGTATTATAAATCGTTTTGTTGATGTTGCCTGTCCAGCATAAAGTTGATAATTTGACATCGTTGGACTTTTTTGAGAGATGTCATTAAAGATCGATGCTATTTGAACAATTCATAGAGGATTCGGGAACTTAAGAACAATATTGGTCAAGGTTTTCAAAGCACTGAAGAACTATAAAGCAGTTGGCCTTGATGCCACGCTCGTGCACCAACTCATTGAGAGGGTTTGCGAAATAGAGAATTTTCAAGCTCCGAAAGAAAAGAGACTTTACGAAGTGTGAAAACTGGAGAGAAATTTGCGTAGCCAAAGGTAATAGCAAGAATTACCTTGGAGTTAATAAAAGACCAAATACGACTCCGAACAAACTGGAGTCCACACTGGATCTTCCTGTGTGGGCCACATCTACATTATTGCGGATCATCATCAAGTATTGATCACCACTAAACCTACTGTTCACCGACTTCCAAAAGGGGTTCGATATTATCAACAGAGAATTAATCTGCCTTGCTTTGCGCAGGAGTGTTATCCCAGATAAATTGAATGCTATTATCAAGGCCACACATGATGAATACAAATGTCGTGGGTTCTGCATAAAGCAAGGTAGTCAGAGGATATTGAAATCCAAAGTAGAGTTAGGCATGGTTGCATACAATCACAAATATTGTTCCTGTTGGTAATAAGCGATGTTCTGCATGTCGACAGGAAATTAAGAAGGAGTTCAGTGGACTCTGCAATTACACCTCAAACTCCTAGTTTAGACCTCGCGAACGACTTGATCTACACCTACTTTCTAATAGGAATAAGTGTACATGATTTATATAGTCACACCTGCTGTCACAATAAAACTGCAAACGTTTGTGAATGGATGTCTCCGAAACATCTTGAAGATTTTCTGGGCCAACCATAAATAAATAAATTGGGTGGCACAACAGCTCGTGAAGAACCAGGGCCTAGTGACTTACGGCTATCCACCATTCCTGTGTGCGTGTTTGTTGACAGGAATGGAGGGGACCTACAGTTTTTTGCCGAATGAAATCCGAACGGCTAGATGAGAAGTACTTATTCATGACAAGTAAACTCTTGGAGGATTTTCAGTTCCTCGCAAGAGGCAGAACAAACATTTCTGTTTTTAGCTGGCACGGCTTGGATTCAAACACACAACTTCGGCATTACAGTCCAACCCACTTACCCTTAACCCAACCATTTCTCCAATGATAAACTTCATGTGAGAACAGGTCAGGATCAGTAACCTACTGACTCTATTATTATATAAAGACGTAAGTGGTATTGGATTGGGTATATGCTTCGAAAAGGTAATGAGTACATTGCACGTTAAGCGATGCATCTCATGCTGAGGCAAACGAGTGGGCCGACGAAGACGAATCAGCATAACTGGGGAAGAGTTTGAGAGAGCTTAATTATGTACATCTCCAGAAACCGTACATGATAGCACGTGGTAGTAGTGGTGGCCCTATCCTTCGCAAGAGAGCCCCATGGAGGTTACAGGTTTAAGGAACTAAGTAATTACTTTTCTTGAAATAGGGACTGAAATCATTGAAAATAATAACTTGCATGTCAATGGGCATTGAAGGTCAACTTTTATACCAAGTAACGGAGGCAGTTTTTTAAATAAGAAAGTATTAAATAATGAATAAAGAGGTTCAGCTTTTGAAAACACTAACAACACTTTTCAAATGAAAATATAAACTTTTGACAATATCAAATATCTAAAAGTCTTAACCACCTTATAACTCTGATCCATTACAGCAAGCTCATACGACCTATAGTTGTTGATTTTATGTTATTCATTCTGTTACATTGGTTAACGTCCACCATACTTCTCTGATATTTATATAAATTGCATACAAATCATATTTTGCCACGCGCCGGAAAGAAATATTTAATGCACAATATATCGTATATCCATAAATGGGATATTGGAACAAAAGGGATTGTGTTACTTAAGCTGGTTTTTCTTGTAAGCAAAAGTGCTGGTTCGAATGGTTAGCTATTTATAAGATTGTCATCGTCAACAAAATATACCGTAAAAAGTGGGTGTGTTGTTAAAAATGAAGGCAAATAAGCTTTAGCTTTTGAACTGGTTACAGAAGATATCATAGGTAATGTAAATAGACTAGATATGCATCCATTTTTACGTACATACCTACTTCATAAAGACTTTTCAAAGGTCCAGTTTTTTGGTGTTGAATTAACCCTAAGTTTAATCAGAGTTAGTTGATAATGCAAAATAAAAATATGCGAGTTGGTTTGGAGACATTTTTTCAGTAGATCATTAAATTTAACTTCCAGCTGTCAAAAATCTGTTCAAACATTTATCATGAATATGTCCTGATACTTGTTGCAAGACATATATGCGGTTGCCCTTTTTGTAGATCAGACATATTGAACTTTGGAACTGATTCCCTCAGCTGTTAATTTCAAAGCAGGAAATCCGGCTTAAACACTTGTTAATTTATTGTGCTTCGGTGACTTGGGAGCTTTATTTGCTGTGGAACCTGTGTTCCAGACTTGAAACCAGAAACAAATTGCTATTTCTTTTTATAAAACTTTCAGATGTTATTACGCTATACGATCACAAGACTCTTTGGGCTTTTTAGGCAGAGAGACTGCAATATGATGATAACCCTAACACCCTCTTGGTTCTATGCCAAGATTTTTTCGTCTCATTTATTCTCTTGACTCGATACTCTCTTACTTCCTGTTCTTGCTTTGCGCTGCAGTAGGCATATTCACAGTTTTTTTTTTTGTGGGTGGCCACAGTAGTCTCCCTTGAATAATGTGATACTAGAGCCACTGATTGTTAGCATCTGTGGTAGATGTATGCATATGCCAGATACCAGAGAGTTTTTAACTCAGGTAGAATCTACAGGGTGTGGCAACTAGATAGGTTCCTATATAATCTTCTTGGTGGTTCAAAACTTCTTTTCTTTCGACAGTCGGGTTCTAAAAATTCCACAGCAGAAATGCTCACAGTTGACATTTGCCAATCAAAATGAATGTAAAATACACTTTTCATATATGTTTGATTCGTGCATTAGTGTCTTGTCAGCTATGGTTGGCAGTCAATAACTGTTTGTCTCACAAGCGCTAGTTTGCTTGTGTATGTCAATCTTTAGGCTTTTACACTTGACCATTGAAGTCTCCGAGGTTCAAGCACAGAAAGTCAAAAGTTCCTTTTTTAAAGGTTTTCCTGCTTTATTGGAATGGAAGACTTATACATATGTTTTGGGGAGTTGATTTGATGAATACCATATCCAGGATGATTAGTTCTATAGGCTTAGGGTCAACTTTTTTTCTTTTTTAGTTCCTCATGACATATCGACATTTTAACTTGTGAAATCTTTCATCTCAGATGTAATAAATGTAACCGTTAATTTTATTGGTCGTATTATCATTTGAAAGTTATCATTATTCAAGACTCGTCGTATTTTTTTCATAATCAAACGTTCTTACCTCCAAACCTAGAGAGCTAGGTCCTTGCATAACTCATGGACAGCAAGACCGATAGTCCAATGCCGCTGACCCAGAAAAGGTTCCTCTTATAGACGGAGAGCTAGCGACCGATTTACTCACCTCATTTTAGCAAGGCTAAAACTTTGGTCATAGAAAGATTGAGGCCCGACAGTTATAAAAATGCCCGTCTTACACTCCGGTACCCTCCATGAGGCCTTAAGTTTAAGGCTTGAAGTTGTAAAAAAAAAGTGCCTATTCACCTCATTTTAGCAAGGCTCATCTTTTAATATATCGTTCATTGATTCAATATATACACGAAAATAACAATGTAAGACGTTTTAGCCCTCCATGACATGCTGTAAGACGCTCGTGTATATGTAAAAAAAATGACCCCATTCACCTCATTTTAGCAAGGCTGGTATTTACACATAATTAAGATGACATAAAAACAAACACCCATTTCAAGTGTAAGACGTTTTTTCGGTCAATAACCCTCCGTAAGACGCTGAAAACTAAATTTCGTTTAAGTCAAGATAGCCCAGTAAAAATAGATTTTTTCAAGGAACAAATTTGTAACAGGCTGATTTTTGGTATACACGTTGGGATTGGCCTTACTTATAACCTGTCAAAAGTCCTCAAACATCCAATGCCGGCTAGTCCCGTTAGGGGGGTCAAAGGTCACGAAAATGGGTTTTTGCTAAATATATCGAAAACAGTAAGTTTTAGAAGAAAAAATTGTTCTACAAACATGTAGCTGAGGTAATTTTCAACAAAAAACATATACGCCAAATTGTTCTTACCATTAACCGTTACAAAGTTACAGTACTTCAAAGATTCCAAAGAAAGCTTTTTCTTCCACACCACCAGAATGGTCGAGCGCTTTGTGCGTTTTTTTTTATTGTGGTATCCCCAGGAGGCCTATTCACCTATTCCACGATGTTTGCTTAGTGAAGGTGTGTATTAAAATTCATTTTTCATTTAAAAAAAATTTGTACAAGATTTATTTAATCGTCATCTAGGTAATCCGTGTTTCCTTGTGGCATTGAATGTATTTGTTCCATGTCATCATTCAATTCTTCTTCTCGTACATCAATTTTGATAGAGTTTGTACATGACTGTCCATGACAACACAATCAAGAGAGCAATGTAGTCATGCTTTTCGACAACCACAACTCTAACGGCAGTTACAAAATATTGTACAAAGGAGTTCATCTGGAGCTGGTTGAAGCAAAGTTCTTATAGGGTCCAAAATATTATTTGTTAATGTCCAACCCCAGTCTTCTGGCTTCATACCTTTGTACCCAAGCCAAGTTTGAACTTGAAGGAATACCGTATATATAAATGTTATTTAGCAGCACCAAAAGTTGGAGGAAGGGAAGATAATTGCACAGCTTTATTTAGCAATAATTCTCAATCTGATAAATGTTGAATACCTTAGAGTATCGATGGAATCCACTTCTGCTGGTGCTTTGTAAAATGCAAGGAGTAGGTATATTTAAGCCGTTTTCGGAAATAATATTTTGAGAACAATTAGGTTTGGCAAATAACTATTTCTCCATATTTCATTAGACATTCACTTTTTAAAAAGTTTGAAGAATTTTAGTTTGGCTTTAATGTATAAAGCCGAAGTTGAAAATTCTAAATGAATGCATACATAGAATTTTGACTTGACATTTTGGGTATATGAGTATGCTTTGCGACGAATATACCTTTGTTTCAGCTAATTTCCAGGTTCTTTGAAATAAATTTTCTTGCCAGGAAGAGCTCTTGCTATCAGTATTGCCACAAGTCAACATCTTCGCCAACAACAATAGCAGTGCGCGTTTTGGATTGCTCTTTAGCTGCTTCGATAATCAAAACATCGGCATCGTCCAGCCTCGTAGCAATATTCGTTGCCTCAAATTTCTCCGAAATCATAGCAATTAAACTACTTTTGTTGTTTGCATTCACAAGAAACTGTTGTTGAACCATCATTGATGCATCAAATAAAATATCCACTGATAAATGAGCTGATCTACACCGACGACGCTGCTCAGTGATCCTTGTAACCATCGAAAACAACCATAACTTTTTTCCAGAACGTTTTTGAACATAATTAATGTAGTTCCGGCTCCAAGCAACACGATGCAGCAAAAATCGTCCATCTATGATGTATGTATATCACATTGTTATAATCAATTTCATCTTCAACTGCTGTATACAATGCAGATTTTTTATATTATTTTAATGAAAAATTAATTTAAAAATCCACATTCATTAATCAAACGTTGTGGAAAAGGCCTCCTGGGGATACCACAATAAAAAAAACGCACAAAGCGCTCGACCATTCTGGTGGTGTGGAAGAAAAAGCTTTCTTTGGAATCTTTGAAGTACTGTAACTTTGTAACGGTTAATGGTAAGAACAATTTGGCGTATATGTTTTTTGTTGAAAATTACCTCAGCTACATGTTTGTAGAACAATTTTTTCTTCTAAAACTTACTGTTTTCGATATATTTAGCAAAAACCCATTTTCGTGACCTTTGACCCCCCTAACGGGACTAGCCGGCATTGGATGTTTGAGGACTTTTGACAGGTTATAAGTAAGGCCAATCCCAACGTGTATACCAAAAATCAGCCTGTTACAAATTTGTTCCTTGAAAAAATCTATTTTTACTGGGCTATCTTGACTTAAACGAAATTTAGTTTTCAGCGTCTTACGGAGGGTTATTGACCGAAAAAACGTCTTACACTTGAAATGTGTGTTTGTTTTTATGTCATCTTAATTATGTGTAAATACCAGCCTTGCTAAAATGAGGTGAATGGGGTCATTTTTTTTACATATACACGAGCGTCTTACAGCATGTCATGGAGGGCTAAAACGTCTTACATTGTTATTTTCGTGTATATATTGAATCAATGAACGATATATTAAAAGATGAGCCTTGCTAAAATGAGGTGAATAGGCACTTTTTTTTTACAACTTCAAGCCTTAAACTTAAGGCCTCATGGAGGGTACCGGAGTGTAAGACGGGCATTTTTATAACTGTCGGGCCTCAATCTTTCTATGACCAAAGTTTTAGCCTTGCTAAAATGAGGTGAGTAAATCGGTCGCTAGCTCTCCGTCTATAACATTTCAATTCACTTTTAAAAAATAAGAAATGATGCTCTGTAATTTTCCCTAATGAAGACTTTTATCTTGAATCGATCAATAGGATATAAACTTTTTAAGTAAACCTTAACGGCCATTTTTTTTAAAGGCTTTAATTTTTTCTTTTTTTTTTTAATCTCTAAGCTCTAAAATTTTTAAGAGCATCATATTCGACTTTTTTCAATAAATTAAACTAGTTATAACCCTGACAATAAAATAGAGGAACTGGCTCTTTTTAACAAAATTTGCCAGACTTTGATAATTGATTTCGCGATATACGAGTATATACCTATAAACCTTCATACTCAGACTTTGGTTATACATCCACTCCCAAATTTTGCCCTCGGCTATTAGACTATGAGTAGGTACGATTCTCTTTTTGAAAAAAGATGGGATCCCAGCCCCAGAACCATTCATTGGATATACACAGCCGTTATAAGGCCGATTCTAGCCTTAGATACGGAAACCAATTTAAAAACTATGACTAAAATTCAAACACTAGCGTGTATTGGCACAACCAGTGCTATTAGGACCACACGAACGGTTGCCCTTGAAGCTTTCCTCTACTTGCACCACTCGATCTGTTTACGAAAGAGTTGGTGGCCAAAAGTGCTTTAAGACTTCGTCAATGTATAAAAAATTGAAAAAGGGCTTCTACGGTCATAGAACTATAATGAATTTTAAAGACATAGATATTCGAACAGACTACGTTTCACCGCACATAGATTTCAACCCAGTAACCATTACAGGAACTCTGGAATGAAAGCAGGGTAATAAATGCAAATCATTTTTGGTCTTTACTGACGGTTCCAAAATCTTGGAGGGGTTTGGTTCAGGCATCTACTCAGATAACCCACCCATAAACAGATCTATAAAGCTTCCAAATTTTGCAGTGTATTCCAAGCGGAACTGCTGGCAGTTTGCAAAGCCGCAAGGCATCTTGCCTCACGCGAATTCGTCAACAACAATATTGACATTTTCATAGATAGCCAGGTGTCAATTAAAGCCATTTCTTCAATCACCACAAAGTCCAAACTGGTCGATCGTTCCCGGAATGAGTTAACTGTACTCAACGTAAGGAACACAGTTACCCTGAGAGGGGTCCCAGGACATAGGGATATTCACGGGAAAGAAATGGCGGATGAACTGGCCAAAAGCGGGTAATCTCTTGATCCGAGCCAAATCGAAGCCTCGGTGCTCATGCTACTGGAGCAAGAAGAAAGTAGAATACACCAGAGTTTTTTAGAAGCTGCAAATGTCTGATGGTCATCCATCGACACTTGTCGGATTTCAAGGAATCTCTGGCAAAATATTTCAAAGAAAAAAACTGAATACTTATTCAAGTTAAGCAGGCCTCAATTATCTCTCATGGTTGGCGTCCTAAGGGGCCACAACTCAATGAGAACCCACATGAGCAGCACGGGCATCAGCTCATCGGAATTATGTAGAGGGTGTCATGATGATGAGGCAGAGGACTTCTTTTGCTAATGTCCCAGCCTAGCTAGAACCAGAAAAACAGCCTTTAAGCCTACTACGCAGATCGCGACAAAATTTATCTCCCATATAAAATTTTTCCCAGGACAAATTTTACCTCAGATTTTTTTCCAAGCGGTACGCAGCTCCAGCGCAAAATTTGACAGTTGTAACCACTGTATGAGACAAGGTAAAAAAAAGTCTCCACTTAATTTTGCGCAGAAAAAGATTGCTCGAAGCGTTATTTATCCGGACAAATTGTGACGTTTTATTTCACTAAAACCATCTCCTTATATTATTCTTTCTATTATAAAGACTTTGTGAGGACGTACGACTGAAATAAAATATAAAATGCGTACAGAAAATAATGACATGGGATGGGAATAGAATAAATAGAACATCTGTTTTAAATCATTCAGTGGCGTATAGCTAATGGAAAAGGGTACAAAAGGGCCACATACAGATACGGAAAATATTTTTCAATAAAAAATGTAAATTGATTCCCAAACAGAGTTAAATCAAATCCGAATCAGCAAACAGAGTTGGCAAATTTAATTGGATTTTGGGAGCAGGAGAAAACTGTGAACCTTTCAGATTTTGGCAGGGTTTTTTGAATCTATTGACATCACATCCATCCCTCATTGGAATTTGACAATTGATGGCTTGAAAGATGGGGAACAAACTATATTTTGACGGAAAATTTGTATTTTGATCCAAATGTTACAAAATTGCCTGAAAATTTCAGACCTCTTAGAGGTATTTACATCCATCCACATTATATTGTTCCCCATCAAGCGCATGCGATCAATTTTTCTTGCTCTGCAAATGCTTGGAAAGAATCTGATTTATGTACCTATGCAGAAGTTTAAAATATAAGTGCATTGAAAGAAATTTTATAATTTTTTAAAGTTCTAACTACGCTACTGTTCTCTCTCATTTGACTTTTGTTTTTATCTCTACACCTTCAGAATTTGCCTCGAAATAAAAATGTAGAAATAAAATTTTTCTTTGCTCGATCTGCATATTAGGCTTTAAGGAATACTTGTTCGATGAACTGGGCAACATCTCTGTCTTGCCACCAAAGATCATCCTAAAATTCATTCAGAACTCAGGATGGTTTAAGGACTTCACTAACCTCCTATACCCTTGGGAGCGCAATGGATCCACCGAGATCCGAGTGAGATGGTATGGTTTGCCGTATTATCACCCCTTCCAACCTAACCGAACCTAGGTTTAATTGCCGCATATTTGGGCAGGTGCTCCTATAACCCATTTAAATCTTGGAAAGATTTCAAAATAGAGCGTTAAAAACTATAGGTGAACAGACTATAAAGAAAACATTTACATCTCTTGAACACCGTCGCACAGTGGGGCAGCTCCATACATCGTGATGATAAAAAGGTCACCTTGCAAAACTAAAGTACCGGGAAAATAAAGTTTGGTTTCTCAAACTATACGGTAAATTTGATATGATGAGGGTGATTTTTGTTGTTTAAGTCATTTAGTGGAGGCTAGTCGGGCAATCAAAGTTGGACTTAAAGGTGCGCGAATCGAATATTTAAAAAGTGTTAAAAAAGGTTTACTTTTGTTTTTGTTCATATTATTGAAATTAAGAGTGATATCAAATATATCTAAAATGTCAAACCTAGCTGATGGCATGTCGATTATATTTAAACTTTAAAAATAAGAAAAAAAATCATTTCTTTGTTATAAAAAAATCGGCAAGAAAAAAAGACATTTTTGTTTAGACTTCGCGGTACGTTTTACTCAATATCTCCTGTTGGGGCAAAAGTTAAGCAGGTCTGAAAATAGGGAAAGTTAAAGGAATACTTGATTAATAAAATTATAAAAAAATATGTGCTTAACTTTTGTCCCAAATCCTTTTTTGTCTATTTTTGAAATGAGTATGAAGAGATTTAATGGGTGAAAAATTGACTGACTTTTGTTCATATTTTAATTTAAACATTTTTTTGGTGAATATTTTACAATTTTTAAACATATTTACACAGTTAAATTGTTTTTACATTTTTCCCATATTTTTTTTTGTATACTAGTCCAAATTAATTGGTATCGGGACGTCTTTACGACACACTTTAACAGCTCATTTTTGACTGTATGTGGCTCTCTTGTTTTAATTATCTGTTATATTCACTTTATAATTGGCCTACTTAAATTGTCAATAAACAATTTTTTCGTATTAATAAGAAAAAATTCACGTCGGAGGCAAACTAACACCTATTTAAGAATGAAACCATCATATATCTTACCCCTTTATTGACAGAAAAAACTATTTTTCATTTTGCATTGTGTAGCTTGTATTTAGATTCTGATGACCAAAATTACCGGTGCTCAAGAAAAAAGTTAGTCGAAACTTTTTTCTCCAGCAAACAGAAAAATCCTGACCAAAAATTCTTAGAATCTTATTTAAAAAATAAAACTTTTTGCGGCAAAAGTCACGTCGCTAATTTAAAATTAGCTTTGAAAAGCTTCAAACACCATTTTTAAATAAAGTGGGATCGTTCACACCGAATGAAAAAACGGTTCTTTTCTTCTGTAAAAAATTGTCTCAATGAAATTGTTTCATTTAAAAAATATCCATTGTCCGTTGGACGCCCTGCAAATGATTTTACCAGTAGTAGTGAGCAGGCAAAGCGAAAGCGAAATATTTAGTATTATTTTATTATTTGCAACAGTTTATTTATTTATCTATTAAGAGAATTAAGGGAATTGAATTTTGAAGGGTATCTTATGTACTTTTAGATTTCATTACAAGTTTTTGGGACAAAAATATCTCGCAATATAACATAACCTTTAAAGTACCCAAAAATGTTTTGTTTTTTTGATTTTGATTGAAATATCTCAAAAACGTAACTTAAAAAAAGATTACAGCTTGTTTTCAATTTAAGGGTAACATAAACCGAAATTCAAGTCTACGAAAAATAAATATATCTTGTTATGTAGTAAGTATATCGTAAAAATACCCAACAAGCTTTTTATGGCACTTATTAGAATAGCTTGTAGTACCTCGTGGCTTGATGGTTAGTGCGTAGGACTGTCATGCCGAAGGTGTGGGTTCGATTCCCAGCCGTGCCACCTAAAAACAGAAATGTTTTATTCGAGGTACTGCCTCTTGCGAGGAACTGACAAATCCTCCAAGAGTATATACTTGTCATGAAAAGTGCTTCTCATTTAGCCGTTCGTACTCGGCAAAAAACTGTAGGTCCCCTCCATTCCTGCCAACAAACACGCACACAGGAATGGTTGTGAGTTGTAAGTCACTAGGCCCTGGTTCTCCATGAGCTGTTGCGCCACCCAATTTATATTTATTATTAGAATATCTTGAAAACGTAATATGTGGAATTTTTTCAACATTAGATTCGAATTCAGCACACTCAAGTTCCTCGGAAAATTGAAAATTGGATTCCAGATAAGGAAAAAGTTAAATGTGGTAAGCTAGTGTAAAATGTCCATTAAAACTCTTTGAATAAGTGATCCCAGGGGTATTCAAAACATATCCCCGTAACATAAAACTGTATGACAAGCTTCGAATATATATTACTTTCGTCATGAAATCACAAGAAGCCATTAAAACAACATTCCCACCTTACAAAATAATTAATATCATAAAATTACCATTTTGCCCCACTGTGCGTCGCAATGTTTCATGTCTCTCATTATATTCTCGCTATTTCTAAAAACAATGTTCTAGTGAAATATTCAATTCCACCGTAACACCCGAACTTCCTCCTTGAGCTGAACTTCAGGTGTACTGTCAAATACAGAGATTCCTTCTTTCTTCTTCTACCACACGATTGTGGAATGCTTTGCAAGGCTCTGTTTTTCCCTCCTATTTCAATATTCAGAGCTTCAAAACTAATGTGCATCGGTATCTCCTCTTATAGTTCTGCCCTAATTCCCTGAAGCTCACCCTGTGTAAATCATCTTTTAAGGGTAGTCTCAACCGTGCGCGTAGACTAAAAGAAATATTTTTATAAAGCTTTCAAGGAAATCCCACTCAATCTTCAATACAATCATGTCACATAGAAGTTTCAGTACTGACTAGCTCCATATCATTTCCATTCTACATTTTCAAAATAAATAAACGAAATCATGTCACCAATTTAGTTAATGACAAGGTTTTCGACATCAATCAATCAATTAGCTATTTGACGTATTGTGTTGCAAGAAATAGTTTCCTAAGCCTCACAAATCAATCAGCGATTTCAAACTACCTTAGAAAAATACAGTAGTAAATTTCTAAAAATTTTAAATTAATCACTCAGTTTTTATTGGAAATGATTTGATAAAAATGGGGTTTGCACGATAAAAAAAAATGAATAATCGCACATTCCAAAATGCCGAATGAGAATATCCAGAGTTCCAAAATCAATATTTTCACATCTAGAATGCTATTCTCGAATTCAAAAATCCCAAATGTATTAGCACTTTGTTGGTATTTCAAAAGCAAAACAAACAAAAATTTCACAACCAACCCAATAGATTTTCGAAAACATATCTAAGCTTAAAAATGGCATCCTATGAAATATTAATATCGTGAAAATAATATTGGTTCGTTAGATGAGTTGCCACCAATTTTAAACTCGAAATTCAACTTTTAACGAATTTGATGCTCTGTCTAATTCCATTCAAAGATTGAAATCGTCATTGCGGGCGATTTCAATATACACAATTCTTCCTAGCTTCGCTTTTCTGGCCAGACAACAACCGAAGGAAGGTATGTTGAGGTTTTTGCTGAGTTATACCAACTAACTCAGCTTGTTAAGGAGCCAACTTGGATCCTTGACGTTGCAAGTCAATCCGCCAACACTTTAGACCTGTTTCTTACCTCTGACCCTGATAAATACACTACTAGTGTTTATCGCCTCTAGGCACATCGGACCATTGTGTCATATCTGCAAATTTCTCGTGCCAAAACAATCCAGTTAGAAAAATAAATTCTATGAGAGCCGTTTGGCAATACGAGAAAGCCAACTGGGACGGTCTCAATAATTTCTTCAGAAACTTGAACTATGCTTCCTCGGTAGTGACGTAGACTCCAGTGCAGATATGATTACATATTTAATTCTTTATAGGATGAAAAATTGTATTCCTAAAAGGATAAAATCTATTCCGAAGATATAAAGCCAACCCAGTGCCGTTATTAGCCTTTAGAGCGTCTGGGGCATGCTCAGAGAAGCCGCCTTTTGCGATAAAAAAAATTTATACTGAATAAGTAAAAAAAATCAAATAATAAATTGTGGATTCAGTGCTTATAATATTTCGCTCGGTTGCGTATGAATGACCGGCAAAAAAATTTCAGCTTAACCAGTTGAAATGAAGGTTAATATCGACTTTCTTGCAAGTTAAAATACCAACTGTTTGATAAAATTTTTCGACTCGACCAAAAGTCGACTTTTCGAATTTACGAAACTACACAAAACACTCGATATAAATCTACATTTTAACCAGTCGATTTTCCAACAACTCGACATTTTTTCTAGACACAGCCCTGAGCCAACCCCATTGAGGAAAACCGAAATAAGGTCAAACAAGCTCGAAAGACCTGCAACGTTCATATTCAATGATCAACAATTAAGGCAAAAAATACTACAATATCACAAAATTTAGCAAACATTTTTGGTCTTTTGTAAAAAACGTACGTAATTCACCTCGTCTTTGGTTCCAACGCTCGTCTTCAATGACACTCCCTATGTCAACTATCAGCTCACTAGAGAAAGCCAATTTGCTTGAAGCACAGTTTGCCGTTAATTCGACGCTGCCAGAGAGTGTCATCATGACTCCACCTGTACTTGAGAGCGCTAATGATTTTATGGGACAAATCTTCTTTCGCACTCGTGCAGTAGCAATCCGCTGGCCCGGATAGTATCCCTCCCATTGTTCTGAAGAGGTGTTCATCAATGCTGGCAAAACCACTGCGTAAGCTTTTCCATCTGTCCTACTCTACTGGTCTCTTCCCGAGCGGATGGAAAACAGCATTTGTCCAGCCTGTCCCTAAAAAAGGTAAATCTTCGTCTCCCTCCAACTATTGACTACTTGCACTTACGTGCCTTCCTTCCAAGTTCATGAAAACGCTGATTAATTATATCAGTTCAAGAAATGTCTTGAAGAACGGAAGCTTCTTAATGACCAGCATTGCGACTTTCGTAGCAATAGGTCCACTGGTTATATGGTATATCTTACCGAGTGGAACAGATCTTTACATCGTTTTGGAGAAAGTAAGATTATTGCACTTGATATTTCAAAAGCGTTTGATAGATTTTGGCATCAAGCTCTTTTATCGATGAATCTCTTCTTCGTTGGATTAGAAATTACCTTTCGTGCCGACCAATACAAGTTGTATTGGACGGTTTTAAGTCTGATATTCTTAAAATAAATGCTGGTGTGCCCCAGGGTTCTGTTTTGTTTCCTACCCTCTTTCTCATTTTTATAAATTATCTCTTATCTGAAACTTCTAATCTTCTAATCTGAAATTGTTTTGGCTGACGATAGCACCCTCAGCTTTTCATATTCGTTTCTAGATTTACATCCCTGCAGTGGGGAACTAAAAATCACGTAGAATTTGATGCTTCAAAAGCCCAAGGCTAACTGCTGTCGTTAAAACAAAACCCACCCCTAATTTTGCTATCCATGAGCGGTACTTGCATCGAGGAAACCGAAGAGCTTTCAGTTCTGGGTATGTGCATTACAGATCACCTTCTGTGGAATGATCACATATTCAACATCGCCAAGAACGCTTCAAAGTGTTTAGGTTCCAGAAATTTGTTTCTCCCTCTAATCTGGGTGTAATCTACAAAGTCTTTATACGCCCAAAGCTAGAATAAAATTATAATATTTGGGCACGTGCTCGAAGCTCCAATAACTTACTTAAGTCTCTTGGATCGTATCCAAAAAAGAGCTTTGAAAATGATAGGTGATAACACTTGAACGGAAACATTCGAATCTCTAAAACATCGTCGTTGTGTTTCATGCCTCGCCTTATTTTATCGCTTTTTTTATAAACAGTGTTCTAGCAAAATAGTCAGTTGCATTCCTCCCTTTTAACAATTCCACCGTAATACTTGCACATCAGTTTACCCTTGAGCCCAATTTCGGACGTACTGTTAAGTACAGAGATTCGTTTTATAGCCGAACCAGACGAATGTGGAATGCTTTACCCGGCTCCATTTTTCCCTCCCATTTTGATATACAGAATTTCAAAAACAAAGTACATCGGCATCTCCTCTTAAATCCCTCCCTATTTTACTATCGCTCGCACTTTGTTCAATCATCTGAAGGGTATTCACAACCCCTTAAGTGCGCGCATAATTATAAAAAACAAAAAAGCATGTCAGTGAAAATGGAATTCAATATGCTGTAATATAGTTGTCCAATCCATACCATGAGCATAAGTTTGCTAGAGAACTGAGAACTATGGAACTCACTACATCAAGCAAGGTTTCCCTTAATGCAGTGCCACGAATTCAGCTGGGCAATGCCGAGCTCTTTGATTAACTGGCAGCTATTTTCATCTTAGCTTTTGACATTCTCAGAAGACACAACTGTAAACTTAAAATTCAGTGCCAGCTCAACTTTGTTTGTGAAATATCACATCGAATTTTGGTCCTTTTCTCATTAGAGTTTTTGAGGCTTACGCCTGACGTATGCTACAAAATCTTTTTCCAAGAACTTTTAGTCAGGTACTATAGACATTAATCAAAGAATGAAGTTGCAAGTTAATTTTTTAGTTGATTAGTTGGTAAAGATAAATCTTTCAGCTCCCCATGTCATCCATGTGAAGGATCGGAAATCAAAGAAAATATAATATTTTAAAATACCAGCAAGGTCATCAAGTGAACGAAAAATTTCTTGTCATCGAATTACATTCAAACACGATATCGCTTAATTTTCATGTTTGCACATTCAGGCTTCTGTTATATGAGGATGACGATTTTATTCCACCAGAAAACTAAGTTTGCTTTTGAAAACTTATCTTGAAAAATTCATAATTTAACTATTCATTCCAAAATTCCATTTTCAAGGTGAAATTGGTCACTCTGTCCGACATTTAAGCTTACCCATGTTTGTATTTCAGCTGATATCATAATTCATCAAAAAATTAAAAGAAAGTTTTTTTGATTTTGATTTTGTTTATATTCAAGTCATTTTTTCATACTCTATTGACTAAATAAAAATAAAAATTAAAATACTGTATTCTTTTCAAATAATTGGAATTTATCATCTTCTCTTCTCATTGTCAAAGATTTTGACATTTACATAAAAAAAAAAACAAAAATTAACAAAATTATATTTTAGGTAGTTATTCAAAAAGAAAATGTTTTCTATTGTAACAGAAAATAATAATTTAACAAAAATTTAATTTGGATTTACAAAACAAAAAAAAAAAACTAATATAACAATAAAATTTTGATAAAAAATAACAAATTTTCGATTGACTATTATTTGAAATCGGAAAAAATTAAAAATTAAGTGAATTTTTCGAGCTTTGATTTAATGTAGTTGTGGTATAATTTTTTTCTTAATTAGCTTTTAATTTAAATTTCTTTTACAATTTTCGTTATTTTGCTTTCTTGGTTTTTCTTTATTTAAATTAATTTAACACTCAATGTGAGCGAATATCTTTATTTTTGTTTTTTACTTTTCTTCTTCTTCTACTTCTTCTTCTTCTTTTTCATCATCATTCATCATCAATTCCATAAAGCTACTCTTAGTTAATTTACAAACTAATTGATATCTTTATAATTATTTAAAATTATTAATAATATTAATGTAAAACTGTGCATTTTTACATAAGTTTTTATTATTTTTTTTTATTGATTCATCATTTTGCCTAAAATTGAACTTCAGAAATAAATAAATATTTTGAATTACAGAGAAAAATTTATATTTTACTGATTGCAGTGAAGCTTTTGTGTTTTGTGTATTTTTTTTTTTTTTGTTTTTAATTTTGAAGATATAATCACAAGTAGAAAAAATGACATATTTATGCTGAGGCATTAAAAATGCATATTTCACTGTTTGCATTGTAATATTTTGTGGCCCGTATGAGGGCATAATCGTCCCTCATGAGAATGTGTGTCTGCAAATTACTAGGGTATGAGGACAAACCCTAGCTTTGAAGCTAATTGAGATAATTCTTCTTCATATTTGAGGTTCGTCGTAAACATTTGTTTTTCTCCTCCATCAATGAATACATGGTTTTATTTTTTGATTTGATTTTTTAAATATTTTTTGTTTTTTTTTTTTTACTAAGAATTAGTTATTTTTAAATAAAACTACATATACAATCTGGTAAATCTCAGTCTTGTCGAAAGCAATTTTGCAGCAAAAAACAATTAATAATTTTTTGTGTAAATTGCTTTGTGTTTACAAAATTTCTCTTTCATCTTCTGTGTGTGTGGTGTGATCTTGGTTTAATTGAGTTTAGCAAAAGATTTGTTGTTTTTGTTGAGTTTATACATTTTTTATATACTTTTTTTAAACAAAGCTGCAGGATGATGAAAATGTCTTTTTTTTAATGATCGTGTATGTGAATTATTATGTTCTCATTCTTTGGAACTTTTAGTATTATTTTTTTTTTTAATTTTAAACAACAATTTAAATTTAAATAATTATTATATTACTTAATTTTTTTGCTTAAGAATTATGGACTGTTTTTTTTTTTAATTTTTTGCTTTTTTTTTCTATCGGCTTAAGCTGAGAACATAAAATTAATACAGATTATTTTGTTTAAATATTATTCTTTAGGTATCTTCCTATAATAG
Organism: Dasysyrphus tricinctus; assembly: GCA_963921185.1. NCBI lineage: Eukaryota > Metazoa > Arthropoda > Insecta > Diptera > Syrphidae > Dasysyrphus > Dasysyrphus tricinctus. Next base: position 79,511,351 of record OY992530.1, on the reverse strand, counting down.
GAATTGAGCCCATATCTATATTTTAATTAAATAGGGATGAACTCGATTTGAGAGAGAGAGGAAAATTCTTATTCAAATCTTAGTTCTAATACATATCCTGCGGGCATTTGTTAAATAATAATAATAATAATAGTATTTGCCTCATAACTATTTTTGTTTGTTTTTTTATAACTCTCTTTTGTTTTTTCTCAATAATTTAATAGACAAAGATTTGTTTAAGTTGAGGTTTCAACTCTGGTGGTATTGCTGGTGCTGGTTCGGCCGGTTTTTTCGCGACTAATCGCTTAAATCTTCCACTGAATTGCTTTCTGAATCCTTTGAGTCCATGCTTATCGTTGGAATTTACAATTGCATCCTAGAATGAAAAAGAAGAAAAAAAATGAATAAGTATGGTGTTTTGATTGATTTCTTTTTTTGGAAAATTAATTAATGAAGATAAGATAAGATGATATGATTGAATTTGATAATTAAAAAGGTCTAAATTATAAAAAAGAACATTTCAGCAAAAAATTATCAAAAATTGACTTGAAATTTAGGAGATAGACCTTATTTTGCTTAAATGGCGCCCAACGCAGGATAATAATTTTCATTATAAATTTGCTAGAAGCTGATTTGATGCAAGATACTTAAGTTTTCAACTTTTTCCACTATAATACAACTTATTGAGCACAAAAAATCGTTAGATGCTTTCGTATCTTTGAGATACTTTCGAGATTTTTCAATATCAAAATGAAACTTTCAAATTTAAACTCATTTTTGATTGTGTTTTAAACCAACATGTGACACAGTAAATTAGAAAATACATGGAATATATACGTATATTGACATAAAAATACTTTTATTTTAGCTAGAGAGTTCCATAGAAACTGTTGCTAAAGAGAAAATCGTCACTAACAAAAAAAAAAAAACAGTTTTACAAAAAAAAAAAACAAATTGAGCTAGTTTCACATCGCTTAATGGTCTTTGTGCCCCCTTCCTCACCTCATTTCCCATTCAATGTCAATTTAACGTTCGTTTGTACAATCTCTAAGCACCAACGTCATGCGCTAGCTTCGTGTTACCAACCAAGCGAACATACATAGAAGAGAGAAATAAAACCAAGAAAGAAGGAAAAATATGTAGCTATAGCTATACACTTGGATGTAGGTACATACATTTATATCTGCCGTTTGGTTGGTAATATCATTTCTGGTTGAAGAAAAACTGTTGGAAATAACGACGACCATAACGAAGCTGATGAATTTTTTATTATAAAACAACTAGGTATCTATAAAACAAAGCTAATAAGAAAGAATTGCGATAAAACTGAGTGTGGAAAATATAAAAAAAAAACAAAAACAAAATATCCGGATTGAAGCTCAAAGCCTCGATTCCAATAAAACCACAACGACCCATATTGAATCGTTATAAATGTCTGCTGCTATTAAGATCATCAGCTGTGTCTAAGTATAGTAGTATTTGTGTTAACAAACTCATCCACAAGAGAGCCAAGTCAGCGAATAAACCAAAAAAAAACTCATAATGATCGTTTAACAGAGATGTTACTAAGCACGACTCCCGCAAAAAAAAATATCACAAAAAAAAAGAAACGATTCAAATTTCAACGGAAAACTCAAAAATTCCCAGCAAATTTATACGCAAGGCACAAAAAAAAAACAACAACAAATTAAGGTCTGCACTATAACTATATGGTGTTGTCGTCAATCGTCATCATCATCATCGTCGGTTGGTTAGTTATGTCGTGGCTCTATGGATTTGCCAATCATTTCTTTTGAAGTCAGAAAGTTTGTTTTATTAAGTTTTTTTTTTTATTTCTGTTAACTTGATAAGAGATACAAACGGCACTCGCATGCAAGATTGTATTGTGTGTATCTTAAACAAAAATGTGTAAAGTTATATATCACAACTACAAACACAGATTTGTTGTGGCCTATTAATCCCAAACCTTGTTTTTTTTTTTTCCAACCAACCAACCGTTGAAAAGAGAGACAAACGAAAAAAGGCATGAGAGTGTGTTTTTAAAATGAGTTTTTCTTCTCTAACTTTCAATGAAATGAAATTCACCTCTTGACTTTACAACTGGGAAAAAAACTTTAAAAATTTAAAAATCAAAATTATATTGAAAAAGAAAAAAAAAAAAAAAACAAACAAAGCCAAGCAAAGCAAAGAAATAAACGCGTAATCCAACAACAACTAAAACAGCAGCAGCAGTTTTGAGTCTATATAATGTGGTTTTCAATTAACCTCGCGTTACTTTTAATTGGAATATGATTTTAAACATGAAGAAATAGTTTGTTTTGGAGTAAAAGATACATACATAAAGAAACTCGATTTTATTATTTTTCTTTTGGGTTGAGAAATTCAAGTAAAAGTATTTTTTATTACTTTAGATAATATCTAAAGTGAAACTTTGAATTTTTATTGTTTTGTATATTCACCGAAGAAATATCACTTTGAGCAATATTATTTCATGTCACTTTTATCTTTTTTATTGCTGAAATTCTATGAAGATACAAAAGTATATCAATTAAGTAAATGTATTTTTACTATTGTTAGGAAGTACTGCTATATTTTCAAACATTTAAATCTAATAATAATGATATCAACCTTAAAAAATAATTTTATTTAAAGAAATATCACAGCAATGATACATTTTATCAAAACAATTTTTAGTGTAATTAGGTAGCTAGGTTCTGCTGATTTGCTTCCTTTTCTCTATTTAAGCTTCTCAAATCAAGTCTAATGTTTTTTTTTTCTTACAAATCAATTAAGGTTTGCTTGTAGTGAAGTATCACAAAATATATCATATGCATCGCAGAGATTTTCAATTTTACCAGAATTCGGGTAGTTATAATTTTGTTTGTATGTTTCATTTTCAAATGCAAGTAGAAAATATTCTACATAAATTGTTAAGTTGCAAAATTTATCAGTGTATCACAAAAACTGTTTTATTGAAATGCAGTAGTTAGGTAAGCATTTTTTGTTTGCATTCAAGCTACACTATTTTGTAATGCAAAGTTTAAATAAAATTATTTCAGAATTTTTATGTTGTAAAATTAAACTATTACAAATTATTATATTTTAACTATCACAAACGCACATAGAGCCCTAAAATCTTGAAAATGCATTTTTTGTTTCTACTTATATATTCCATTAAAGTTCAACTAAACTAAACTTAAAGTGTGAAAAGTATTCAAAAATATCTACAGTATCAGCAAATATCACAAAAGAGTATATATTTTCTGTCTGGTGTTTTTTTTCAATTTATTTTAAAATTTTCCGGCATTTTCACCGCACTTTTATTTTTTGTGCTAATGCAAATTGTTTAAAATAAAAATGTTTAAAAATAGACGACAGTTTGTCGTATATGTCGTCGTAGAAACAAAAAAACAAAAAAAAAATATCACAGACAGACAGAGAATATAAAACGTCCAAGCAAACGTATTTATTTTTATAAAAATTCAGAAGGTGATCTTGACTTGCTGTGATGTATTTTCGTCTTGCTTAAGCGAAATTATTTTGCTAAAGTTGCAATAATTAAAACATGGGGCATAGGAAGAGGAAAATACAAACAAAAAATATCTACAGTTTGCATAAATTTAGACAAAATAGAGAGACAGAGTGAGAGAGAGAGAGCGATTGAGACAAATGCTGAGTGGACAATTTTAAGATTATTTGCTTATTTGTTTTTATTTTTAAATCTCTTGTATAACAACGAATGCATATTAATTTTTTAAGGATAATCAATAATCTAATTAATAAGCACAATGTGTCGCTAACTACTCTTATTCAACAGCTGTTTATATACAATTTAATAGCGTATATTATACATCAATTTGCAATTAGAGAAACATAATCCATTGACGTAAGGTTCTGCTGATTAAAAAAACAGAGATAACCTGCAGGTTTCAACGTCAAAATAAAAACAAATACTTTATAGAACATTTGTTTAAATATCCTGTTAAGTTTGTTTGCAAATTATAATACAAAAAATATACAACAAAAGCAATGAATTAATTAAATAAATATTTTGCAATTATTTGTTTTAACAGAGTCATCGAAATGGAACACAAAAAATTGTGAGAAGTTTTGTGTTAAAACCAATACAATGGCATCACTGATACAAACAAAAAATTGAAGAGTTTGGTAATTTTTGTTTGTATCCGGTAAAAAAAAGAAGGGAGACGAATCTACAACTATATAATACTTATATCGAAAAAAAACCGACAAAAAGCCAGACAGATAATTTTCCTCCTCTCTGCTATTTGTTTGAATTTTATATATTTCCCCTCTCTGTTCATTGAGTTGTCATCGAACAAAAAAAAAATCGAAATCAAGTGAGTTTTTCACTCAGACTGTACCCGTATTACCAGCTAGGTTGGGTTCATATTGTTTTTTTTTTTTTTGTTTTTAATTAATCCAGTAATGGTTGGTAATATCCAGTTATATCAAATATAACAACAAAAATATAAATTTTCACTTTGAGTTCATAAGAGAAGTACCTAGTAACAGAAAAATTAAAAAAAAAATTTAAGGATTGTCTCTGAGTGTATCTGCACAGTGTACCTACTCCCTGCAGATGGATAAAGATACAACAAGCCAGTGAACTCTTATACAGAAGGACATTACTGCCAAAAGGGAAAGCGCAGCATAAAAGAAGTGCAAGAATACATAGAATAAGGGAGAAAACAGGAAAATAATAGCTCTGCTCTGCCTTTCCTACAGGATTTTTTTTCCTTTTCACTCGACAACACAAAGGATTTCTTTAGTTAGATAGGGTTGGCAGCCCTAGAGCATTGCGTTTTTTATTCTGTGTATAAATCGATCAATGAACTTTTTAAAATATTTTTTTTTTTTGTTTAAATATTCCTGTGTGTTGAAGATATACCTACCTACATTTATATATTCGTGTCTGGAAATGCTTGAGTGTTAAATTCCATTGCCTCTTTTCTGTTTAACTTCAGACGAGACTGTATTATTTTTTTTTTCTTTATATTTCTCAGTTTGCAAAAAAAAAACCCTGGATTATTATAAGACTGGTTGTTGGTTGCTGATGGTGTGTTATTTTGCTTTGTTTATTTTTAGTTCAAAACCTTTTGAAAACTATCTTGCACCCATGCTGATTTTTTTTTTTTTTTTGTTAAAAACAATCTCCCCAAAAGGGATTGTAAAAATAATACAAAAGGAAAGAAAAGAAACATGAAATACACGAGTTTGGTGCACTAACCTATCTGTCTTATGATCCTGCAGCTGGTGCAGCTATAGCAGCAGTTGTTGCAATTGTTGGCAGTTACTGCTGCCATTTTTTGCTGGACGACGAGCGACAACAACAAGACCTAGGGCAACACACAAAATCGTGTAATTGATTATTTTTTTTTCTTCCTTTCTTATACAACAATGTCTTTGCACTCAATATATGGATTTGTACAAGAGGAGGCTATAGTAGTGGACGAAAATGCAATTTTATAATCTGAATTAAGGACAGTGTTGCACCATGTGGTGTACATGTGCCTAAGATAAAATTCTTATTCCTAGCTTTATGTTATTCTTTGTATAGGTATGTATATGATTTATAATTAGTTTAGATAGATTTGTACCATTTAGATACATTTTCAAGCAAAAAAAGATACTTTTGTATATTTGAAATATTTTTGTATATTAAAAATGATTTGTATTTGAAAATTGCATGAACAAATATTCAGCTTTAAGCACTTTTAAGCCTTAAAACCACTTTTGTGATACGAGTGAATTTGTGATATTTGCATTGTTTTGTTGATTTAAGGATTTGGTTGGAATGAAAATTGAAGTTATTTCAAGTTACCATGATAAAAATTAAGAAAAAGATACAAATAAAGCCTTAAGTCGTGAAGTTAAATATTAAAAATGTGATATTTATCATAAATATTTCGATATAGTTAAATATATCTTTGACATTGAATATAATAATATTGAATTTTCTCTCATAATATCTTTTTTAAAGAAAAGCTTGTATCTTGAACGATATATTCAAATAAATAAACAAAAACTATAAATTTGTGATATTTCTTTGAAATTATCAAGGAGATACTAAAATTGTGATATCAATAAGGTGCAAGTAGTTCTTTAATGATTGATATCTTCAAAAAAATGTATCATCACATCGGCCACATAATATTTTAAGTAAAATTCAAATTCATGATAGGTATTTCTTTGCCGTTTAAGCTTGTGATATATAATAAAGAAATTGAACAGCCTTTTATATTGCTATGTATACAAACAGAAACTGTGATATATGAATGTTTAATTTTGTTATATTAAAAGAAATAGTTGGCAATTAATCATATGAAGCATTTTTGGGTATTCTTGTGATATTTTCATAAACAAAATCAAAATATTAGATATTCTTGTGATATAATATTATAATGTTGATATTGAAGTCATTTATGTGTTAATTTGTTTATGTTTTGATTACTAATTGTCTCTCAAATATAAGCATCTACTCGAATATACTTTCAAATATCTGTGATACCTTAAAGATACATATTAAAATATATTATACAAACAATAATATGACAAAAATATCAATGAGAACTTTAAAGGTCTATATTTTAACTTTGAAAAAGTATCTGCAGTGATACACAAAGATTTGTGATATTTTTTAGTGATTTTAAATTATGTTGCTTTTAATAAACATAAACAACAAACGAATTATTCAACAAAATTAGTGAAAAAAGCTGTAGATACTTTTGTATCTGCAAGAAACTGTACAAAATCAAATGAATTTTGTTTAGAAAATCAATATAAATGAATTTTATGGTTTTTTTCATGGATGATTATTTTTGTTTAATAATTCTTGTTTCTCTTGTTGAGAGATTTTGAATTTCATTTCAAAGTTCAAGCATGACTGTACTTGACCGCAATTCTATGCATCGTTTGCTCTTCTCTTCTTCTTTTTTTCTTGTTCATCCTATATAATATGATTATGTATTGTGTTTCTGTGTGCTGCAACACTGCACCCAAGGAATATTATATGTAACCAACAACAACAAAAACAGCGAAACTCATATATAAAAAAAGAGAATGTATCTTTAATGATTGTGATATGAAATATTTAAAAAATATTATAAATGTTGATTGATAGAAAAAATACAAATATTTTTAAGTACTTACAAAATTACTACTGCAATTATAGATGTTTGGTGTTGGCGCCTTTGGTGGAAACACCCAGCCATTAGACGCTGGACTCTGTCTAACAAATGTCACCGCTGTACCATTGCCATTATTATTGCAATTTCCATTCGAATTGATTGTCGACTGCAGATTGTTATTGTTGTTCATATTGGCGTTGTTTTGATTGTGATTTGCCTCAAAACTTGTTGTCGATGATGATGTTGAAAACACTTGCTGGTTTTGACTGCTACTATTGCTGCATTGACTGCTTGTACTATTACGATGGTTTTGATGATGATTATGATGATGATTATGATGGTTATTTGCAGGCGTTGTGGCAAATGTGGTTGTTTGAGCCTCAATGTTTGTTGCCGGACTGGCTGAGGATGTCTCTTCACGTTTGCGCAATTTGCTACGAACAAGACGCATTGTCATTAGAGTTCCTGTACTTCCGACCATATTTTTATATTTATTTAAATAATTTATTATTATTATAACTTAGAATGTTTTATTTTTTTATAAAATAAAAAAATATAATAGTTTGTTCTTTATCACAAAGAAAAAAAAACTATAAATCACAGTTCAGTTCAGTACGCGGGTTTGTGTAGTTGATATGATGGTTAAGGGGGTGTGTGTGAATATCTTTTTTCTTTTTGTAGGTTTGTTTGCAAGGAAAATCGATTTATAGATTTCGTATGTAAAAAAATACTTTGAGAAATGTTATAGCTTCGAAATTTGTATATATTTTCAACACAAACTTATTTTTTTTATAAAAAAAATTAATTTTTCTGACTAGAATATCGATTTTGTGGGTGTTTAGCTGCTGCTGCTGCTGGTGCTGCACTTCAGGATGATATGGATTTTGGTGGTTTTAAGTTGATATTTTTTTTTTTTCTTAAGAGAAGCTATACGAATATAGCATTCACTTGGAATAAGAAACAAATTGTTAACTGTATGCCACTAAGTAGTACATTTGATTAATAAGTTTTGTTCGCCCTATTTTGATAGTTTGAACTGGGGTTTGTGTCTCAAATGATTGCACGTTTTTCTGTATTCATTTATTTTAAACTGAAACTTTATGTTTTTGTCAAAGCACTAGAGAGATATCAGATTTTAGACTTTCTCTTGTCACAGATTGATTGAATTTTTTGTATTTATTTATTTTCGAATTCAAAACAAAAATTGAAAAACCAAAAACAATGCGATTTTGTATCGATACGAGATACTTTTTTAAATCCTTTTTTTTTTATTTTTTAATGAATTTTTTGTGAATTTTTTAGATTTCACTTGCACGAAAGCGTGTGATTCACTGAAATACTCTTGAAATTAAATTAAAAATTTCTCTGCTCCTTCTCTGCAAAGAACCGCGCTGTTCCGTTTAACTAGAGAATATGAGAGCAGGCTGAAGTTGTGTCGAGCATTTATATAGCCGCTCGCTCACAATATTCGATTTTTCTTTTTTCCTTTTTTCTTCGTATTTCTTTGGTTTTTTTTTTTGTTTTATTGTTCGTTGTCGTTGTCGTCGTTTTGGTTTTGGTTTTTGCCTTTGCTTTAGATTTTATAGAGTCTGTCTCTATGTTCGTTATATCTGTTTGGGTGGTTTGGAAGGTTTAGTATTAATGTGACGTCATGGATTGAATATCTAAACATATGTTCCGTTATAGTAGTCGTTGTTGAGTTTTGACTGTATGGTTGATAGGGTAACCTCTCTATAGAGAAGAAGTAGAATGAAGGAAACACACCAACCAATACTACATTGGCAAACAGAAAAGTATCTTTAAAATACACTTTAGGTACGGTGAGTCCCGCATTGAAGTTGAAGGAAGTATCTACAATAATTATACCTCTACAGAGAGTGTATAATTGTCTCTTATCGGCACGCATATAAATTTAATTTTTGTTTCTGTGTGTATTTAGATGGCAGTTTGGATATTATTACGAGAGAGTGTTAGTTAGAGGCATGATATCTATAGAAAAGTGAGGTTCTATACTCATAGATACTTTTTTCTTTCGTATTTTATTTTACTATTTGAACATACTATACACTCTGTAGAAATTATATCCCCTCGGTATAGATTCCTAGATAGATATCACCATTTAGTGAGGCAGCAGAGAATTGAAAAAAAAAAAAAAATAGAATTGTTATAGGAAATTATGGTATGGAACTGTTTTTGACGACGTCATCAGAAAACAAATAAAAAAAAATGTCTGTTTGAATTTCATTATTTCTACACACGCTTTGTTTTGGTTTTGAAGTTGGTAAGTATAGCTTCTAGCTTCTACAGCAGCAACAGTAACAGCAGCAGCTATCGTAGGTTTGTGTATACTTATATGAAATGACTGTATTATTCATCATTAAAATAAAATGTCGTGTGGCAATGACAAAAACGAGAACCCTACCTCTAACTCTACCAGCCTTTTGCCTACCTACTTAAGCGCATTTTCCTGTTCTCTCACTAGGTAGAGGTGCCTATAATATGAATTTTCCATGAATACACACATAAATATATACAGAAATAGGTAGGTACCTATAATAATTATTGCAAATTGTATAGATACTTAAAGATTTCCTTCGAAAATGCATCTATCTACTATTCTACATGAAATAGAATGGCGGCATATGGTGCGACCGACGCGACACGACGGCGTTAGTTCTGTTTCTTTGTTTGTTTGACCGTATTCTTAAATCTCAGGGTTAACACTATTTCTGAGTCAGCTGGTACTACCAACTGCATATAGGTACCCCCTCTGCTTGTGAAGTTTAACCACTTTAATTCTTCAGTTGGGCGCCATTTCTTAGTTTAATGAAAATACCAAATGTTGTTCAATGAGAAGATATTGATTCATTTTATGACAGTTTGAAGTGTCAGAATCAATGAAATAGATCGAAGAAACACGTTGCATAAGAATTGAATCAATATGTATCAAAATATAGAAATGGTTGGCATTTTTTTCAAGTGTCGCTAGGTGTGATATGTGAGTCAAAAAATAAAAAACCGGTGCATTTATTCAGAATAAAGATATTCAGATTAAGTGTCTACATTCATCAAGAAGTTAGAGCTTCTTGTGGGGAAATCCTGGGTTTTTATTAACTAATTTTTTTAATGATAAATAATTATTCAAGCGGTGATTTGTATTTAAAATGTTTGTTTATAAACAATTAAAAAAAAATCAAAACAACCAAGAAATTAAAGTAAAATACAATTTTACTTTCAATAGAATTTTGTAAAAAAAAAAGTAGGTGGGAGTAGGATTGAGGGGATTTTCGATTTTTTTTTAATTAACAAGTCAATCTAAATGACGTTTGTAAATATTGCGGTGTATTTTTCTTTTTTATCGCATAGAAATAAACATGTGTATTAAATTCGCGCGTCGTAGAGGTATCTCTCTGACTAAGAGTCTATGTAAGTGCGATGAAGATGTTATCAGAAGTTTTGGTTTATTTTTGATGTTTGGATTTTTAATTTTGTACGTATATCGTACACCCCTTAGAATTAGTATAGGTTGGAGGCGGAAAAGTTTTCTATATTTTGTTATGAATCATATTGTAAAGGGTGTGTGGTTTTGGCAAAAAGAGATGTTTACCATTTATATTACACATTTGTATGCATGTTTTGTAGTCTTCTGGGGGTTTTGGTATTTTTGTTGTTGTATGGTAGATAATGGAGTTTCTGATGAAACGAAGGAAAATATTGTGAAGTACATACTCTTGGAAAGGTTGTTAACAGATAAAGTAATTGTGTTGATACCAGAATTGTAAAAAAACATTAAAAGTTTCGATAAATATTACTCAGATTGGCTTTTTGGGAAACAGGTGTAATTATTACCTTGAATTAGTTGCAATCGGAAAGGGTTGTTTTAGTGCTCCTTTAAGCATGTGTTTTTTTGGCAAAGGTTTCAACACTTATCCACGAAAACAAAAAAATCATTATCTTTACTAGGAAGTTTTGATGAGGAATAGATTTTTTGTGGTTATGAACTTATGATTACCCAAAAAATACGTTAGAACCAGTTCAAGTGTTAGGAAAAAAAGGGTTTCAAAAATTGCTCTTGATGCCCATTGACTTTGAATTTTGAAATATCACAATGAGAAGGTATAATAGAGCTGGATAAAGCATTTAACATTCGTATAGTGCGGCTAAAATATGAATCTCTGTACTTAACAGTTCAAAAGAAATTGGGGCCAGGAATAAACTAAAAAGGATTTTTGGTAGAAAACCGAGTATAACGGTTAAATTTCCGTAGAGGGAGGAATGCAATTAGCTATTTCACTTTAAAATACTATTTAGGTGCTTGGAATGGCCTTGAATTTTTCTGCTCTTCTTCTGTCATCTATTATTTGTTGGCTCCCAGAAATTATTCACCAAGAAATGTGGCCCAACCAAAAAAACTGCCACAAAACAACAACAACAAAAATTCTCCAAGTTTGGAGAGTTATTTAATTTCTTGGTATCTTATTTCTTAGGGTAATAAATTCGCTATGAAATAGGTTCCCAATTAAATAAAACCCCCACATTCATTTAAAGACTTTTTTAAAATTTTATTTTCAAACACAATTTGGAGTCCTATTTCATTTTACAATAGGAGAATGGGCTTATCGTCCCATATTTTGTAACACTTTCTGACCCATATCATTGGAAAGGTGTAAATGAGTACTAAAATTTTTTGTATAGACATATGTAAGTCTGTATCTCGTGCAGCGAAAGTGTTAAAGCTCAATAACTGTTGCACTGTGCTATAACACCTTTCACAATTATTGGGTTATAACCAATAACACTTTCCCTGCAAGAGATACAGACTTATGGCAATGCCTCAAAAAATTACACTCATTGAGACCTTTCCAATGTTATAGGTTAGAAGGGGTTACAGCTCTTGGGACTCAACTTGTGCAAGGAAAGAGTTATAGTGCAGTGCATAAAATATTATGGGTATAATTACACTTTCCCTGCTTGAGATACAGACCAATACTCACACAAGAAAAATAGCACTCAATGAGACCTTTCCGTCGATATAGGTCAGAAGGTGTTGCAACACTTGGGACGCAACTTATGCAGGAAAAGAGTTAAAGTGCAGTGCAACAGTTATAATAAGCTTTTTCACTTTCCCTGTACAACATACAGAATTATGTCAATGCACTCATTCAGACCTTTCCAAAGATAAAGGTCAGAAGGAGTTGCAACACTTGGGACCCAACTTGTGCAGGGAAAGATTTATAGCGCAGTGCAACAGTTATTATGGGCTTTTACACTTTCCCTGCACGAGAAAAAGACATCTGGCTATACAAAAAAAAACATAGCACTCAATGAGACCTTACTAATGATAAAGGTCATAAGGCGTTACAACGATGGGACACAACTCATTATGCCAATTCTCCTTTACTTGAAAATGCTAAAAAAACATTGTCGTACACAAAAAATGTGAAAATCCGCTAATCGAGGGCTCAGAGTTAACAAAATATCGCTTATTGTGGATCCATCTGTTACTTGCTGAGGGTTTTCAACATGACCCAGACATTGAAAATCATCAGAAGGTTAGAAAAATAAAAGGTGACAAAATCGAGCGTTTTTTATCAGCTATTTTTTCACTAACTACTGATGCTTTTCAATATAAGATTCCTGTTAAAAAAGAGCCATGAAGGCATTATGTACAAGAGAAATAATGTACTCGATATACAATCCAAGTATAGTAAGACAATTTGGGGTGTTATTTTATTTTCTTAAAAATCATTCAATACAAAAACAGAAATTAGGGTATTACGTACTTTAATTTTGAGAAAAAAAGACAAAATAAGTTAGTGCCAATTTGGGGCCTCATTTCATTTTTTCTTTCGGGTCATTGGAGAGATGAAAGTTATTCAGTTGCTTCTTTGATGCAAGTACCATTCTTGTAAGGCAGCATTGAGAATTGGTTACACTTAAGCCACATAAGACAGAATTTAGTATTTAAAGCATTAGATTCTATTCACTTTTTTGATTCCTCATTGGAGAATGCTGTTGGGGCGGATTTAAGTGAGCTTGCTGACAAGAATTTGGATATAAAAACAAAGGCACTGTCGTCACTACACAATTCAATGGATATCAAATATCAGACAAAACATAATCTATGAATAGGAATAAGGAATAGAGTTGGACACAAATGGGAACCTTTGGGCACACCAGTAATTAAATACGAAAAACCGCATTTAATATACGACTTGAATAGAACAATTCAAAAATTAATTTATAATTCAACAAGGAATAGATTCCTCAATCGCAAACTTACAAATTTACAGCTCGATAAAAGAACTTGAAGTAAAATTCTATCAAATGCTTTTGAAACAAGAAGAAACAATAAATCGATGACACTCTTTACATTTAAAATATTTTTTAAATTCAAATCTCTAGCTCGAGGCTTTTGAATATTCTATTAAAGGGTCTACCCCAATAACTCGAAAACCAAAACCTCGAAACCAAAAATCTCCAAAGGCAAAATATGGAAAGCAAAAATATCGAACCAAAAGAATCTCGAAAACCAAAATCTCTTATATCAAAATCTAGAATTACAAAAATCTCGAAAAACTAGGCTTTCAAGATCTTATTTGGCTTGCCTTACATGAATACAGTGCTGTGAGATTGATGAGATAAACAAAAAGAGATGTCAAATTAAGTCTCCTCACGGGAGGCTTGTCTGAATACCGTCTTTCATTTTATGTCTATAACAAACGGCGGCCATATTGTTTTAGCAGCGTAACGTCGTCTCGTCGGTCAAATTTATTTATTATTTGATCACTAATGCCAAATCACCATAGAAATAAAATAGATGGTCTCTTCTGGTGCGCCAGTGGACACATTTGACGAATAACATGGTTGTCTTTGCCAGTCGTCTTTTCAACGTTTGGTGGTTGAAATCAAGTCGACCAGATAGGCCGAAAACATCGCTGCTGCTTATGAGGGTGTGCAAGAGAATTTAGAACTTCAAGTTGTCAATACAATTAATTAAGTCAAAGTAGACATCTAACAATCGATAATAAACAGTTTCTTTTGGATAAAATTGGATGATATGGATGTGAATGATATTTGTGGTGCCAACAGCGAAATACTTCATGTCACACTGCTGATGCTGCAAAGAACGCATTCTGCATGAATGAATATCTCTCGTCGAATTGGCCACCAAGATCGTGCAATTTGACCCCCGGGCGTTAGACTTTTTCATCTAAGGTAGCGGTCTGAGAATAAAATTGGGAATTAGCTTTAAAGTCGGATCATGAAGTTCATATAGCGCTACAACCAAGTGCCTAATTTTTTCTTTCTTCCCGTGACTTGACTGACGTATTAAAAGTTTCAATGTGTTTCAATTTAAATTTTATTTAATATTTTTCAACACTACATCTTTTTTGTTAAATTTTTTGTATCAATGTCAAATTTTTTAGATAAGCATCAAACTCATAAAATACCTTCATAAAGGTCAATATATTCGTTTAAGGTAATTCAACTCAGTATTTTGTATTATAGAAAGTTCAACATACACCAGCATACCTGTATAATTTTTGTTTGCCAAGCTATAAAAAAACAGGTCATCGGTATGATTAAAATCCTTGTGAGTATCTGAGTACATATATGTTTATGATGAAAACATACGGAATTTATTTTATTTTTTTAACCAACATTTTTAACAAGTGAATAATTTACAACTTATTTTTAAAACATATATAGCTTTTGTAACGTTTGTTGTAAAAATTCCAACAAGTTCATCATTTTTTATAAGAAAACAAAAAAAGCACACAAAAAATACAAAACTTGCTTGATGACCAATATTAAAACTTGTTTCCTTAAAAATTTTGTTTTATTTAATTTTTTTTTATTTGCAAAGTTATAAGAAGAGATATCTCTGGTGGACTTGATTGGACTCACCTACTGACGTATTTTGTTTCAAGTTTTGGTGCGCACTCGCTTGGGCGCCAATTGTCTTTGCTGTTAAATTTATTTATAATCCATATTGTTCTAAATTTATTCTTAAAAAAATTCGATTGGAATTTTTGATTTGTTTTCTTTCCCTTTATACCCCAAAGGTTAGGGGGAGGGTGTTTTTTTTGTATTAATGTCATCAACAACAACAACAAACAAAACTGAAACCGTTGGAACTTGTTTTTTTTTAAACAAGTCTGTGTGTTCTTTTGTGAGAAGAAGAAAACAGTTAAATTTCTTTTCTGGATTTTCTGAATCAGACAAATTATTATTGTTGGAAGGAAAAATTTCATAAATGAAAATAATGGTTAAGAGATTTTTTTCTTATTTTTGAAATTTATTTATTGATATTGATTGAAAGTATATTTTCTTTTTAAAATATTTGATAATTAAAGTCAGAATTATTTTTCTCTACGGGGGACACTCATAACCTAAAGACCCCCCTGGGTGGATTTCTATATTTGTTTCTTTTAAATTTTTATAGGGTCATAGATTGAAAGCTTTTTAAATATAGATTTTTGTTAAGTTTAAAATTAGATAATTTTTATTTTGGGAAAGTTAAATAAGAAGAAGTTAGATAAATCTATTTTGTATATAATTATTGTTTGCAATAAATAAATTCGTATAATGTTTAATAAGTTTTTTTTTTGTTGCCTTAAATACGTCTTATTTATGAATCATTTTCTATAAAAAAAATAGATATTTTGTGAGGCATGTGTTAACTTTTTATCATTTTAAGTAGTTCTATACACTCAGAGAAAAAAAATTCAACTTTGTACTTGGATTTAAAAACTGACCCATCTTAAGTGGGTAATAATACAAAGATGAGTTCCTACATAGCAAATGAACTATAAACACTGTCAAGTAATAAACGATTAAGAAGAGAAGGAATTTAGCTCATTTAGTTTTAGATTAAACTGAAAATGTGTAAAATAACATTTTCCCATGTAAGAGTTTTGCTAACATTTCATTTGCTTTTTCGAATCAACAAAGGCATTCAAAATTCAACCCGGAATAGTCATTTAGGGTAAGCTTTTTGAATCGAACTTTTAACCTCCTGAGCATAACTTGAGAAATTGTTTATGTTCGACGATTTTTTTCTCAGTGTATCATTTTTTATTTGACTGCAGACAAAATATGTAGGTATTCAAATATATACAATAATAATTATTTTGTGTCTGGAATGCAATTTTCAAAATTAAATCAATAAAAATTATATGCTAAATCGCATTAATGTGAAAATTTATATTTATAAAAAATTTGTTTGTGTTTATTTTTTAGCATTTATAACAGCCTGATGTTTTTCTGAATTGCAATCAAAATTGATGGTTTTATTAGAATTTTACGTGTTAAGAATATTTTGATTTAAAAAAAAAAACAAAAAAGTAATAATTTAATTTATTGATTTATGTGGCAAATAATCTCATCTATTCCTATCAGTATTTTGTTTAAGAATTTAAAAATAAAAACAAAATAGAAAAGATTTCAATAGAATCTTTATTTTAAATTTAAATTTTATACAAAATTAAAGAAGCTTTAAAAAATAACAATAAATCTTAAATGTTTAACATTTAAGTTTTAATGTTAAATAATTCAAGACTGTGACTATTCATAATTTTAATTTATTATAAACAAAATTGGGAAAATTTCCATCAAGAATTTTAAGAGGATCGTATATTAAGGCATATTTACCAGACCGACAATCTCCACCTGGAGGGGTACAACAAAAAAAAGAATTTTACGTGTTAAGAATATTTTGATTTAAAAAAAAAAACAAAAAAGTAATAATTTAATTTATTGATTTATGTGGCAAATAATCTCATCTATTCCTATCAGTATTTTGTTTAAGAATTTAAAAATAAAAACAAAATAGAAAAGATTTCAATAGAATCTTTATTTTAAATTTAAATTTTATACAAAATTAAAGAAGCTTTAAAAAATAACAATAAATCTTAAATGTTTAACATTTAAGTTTTAATGTTAAATAATTCAAGACTGTGACTATTCATAATTTTAATTTATTATAAACAAAATTGGGAAAATTTCCATCAAGAATTTTAAGAGGATCGTATATTAAGGCATATTTACCAGACCGACAATCTCCACCTGGAGGGGTACAACAAAAAAAAAAAACTGAAAACTAACCTCACAGGAGTGTCGAATAGTTTCAAATTCCTTCAGCAAACTAAGTATCAAACTGAATAAAATTTTTTCGTACGATTTACTTTTAAACTATCAGGACTCACGACGAGGAAACTATATACATATGAAGGTGAGAAAAGCATGTTTCCGGTGTAAAAAAGTCAACCCTGCTGATGAAAACCAGACTGGTTTTTAAGAGGCTAAAAGGAACCAAATTCTTAAAGGGCCAGAAATTAAGCCAAAAAATAGAAGAAGATGCTCGAAGATTAATAAATTTTATAATATTTATATAATAAAATTATAATATATAAAATCACATCAAATCGTGGGTTCCCACAATCCAACGTTCGTTTCTAATGAAACCAGTTGTGGTAAAACTCATATAAGAAAAACTCAATTTGCTCACAGTACAGTTTGTTGCTAACTCAACGCTTCCACAAAGGGGCATATGACTCCTCCTGTACCTGAGAACGTAAAAGGTTTTGTGAGATTTATTTTCTTTTTCACTGTAGAGTTGCCAAAGTCTTTGAAATCACTAAATTCAAAAATTTGTTTGCTAGAATTATAGGATCCTTTCTAATATTCTAAGGAGTTGTTCTTCTACACAGGAAATATACCTCTTACCTCTGCGTATGGTTTCTTCATCTGTTCTATTTTACTGATCTTTTTCAGAGTGGACGAAAAACAGCATGAATTTCTTCTTTGCTGGCTTACAAATAACCTGACAAACCGTTCAATTTGATATTTCAAAAACACATTCTGGTGTGCCCCAGGGCTTCGTTATGTCTACGACTGTGTTTTTATTTTTATTTTCATTAATTTTTTCTTAAAAACTTCTAATCTATGTACTTCACTAGCTATTATTTTGTTCTTATTTGCTTCCATTCTCATATCCTTGATTTTCAGATGTGGAAGTTCAAATGCACATTAAAATGTCAATATCGATAAAGTCTCGATATGATAAGATATTCTTACACAAGAAACAATGAGTATATTCACACCATCGATACTTGATCAGAGCTGTCGGAGTACTGTAATTGCAGTATTTGTACTGTTTTTTGAAATTCCGTACTGCCTTACTTCTAATTCAACCAAAGTACTGCTTTTTCAAAGCTGTTTGAAAATAAACTTTTAAATTATTTATTATTATCTGATTTGTATCTCAACACACCCAAAAATCATTAGCCTATCCAAAAAGTTGTAGTTCTTTTTAATGCAGTTATGACTTACATTGATATAACAGGTGAAGTAGTACAGAAAACCTTCAATGGCTAAAGCTAGGTCTACGATGAAGATTTATTGAAAAACAAAATTATGAAATCTGGAATTTTTCAGATTATATTTTCTGTTCAGGAAAAAGGTATTTTAAGAACTTTTTGATGGCATTTGAAAAAAAATATTGCATACACACCAAACTGTGGTTTTCACCCATCTGTCAAGCAATGAACTGTCAGACTCAACCCAGGAAAATTAGAGTAACTTCGAAAAAATTCCGATAAAGCTGAGTTTTGACGTTTTAAGCATTTCCTAAGAAGTACGATTTTTTTTTTTTTATTGGAGGTAAAATTGTAGTCTATGAAATTCTACACGAAAAAGAAAAGCAAATACCTATATGTACTTACATAGGTCTTATCTTGATTATTAAAAAAATATTTAGATACGGTCATTTTGATTCTAAAGTCAAAATTCAAGTGCTTGTAACTTTTAAAATAGATTGATTTGAAACAAAAAAAAATTTTACATCTTGTAGCTCTCATTTGAAATGAACATTTTGGTTTTTCACACTTCATATTTCCGGTCGGCCGTTTTGATTTCTAAAGTTTCACAATTATATCTGTGGTGTTTGGGAGAAACATAATAACTCCATTTTAAAAATTGCGTCTTTACGTCCAGTTTACATTGACCTAGAATCTAAATGGGTGGACCCATTGTCTTCAAATTTGAAATATTAATGAACAAAACCTTTAAAAATTGTGTTTCAAATTTGAAGAAAATCGGTCCACCCGTTGGGGTGGTCGATGTAAAGTGGACGTAAGGACGCAATTTTTAAAATGAAGTTATCATGTTTCTCCCAAACAATAAAGATATATTTCAATGCTCTACTGCTGTGTACTGCCCTTTTTCCTCGAAGTACTGCTTTCTCAAAAATGAAATGGCAGCCCTGTACTTGATACGATTTCGCTCCTCTCACTGTTTATTATGCATATAATAGTTTATCAAATGTATATAGCGAGAGCGTTTCGGATCTGGCCTAAAACATATAATTTTTGGCATAATCTCCCGTCTCAGTTTTTTATTTTTAGAACCGGACTATACATATTTCAATATTCAATCCATATTCGTCGGAGTGAAAAAATGAACATGAACAAATTCATAATGGACAAAAATTTTACTTAATATTTTAAGCAATTTTGAATAAACAACAACAACTTGTGTGTGTTACCATCAATGAGGTATATATAGGCTGGAGTTATAGCTATTTCACGAGTGCCACCTCGATCATCAGAGACTCCTTTTGTGGTGCTTAGTCTGGTTATGCTCGTATTAATTAAAAAACTGGGAACAAACCATGAACCTTGCGATTCAGAGGCCGATGCACTACACATCGTGTCACTGAAGTCATATGTTTAGCTCAATCCCAATGCAGGATTCGTTGTTTATCAATTGCAACAGCCACTAGCATTTTTATATAAGAATGCACTGCACATGTGTAGATTTCCATTAACACACAAAAACCCCAAAATTTTGAGCATTTAATTTAATAGATTCTACTGTAAGTAGTTAATGCCTAAAAAGCTAGAGGGCCACAAAGTTTCTAAACATCAGTTTGATCACATTTTGTCCTCACTTATGCGCCTTTTTGGCTCTTCATCTCTTTAGGCACTAACTACAGAAACTCGAATCCATAACATAAAATGTTCAACATTTAAAGTTAAATATTTTTTCATAATCCATTTTTTATATCTATAAAATTTGTCTCCCCCACCAATATTCATTTAAATAATTCAGTAGAATAAAAAGTCCAGTAAAGCTCAAAATATTTTTAAGTATCTTCTTCCCATTTTTATAAATCACTGATTTCTGAAAAATCTTTGCTTACTACTACCTTATTCTTAGTACTGAGTGAAAGAACATCGTGTATGCTATAATTTGGTGTAGGTATAATATTGTAATATTAGGCTAAAACTGATAAAGAAAATGTTAGATATATTAATATCACCTTCCATATACGTAATAGCAAATACTATCTATGTGTAGCTAAGTGTTGTTTTAGGACTTAATTTATTTGCAATTAAAGGGCAAAATACTATCAGAACATCCATCCGAAACAAACTTCACAACACAAGAAACTCTTTAAATCTTCGCATACGATTTTCATAAAACTTCACAGTTGTTCATAGTTACAATGAACTTGTCCAAGTTCCATATAATTTTGCCTCATCTCATTTTAATATTACGTTTTACGTCAACGATAGCACAAATAAATCATCCTATTTTTTTCTAAACAAGGTCACTAGGTAGCACACGCATGTAAAGTAAAGCAAGTTGATGCGACACATTTGCATACATAAATATTTGAAAAAATGCGCCAAAATCCCTTGTATTCTTAATATTTTGTTTTCTTGGAAGTGATGTTTTATGTATTAGTGACAGTTACTTTTCTTATAGATGAAAAAGGTCAAAGCAAATATGAGAAGTAGGTAGACATACAAGAAGAATAAAGATAATAAAAATATAAAAAAAACACTTAGTGGTTTTGTTCAACAAAAATGTTCTCATGAATACAAAAATTCCTTTAGAATAGTGTTTTTCTATGTCAGAATGAAGTGGGTTTCTAACGAAGAGAGCGTAGGGCAAAATATCTTGTTTTACCTGATTTATAAGGAATATCATTCCATTCTGTTTTTAAATCGATATAGGTACATACCTACATTGAAAAATTATAAATCAAAATACCTAAGTAACTCACAAGTCGTATAAATCCTTAAATTACTTTTCAGAAGAAATAAAATAATTTAGAAATCTTATGATTTTCTAATTTCTCACAAAAAATACTGCATCAAGCTTTGTTTATGTTTCGTAAATAGTGCTTTTTGGAAAGTCTATATCCACAGAGTTCGAAAAAATAATGTAGATACACCCATTGTCCGCTCTTTAAAAAAAAAGGCTTTGAACAACATTAATGGGATTTTCTCGGCTCCTTTTTTCATTTTTGATTTAGTAGGTTAAAATGTCTTATTAAGTTTTTTTCTACAAACATTTCTGATATCTCTTTCCAGTAAAAAGTTCTTGTCGAAAAACTGTCAACATTTTTAAGTAACAAATGGTTTTCAAAGTTTATCTAGGCTCTTGTTCATCTGACATAAACAAATAGTTATGTAAGTAGTGACAACGTAAAATGCATGTACTTTTTGTTGTCCTTTGTGGATTAAGACTCTCCAAGAGATACTCTTAACGAAACACAAGAAACATTTTTTCAAGGGTATCGCCTCATGTGAATCTCTCCAAGAGATAGGTTAGGTCAGGTAAGGTTGATGGGCTGACAGTGAATCTTGTTCCAGTCACATTTAGATCAATGTTGATCCATTGTGGTACCCTGATGGATTGACTATCCCCTTATAAATAAAATAAATAAATAAATAAATAAATTGGGTGGTGCAACAGCTCATGGAGAACCAGGGCCTAGTGACTTATAACTCACAACCATTCCTGTGTGCGTGTTTGTTGGCAGGAATGGAGGGGACCTACAGTTTTTTGCCGAGTCCGAACGGCTAAATGAGAAGCACTTTTTCATGACAAGTATACTCTTAGAGGATTTGTCAGTTCCTCGCAAGAGGTAGTACCTCGAATAAAACATTTCTGTTTTTAGGTTGCACGGCTGGGGATCGAACCCACACCTTCGGCATGACAGTCCTACGCACTAACCATCAAGCCACGAGGTACTACATCCCCTTATAATTATAACCTATGAAATCCTATGGAGCATCGAGCCACTTAGAGGCGATGCAAAAGTTCATTATATTTGAGATGATATCACCAGATGACTTCGAGGTTTCTGCTAGATCGTTGAAGAAGTATCTACGCAAACATTTTTTCCTTATATATTACAGAATGCCGGACAGTGACCTAGGTAGTGAAGGGTGTCCTCCTCTACTTCTTCGTTTCCGCAGCCTATGCATAAGTCTTCAATACTTAGTCTCATCTTCTCTTTATAATACCCTAGGAGATTATGTCCTCTGATAAATCAATACTAAAAGATTCAGGCATCTCTTGTTCAGGTTTATGATAATTTCAGCTTTTTTTCTTATTGTAGCTAGGCCACAAATTATCTTTGTAGTGGTACAAGTTACGAATGCGTTTCGTCTGCCATTTGTAAGTTCCACTATCTTCTTACCAATTGTCTGTTTAATGACACAGGGTGGAATTTAAACACTGGTGTCTGTTACTGTTAGGCTTAGATCTAACGATGAACTATTCCTTCCCAGTTCATCTGTTTTTTCATTTCCTAGAAGATCATAGTGTACAGGGACCCAGCAGAGTCTGATGTTATGCTGCGCTGCAAAAACCTTTAGCTCTTCGCGACATTATGAAACCAGCTTGGATTTTATTTCTGCGTAGCAGAGATAGCTTTGACTCTGACTGGGTGTCAGTGTAAAAGGTGATATCAGCCTGTGGTATCGCCATTATTGAGATCTGTTCGCCAGCCTTAATCACTGCTAGAACCTCCACCTAGATTACACTGCTGTAATCACGGAGTCTGTAGGAGTTGGCTAAATTCAGGGATTCTGAGAAGAAGCCCGCACCTACTCCCGTTTCCCTTTTTTTAAAGAGATACTCTATACGAATTACAACAAACATTTTTCTAGGGTATCGCCTCTTGTGAGGTCGTGACAAATCAAACAAGAGTGTCCCCTTATCATGAAAAAATGCTTCTTATCGTAGCCACTCGGACTCGATAGAAAATTATAGGTCCCTTCCATTCCTGCCGACAACAAGCATAATGGGAATGGTTGTAAGTTACTAGGACACTAGGCCATGATCTTACTATATAAAGTGAAGTTTAATTTGAATATGAATTTCCAAAAACGTCATTTAAACAATATTTCGTACTTAAGTTTTATGATGATAGTTGTAAACATATAACAATGGTTGATAATTACTTTAAAGACATTCAAGTTCTTTATGTGATTCTGACAAACGATTATTTACAAAATTTCCAAACTACGAAGTTACTTTTATTTCCTTATCTTCTAACTCCTTTGAGTAGAATTTGTAACGTAATTGTAATAATCACAATTCATTTCACAATTATTTTCATTCATATAAGTTTTGACAAGAAAAAAAGATGCAATCATTCTTCAATTATCACGCGCTAAAAACCTGATAAGACCATGAAAAAAAAAACAAAAAAAAAACAAAAGGAAAAGAAACAATTATTCTTAAGATTGGAATTCCCGAACCCTTATTCGAATTATCAAATTAATTTATGATAAGAAAAACCACTTTAAAATTAACAATAGAAAAGCTTGTCTCAGAAGTGCGAGTTCCTTTTAATTTGAACAAAAAAAAAAAAAATATAAAATTTATGAGGAATATCATGATTGCTTTAAATGTCTTGCATAAAACAATTGAGACAGAAAATAATTCTTAGTCATAAAAAATGGCGGGTGTTATAAAACTGCACTTAATCAATTGAAGTGCAACCATTCATTAATAAATGTAGTTTTTATTTTAAAATTTTAATTGAACTATATTTCTATATAATGTACATGTACATCGTTATCTTTATATGGAGGGAAATTCTAAAAGCAGCAATTTCAGTTTTTTTTCTATTAACACGTCATGTAATAAGAGCCCTTAGAAACAGCTTATACGAATTGTATGCACAAAGTTTAGTTTGTTAGTTTTTTTTTTTTGTTTCATTGAAGTGTTGCTATTTTTAAATAAAAATTCATATTGCATATTGCAGGAAGTGCAATCATGTATTCTGTATTGCATGCTCATCGTTCTGTGATACAATTTTTCATACACACGTACCTACTTCTTTGTAATGTCAGTTTTTTTTTTTTTTTATTTGTATCAATTGCAAATCTGAGTAAATGCATGATATTTTATTTACAGTCACACGGTACTGGGTGGCGTTTATGTATAGATATATCAACCTTCTTACTATAAAAAAAAACTTTAAATTTTGAACTTTTGATCTTCTCTCTAAGCAAATGGGGTAGGCAGATAAGCAACCAAAAATATTGGTGTACCCATGCTTTTACTGAATTTGTTTGGCATTCACGGAACAAAGGTCATACGAAAGAATGATACAAATTTAACTTTGAGTTTATGCCAAATATTATTAACTAAAAACTAAACAAGTTGTTTTTTTAACGAAAACTTTTCTCTAAACTCCAATGAACCTTATAAAGATCTTTGAGGGAAATGACATTTGCCTTATAGCAATCAACAAAAAATACAAAGTCCTCTGGAACGTCGCCAAGGAAAGAACATCATTATTGTGGTATATATACAATGTACAAGTACATATATACCGAATCTGGCGAAATTGCGAAATGTGATTTGATTAATGTTTACTAAAATAGTTTTTGAAAATCTGTTAACTTCTGAGACAAAGCTGTCGAGACATAAATAATATTCTTTTTCTATGTAAAATTTGCATACATCGACACCGATACAGCCATCAAAATAGTGAAAAAGCAACGATTGAGGTGGCCAGGGAACACAATATCTACTTAAAGTGCTTGTTGAATAAGTCAAATTCAACAACTTTTCAAAATTTGTGGAACACGGAACAGTAGACAAGCCTAGGAAAACTTTAACAATAATTGTTATGGCTTCTTTCAACAAGTGGGAAATTTCATTGGTCTTCTCTTCCATTTCTGTAACAGTTACTGTAAACGACACGACAAAAGTTTAAATTTGTCCACTGTAGATTTGTCAACTAACAACAAAATGCCCTGTTCAGAATATGTTAGTCCAAAAAAATTGAAAGGAAAAACAGAACATACAATCTTAACCAACGGATTATAACACGCACAACGCAAACGCACTGACGCAATCTTAACCCTTCTTTACCCAAGCGTGCTGCTGAAAAGTTTTAACTACAGAAAAAGCTCCTTTTATACTGTATGATACTCGTTTTTCAAGTTTTTGGAAAAAACGTTGTAGTTTTCGAGATACATATTCACAAAAATCTGAACTTTTTCCCTTTAACAGCACAAAATCAAAAAGCCAATTTTGTGCCGCAATAACTAACTACAAGATTGATAAAGATAGAGAGTTCGTCATCAATAGGTAGCTGATTTTGAGATTTTTTATTGTTCTAAGGATATTCTCTCATAATTTTGTTTGTAAAATAAAACTTGATCGAGTTTTGTAATAAAAACAAAGTCACTTCTTTTCATGATGGTGGCATTTTCATATCATAGGCCCATCAAAAACTTGGAGATGTAGCCAAAAGTAAATCGTACAAGAAATTTTGCCCGTCGATTAAAGCTGTTTCAATAAATTATTTTTCTAAAATTATTACAGTAAGTTGTAGCTCCTCCATGTTTTTCTCTAAGTCCATTGATTGTCTATAAAAAAAATATATCAAAACCAGGGTTGTCAGGTTTAAAAAAGCGGAATCGCCAAAGGTAAAATATAAATCGCCAAAAAATCGCCACATTTAAAATTTTCCACTTTATAAATGACCAAATTCAAAAATCACAAAAATGTTATAAAATTATTTCAGTGATGGGAAAGAATCGATGTTCAGTTTTGAGTAATTATTTAGATTTAGTATTTTGATGCCTATAAAAATAAAAAAGATGCGAGGTTTACCCAGCGGCTCCATTGGCAATATTTAATTAATTAAATCGTAGAATATGACAACGTACATGACAAAATATAGTGAATTAAAATTAAATTTTATTAAAAACAGGGGATTTGAACAGCATTTGACTGCATTTGCAGTCAAATATTTCTATACACACATTTTTCAATTGAAAATGCCCACCCAAGCAAATAATTGCCATTCCTATTCCAATTGCAATTGCCTCAAAAATTGCCAATGGAGCCACAGCGTTAAGTGAAGATCCGAAAAAAAAAACAATGTCGTCTTCGTTTAAAAGGTAAAACTACTCACAATTTATTTTAATATACTTTTGAAATTATGTTGAAAAGAATTTTTTGAAGCTGAAGTCACGTTCCGCAAATTTTGAAATAAAGTTTCTGGGCATATATTTCAATGTGTTAGTAAATACCTTGCAAAATGAGACCTCTTGGATTAAAAAATTAATTGCATTCTCATTTACTTTAATATATTTTCTGTACTCCGTGAGTTTTACCTTTTGACCGAAGATATTACGACTTTGATTAAGAAAATTAAAATCGCCAAAACCTAAAAATATCGCCTTTTTTAAGGTACATCGCCAAACCGATTTTCGTGTCGCCAAATCAAATTTCATATCGCCTGTTTGGCGACAAATCGCCACATCTGACAACCCTGATCAAAACAAGGAATACCACCAAAAAACTAAGCTTTGTCGGATTTTTTTTTCAAACGGAAAATTTAATTTTCCCGGGCTATTTACGACTCATCGTGTAAAAATTATTATTCAACTGGTTGAACAATGGAAGGTGTTTCTATTGACAATTAATTGTAACTTTTTTTTTGTGCAGTTCCTGTTCCATTTTAAAGGCCTTAGGTCTTACAGGCACAATGTAAACAAAATAATAATTTTTACTTGTTGAACAAACATATAGTTGAACAAGTAATTGATAACTAGTTGACTTGACTTGTTGTTCTGGTGTTATAGGCTGCATATCACTTAAAGCAATCTGAAACGGACAGCAAATCTCTGAATCCAAAACAGCTCAGTATAGGAAAACAGCAACAGCGATGGTTGGTACAATAATTGGAAGAGGGCCTTAACCAATTTGGCATGCAATACTGAAGACAATTACCTAAGGGACAGAGCTGGCTTGAAGACGCTTGTTTTTTGAGGCTCTAGTCACCTCAATTCTAGGTTTTAATACAACTCAACATTAAGGTGTTGGGTAAGTCCAAAAGTGTGCTTTTTATCAAGTTGTCTGCGGGTTTGTTTATCTGTGCGTCTGTGTGTCCAGGTATATATCAAGCTAGAGCCTAAACAGATGGACGAATTTTCCTTAAATTTGGTACACGGCGGCAATTCTGTGTGATTCCATATACCTACAGCAATTTTATTTTTAATTAAAATAAAATAAAATAAAATAAAATAAAATAAAATAAAATAAAATAAAATTAAATTAAATTAAATTAGATTAAATTAAATTAAATTAAATTAAATAAAATTAAATTAAATTTAATTGAATTAAATTAAATTAAATTAAATAAAATTAATTTAAATTAAATTGAATTAAATTAAATTAAATTAAATAAAATTAAATAAAAATAAATACAATAAAATAAAATAAAATAAAATAAAATAAAATAAAATAAAATAAAATAAAATAAAATAAAATAACATAAAAACAGGATAAAAATAAATAAATAAATAAAATGCAGGACTGGATCGCAAGTTCTTGCTCTTAAGTTCAAGACCCTGCGCTGAGAGTTTACATTACACAATTGTATATAAAGACTAGAAATTATGAGAAAAATGTATAAAGGCATGAAATACGACATTTAAAAACTAAAACAACTCCTTTGATGGTTTGAGATGAGATAAATGGACGTCATTGTAACTCTTGATTGAATATCATCATCGTGTCCGTATGTATGTACCTGTATCAAATTCTTTAAAAATGTTGGTAAGCAAATCCTTGTACTTATGTACTTATGTGCATATGAACAAAAATTCAGAACTAAAATTGTCAACCCGTTTTTGAGATATCAAATTTTCAAAAAAAAAATGATTTTTGTTTTGAATTCAAAATTCTTTTTTGAAAATTTGTATATGCAATATTTTCATCTTATTTCAAATAAGTACCTATATAAAAAAATAATCTAATCCCTAAAGCCAATAATGGGGAAAATTCAAAATAAAAAAAATGTTCTATTTTATAATTTTTGGTAGTAGATCATACTAATTTTAATAAATAAAAATAGTAAGAGCCATTTAAAAAAAAAAAAAGTTTCTTTAAAGTTTTTTTTTAACATTTTTGTATGGAAGATACCGTTATTTTTTCGTAAAATTAAATGTTTTTTAGAGAGCGTTTAAAAACCCTTGACTGAGTTTGAAAAAAAAATCGATCATGCAGTTTTTCAAAAATCCAAAAAAATATCTTTTTGAAAATTTTAGCAAAAAAAGAATATTTATATTTTTTTCTTTTCTATACAAATTATTTGAATCGAGATATCGTTTTGAATAAAAAAAATATAAAAAATATAGTTCCTTGGCAGTTACCATTAATAACCGCATTTGAACAATTGTTTCCTATCCAAAAGTAGCCTTTACTAAAGCCTTCATGGAGCCGTTTTAAAAAAAAATAAGAATTTTTAAAATTGGTATAAAAAATGTATGGCAGGTAGGTACCGCTATTTTTAGTCTAAAAAAATGAAAAAAAAACGTGCGGGGAGAATCATCAAAAACTAATATGTACCAAGTTAGACAATATCGATCCGGCCTATAAGGCTGTAGCCAAACAGACCGGCAAACATATAGAAAGTCAGACAGACCGATAGAATTGTGAGACCCACTTTTTTGTGTATTAAAAATCTTTGAAACGAATATAATTCAGCTTATTACAAAATGTGTGATGTCAAAACCTAGTTTGACTGTACCTACTATTTATAAGCATTAAAAAATCTATACTTTTGTAATTTTTTAATAAAGAAGAATGTAACGTTTAATTTTTTAATTCTTGTTCCTGGTGGAATATTATTATTTCACAAATATATGACGCTACACATTTTAAAACATTGTGCATGAAAACTATTTTAATAAATAAATATCATCAAAATACAAAATAATTTGTTTGTAATTTGATTTTATTCAAAATCGATGGTTTTTCTATATAGTTGTTGACAAACTTTGAGACGTTAATCAATATCTCATTAATTTAAACCTGATACTTTTTTATTTTATATGTCATCGCACTTTAAATATATTTTTTTCTTAATTTCTATAAGTTAACCTCAATAATTTAGCATTATAAAAACAAAATATAAAAATAAACTTTATTCTCAATCGTATTTTATTTAAACCTTCAATTAATTCCTTTTTCAGTTAAAAACCTAACGACTACTCATTTCACGTAAATGTCTAGCTATAACAGTTAAGTTAAAAACCCTGAACTTCATAGAAATCTACTACTCATCGAACATCAGGAATAATAATTATTATTAGCTATTTCACCTTATAGAATGTAAGCTTCGCTCGTAGTCAATCAATTATGACAACATCTAAATTAAATTTTAAAAAATACCAATTCCAAAAATAGAATTCCATTAAATTTGTCAATAGCAAATAGAAAACGATTTCATAGATAAATAAGTGTGTATTTGATCAGAAAAAGACAACATCTATAATTATTGTTGTTTTTTTTCACATTAAATGACCAGATGTAATATGAGTATTGGTAAACCCTGATGAGGAGGAAAGACCTCCTGATAATAATTATTTAAACAAAAATATTCTATTAAATTAATTACTCATTTTTCTATATTCCAAAATGAGTTATCATTTATGAGATAGAGTAGTTGAATTTTCTTGTTAAAAATAATAATAATAATAATAACTCATCGAATGGGACATTTTTTTAATGGATGGTTCGCACTTATCGAGGAAAATGAATTTGTTTACTAAGTAAGTTAGTTTCATTGATAATTAAGTGTATGTTTGTCATCGTACATCCGGTCCTTGTCTTCCGAAACATTTTGGTTTTTATTTTACTTATCATCACACATATAAAGTTCATTAAATTTTTTTTATCAATTTCCTGCCGCCATTTAATTAATTTGAACAAAAATTAACAAGTAGCTAGCTAGCGCTCATAATGAGAGGGAGTGAAAATATTTGATAAGTTTCTTTAAATAAATGCACTCTATACTAATCCACTTGGGTTTTTTGCCAACAAAAATCCGATAATAGATTCGAAAAGTCATTTTAATTCTAAATCAATCATTGATAATAAAATTTTGACAGCACACCAGCTCCCATAGATGATTAAAAACGTGGCGAAATTGCGGATTTAAGCTACTTAAAAAATTTATAATTTTAATCTTTATAAATACGAATGAGTGGGAGATTGTGATAAGAAGACCCAACCTAACAACTATATACATATGTCCAAAAAAGAAATCCGTTAAAAAAGTTATGTTTAGATTAGAAAAGAAGTGTCAAATGTGTGACTAAAGATTCTTTGTTGATAAACAAAATAATTTCTGATAAGTGATTTTTTTTATAATAATTATAAATTAACAAATTTTTGATTAGTAATTTGAACAGACGACAGTAAATTTATGTCAGATTAAGATTGTTGAACTGGATTTAAACGGACGTAAGCCCTGGAAAAATACAATTGGAGCCAAGATATAAATACATTTTTGATTATGATCAAGAGCCTTAGCCAGCAAAGATTTTTATTTCAATTTCTGACATAAGTCTTTGATATAAATGACAATATCACAGAGCATTCACGATTAGTCTTATAAAATTTTGAATACTTTTTATAGGATAATTAGCTGCGTTAGCATATGGTATTGGTACAGGGTGGGTCAAAAGTCCATTTCCTCCGATATTTGAGATTGTGATAAATTGCGCATCAGACTTTATTTTATGGACATTTTTTGACATGAGGTATTGTGGAAAATTATATTAATAAAGTGGCCACAATAAGAATTCATATATACGCCTGCTTTTTTGATTACATTTTGCATGAATTTTTGAAGTTTGAGCGATTTCTGCTTGAATTGTTGAATGTTGGCTCATATTAAAACCAAGATTTGTTTATGAAAACTTTCTTCTTTAGACAGTTTTAAGGGAAAAAGTCTAAATTCGACAGATCAGGGTGTTCTGCTGTTAATTAAATATTGCCGTGTTTTAAGATGACATGGTTTGAAAATTGTTATCATAACAAGTTCATATTCTCTCACGAGTGTTGCGAAGTTGCACCATCTTTCTATTTTTGTCAATATACCTCGTAGTTTCCGTAATTTAAAATTTAAAGACACCAAGGAAGATATTATCGAAGACTTGAGAGTCATTTATAGATCCACTTGAGAAATTTTGAATTCCAAAATAGTAAGAAGTGCCTTGGATACCATTGTTTTCATCAACTTAAAGGAATAGAGGTACGTCAAACAATTTGAAAGCTTTCTTAATCTTTTTACAAAATTAATTCTGTTTGACTTTATCTATTCTCAGTAGATTTGCTATTATTAGTTTCGATTTATTTTTGTGAGTGTGTTTGATGGTTTGTGATTTTTCGGAAATCAAACTGAATTTTTATAAGCTTACGAAAAACGTGATTAAAAATTATTTTTGTATAGGATCGTGCAGGTGCAGCTATGAATTTTTGAATGATAACCTTGAAAGTTATCATGAAAAATAGGTTGCGAAATTTTTAAGTTTACTTGTTCGTGAATCGTACATATTTAGGTTAATAGCAACAGGAAAATGATTTTTACTGTGAAAAAAAAATCCAAGTAAATTAAATTAAATTTTAATTAAAATTTGACATAAAAAAGTATGTTCCCGAAAAGTGGCAGGGCTAATATTTTACTCCAAGGGATGCATCTACTCAATTCCTAGCTTTTAAGACGTAAAATGTTGTTTTTTCACTATGCGTTTGGCGTTTCTGAAACTTTCCTCACATTCAAAATATTAAAAACTACCAAAAAAAGGGGAAGTTTGACTCTTACAGATCAAAAGAAGCATGTTCTCGAAAAATGGTAAAATTAACATTTTAACCGAAAAAATTAATATTTTAACCAGTCATCGACAACAGTTAAAGAAAAGTATTGAAAGGATCCACCATCAGCGGAAACTGAACACAACGAACAGCAACTACCAGACAGTATGGAGGGAACTAAAGTGTGTCAACATTATGTTGCAGAACTCAATCCAACACCGTAAAAATAATCAATTCAACAAGAGAGACTGCAAGCAATCAAACCTGGACCCAACGCCTTCAAGAACATCAACAAACTGATTAGGAAAACACCACTGATGCCTGAAACCATTATCATCAACAATGGAGGAATCATCACAACCACAAAGGACAAAGCTTAGGCATTTGCTGAATATTTTGAAGAAAACTTCACCCCCAACCTATCCTCAGATCAAATCTTCCTTGATTAAGGGAAGGACTCCATCCAACTAGCCCAAGAACCTTACATGGATAGAGTAATATTCAGTGACACCAATCCAGCGAGTGACCCAGTTGGCAGCCTAAGCAACCAAGAAGAAATAAATATAAATAATTACAAATAAATTGGGGGGCGCAACAGCTTATGTGGAGAACCAGAACCTAGTGACTAACAACTCTCAACCATTCCTGTGTGTGTGTTGTTGGCAGGAATGAAGGAGACCTACAGTTTTTACCGAGTCCGAACAGCTAGATGAGAAGCACTTGTTCATCACAAGTATACTCTTGGGGGATTTGTCAATTCCTCGCAAGAGGTATTACCTCGGATAAAAAATGTCTGTTTGTAGGTGGCAGCGGCTGGGAATCGAACCCACACCTTCGGCATGACAGTCCAACGCACTAACTATTATGCCACGAGGTACTCGATAAGAAATAGTTGAAATAATCAGCAGTTGCAGGCCAGGCCAAAGAAGTCAAAAAGCACAGATGGAATATACAACTTCATCATGCCAGAGACGGTTTTAATCCTTCTTACCAACATCCTGAAAAATTGTCAACAATAACTACTTCCCTCATAAATCGAAAACAGCAACGATCGTGGGGATTCCGAAGAAATGCAATTCAAGCAAACTCTTGGAAGAGCTGATACTAAGGAATCTGAAGAAGTTTTGCAGCGACAACAACATAATTCCTGACAAGCAGTTTGACTTTAGGAAGAAGCACTCAACACTACATTACTCCTGAAGTTCCAGCAGGATATCACTATTATAGTGATGCCCTGCTGTAATAGCCCTCAACAGTCATCGCGATTGTCGGATTCTCTCTGAATGTTGAGAAAGCATTCGATAGCGTTTGAATACATGCTCTTATAAACAAACTCTGCTACATTTACCGAGGCCACTTTAAAATTCGTTTTTCTTTTATCTTCCAGGAACTTCTGGAAAATGCTCATCAACAATGAAGAACATCAAAGCCGGAGTCACACAAAGTCCAAAACTTGGCTCCTTCTTCCACAGCCTGATGACATCAGACCAATCAGAAATGGGGCATCAAAATCAACTCAAAATCGGCGCATGTCTGCTTCAGGAGAGCTCGCGACGGCAAAACTCTCTCAGCAGCCACTGCCAGAAACTTAGTTCTGAAACTTCCAGGTGGATCCACCATCGCTGCCAAAAGGAATGTCAAATACCTGGGGAGCAACTTAAACGAGTTGCTTAGGTTCAACCCGCACTCAAAAAGAGGACTCAGAAAAGAGACCTGGGCATTCCACCGAGTAGACCCTTTGATGAGGAGATAAGGACTAAGCCAACAGACGAAAATATTTGTTTGCAAGCATCTCCTCCTGCGGCCAGTCATCAGCCTCTCTTTTTCCCAGTCTGTTTTACGATCACAAAATCAGCGACGAAGAAACTCCAAATATTCGAGAGGAAGATGTTAGGAATCGGCAATGAATGTGGAGTCCACATCGACCAGCAGCAAAGAAAACATTGCAGGAACGAGGATCTCTACAGAGAAGCAATGATAATACCGCTGGACAAATCTCTACTAAATTTAGCAAAGAAGCTAGTACAGAACACGATGCAGTGCAATAATGGCTGATTTACAATGCCGCGTTGGGCGTTGCGTTGAAAGATTTGCCTGTCAACGCAAAAGTTCAGGCATAGGAATATCTGTTTAGTGTTTACAATGACGCGTTGAGCATTATGTTACGATTTTGCATCCATTAGTAGGTACACAAACCAACGTAGCGGCTGCAACGCGAAAGTAGAGATTATTCAACTTTTGCGTGCGTTTTGACATTTCGATTTCAATTTAGGTGTGTGGCCATCTTGTGTTGAAAAAAGTTTAAATTTTTTTGCTCGATTTATCTCGACGCACACTGGGACCTCTTGTATGGAGAGCGTGCTCAAAATGCAAAATTGAAACTAACGGTTTCGAATAAAATTGTAATGTGGATTCAAAGTTGACATGATTACGTATCAATATGTCAAGTTTTGAAGTTTTTGGGAGACAGAAATGTAATAGAAAATAAGCGATAAAAGCAGCAATTCATGTAAATTCTAAAATCCATTGCGCAATTGTTGGTCATTTGAAAATTCGAAAAAAATAAATTCGTGGTGAATACAAAAATATAAAAAATATATTGGCATCAAATGAAGGTCAGTAAAAATAAAAAAAATGTTTTTATCAAATTAGATCAACATATTTCACTTGCATTTT
The DNA here is from genome assembly GCA_963921185.1 of Dasysyrphus tricinctus. NCBI lineage: Eukaryota > Metazoa > Arthropoda > Insecta > Diptera > Syrphidae > Dasysyrphus > Dasysyrphus tricinctus. The sequence goes on along the minus strand of OY992530.1, from coordinate 79,476,609 downwards.
AAGAAAATTGAAAAGTTACGTAGAAAATGTTCAAAATTTTTTTTTTTTGATTTTGCGCACGATGCTTTTAAAACTGAATATGTGGTCTAGTAGTATCAATATTCCTCTATATGAAACAGAAGTCAAAAGTGAGAGCATGGTGCGCAAAACCGAAATAAGATTTTTTGAATATTTTCTACGTAACTTTTCAATTTTTTTAAAATGTAAGGGAAATATGTTGTTCTAATTTGATAAAAATATTTTTTCATTTTCCACTGACCTTCATTTGATGCCAATATATTTTTATTTTTTTGTATTCACCACGAATTTATTTTTTTCAAATTTTCAAATGACCTACAACTCCACAATGGATTTTAGAATTTACACGAATTGCTACTTTTATCGCTTATTTTCTATTACCCTTCTGTCTCCCAAAACTTCAAAACTTGACATATTGATAAGCATTCATGTCAACTTTGAATCCACGTTAAAATTTCATTCGAAACCGTTACTTTCAATTTTGCATTTTGAGCACGCTCTCCATACATGAGGTTACTTTCAATTTTGCATTTTGAGCACGCTCTCCATACATGAGGTCCCATTGTGCGACGCGGCCGTAACGCTTGTTAAATGTAACGTACGCATCGCGAACGCGAACGCGTCATTGTAAATCAGCCATAAAGCTCGTGGGCCTTATGGCTGTTTAACGGCTGATTTACAATGCCGCGTTGGGCATTGCGTTGAAAGATTTGCCTGTCAACGCAAAAGTTCAGGCATAGGAATTTCTGTTTAGTGTTTACAATGACGCGTTGAGCATTATGTTACGATTTTGCATCCATTAGTAGGTACACAAACCAGCGTAACGCAAGCGGCTGCAACGCGAAAGTAGAGATTATTCAACTTTTGCGTGCGTTTTGACATTTCGATTTCAATTTAGGTATGTGGCAATTTAGTGTTGAAAAAAGTTTTGAATTTTTTTGTTTGTTCGATTTATCTGGACGTGGAGCGCTTGTTAAATGTAACGTACGCATCGCGAACGCGAACGCGTCGTTGTAAAACAGCCATTATTTCTCTAAATAAAAGGAAAAAAACACCCACGGGTGTTATTTTTATGCAGTTCTTCGTTAAACGTACATCTATGCTCTAACATTTTATTTCTAAATTTATTTCTTTAAAAAAGCACTCAAGATCAACAAAATAAAACAGAAAAAACCGTTGCGCTGTATTAAATTTTAACAGAAAAAAAGAATTATGGACTGAGCTGTCAAATGAGTGGTTACGTTCAAAGACTGATTGCAAAAAAAAAAGATGGCGTTGTGTTCAGTAGTGAATGAGTTCAGGTGGAAAAATATTCTAGGTCGTGTTCACACTACAAAGATGAAGAAAATTTTTGATTAAGTGTTGAATGTTTTGTGATGATGTCGAACAATTTTGCTAACTGAAAAATGATAAAAAATTGCATGTTTTTTTCAAAAATATACCCGACATTTTTTCTAACAAATAGAAGACATGTCTTCTTAAAAGAGGATGTCTGGTCAGTCTAATTTGTCTAGAATGGGTTAAGGCTGTTTATTTTTCTTCTATAAAATCAAAATGTTTATCTTATTTGTGAAGAATAGAATAGTTTTTTTTTTTTAATTCCAGTTAGTGGCAATCCTATACAAGGTATTGAAGTTCGAGAATTCAAATTTGAAGTACTACCCCAATGAAATCAACAAACTAATAACTGTCTTATCAAATAAAAATACAAAAAAAAAATACGTATTAAGAAGTAAGATGTAAACAAGTAGCCAAAATAACTTTCATTTAATAACAACAACAGCATGTGCGTATCCAAGGTACCAAAGTACTATAAACATTGTAAGGAAAATAGTTTTTCTTTTTCTTTTATAAAAATTTACCTGTATCAATGAGAAATGGGAATTCCGCCTTATCTCACAAGGCATATTATAACCACATGACGATCTTGGAAATAAAAACAAATCTTGTCACAATTATTATAATGCGCGGGTATCTTTTTCCATGATGAATACATTTTTTTCCAACTTAAAATACATAACCAGTTTTTTAGTTAAGAAATTCCCTACGACATTACACCGTGACTTAATCGAAAATTAAAAACGTAGTAAAAAAAAAATATTTCTGTGATACTTCACTTTGACGTCAATTAAGTAGTGTATAGATATATTCTCATTCACGGTAGAGTTTCTATACATGAGATGCTGATATAGGAATTTCTATGAATAGAATTTATATTAATCTGGTTAAAAGCAGTAAAGCACACAATCATGACGCAGTAAACTACTAAAATAGGAGTTGGTTTTTTTTTTTATTAATGTAATGTCGTATTTTAGTTAGTGGTCTTCGTGATGCGTGATATTTTGCGTAACTATATTGAAATAAAAAAAAAAATTTGAAACAAAGTATGATAAGGTGACGAGCTATATAACTACAATGATACATTAGTCAATGCTCCCAACATCAACATTCATCACCTTGAATTGGTAAAACTATTAAAATTAAAATTTTTATCTTTCAATAAAATAATCACAAAAGTTAACGGATTGTTGGTTTTTGAGGTAAAACGTAAATATAAAGTTGTGGGTGGATCTGGGTAGGGTATTTGTGTTTTGGTTGTAATGATAACATTTTGATAGAATTCTTATCTGGTCGGAGCAACAAAAAAAAAAAAAAACACTGATTTTTCATTAAACATAAAACGAAGGTATTTTTAACATTTTTAGTATATGTACTTTCTGAATTCATTTATACGATCGAAGTAAGAACAGTTCATAACTTTCTATGTATATGTGCATTTAAATATTAGCACGTCTTTGAAGATACATAATATACGTTTTTATATTAAACAAAAAAAAAGGTTTTCATTTACAAAAAAAAAAAATGAGCAAGTTAATTAAGCGTGATAGATGGTTTGACTGTGCAAATATTTAAATTTAAATTTTTTAAAGCACGAAGCACAAGTAAAAAAAAAATTGTATTCCGTATCATACGTAGGTATATATTCATTTATACATGCATATGTATATGTATATATATGACGATAGCTAACTATGAAAACATTAATATGAGAAAACTGTTATATTTTTTGTTATTAAATTTGACTAACATGTAAGAAATTTACAGATAAAGTCATTTGATATGAAAATACGAAGTTCTAGGTAATTCCTTGAACTTAAAGTTTACGTAAGACGTTTAGTAACAGGGAAAACCTAAATATGGAGGTCAAATTTTAGAGTCGCAAATTTGGACACTTTTTAATATTCTGGAATACATTTTTATTAAAAAAATAAACTGTAGGAATATAGGTATGTATTGACCAACAAAAGTTGTTGGAAGGTATTTTTATTTTTAACAATCAACAGCCAGCAAATCGTTTTTGATTTTTTTGTTTTAATTTATTGTACAACACTCTTCTGTCGCATGATAGAATAAAGTTGGTATAGTCATTTTATAATGTTTGACTGAAATTTGTATGCTTCAATAATAACCATATAAAATTTTATTTATTTTGTACTTGTAATGGTCATCAAGTTGTCTCTTTATTTGCATATTTGGAATGATTATTTTTTGAAATAAAAAATATTAAAAAAAGGGGGTTTTGTGTGAGAATGGAAACAATAATATTGCAGTACAGGCTTTTTTATACATCATCATCAACAGGTCCTAAAACCCCGATTGGGGCATAGAGCGCCAACAAGTCGTTTCCATATCCTTCACGGTTTTAAATGTGGCGACGTCTATCTTTGGGAGTCTGCTTACCTATACATAGGTACATACATATATCAATTAACGTTGAATATTTTGAATGAACAACAACAATATGATATTTTTCCGCTTTGTAGATTTAAGCCCATTTTGAGTTATAGGAAAGTTGGTCTCTAGTACATAACTGATGGCTTTTTCTTTAATTGAAGACTAGACAGCAAATGAATATAACATAAGTTGTTAATATAATTTTCTATAATTAATAAGGATATAATTTATAATTTACCATAACTTTGGGAAGGACTTTTCTTTTATTACGATTAATATTTTTCGACTGAACTAAATAGTCTAGGATCCTGCCATAGGACGACCTTCCCTCAAAAAGGTACCCGATAAGCGTTATACAGTTTTGTAGGCAGTGTCTTAAGAAACAATTTGCGCATGGGTTGTCTGTCAAAAAGTGGTCAAGGCATAGGGTTGCCAGCAAGCAATTGAATCGGTGAGAAGAAAAAGGAAAACATTCCACAAATCATAGTTCGTGGCAAATCGAAAAAAACTCTTTATTGCCAAAACTAAAACTTACTTTCGAAAACTTATAAATTAACAAATGTAAAACTAGCATTCAGAAGTAACTTGCCAAAAACTTGGGTGTAAAATTATTAAAGGTTAGCCCAAAATTTACTGATAAAAGGGGTGGAATGTTTTCCTTTTTCCACTCAATTGGTGAAAAAATAAGACAAACGATTTTAAACTAGTTTTTTTATTTAAACAATACAAACAAAATAGATACAAATCACTAGATATGTTATTATTGCTATTCAGTGAAAATAAAAAAAATAACGAATTAACAACAACACTTTATTAAATACCGTTATTTATTGTAATTGTGATAAAAAGAACTTTTAAAATTCCCTTCATCACTTTTTGCGATATTCGATGTTTTTCGAATTTTTCAGAGACCCCGTGTACAAAAACTAAGAAAAGCATAGTTTTTCAAGATATTGAATAAATTCAATCAATAATAATCCTCAAAATTTGAGTATTTAAACACAACATTTCAAACTTTGAGTGGAAAAAGGAAAATATTCCTGGAATGTTTTCCTTTTTCCACTCAAAAAAATTTTGTTTGTTCGTTTAAAGGCATAGGTTTTATTGGAATGATTTCCTTTTTAAGCTCATTAGGTGCGCTATGTAAATATCTAAATTTCTGCATTTTTAGTTCAATTTCGCAATTTTGTGGAATGTTTTCCTTTTTCTTCTCACAGATTCAATTACTCTCAATTTTTGGTGTTTTTCAATTATATATGGCAATAAGCCTTAAGGATATACTTACAAAAAATATCATACAAAGAAAATTTTATTTAAAAATTATAAACTTCGTGATTTTTTGAAATTTGAAATTTTAGTAGGGTAAATGAGGGTAAAAAAAGATAAAGGTCTAGAATCTATTTTCCAAACGAAAAATGTTAGAAAGTTTTTTCTTTTAAATTCAGTAGATTTTTGAAACCCATTGTGTTTTTAAATTCCTCAAAAACTAAGAAATGGTATTACATTTAGTTTTCAGTATTCGACTAATGAGAGCATTGAATACTGAATAGAAAATTTTTGAAAAAATCAACTTAAAACAAAAAATATCAAAAATATTGACTTTGAAATATAACTGCTCAAAAAGTTTTCACTAAAACAACTTGATTTGAAAAGTAAATAAGAGAATGGAATATTAGTTTTCGAAAAAATTTACTATTACATTCATCCGATGCACGGTTCATGACTTATTTGATAAAACGTGTTCTCCAAGATGGTGGCTAACGCTTGCGCCACCCAGTTCCGCCAACTTGGGTTTACATTTGGAGGACACCCCTGAACATATTGCAACAAGAAAATCAGTTCAGTAGAAAATTGAAGTCAAAAAATACTCGACTCCTGGCCTATATTTCCGGTTTTCTATACAAAAATCAGTTTTTATAATGAGAGCCACGCACTAAAAATTATGTATCTTCTAAACAAAGATACGCACTATAAAACTTGGCATGTAGTTTCTATATTGTATTTGCTTAATTTTAAGACCTAAACAAGAAAAAAATTAAAATGATCGAAGTTTTTTAAAATCTGATTTGAAATGTTAACTCTGGTTTTCTACCTAAAGAAAAATCGATTTCGGATTTAGATTTCATTAATGAAAAGAACATCTAGTTCACTCCAGTGTTAAAATAATTTTCCCATCCCTTCATTTAATTTATAAACATTTTTCTTTCAAACTTTACCCCATGGCTTGCCGAAACTTTATAAGCCCATAACTCCATCACCACGCCTCAAAATTCAAAATGCTTCTACCTTTATGTTAAATTATGTTATGCAAGTACAAGTGACCCAAAATTGAACGAATTTCAAGACCAAATTTTTTTTCACTGTCCGCTTCACGTGAAATACCCCGTATGCTCCTATTTTTAATTTTAAGTCTTAAACTAGTGAGTCGTTTAGTAAAAACAAATTTACATTAAATAAAAAATGGTGCCCAAAGCAAATAGGCTGAAATACAGAAAAGTATTAATTATAAACTCTTCATGAGCTCCCCCCCTTCCCACAACGATTGATGGGCAAAATAGTTCCTAATAAATTGTTCTTATTTCAGGTTATTTTCACGGTTTTTGCTTTGGAATAAAAACGAATAATTTTTGTGAATTTGGGTGCCGCTTTAGTAAACTGGCTCTATCTTTTGCAAATCAAAGATGTATTTCATTTTTTTTTCTCTTGCTGATCTTAGATGTATTCTGAAATATTTTTCTGCATTCAAACAATAATTTTTAGTCCCTCAGACCTATCTTAAACCTTTTCTTTACGTCGATAACGGTTTTTCTACAATTTATTATCACACAAGATTTTTAAATTTAAGAGTTGTTTTTTTTCACTTTTTATTCAAAATATTACGATATTCAGTACCTTAATATTTTCCTTTCTAAATATGAAAGTCCAATTTATTTTTCAAAAATTTGCATCATTTTTTTCACAATAATGATGAGAATTTGCAGTCCTTCCATTTTCGTCAGTACTTTAACTTTCATTTTCATAGTCATGACTTCATGAGACAGGTATGTCGGCACTTTCAGGAAAAAAAACATATGCAAAAAAATTGGCCCCAGCGATTATTGCAGTTTAAATAAATTTGTGCACAAAATTTTCCACACCATGTTTTTTTTTAAATCTATTGATTATGTTAAAAAAAAAATATATATTCACTTATTTTGTGAAGAACTATGTACAAAGTCTACAATTTTAACTATCAGATTATGTTTTCAAAAACTGATAGTTTTCTTGAAATTATCAAAACAACTAAATCTTAACCACTTTCATTCTTCTTTAAAATTGTTTGTTTGCGGCCTAAATTAACGGTACTTTTAGGTAATCCTTGAGCCGTCAAAACAAAGCTTTCCACCATAAATTCAGATTTTTCGGAATTTTTCCATAATTTTGCCATTTTTTTCATCTAATATTTTTGGGCTATAACGATATTGAAAAACACACAATAATTCTAAAGAAACAAAGTTCACATTGCAGCTCTTCACAATGACATAAATGCAAATATTAGAGACAATTTTGAAGTTTTTAACATTTTTAACATAAATGAGACAATTTCAATGTTTCAACACCGCCGATGGTAAATCACTAAACAAGATAGGACCTTAATTGCTATCCTGTGGTATTCCGAAATTTACGTTAAAGTTATTTGATTCAAGAATCATCACCTACACTTTTACGTATTTTCACAGCATTGACAGAATGTACAAAATTGCTGCAGTCAGCTTACCCTGAAATTTTCAATAAGTCATGGTTTAATTGAATAAATAAATTAATCTCTTTGGTTTCTATTTTTTTTTAATGTAGGTACTGTCAATCCATGATTTATTTGCATAAACAAAAAACAATTTGTAATATGTATACATTGTACAATGTTCATTATAATAGTTGTTCTCGATTTACTTAACTAAATTGTTAATTGAATTTATCAAACAAAGACGGGTTCTCGCATATACCTACATAATAAAGAAATAAATAAAAAAAAAAAAAACAAAATAAACTATCTCAGACAGACAAAAGAATTGAAATTGAAATAAAATAAAATGAAATGAAACCAGTAACTATACTTATTGTATATAATTTTATTTGAATTTCATTTCCTCTTTAGATGTAGGTAGAGATATATTATTTATGCATTCGTATATTTCATGGCCCTCTTTTTACTTCTTTTTTATTGTGTCTCCCCCTAGAACGAACCAAGTCTTATTTTAAATAAAGAAAAAAACTGTAATATTGACCTAATTCTCCCGATAAAGAATAAATAACTATATTTTTACCTCGATGCACGTATAGGTATAACCTACCTAACACACATTCATTTCTCACTCTCTCAAACCAACAAAACACAATAAAATATACAAATCAAATTAAATTGCAATGCAAAATAATAAAAAAAACGCTACAAATACAAAATAAGATACAAAAGACGGAAAAGTTTTCACTCATTTTTCATTCGCCAAAAATGAGGTCTACCTTCAGTTGTATCTTATAGCAATTTAAATCTTAAAAAAAAAAACTTTAAGTTAATACCACCAAAATTATATGGAAAAATACTGTGAAGCCCCAAGAAGAAAAACACAATAATTCATTAAATTTTTTAGTTGACATAATATGCATACATGTGGCACGCAAGCAACAACACCACCATATACCAAGGATTTCGTTTTCTTCTTTCAAAAGATACAAATACGATATAAAAATATATATATAACTCTATGGTAGGTACTCAACTCAACTTTCAATTTGGCCAGACTGAGAGTTGTAAGTATGTAATAAAATGTGCGATACAAGTTAGCCTTGCTTTCTGATGACTTTCTGTTACTTATTTTCTTGTATTCCTTATATTTCTTGGTTTATTGGAAATCATTTAAGTAGAGTGTATCTCATTCGAATGGAATCCCTTACGAAATTCCAAAAACAAAAAGACATCTGTATGCCAACTTCCATCAGGAAATAGCTGAGACATGTTTAGCTTGAAAATTTTAATGCAATTCTGTAGGCAATTATCGGATTAACAAATGAAAAAAACTGCATCCTCATAGGAAATAAATTATACACAAAAGATACAATTTTTCGAACAAAAAAATTATTTTCAAGCAAAAAAAACAATTTTTCGAAGAAAGGATAATATTTTTTTAGCAAAAGATACAAATTTTCGAACAAAAGATACAATTTTCGAAGAAAAGATAGAATTTTCGAACGAAAAATACAAATTTTCGAACAAAAGTTATAATTTTTCTTACAAAAGATACCATATTTCGAACAAAAAGTAAAATTTTTCGAACAAAATGTACAATTCTTCGAACATAAAATAAAATTTTTCGAACAATAGTTACAAAACTTCAGATATAAACCATTTTTCGAACAAAAACTAAATATTTTTGAACAAAAGATAATTCTTCGAACACAAAATAAAATTTTTCGAACAAAAGATACAGAATTTACTTCAGATTATTTAACTACAAAAAAATATTTACCATTCGAGCAATTCTCGAACAAAAATACAATCTTCAAAAGAAACAATTTTTCGAACATAAGACACAGTTTTCGAACAAAAGATAAGAACAAAAAATACAATATTTAGAACGAAAGTCTTAACTTTTCTAACAAAAGACACTATTTTTAGAACAGAGAATAAAATTCTTCGGACAAAAGATACAATTCCTCAAGCACAATAAAAAAATTTCGAATAAAAGATACAAATTTTACTTCAGATAGTTCAACAACTGAAAAATATTTACCGTTCGAACAGAAGATACAATTTTTTCGAATATAGAAATCAATTTTTCGAACATACAATACAAATTTTCGAACAAAAGATACAATTTTTAGAACAAAAATATAATTTTTCGAACAAAGGATACAATTTTTCTAACAAATACCATTTTCAAACAAAAAATTAAGTTTTTCTAAGAAAAGATACAATATTTCGAACACAAAATTAAATGTTTCGAACAAAAGATACAAAATTTACTTCAAATAGTTTAACTACTAAAAAAAATATTTACCGTTCAATCAACCAAAACATCACTATTTCCTCCATTTTTGTATGTGTTCGTTATTGCAACAGCTTTATTGGTATATAATATTCCTCAAGAGTGATAGATATCTCTAGTTTTTGGCCTAAATGGTATCAAATTTGATTAAACAAATTCACCTTAGATCATTAACAATCAAAACAATATCCAAATCAATTCTTCACACCGAAAAATGATAACATCAAAAAATCAAAACCGCACTGTTATCCACACGGTCGTTAAAGGTGATATGCCTTGTCGGCATAAAAAAGTACTATTTCGCAAGCCGTAGGTAGGTAGAAACAAAAAAAAACTTCACAAATTCAATTACCAAAAAGATACAAAAAAAGATAGAAGGTATCTCTTACACCGCAGCTTTTAAGCAAGCAAGCAAGCGAGCGGTATCTTTTGGTTTTAATGGCGGCACTCGTACTAACTTTGTTAAGAAATTAATTTACAATTAACTGACGACGACCGACGACGCGGGGCGGGCCGGGCGGTTGTTGGTAGCGTATCTTTTCGTTTTTGGGGGATTTTCGCGTGTCAGTTAAGTTTTCACGTTCGCTATCATAATAAAAGATACAATCGCAAGATTTATATTATATTTTAACTTTCACAGATATTTTTTGTCTTTATAAATTATTTGGTATAAGTAATCACACTCTTTACACAGCCCCCCGAAATATGTTTTTTTTTTGTGTTCAACTCATCGAATAGAAGATCAATTTCTAACTGAAAACAGTTGATTCAATCGCTTTGAGAAAAAAAAACAAAAACAAATTGTTTAAATACTTTCAAAGATTAAACAAAATAAAAAAAAATCACACAACAATAAAAAATGAATCTCTTTAGGAAAAGGTACGTATACGTATCGTCGATCATTGCCGATAAATAAAATTAACTGTGACTATTATCTACATAATCTGCTGAAAAATCATATAAGTATCTACTCTGTTTAGATGAGTTATCTATACTACAAAGACATACCTATATATCTATCAGATATATTTCTGATGAAAAAAATCATTTAAGCGAAATTCAAATGAAATCTATGACGATGATGTATCTAAAACAGGAAAGCACACAAAAAAAATCTCTATTCAAACAGAAATATAAAAAAAAAAAATAAACACGATTGGCACAAGTCGTCATCCATGATGGTGTAATATTACACCAAGCATTAGACATCCCCCTTGCAGTCAAATTCCCTGTCTGGGGGATCGGGATTTCCATATCTATTATTGTTTTTTTCTGGTGGTAATTGGATATGTGGAATCTATCTCTGTACTGTATATTCACTATGGCCAAGCTATTATGTCGACTTCAATTAGATTGATTGAAAAATCACGAAATTGTTATTAAATATTATTATTTTCCATTTCTATAGACATTACTTCTTACATTTACCACGTAATGGTAGCTACAAATAGCCATAATTATATATTTTTTTTAATCTCAACCGAAGGATTTAGATATTTATGTTTTTTTGAGACAAGGAGATAGATACTGTCTGGCGATGGCGACTTGAAGTTTGATATACAAATCAAGTTTCTCCATTTATGGTCGATTGAATATAAACATTGTTGAAGTTCAAGTTGATAAAAAAAATTTAAAAGCAAATCAAGAAGAACGCTTTGCTAAAATGTAATGATTTCCTGAATTGGAAATTAAATTGTCAATAAAACTTAAATCTATATGACTATGCTACATCTATTTACAAAAATACAATAAAAACCTAACTACGCTTCATCGAAAATAAGGAAATCAATTTTTCATTTACTTTTTTTTTCTCTTCCAGATTTGTTATAAAATGCGTATCTGTCATAGATTTTATGGTTAAGCTAAACCGCATTGATAGTTTACTTAAGTTGGTATTTTATTTCTTATTTAATAATGTTTTTCTAGGTCAGGTCCGTGCACAGAAACTGTACAAACTACTGTATTGGGGAGTTACATATTTTATTTATGTTTATAAAGTTCATTTGACGTCTATATGCATGCAATTCAATTCGACATTATCGCAGACACCAAACTATTTTGGCAGTTTATTGCATCTAAGAACAAATCTGATGGTTATTCCACTACTCTAAATTATTTAAATCATTCTTCTAATGATTCTAAACGTATAAGAATTTTTTTTGTCTTGCCTTTTCTGATAGTAGCTTTGAGCCAGGTTTAAACTAATCAATTAACATTAGTGTTGGTGATGTGGTGCACAAGATGAACAATCTCAAGGATGTTTTCTCATCAAGTCCAGACGGTTTGCTAGTGATTAATTTAAAGAAATTTGCATTGTGCAGCGAATTTGGCTCTGGTTCTGACTGCTCTTTTCCAAAAATTTATTGGTTTTGGTATTTTTCCATCATCTTCTTTTATCTTTTAAAAGTCCGATTCACCAAAAGGGCTGTAAAGAAGATATTGTAAGAAAATTGTAGGCCAATCGCCAAGCTATCCTGCATTCCTAAGCTTTTTAAAAGAACAGCATGGATTCCGTAAAGGTAAATCTACGACCACTAACTTAACAGAATTTGTTTCTTTTATTACTTTGAACGCAATAGAAAATGAAAATTAAGTGGACGTTATTACCACAGACGATAGCAAAATCCCACACAAAATTATCTCGTTCAAATTAAAAGCTCTTGGATTTCAGCCTGGTTTAGTTTAATGGATGGAATCTTACTTATCAAATCGTTAATATCAGGTCTTGTTTAGATCTTCTGTATCATATCTCTTCAAAATCAGGAGTCCCTCAAGGTAGTCATCTGGGGCCAATAATTTGTATTCTAGTGATCAACGACGTGGAATCTATGACTAAGCAATCGAAACTTTGTACCTATGCGGATGACATGAAGATTTTTAAAGTAATTTCTTCACCTCACGATGCCTTAGCTCTTCAAAACGACATGAATAATTTGTTGTTTTTGTATCAAAAAATATTTTAGAACTTACTGTCAGTAAATGGCAAGCAATCACATATTCTCGAAAACGTTCCCGTCCACCATTACGGGACTACTATGTCAATGAAGATCTTGTTTCAAGAGTATAAGAACCTATTGGAACTTACGTTTGTGAGATTGATCTCAATTTCAGATCTCATTATGACAACATAGCAGCTAGGGATAACTCTGGTTTTGGCAAAGGTTGGTCTAAGGAGTTTTCAGATCCTTACGTTACGAAATCTCTTTACACAGCCTTTGTACGACCTTTGCTTGAATATGTTAGCAAAATATGGCCCCCCTGTCACCTTGTTCATATTTTTTGATCGAGGCAATACAGCGTAGATACCTCCACTTTACTCTTAGGGATCTCCTATAGGTTGATAACTACAACTTGCATTAACTTACAATCTCAAGAAAAACGTCGTGAAGTAGCTGACATAACTTTTGTTTATCAAATTTTATCAGGTGTAAACGTGCAACTGAATTTTCTGTCCTCCTTGATTATTAACATCAAGTGATTACGGCAGAAATGAATCAGATACCAGAATGTTGAGGGAAGTAAATTATTATTCGTATATTTTTGACTATTAGACTAGTCTAGATTATAAAATAAAATAAGAAATATTTCATCATCAAATAAAAAGAGAAACTTTCAATTCTTATTTTCTACACAAAATAGTTTAAATGTATAAGTCATGCTTGGTGTAAATGGATCCCAGCGCGTGCGGTATCTAGGGGGAAAGGGGGGGGGGGGGGGTACGAGGCGTGGGATCATTTATTAATTTATTAAAAACGTGTGCCTCACAAACTATAAAATCTTGCTAGCAAAATTTCGCAAATTAAATACCCTGTTTTCATAATCTCGCAATTACAGAATCTGACTTTTAGCAATATCGCATTATTCCACACCAACAAATTTCGCAAATATTAACTGAAATCCCAGAATTGTAACTATCGCATGTATCAAAATTTCGAAAATCAAAACTTCGCAAAGTCAAATCTCAGCAACGTCATTTTGCTCTCAATTTCAAACTGCGTGAAATAAATATCAATAAAAATCATCATGCGAACCAAAAAAGACACTCGAAAACTAAAAGCTTTTTCTTTGACTTCTATTGATTTCCAAAACAAATTAAAAAAAACATTACAACTCTATATTCTCTTTCTCTTGTTCTCTTGACAACATTGATATTGAAAAATTAGCAAATAACAGTGGGGTCTAAAAAGTACAGGTTTTACTTATTCAGCAGAAGGTAGGATATCTCACAATAAATATAATTGCATTGCAACAAATACAATTTTTTTAAATCAAAATCTCTCAAATTTTAATTTTGGGAGAGATTTTATAAAAAATGTATTTATTGCAAAGCAATCAAATTTTGCGATATTATGATTTGCGAGATTTTAGTTTGCGAGATTTCGTTATTGCGAAATTATGAAAAGTAGGATTTTTTTATTGCGAGATTATGAAAATCGAGATTTTGTAATTGCGACATTTCGAATGCGAGATTTTTATTTGCGAGATTTCGTACCCAACCCAATCAAATCTCACACGAGACTTCAATTTCCAAGATTTTGATTAAAAAAAAATTTGTGTTGCATTTTTATCATTTTAACTGGCGAGTTTTTTTGTGATTTTAAAATTGCTGGATTGTTAAAAGTGGGATTTTTTAAATACAGTACATATTATGAAAAGCTTAATGCTTTTATTGCGAGATTTAAAAATAAGAGATTAAGAATGCGAGATTTTAAATGGCGAGATACTGGGTATGCTAAGAGATGAGCAAGATCTCAGAGTCTGAGCTAATGATATTGAGCTCACATGTGAGATCGATCGAATAGAGCCGAACTCGGATTCAGTTGATGTACAAAAAAATGAGTGTGCTCTCAACAGCTATGACTTAATGAATGTGAGATTGATCTCAAAGCTGTTCATTCTAAATAGTTGTGAATGTAATTTTTTATAGTGAGTAGAAGAAAAAAAAATCAAAATTTCTTTTGAAAGCTAAAATAAAAGTATGTGTTTAAAACTCATCACCGTGAGATCGAGCTCACCACATGAGATCTTAATTGGTCAATCTTTTTTTTGCATACGATGTTAAGAAAGATCTAAAAAAAAGTCATCTTTACATGCATAAAATGTGGTAAACCATAATTTCATATAATGGTAGTAGTAGCTAGTTAAGTATAGGTATAGGTAGGCAAATGTCATAAACATATTATTTACTTAAAATGCGTTTTATTTTTTGTTGATGTTGTTCCCTTAGGACTATTATAATACTTCTCTAGTATATCTAGCTACGAAGTTATTATTTTTTGTTGTGGTTGAAAATTAAAGTAAACAAATATCTTAATGAAAAACAATCTCAAAATAACAAAGTTAATGCGGTAAATACATTTAAACACAAAAGTGATCTATTTGAATTTACATAAAAAGATAATTTTACAATAAAATTACCTTTATTTTTTAAAATACTAAGTATCTGCAACAAGTCAGTGAATGTAAGGAGGAAAATATACCTATCCAATATCTACTCAAGCCCAGCCCATCAGGGGCCATTATGGTTTAGTCAGAAGACAGCTCGAGCTCAGTGTGAATAACAAAGATTAAGTTTTTATATCATCATAAATATGAAGTACATATGTATCAGAGGCACTTTAATTGACATTATTGGAACTCAAAGTTCACATTATAGTCATGTTATTATTTTTCGCAACGAAATGTTGAACTTCTTTCTCTCCTCCAGATACCCAAGGCTTTTGAGTTGTAAATCATAAAGTATCTATATGTAGGTTCGTGAAAAAATCAATCAGCCAGAGCGAAATTTTAATGATTAGGTAGGTACGTTTTATTTTTTAAGAGTCAATGACCGGCATTTAATTTTCAATGCAACACAACGTTGTATGATACCTTGGAATTATAAAAAAATTCCTTTAAATACCAAACGACTATTATTTTAGGGGGTTCCAAAATAAGAGGTTTTAATTTTAGATCATTCCAAAAACAGCATTTTTTTTAAATGGTGATATTAGTATGCATATCCAAAGTACAAATTCTGCGGTTAATAGTAGAATACCTACAATACCTGCCGAATGTCCATCTCGTGGCTTTGCTTAAAAAATGGTGATTCTTTTGATGAATTTTTGAGTCACAAATGTTTTCGCAGAATTGTGGATATATTTCTAGAATAACAGCTTTGAGGTTTTCCTTAAGTGCATACATTTTTGGTGGCTTAGACCTTATATTTGACCTTTTACCAAAAATAAATTAAAATTCACGACTACATCGCATGTTAGGGTTAGTTTATTAGGTAAGGTTAGAAGGGGTGATGATACGGCAAGCTGTATACTGGTTGATTAGCTCCATTTAACCAGAGCTTTTGAAAAACTTATTACACATTAAACTCAATATGAACAAACTGGCCCTTAGTATGGGATGCTTCCCTGAGCCATTCAGAATTTTGAATGAATTTAAGGATTTTCTTTACTGGCAAGTGAGAGATGTTGCCCACTTCATCGAAAAAGTATTCTCCGACAGCTGAAAAAGTTTGACCTGTGACTTTTTCTCTACGAACAATAGGCATTGAAATAAATCGATGGAAAAATGAACGTCAAATTTTACACCTATTCGACACGTATTTAGGTACGCAATCAAATGGTTATTGGTTCAACACCTCAAAGGCTATTATTGATATGACTTACAATTCTATGCAAATGACTTGACTTTTATGTCGTTGGCTCTCATAGTCTTTATGATCACCTAATGAGAGCTTTGACTCAAGGTTCGAGTTCATCGTTTGTTGACATGGCCGGCCCAGCTCGGATTTATCGCAGGTCCACCACAGGCATTGAAATGAAAACAAAAAATCTTTAAGAGTATGATATTTTTAAAATAACTCCCTTAATAGTTTTCGGTGCAAAGTGAGACATTTTCATTTTGTTTTTTTTGAAAAATATTTAGTTGTACAGAAAAAAATGATTTTATAACATTGGAGTCTAAATATTTTTGTCCAGGAAATTGGTCATACAATAAAGCCTTTTTTTCCCGAGCTGTGGTGTTAGATATCCCCATTGAGATTGTCTCGGAATGGACACACAGATTTTCTGCCTCTTTCTATACGTGTATGAAGTTAGCATAGCAGGGCAGCTTTCACCTACGCAAATGGGACCTTGACAGGTATTTGCAGTTTTTTTGAGTTTCTGTTCCCGATTTTGCAGTTTGCCAAATAAGGGTGTAAAGTATAATCGGGTGACCTTCTAACTTTCACAGTGAAGTAAGCGTGTCACATGGTATATCTCAGGAACCAAGCGTGCTAGGAACTTGTAGTTATTAGGCTTCAAATTTGCAGTTTTTTTTGCATTTCAACGATAAGCTAGGTTCAAAATTTGAAGTCCTCAATTTAAAAATTTCCCAAATTTGACTTCAATATGAAGTAAGTAGGTCACATCGTGTATTTCACGAACCAAGCATGCTAGGAACTCGCAGTAAGGCTCCAAGTTTTCAGATTTCTTGCATTTCAAGAATAGGCTAGTTCAAAATTTTAAAGTCCTTTTTTTGAAAAATATTTCATACTGACCTGCTTCACAGAGTAGTTAGCAAGTCATATCGTGTATCTTAATTTCTGCGAGACTACTATACTTCTAAACAACAAGGTTTTGCTCAAATATTTGTACATAGTTAATGGTGATTATCTAGTTTTGTGCTCCCATAAATGACGGAAATGCGGAAGCAAAACTACGTAACTCATCTAAATGCGATTTATGGCAGTGCCATAATCGTAATCATCATCTATGACCTCAATGCCCATATCAGACAAGATTAAATGAGTGTCTGCTTTGTGCTCATGGTTGAACCAGATACTATTAACCAAATTGGTCAGATCATAAAATTCCTAATTTTTCTAATCTCGAGATTTTAAATAAATAAATAAATTTGTTGGCGCAACAGCTCGTGGAGAACTAGGGCCTAGTGACTTACAACTCTCAACCATTCCTGTGTGCGTGTTGTTTGCAGGAATACAATAACCTTCAATAAATAAAGGTGCGTCTACTCAAAACCTTTTTTTTAAGATATCAATTGTTATTTCCCAAAACTCGTTTGGCATCTGGAGGCGTTTCCGCAACTGTTTTCATGTTCAAAATATTAAAAACTGTGGTTTTACTCAAAGGTGCGTCAACTCAATACCTATCTTATAAGATGTCAATCGTTATTTTGCCCATGGAAATTGTAATTTTGTAACTAACGATTTTTTCATTTCAGGATTTTCCACAGATTGGGCACCATTTTTGAAAATGGCACCCAAACGACAGTATTACAAATTTACAACAATTATTCCCAAGCCAAATTGCTTCCTTAGTATGTCAAAAATACATTTCAAATGTAAAAAAGTGCAAGGATTTGGGTTTCCTGATCGGAGTACAGTATGGGCGCCATTTTTCAAAAAGACGTCCAAGCGACAGGATTACAAAAATGACTTCCCAGGCTAAATTTCATCCTTAACGTGTCAAAACCAAATTACAAACACAAAAAAAGGTCCCCGCCAAAAAACGCACGGGTTTTCGTTTCCTGACCCGAGTATAATAAGAAATTCTCAATCTATAGAGACTTCGGAAAATCCTAGGATACCTGGAAAAAATTTCGCATCTTAGATCATTGAAGGTTGAACAAATTTCAAAATATCCGTTATCACCAAAAACAATATATAAATTGGCTGAAGTCCCCAACAAATTAAATGCAACAATTCAAAACCCCATATGAAGAAAGGGTCTTCGTGGACAAATTCCCACTAATTTTTATTTTTTTTGTGACATGCTCCGGTCCTAAGGAAGTATTGACGCTTAACCATTAGAAATCACAGGAATACAAACTGTGATCAATTTCTTTTAAAAATTCAAAGCAGTTAGACTTGATGGCATTCATGCAGAGTTCCTGAAAGCAGATCCCATGATATCCCATCAAAACTAAACCTCTTTGTGTGCGTACAATAATCAGTATTAATTATTAGAAAACTGAAGCATTGGAGATGGAGTTAAGAAAAGCCGAGTACTAGGCGTATCACCTTGGTGCATGGTTAACGAAGAATATTGCTGTTGTAGGTATCTATGTTGTATATCGTCAAATATACGCCAGAACTATCAACTAACCACCACCCGCCACTGTTTCCAATCGATTTTCTAAAGCTCTTTTGGGCAACTCTCCATTAAAGAGTACTTTCACTACAAAACTATCGATAGTCACTCTGGGAATAGCTGTCAAACACTCTGTGAGCTAATTTCATGACAGAGTCCATTTGCGAGTTTTAGTTTCGAGAGCTGTTTGCAGTCTTGTTACTCTCAAATGGGTTGGCACCTTAAAGGCCGTTAAATGATATTTTGAATCAATAAATTGGTATCACGGCCTCTCTAATCTGTGATATTTGCATTGAGGCTGCTTGAGATTAGCTTGCAGCCTTTTTAATCTCAAATGGATGAACAGCTTAAGGCCTTTAAATGATATTTTGAATCAATAAATTGGTATCCCAGCCACTCTAGTCTGTGATATTTACATTGAGGTTGCTTGAGGATTGCTTGCAGCCTTTTTACTCTCAAACGGATAAACACCTTAAGACCGTTAAATGATATTTTGAATCAATAAATTGGTATCACAGCCACTCTAATCTGTGATGTTTTCATTGAGGGTGCTTAAGTATTGCCTGCAGCCTTTTAACTCTCAAATGGATAAACACTTTAAGGCCGTTAAATGATATTTTGAATCAATAAATTGGTATCACAGCCACTCTAATCTGTGATATTTACATTGAGGCTGCTTGAGGATTGCTTGCAGAATTTTTACTCTCAAATGGATAAACACCTTAAGGCCCTTAAATGATATTTTGATTCAATAAATTGGTATCACAGCCACTCTAATCTGTGATATTTTCACTGAAGCAAATAACCAGGCAGATTGACTGA
This sequence comes from Dasysyrphus tricinctus, assembly GCA_963921185.1. Taxonomy (NCBI): domain Eukaryota; kingdom Metazoa; phylum Arthropoda; class Insecta; order Diptera; family Syrphidae; genus Dasysyrphus; species Dasysyrphus tricinctus. Next base: position 79,456,922 of record OY992530.1, on the reverse strand, counting down.
CCATCAGTTTAATATCAGCTGTTAATACCTAACATGCAGAAATAGTCAACTTTCAATTGGGAGACATTGAGCTCAATGAATTTTTTGTATTCTATGCGAATCTAAACTACAAGTGGTAAACTGTCACTGGAATTATATCTAGGAAAACTCGCTCTTCTTATGTATGACCCATGTATGAGATAAATACATCACATAAATAATAAATACATGACATCGTCTTATACGAAGGATGAGGTGGCAGTAGATAGGTCAAAGCATTTAAAAAACCAATAGAATTCTATTGCGAAGCACCATTATGCAATCGAATCTTCTAAGCTAGTCACGAAGGAATATCAGGCAACTTTTAATCAGAAATGGTACATAACAGTGCTTTCAATAAGACGCATTTATTTTTTATTTAAAAGAAACACATCGTCAGAGCAGAGCTCTATTGCTAAATTTCTTGAGAAAGGTCAGCTTCAACTAATTGACCCCAATTGCTGTCGTTTGTTTCTTACTCTATATATTTCATTCAATATCCGTTTCCCTAACCATTTATCTCAATAGAGCTTCCTCCTTTTGCAGAAAAAAGTACTTAATCATCCCATCACCATCACCCACACTCTAATGTTTCTAATGGAATAAAATCGCGCAATTAGATTTCTTTTCTTATATGTTATGGAAACATTCCATGTTCCTTTATTATCACATCATATACACATTGCGTCATTCACACGCTGCTTCTTTCAATTATTTTTGCATGTGCACACAACGTGTCGAATTCAATTGATTCGCATCTTTCCCTCATTGATTACAACAATCGAGTAAATCGACTACAATTTTATATAGTGACAGTGAGTACTTCGAGTCCACGATCGTATAGTACTTTCAATTGAAAGTGCGACCTCAATTGATTGCTTTCCTGATGATGATGATGGCGCTGTTCTTAAATGTCATAGTCATAGTCATATGGCTTTCTGTCAAATGATGCTGTGTGCCTATCGTAAGTTTTGATTGGAATGAATGTCCACATATCAATTTATAAGCAAAAAGAAAAACGGTCATTGGAAACAAAATATAGATGTCCCACTTGGTAACACAAACTGACAAACTGGTTCGCCAATAATGTGAATTTGCGTCTAGAATTATAGTCGTCATCGGTAAATGCCAGACAAAAAAATAAAAACAAAACGCTAAACTACACACGAACCAGTTGAATGTTTTTTGAATTTGTAAATAAATTGTAAGAAAAATCTACAATTACAATATTTATTGATGTTAATTTGCTGTAAACTATCAATTGCCATAACCATGTGGGAATCTCCTCTCTGTTCCAGTGTCAATTGAAATTTGAAGGAACCATTGGAAAATTAATATTCCACGATATATCACTGACATGACGTGTGTGCATATATTGTATACACTTTGCTGCTGCATTGTGTAATGGAACATCTCTCATTTATCGTGACTCGTATTAGCGATTTTGATGATGCAGCAGCATGCATCAATTAACTTTCATCTCGCGAATTAAATTGATTCAAAATCAAAAAACTACGTCAGCAAGTAGCTGAAGGAGCACGTTTCTTAAATAAACTTCCTCCTAGAAGTGAGATTCAATTTACTGCATAAAATGATGATTTTCAAAAAAAAAAAAAATAGACAGACACGTTCACCGCCACCGCCGCCGAACCAGAATGGGGTCATCGCCTTCCTTTTTTGCTGCTTGCACATATATTCTCTTAATTATCTTCCATTTGCTGCTTAACTCCTTTTGGTAGATGTATGTATGTTGATGGAAAAAACCCAATGGAATTCTTTGAAACAGAAGAAGAAAAAAATCCACTAAAAAAAATCAAAAAGGATCCAAAAAAAACTAGGCAGAGGGTCTGGGTTTTTGACTTGGTCTGGTCAGCAACTGGTGTGTTCTGCGGCTGAATACTGAAATCAAATCTCCACAATTCCAGGTAAAATTTTTGTATGTCTGCTCTGTCTCTTGTATCTATAGGTAGACGACCGACCGACGGCGGGCCATAATTCAAAGGACATACCTACCAACCTAACAAACAAAATTCAAGGTTTTGGTTTTATATGTAAGTATACCTACCTCTATGGGATCAAATATCGAAAAAGGTCCTCTTTTAAAGGATATTGACCTTTTTATTAAGTTTGCAAATAATATATAATTTTTTTTTCTCTCTCATTCATGGGAATAACAAATAAGTATGATGGAGGTTGGAGGTATAAGTATGAGAATGAGAACGTGCGTTTGATGGCGTACATATCCTGACCTGATGAACAAACAAATACAAAATTAAAGAGGACGCTCTTTTTTTGATTTTAAAGTATAAGTACTGCTTCTTCTCGAGAACTGTGTATAGATACTTCAGTTCAACCATATCCATCTCAAGAAGTTTGGAGTTGAATAAACCTAAGGAATACACTGGTCATCAGGGTTTATGTAACAGAAAGCAAAGTATACTTTCCAAAGGTTGGTGGTAGGTGTTTCGAACTCGAATAGGAAGTCAGAAATGTTGGATCCCCAAGCTCAATTTCTGGGTATAGTACTTATCGGATTCGTTTGTCAAGATTTGTCCAACCATTCAAATCATATGGCCAACACTGAGAGGACAAGGAATTCGACTTTTATTTTTTATAGCAAATCTCGAAAAACAAAAAAGTACTCTAGCATCCTCAAATTAAATTTTAGGGAGTTGGGGCTGATTGTGTTAATTTTTCCGATGGCTACACTTGTCAATCCATTAAAAAATCAATAGTCCATCCCCAGCCATCCCAAGGAAAAAAATATTTAACTTTTTATTTTTTATAGCAAGCCTCGACAAAAAAAAAAAAACAAAAAAAAGTCCCCACGTCATAGGGAGTTGGGCCCAATTGGGTTAATTTGTCCACGGACTCCACTTCTCAATCAATAAACAAAATTGGTATAGGTATTCGGTATATTTCGTTTTTTATAGCAAACCGCAAAAAACAAAAAAGCACTCTAGCATCCTCAAATTAAATTTTAGGGAGTTGAGGCTGATTGTGTTGATTTTTCCGATGGGTTCACTTGTCAATCCATCAAAAAATCGTAAGCCCATCCCCAGGAAACAAAAATTCAACTTTTCATTTCTTATAGCAAAAACCAAAAAAAAGTCCCTAAGTGAAATCTTAGAAAGCTGGGGCCAATTGAGCCGTGGACAAACACAGGCTTCTCTTCTCAATCAATAAAATAAATTGTTTATCCACCCCCAGGAAAAAAATTTTCGACTTTTCACTTTTTATAGCAAACCTCGAAGAACAAAAAAAAGTCCTCAAGTGAAATCTTAAGGAGTTGGGGTTAATCGGATTCCCTTGTCCACTGGCTCCACTCCTCAATCTATACAAAATTGTTTGTCCACCCCTCAGGAAAAAAATAACTTTTCAATTTTTATAGGAAGTCTCGATTAAAAAAAAATGTTTAGGAAGTTGGGTTCGCTTTTTCACTGGCACCACTTGTTAATCCATTAAAAGAAATTGTTTGTCCACCCCTAGAAAAAACATATTTGACTTTTCTTTTTTTTTTATAGCAAACCATAAAAATCAAAAATAGTCTTTAAGCCTTCCCAAATGAAATTTAAGGGAATTGGGACCATCTGCGTTTGTTTGACCACCACCTCCACTTGTCAATGCATAAAATATTTGCCTTTCATTTTTTATAGCAAATCTTAAAAAATATAAAAAGGTTTAAAATCACTTATCAGTCACTTAAACAAAAAAATTTGTCCACATCCAGGGACGAAAATTTGCAACTTTTGATTTTTTATAGCAAACCTTGAAAAACAAAAAAGTCCTCTAGCATGTTCAAATGAAAACTTAGAGAACTGTGAACGGTTGGATTCCTTTGTTCACCGGCTCCACTCCTCAATCTATTAAAAAAAATCGTTTGTCCACCCCTCAGGAAAGTTTTTGTTTTCATTTTTTATAGGAAGTCTCGAAAAACAGAAAATTCTTCTATCATCCCATATATGAAGATTAAAGAAGTTGGTTTCGTTTGTCCACTGGCTCCACTTATTAATCCATTATAAAAATTGTATGGCTATCCCCCGAACAAAAAAAAATATTTTACTTTTCATGTTTTATAGCAAACCTCGAAAAATAAAAAAAACTCTAGCATGCCCAAATGAAATCTAAAGGAGTAAGGACCAAATGCTTTTGTTTGTCCATCACTTTAAGGAATAAAAATCGCCATTTCATTTTTTATAGCAAACCTTGAAACACACAAAAAAGTCTTCTAGCATCACCAAATGAAATTTAAAGGAATAGGAGCTAGTTGAAATAATTTATTTGATGGCTCCACTTAAAAAAATTGTGTGTCCACTGGAGTGGACAGGAACAAATTTAAAAAAATGTTTCCTTTAATATAGGTGGTTGGACGAACAATGGACAAATGCCTCCCAGAAGCACGGGTTATTGATCTTTCCAATTTCATTGAATTTTTGTTACGTAAAATAAAATAAAATAAATAATAACCTACATTTATGTCCTTTATAGGCTGGTTTTATTATCTCTTCTTAACAAAGTATTTCAATATTGTACAAACCAAAACCAGTACTTTAAGTTTCAGTATTCCAGTACTATCTTTAATTTTCAAAAAGCTCGTAAATAAATAAATCAAATAAATAAAGTTTTATGGGTTGATACTTGCAGACTTGTAGTATGCACAATTTGTTTTGTTTTGAAATAAAAAACCTCGTACTTTTTAAATTCAAGGAAAATAATGACAATGAACTGTTTTAATACGACCAACCCCGTTTTTTTTAAACAACAAGGACATTTTTGTTTACCACTTGGTAAAGCAAGTACATAAATACCCACCACACCCGGAAGAAATGTATGGGAATTTAGTATATTTTTAGCTGATTTCTATTATTGTTGTTCGTATTTAAGTAAAAGCATTTATAGAAAAAACTATAAATAAGTACAAACATTAATACCTACCTAAGCTGTTGCACAATAACACTATTGGATACTACACTAATATTGACTATTGTCAACAGTGCTTGCATTTTGTACCTGGGTTAACATGCGGGAGGTCTTTTTTATAATAATACTATTTGATTTATTTGTATTTTGTATTTACCGTTTCGTAATAGGCTTACGGTTTACCGTCTAGTTTACAAGTGGCCATGCGTTTAAAGCATGCCAGAGCCATAAAGTCTGTTGAAAAAAATTCCTCAGATAAATAATTGTTTCACACACGAGTTGACTTTTCAGTGCATTAAAGCTGTCAAGATATTATTATTGTTAATAAAGCCAGTTTCGGAAGCTGTTTCTCCAGTTCTTAAACTAACAGTCATTTGAGTTATTTATAATGACCTGAAGACTCTTGTGCAGCAAGGAACATGAAGTTTCCTTTTTTTTGTAATTTTTTGAACAAGACTACCTGTTATAGGAATTATGAAACACAGGAATGGAATCTACATTTATTTTTTTATTTTAAAACACAAGGATATAAATTTATTACTTAATACGCATGCTAGTTTAATAAATTGATCCTTTTTTTTTAAATTAACATTTTCATCGGCTAGAAGAGATGAATAGAAACGCGGCATTTTTTTTGTGAGTAGTTTTCGGGTCATAAGGTTAGAAGCACTTACCAAAATGAAGAAAATTGGTTGCTTTAATTTGCTTTTGTGACTCACATGAAGTATATGAAGCTGAAGATCGCTGCACCGAAAGTTAAAATATTTTTAGGAGAGGATCTGGACGTATTGTGAAATTATTTTTCAAAAATTTAAAAAGGATTGTGTTGGGCATGAATTTTTCTAGACGTGATGTCTTTTCTTTTTTTTTATTGTGGTGTTTAATATTTTGTTTTTATCAAAAATCGAAAAATGTAGCTCCCTTTTTCTTTTAGGAGAGGATCCCCGCCACAAAAATAGTTTTCTGAAAAAAATAAAATATGTCATAAGTAGAATGGCTTAAACTACAGACGTGATGTTTTTTATTTTTTTGTTTTTTTGTACTGTTTAGGTTTTTTAGTATGATTTCTGAACAAAACTTTAGACCCTTAAAGCTTGGAGCTGAGATATGATAGGAAGAAAACAAAAACATCAATATAACGGTATTTTGGAACTCTAAACGTGATTGATTTTATTTTTTTTTTTTTTTTACGATTTGAGCTCTTTTTTGTTGTTTTTATTAACAAAACACTGCAATTTTAGTAGCAAATATTTAAGAAAAATTTAGTTAGAAGCTAATGGGCTTTTTAAGGAAACTTCAGTGTGCTTATATATATTAGATAATCTGTAATGCCAAGCGAGTGTAAGGTTCAGGTACGTTGTACGTACAACAGTCGGAAAAAGTATTTTGACAAAAAAAAACTTCGCAATTTTCTTTATATCTTTTTTTTATTGTTTGAAAAAATCTGGAAAAGATATACATATTATAATGGTATCAAGACTAACTTCCAAAAAAACATACAAAAGTTAGATTAATAATTATAGTTTTGAAAATAAAAATTGTATTTCAAAAACGTATGGAGGAAAAAGTATTTTGACAAAATTAAAAAGGCTACCAATAACCAATCACCGGTTAACTTTTTTGTACAGGCAGTGAGGACTGGTTTTTAGTATACTTTTGGATGCAGAATTCAAACCCGTTATCCGTTTGTGGCTATCAGCTCGGGATTTCACAAAATTCCCGTTATAAAATGATCAAAAATTTTTTTTTTCAATTATTGAGACCTCGAAACATCTTGAAATAATTATTTTTCAAAAAAAATTTCGAAACTATCTGAAAGAAACAATCTTCTCTTTCAAATATCAGTCTATATATTTCCAATATCTTGTTTCCTCTCTGACCAATCCCTTAATGAAAACTATGCTTTTGGCATATTTCTACCATACACGATTTATTTTACATTAAGAAATATCGAGTGAAGACTCATATTTATTTTGAAAAGATTTATTAACCGCTGATCCAATTTCAATAAAATTTTTTGCACAAAAACTTTGTTAAAATATAAATAATACTGCATACCAAAATTTTTGAAAAAATAAATTTTGGATTTTTAAAAAAAGATTCAAAATTTTTGTTTGAAAATTCAATATTTCCAAAATGGGTTGATCAATTATTTTGAAATTTCAGTTTTAAATGTATATTAATATATACTCAAAATTGGCATACCAATTTTTTTTTTGAAAAATGTTACAAACATTTTATATAAAAAGATAGTTGGTTTTTAAAGACACTGATTCTAGGAAACATTGTTGCTGTTTCCAGTCTTTTTGATACTTATATACCAAGTCTATCGTGGTTTAATAGGAAATTGCTGCCCAACGTATATAATGCTTCCTCCTCTCTTTATTATGGATACAATTTCCATAACATAAGTAAGCTTGATCTTTGCTGCTGCTGAGACAGCTGAATTCGATGATTTTATTAGGACTTTTCGTGATATGCAGGGAACTAAGGAAGAACTTTCTATCCAATAAGCTTTTCAAAATCATAGGAAATCTGACTGGCTCAATTACAAAGAAATACTTAACAGATTAATTAAACTTGATCTGCTTAGTATTCTATCCGACAAAAACGATCTTGACTGCCAGGTCAACGATTTAACCTTATAGTCTTCAACAAATAATTGGCCACCTTCCGTCCTCTCATTTAAATAAGAAACAACAGGAAAGCACATTTGTGGACTTCGAGGCTCCATGCGATCAGAAAAAATTGTAGGAAATTTTTGAATCAAGCTAAAAGCACTAGAGTATTGTCTGATTGGATTTCTCTGAAGAATCGCAAAAGATGTAAAAGAAAGAATTGAGGAAGACAAAACGATCTTCTTGAAGAAGAAACCTCTGATTAAGAAAAATACTCTCCACACATCAAGTTATGCTAAGTTGCCTGAAAAATGCTGATGGCTTCTCAACCATTTTTTAAAAGGACAACATCTATGGAAAGAAGTCAATGTTGTGTTTATACCTAAGGCTGTTTCTCACGTAAGCTCGAAAGACCTAAGAACTGCAAGCCAATCAGCATTCCTTCTAAAAATTTTTTACGACTGATTGATATCCAACTACGGTCAAGTATTGATACGAGACTCCTCTACGGCTCAACATGCTTATTGCAGTTGGAAGCCAGCTGAAACGGCTATCCACGGGTGCAGTGGATGTAGTGCTTGACTGCTAACTTAGATGTGTCGGTTCAAGCCCCATTCTAGGCAGCATTCTTTTCTATATTCTCCCAGCTTAACTGGACGTCACCCGTGATATTTAATGAGATATTAAACATCTTGATCTCAATCCACTGTGCCAAATCTTTCCTATCCTTCTACTCTTTCTAACTAGTGCCGTGCAATTCAGGTTGCATTTAAAAATAGACCTAAGGTCTTACAGGCATCTAGTTAAAATAATTATTAAAAGAAGGCGCTATTAATAACGTCAACACATCTACAATCGCATCTGTACTGGTATCTCTGACTAATCAAATGCTTACAAGCTTGAATATAAATTAAAATATGGGCGGTTTATCAATAAGAAGATCTATCGGTAGGGGTACACCGCAAGGCGGGCGTTCTTTCTCCCTTTCTTTGGAACTTGGTAGTTAACGAACTGCTGATTTACTTAGAAGAGGAAAGTTATAAAGTGTTCACATAATTATGTTTACGAACGTGGACATAGCAGTAAGCATCCTAACACTTTAAAAGATCTTTTATGAACTGGGAGTTAACTCCCATAAAACATTTCTTCTCCAGGAAAAACAAAATTCCGCAAATAGACCCCCCTTTTCTAAAAAGCGTTCTACTAGCATTCGCAGACGAAGCTAAATACTTGAGGAGTTTCATTTTAGGGAGTTTTTTTTTTTAGAAATTAAGCTAGAAACCTATGGCAGTGACACTTTTCACTTGCAAAAAAGTCATTGATAGCCTCCAAACTCATTGGCTATACATTTTGACAATTAGACCGATTCTAACTCTTATAGCCACAAAGCGGTTGCACTTGACGAATAAATTGATTGCTATTATTAAGGATACATATGATGGATCCAAATGTCACGTTTTGCATAAAGGGAGGTTGTCCAGAGGATTTTGAAATCCAAAGTGGGATTAGACAGGGTTGTATAGTGTCACCAATATTTTTCCTGTTAGTAATAAGAGATTTGCTGCCAGCAGCTTTGTCGACAACAAATGGAGGCATTCATTGGAATCTGCAATCACTCCTCAAACATCTAGACTACGCGGACGACGCACGTATGCTAACTCTCCCATAAGATCATGGATCACAATAAAATGACAAGAGAGAAGCTGAAATCGTTGGGCACAAGATCAATACGGCAAATACAAAAAGGGATCAGTCTTGGAGCTTCCTCATCTACTCAAATTGATATTTCTGGACAACCAGTAAAAGAGATGGTAGAGAGTTTCCAAGAGTACAGATGGCATGACCGAACTAGATAAAATCAGCCGAATCGAGAAAGCAAAGGCTGCATTCGGAATGCTGCCTAAAAATGGAAAGACAACTCTGTAAGCCTAAAGACCCATCTACGACTGTTCCACTCCAATGATGAATCCGTGCTTTTGTTTAGGTGCAGCACTTAGAAAATAACACCCGTTGTCACAAAAAAGCTACAAACGTTCGTGAATAGATGTCTGCGAAACATCTTGAGGATTTTCTGGCCTAACCGTATCTCCAGTTATGAACTTCTTCATGCAAGGACAGGTCAGGAAACCACCACCGACTCTATAATACAAAAACGTAAGTGGCAGAGGATTGGACACACGCTTCAAAAAGGTCAAGTGTGCATTGCAAGTCAAGCAATTCAATGGAGCCATCTCAAACAGCAAGAAAAAGGAATGGGCCGACCTAGAAGAACGGTCGAAGAGGAATAAGCAGTGGGGAAGAGTTGGAGGGAGCTGAGGTACACATCCAGAATCTGTACACGATGGCGTGTAGGACTAGTGGAGGCCCTATGTCCTGTAAGTGAGTAGGTAACTCTCATGGCGTGGCAATATGAATGACTGCCTTGTGTAAAGCGATTGATGGCGATAAACTTAGCAAAGTCCAAAGACAGTCTATATATAAGCGGAGCACTTCGGTCGACTTTCTCCGCTCCTCTTCATATTTTCAGCAAACAAACGGCCATTAGCACAGCCATTTGCCTCAAATCCTCCTTGCAGTAGATCAATTAATGAAATTGGGCACTCTACCATTTTGAATTCATTCGGATTACTTCCAAGTAACACTGACTTTAAAATTCAAAAATTCAAAAAAGTTACTATACTTCCACATTTTTGCAGAAGGTGTTTACAAGCAGGAAGAGAAGACGATTCCTCACCATCATTGCCCAACTATTTCCTCTCCACTTAGGGGACTATTTCTATAACATTTTTAAAAATTACAAAAAAAGTATCACCAAGTTGAACTATCCCAGCAAAAAAAAAAAAAACGATACCACCTTATACCAACAGAGATACAGGGAGCTCCCAACTTGCGATACACCAACATCAACAACAACGGCAAGAGACAGAATGCGCTCTAATATAACCTGCGTAGCCAACATTGGTTATAACATCTCTATGGAATGGCAGTTTCCCGGTGAGCATGATAAATGAAATTAGAAGGAAAACGTTTCGGAAGTGTACTGAATTGAACTTTCTTTATATTTAGTATTTGCAGCGTGACTAATATGGAAAAACTAAAAATGTCATCCTTGTAATAACTTAAACAACTAAGCTACACTGCCATTGGAAGAAGAAAAGGTGCATTTACAATTTAGTGTCAACCTAATTTTAAGAAATCAATCAGTTTTAAGTTTTCGTGTCTTCAAAAAAAAAACAGCTAGATTTGATTAAAACCTCGATTTTTTTGACACAAAGCGAATAGACCAACCTGCCTTGAAGAACAACCAAAAACTAATATTTTGTTTATTTGTTGATATTTTTAATCTTTATCTAAACAGCATTTCACAATTATGCTTCATTAAAATTCGATAAGATCTTTTAGAATAGACATACATAAATAATTCTTCGCACGAGCCGAGTACTGCGAGCTGTTTGTAGACTTTGAACCTTTTTTCAAGTTTCACAATGCGGGGATTCTGTTTTCACAAATAAAAACAAAAATTCCTGAAGATTTCGCATAACCAGAAGTGTCTTAAGTAAATTTATTTATTTTGTTGATCTATAGGTACCAAGACACGTGTAACGCGAGTGAGTCTTGCAGGAACACCTCGGTACGTACATTTATGATTGTTTAAGTCATCAAGAATTTATTATGATACGACCATTGATTTATCTTTTTGCAATAATTTTGTTTTGTGTTGTGTTGTCAGTTTTGTTTTTATTTTGTTCTATTTTGTTTTTTTGTTCATCTTCATAGTATAAGCTTTTATAAGATTATCTTTCATTCAATGTCAATTAGTATCTTTTATCTTTTTCTGCCGTTCTGTCACGTGAATTTATAAACCTAAACAACGCAAATTAAAAAAAAAGATACATTTTTTGCAATATAAAAGAAAATTGACTATCGTGACGTTAGAAATTAACAAATACGCGATATTGCTTAATTAAGTTGAGATGGTACATACAGTCAATTCCGCTTAACTGCACTCCGCTTTACTGAAAACCTTGCTTATCTGAAACAAGAAATTTATAACGGAGCGTTTTTGAGCATTTTTCACACAAACTACTTCGCATAACTGAACTCCGGTTATATGAAAACTTCGCATAATTGAAACAAATATTTTCGTCTCAAATGCTAATTTTGCACTTATTCAACTTCGCATTAGTGAAACTACCATTGAACGCTGCCACTAAATCTTGAATCGAGCACACCCCTCGGATTTGGAATGTCAAAAACTTATTTCTTGTCAATCCGCCCCTGGAGGGTACGTAACCTTAAAAAATATTGAACAATGTTGTGGAAAATAACCCAAAATAAATGTAATATATTTTTTGTTGGATGAAATTTATTATATTTTGACGGAATTCCGCTTATTTGAAACAAGTTTCAGTTATCCGAAGTTCGGTTAATTGAAAACTCCGCTTAACTGATACAAATATTCTGCAATTATCGTGTTCCAGTTAAGCGGAGTCGACTGTATTTCATTTTTTTTACTGCGCTTTGCTAACAAGTAACGAGTGTGTGGAAAAACAAAATAAAGAATTATACTCAAAACGAAGTAGTCTCGAGCATTCGTTGTTTTTTTAATTTTTTGTTTTTGAATTTATTTTTTTTTATTTTACAAGTTAAACGATATGATGATAATACCAACGTCACGCCTTTGTCTTGAATTAAAAAAAAAAAATATATAAAAAAAATCGAACAAGCAAATAGACTGGCTTGTTTTAAAGGCAGAAAATGTCAACGGACTATGTACCTTGAGGTTATTCTTGCAGCGAGTTTTGTAAACATTTTTAGAGAAAAACTGAACATTTTAATTGATTTAACGAAATTTAAGTAAACAAGTTCCCATAACGAACAAGACAAATTGAGAAAACAAAAATAAAAAAAAAAAAATGATTAAATTCAATAAAAAAAATCTTTTTGATTGTTGAAAAAAAAGAAACGTCTGAGGGACTACGAGTAAATTTCAAATTTCAATATGAAAGATTGCATCACAATTATCTTTTCAAAATAATAATAAAATATGCCAACAACCTGTGTTAAAGGAGTTTCAATATGTTGGTCGGTCAGAGCAATCAGAATCTTCCCTTATATTAAGTACAAAAAAAAACCTCAACGCATGTTTCATATGTTTTTCTTTAGCAAAATGTACAAAAGTTGAGGTTAAAGTTTAAGGAATAATTCGATGCCATAGGTGCTTGAAAATGATTTCATGTATTGGACCCATTTGGTTGTCTCGAACAAAATTCCATTTAGAAGTCCAATCTCTGATCACTTTCGGCGGATATCAACTTTTAAATGATGCAACGTTTGAGATTTATTGGTGCAGCCACGCTTATTAACATCTCTATACGATCCACACGATCATGGAGGTCAATTCACAGGACCATAATGAGCAATTATGCATTCCCTAAAAATATTCAATAAAAATGTTGCGCTATCATGTAGAATCCAATAGCCATGCTCATGATCTTCTGCAAACAAAACATTTCGTCATGGACTTATGTAAGATTTTATCATGCAGCGTTGATTTTTCTATGCTGCCGGGCTTTTTGTTCCCGAAACTTCTAGTCATTGATAGACTGTGTGTGCAGAAGGTCTAATTTATGAATGAGAAATTCAGCAATCAGGGTTCTATGGTTCTTTCATCATTGATTGTGACATTCTGTCAGCATCATTTTTTGGAAAGCGATACGAAATCTCAAAAATAATATTTCGCGTTTACATATTTATAATTCTCGAAAAATTAAGTCTCGAAAATTAATCATCCGACTTTTTATATTCTCGTAATTACAAAAATGGATAAAAGCTGTCCATAAAGCACACAAAACATCATTGGTAATAGATAGAGTAATAGATCCGAATCTAGCCTTAGGTAAGGTTAGGTTGACGTGGCTGCCAGTCGTGAAGACTGACACACTTAGACCATGAATTGGTCTATTGTGATACCACATGAATCTAGGGAACATAAATACATCGAAATAAACTGCCTGCGTTTATTAGATCACTTGGATCATTGAGGTAAAAATCACCAAGGTGAAGTCTTCGTATATGAGATAGACCAGGGCACGTGCATAGAAGGTTAAGGATCGATTCTAGGTATCTCTTCCACATCCATACAGCTTTTGCAAAAATCGTTAGAGAATACATCACCAAGACGTGTTGCGTGCTTGCCTATAAGACCGGTTATACCACCAATCATGGAGCAAATGTGAGAGCTAATAGAGATATCAAACACTTAGATCGCTTTAAATCCATTACTGGCCATATTTGTTTTGTTGCCATTGTTCCACCTAAGGTTGGTTCTCTCTAACGCATCTTGCTTCAGCTAAAGCTAAAAAGTAGCCATCAGTATAACTATGTCTGCCTTGTTAGGTTGAGCAGATAGAGTTGTTCCACTTTTAGCGAGTTGATCGGCCTTACAATAATGGTATGTCTCTATGCCCCGGCACCCAACACTGGTGAATGTTTAATTGCTGAACCATCCCCAGTAGAGATAAACGGCAATTAAGCGCTGTTAAAGAGTTAGTATACATAGAGACCAGGGATTTGATAGCTTTTTGACTTTCTGAGAAGATGCGGATATTTGTAGTTGATATCACGTTTTCTTTCAGTCAAGATAAGGCTTCCTTAATCGCCATAAGTTTCGCCTGGAGCACGCTTCAATGATTAGGAAGACGGAATGAGATATTTAATTTTAGTCTTTCTGAGTACACATCGCCACCCACCCCTTCATTGGTTTTCGATCCGATGGTGTAGATATGAACCGATTCATCACCTAAGAAAGCCATATCCTACCAGAGAGTTCCAGAAGAAATTGTGACTTGAAAGTTTGAACCGAATTGTGATTTTGGGATTAAGAATGCTGGAATGGCTAATATTATTGTTGGTCTATTCTCTATTGTTAGGAACCTTGAAGGCGTGTGGCTGTATTTGCACGTCTAGAACGGCAGAAGCTGTCGTTTGAAGCGCACCACTTATACATTAACAAGCCGAGCGTTGTACTTTGCTTAGTTTGTTGCAGTTTATCGCTTTATCTACAGCAGTCCACAATACTCCAACACCATAAGCGAGACTCGGTCTAATCCACGAAGTATATAGCCAAAATGAGTAATAATTGAGGGAATATTCTATGGTTCGTACTAGAGTATGTAAGGCAGTTTCCAACGATTTCCCTTTGCAGTAAGCATGTTGAGCAGTAGATAATAGTTGCATGTCAATGCTTGTTCGTAAATGGATATAAATCCAACGTTAAAAGGTTTTAAGAAGGAATGATGATTGACAAATAGGTCTGACGTCTTTCGGGTTTACTTGGTAAAATTTGCCAGCTTTGAGTATAAACACAACCTTGACTTCTCTCCAAGACAGGGGAATGTGGGCCAATGCTAAGCAACTTAAGACAGACTTAAGAATTGGCAAAATTACATCTCTAACTCTATTCATTTGGAGTTTGGCTGCTATTATACCGTCTGGTCCTGCAGATTTGTAAGGTTGGAAGCAGTTGAGTACCCAAAGCAGCTTGTCCCTGGTAATCAGACCTGTGGATAGCTTGATTTTATATTAGACCAAAAATGGTCGAAGCTATCAATATTTTGGGATCTACCTGGGAAATGAGTATCTATTAGCAGGTTAAACGATTCTTCACAGCAGTTGGTCCATGGGCCATTAGCATTTTTTAAGCAGCTTGGTATTACGGGATTTGTAGAGGGAATTTTCATTAGCCTAGATGTGTCTGAATCTAGCCTAAAATCGGTTTTAACAAAAAATCCGTAAAAATAAAACACACAAATTTCACTTCTAAATGCTTAGATTAAATCATTTTAAATTTAGCTTGAAGTGCTTCCAAGCATTTAGAAGTGAGATTTGTGTTTTATTTCTTCAGATTTTTTTGTTAAAATCGACTTTAGGCTAGATTCGGATCTATTACTCAAGGCCATTGACTTTTAGTTACTGTAGTAACTACCAGGTCAGCTTATTGCTAGTTGAAAATGTACTCTTAAAAAAGGATCAAAGATGAAGCGAAAAATAATTTTCAGTCTATTCACAGAACGAATGAAGCACCTATTATTATTCTGACGATTATCTTTTCTTAGTCCAATTTATATAAACTTCAAATAAAAATACTGAAAAGGTCAAAAGATCTTCGCGAAAAACTTCTGGGTAGAAAAATACACATAAGTTTAAACCTTAAACTATCTACTTACTGTTGTTTGGTAAAGAGCAGGCAACACGTACTACCCCGTAGCATAATGGTTATTACGTCGGAGTACCATGCCACTCAAACACAGAAATGTATTATCCCAGGTACTACCTCTCTAGGTCCCCTCCATTCCTGTCAACAACATGCACACAGGAATGGTTAAGAGTTGTAAGTCACTAGGCCCTGGTTCTCGGCGAGCTGTTGCGCTACCCAATTTATTTGTATCTATTTATAAAAGGCAACACATATCTATTGATCTTTAATTTTGAAATTATTGGTTCTAACGGAAAAGTGCGTGGACAAACATATTATGAAAAACGACAGATTGCAACATATTCAAAGATATTGTTTAAGCTTTTCTTAGGGAAAACTGCAGTGGTTAATCTTATTGAAATTTCAAAAGATAAAGTCGAGTTTTTCCTAGAAATAGTTTTAGCAATGTCTATGTTTATTCCCAAGTAAAGTGGTACACTGTGACGTATACGTACTTTTTTTATGTTTTTTCTTTTATTTTAATATGTTCCACTGTTGCTGTCGCTTGTGTTGCAACTGTGATTAGATTGCTATGTTTCCCATCCTTTTGAAACATATTATTATAAAATTTTTACGAAATACGTAATGTCGGCTTAGAGTGAAAAAGCAGATAACTCCTATTTTGCATTTAGTATACAAAATGATTTAAACAAAATTGTTCGCATTATTTGAATAAAACGAAAATTACTATAATTATATTTCAGCACTCGCTTCTGCTAAATTCAGTGAAATTGAAAAGATTTGATAAATTTTTGTATTTTTAAGCAATTTTTGAAGTGGTCTATAATGACAAAAAAAAAATGTGGAGTTGGCAGGTTTACACTCTAAGCCGACGATAAAAGTATAATATAAATAAATAAAAATTTTAAAAAATTTTATTTTATGGCGTTTATTAAAAAACTAATTTTAAACTAATTAACTTAAAGTTAATTAGCCCGAAGATGGAATTTACTTCCGAAACGCGTTGCTAAGTATTGAATTTTTAAAATAATTGTGTAAAAGTTTAAAATTAGTTTTTTAATAAACGCCATAAAATAAAATTTTTTAAAATTTTTATTTATTTATATTATATTTAACCACACAATTGGAGACGACAAACCACAAAATGTACGACGATAAAAGGATTGCAACGAAGGCTGACTGTTTTTTTATCTCTTTATTTTGTTTTTCGTGAGTGGTGATTATGAAAATAGTATTTGAAAAAAGCACTTGTAGTCAAGACTTCAACATACATTTTAAATCTATGAGAAAAAAAGCCGTAAACACTGATTTTCAAAACATGGGTTGGGCATGTTATCTCTCTATGTCCGAGTAAAGTTGATGAAGTGCATTTTAAATATTGCATACAGGAAATAATTTTAAATATGGCACAGAAAATTAAGTCAAAAAGAAGAGAAGAGAAGACAAAAATAAAAGAAGAATTGTATAGGGAAAAGAAGACCACACAAAGGCAAACAAACGAGTTGAATTCAAAATCCTGGATGGCAAAATCCCGAATATCAAAAAAATCCCAAATTCTAATATCTCAAATGGAAAAACCCTGAATAGCATAATCTCAAACGCCTGAATTCCGAAAGGCTTATTACTGATTTTTGTAACAGAGCTAAGCTATCGAGATTTAAGCCTCCAGAAAATTCATTTTTGTATTGACGTTTTTGTGCTTATTGAAACATGCGCACGAATTCTTATTGATATTTGTATATCTAAAATGAGTTCCTCAATTGAAACAACACCCAGAAGATTAATAAAAAAGCTAATCAACTGGTTGCTGGCCTTAAACCGAAAAGCATACTCTTCGAAAAAGCACAGGGACCGAAGAACAGGAAAAAGTAGATGTAGTCAAGCAGCATATCCAGCAGCTGCTAAATGGCCACCAAGTAGAGAGAGAAATATTACAAGAAGAGAACCCACCTCCAGTCTGTGAAAACACAGTTCCACCTCAGAGAAGGCTGACTTACGTATAATGAAGCTTAAAGGCAACAAGCTGCCGGATCTGATGACTTACCAGAAGGGTTTTTCAAGCACGGAGAGGATATGCTGAAAGGGTGCATGCATCAACTCATCATCCAAGTATTTGTGAAAAGAAGCATGGCCTTGTGACGTTCTATCAGCTCCATGTGATCCATCTACAAAAAAGGCTATCATATGTCCTGCAAGAACTATTGATGCACATGCCTGCTTAACGTCACTTACAATATCCTATCCAAAAAAAATATTGTTGAACATGGGGTCCTGGTAAAACTGATCCAATTTTGTCACTTGACATTCACTGTTTGGTTTGGGAAGATGGATATTACCACTATGATGCTTTGTTATTTTCCCAAAGTCTTAAAGTCTATAACCTTGATGTTCAAATTAATAGAACTCAAAATATGAGTTTTTAAACGAATCATGTTTTTCTTAAAACAAAAATAGAGTTTTACAAATTGTTATATTTGTGAGTTTTAATTATTTTTTCATAAATTAGTTTTAAAGTTCCGACAAAATAATAAACAAAAAAACATAGTAAACAAAATAATTAATCTCTTTGTCTCATTAGTTTTGTGAACTCTAATTCATAGTCGAAATTTTTATTTTATGGTAAATGGAAAGTTTTCGCAAACAATGCGAATTCATATTTTTTTTTTGTTGTTTTGTTTTTGAAAAAAAAACAGACAATAATAATAATAACAAAATACTTAGCTGAATTGTCTAATTTATTGTCTCTAAGCTGCATTAATCTAACTTTATAACCAAAACAAATCACTTAAAAAAACATTAACTGAAAAAGCAATGAATCATATAATGACGTAAAAGAGTCTAAGTTCTAAATAATAACTGACAGATGTAGAACTGAATTCAATTGAAATACAACAAAAAAAAATACATACATAGTAAAAAATATTTTTGAAACCAGCTAATGCTCATTTCCCACACTTAATTAATTATTATTTATATTAAAATAAAAATTGTTCTTTAAGTTTTTAATATACAACCAGAAACCATAACCAATTCTTAACAATATCTTTACCTTCTAAATTTAACACCTTCGGTGTATCGATCAAAATTTACCATAGACCATAGATACGTAACGTAGGTACACCTGTGAGGGTACTTCTATTTTTTTTCCAACTTTTTGAAAGATTTTAGACATCATGTCTTCCAGTTAGAGACACGAGGTCAAATCAATTTTCATTTTTCGTTTGTGAGAAACTAAAAAAAATCTATTTTTAGAGACGATTTCATTTTAAGAAATATAATTTGTTAAGACTTTACGACTTTTTGCAATTCTAAGAAATGGTTTCTCATCTTTGTATCTGTTGTTGTAGGTATATTAAGACGTTTTTCTGTCTAGCGCAGAAAAACACACAAGAAAAATGGATTTTTCTAGAAAAAAGAAAATCTTTTAAAAATGAAACACACCCATCTGTATGTTGTGTTTGATAAATTATAGCACATCTGAGCGGGGGCGATTTCCCCGAAATTAATAATAATTGTCCATAGAGACTTTGACTGCGACGCACTGTTGGCCGCCATAATGTCTTCATCAGGCCACTTTCTCATCAGCCATTGACGTAGGTAATTTCAAAAAAATCAAATAAATCTAAAACCTTCTTCTTCTTCTTGGGAAAAAACATTGTCTCACTCTCACGTGAAAACAGGAAGAGAACTTTTCAAGTCAACGCCGCCACCGCCGCTACCGGCTACACCACCAGGAAGACGGTATATATATTATTTTGTTTTGTCATAAAGGTATCCGTAAGCGTGTCTTTAGAAGGGTTGCTCCCAATTAAGATCACACAGAGACCTTCTAATAAAACATCATTTAAACAGAAAATGGATTGCAATTAATATTATTTCTTGGACCAATTCGCTTATTTGTCATTTTTTGCTATGCATATACCGAAGTGAAGGTTTTGAATGAAGAAATAAATCAAAATGATTAAACGAGGGGCATTCATTGAGCTCTTATGAAACTGCGCGCGATCGGTTTTTTATAGAATAATAAAAATTTATCATTATTTCTGTGGGTTTTGACAGAGGCATAATTATTGTGCTCTTTGTATGTTGATGGTATGTACAGGAATTATACGTAATTATGAATGTTTTTTTTGTATTTAAAGATTATAAATTTATAATTGGAAGTCAGTTGTTGAAGCTTAATATTTTGTTCATATTTTTCTTTTTAATTATTAAGCGGTTTTATCAAATTTTATTAAAGTTGAGGGAGAAGAATTCTCAGAAACTTAAATTTGGTAAATAAAATAATTAAGGAATTAAGTAAGAGAGTTGATGATGGTGGGATTTATTTGCTAACGTAATGGAAGTGGATAAAATTTCAAGTGGTAACGACTTTATATTTTTAAGCTTCTTACACAGAAAAGGAAATTTACTTGGAATTCCCTGACAACAAAACATCAGGGAATTCCAAGTAAATTGTTAAAATTATGAACAGGTGACGTCAATTGTAATCAGGTGGTATTTAACGACTTCTTGTCGATTTCAATAACCAATTTCCCTTTATCTGGTTGGCAGCTACCTTTTTATGACACGGTAGGTAGGTTCTTTTTGTTTCTTTTCTTTAAAGTTACGTTTTAGGTAACGTGATTGTAGGAATTATGAAAACTATGAACAAAACATACCTACCTTACCAAGGTACCTCTCATAAAATAGAACTAGAACAAAACCCTTTTGAGAATTAAATTCCATTTGAAAGCTTCAATGGCCTAGAAGTGTAAAATTATTTAATAAGGGTACTCATGTAACGTCGTAGGTTTACAAATTGTGTAAAATGATAAGTTTACGCAAAAGTTTGCATGAACGACCTTTTTATTAATTTGGTTAAATGCAAATGTAATTCAATCAGCTGCTCGTTAAACGTCAAATATTTGGGCGCGTTCGGCTGCCTATCTTTAGCAATCCGGATTTTTTTGTTGTTTGATGTCAGCAGATGCAAAAACAACTCAACGTACCTATCTAAAACTTTTTTGGATTATGGATAGCCTAAGGCTAGTCGCGCACATGCAACTGCTACTGCAACAAAACAGTTAAGTCACAAATTGACCGATGAGCAACTCCACAAGCAATCTCGCTGAACTAAACCAACACACTGACAATATTATTCAATGCTTCGCTATAATATCACGTTGGTTGGGCAGAGCCTTAATAGTTGAGTAAATGTAGATGTTCTAATTATTTTTTTTTTGTATAAACTACGTTTTAATCCACAACTCTTATCACTAACTGATAGTTACAGACCACATTCAAAGCTTTTTTAGTTCTCTGAGATATCATTTATATCATGTTTCTAAACATGCCTAATTCTAAAAGTCACAAACACGACTAATTCAATCTCTAAACTTCACAATGACGTTTGGATAAGTTTAACCAAATATTTGGTTAATTTTCCGCAGCAAAAATCTTGGATAAGATTAACCAAATTGTGTAAACCATTTCCAAAATAAAATTTGACAGGTCATTAACCAAAAGAGAAACTTAGCCAAATCGTAAACTTATCTAGTGTCTTACGAGCTTGCATACTTATCGATCTCGAGTACGTGTTTTCAGTCATCTAAACTAAGACTTTTGACATCCGCAATGGAGGAGGTACGGTCTTCTTTGTTCTCTCGAGCCTAGGGGCTGGGATTCAAAGACTTTCTTGGCTGGAGTATTATTATACACTCGCGCGATGTGGTAGGGGTAGTGAACTTTTGATTTTCTGGACTAAATCCACATGCGGATACAGCTCATAGAGTTCGTGGTTGTATTTTCGCCTCCATTCACCCTCCTCGCACACAGGACCAAATATCCGTCGAAGAATTTTTCTTTCGAGAGAGTCTAATATCCCCTCTCCTTTTCTGCTTATCGCCTACCACTCGTTTTTATAAAGCAGGACTGGCAGCATAAGGGGTTCTATAAGACTGCACTAGTGAAGAGTTTTTAGCCCATTTGTCGCGTGAAGCCGAAGTAAAACCGGAGTGCTCGTCGGATCTTCACTAATAAATCGTTCGTGGGATAAATATTTACTGAGATGAAATCCTTAAGTACTTAGAAGTAGATGCTACTGACATTGAAATTTTTTCCTAACCGGTTTACAGATGTTTGTTTATAGCATTTATTTGGCCTTGTCCGCGTTTACTTGAAGACCAAGAAGTTTTGATTATTCTTGAACTTACTGTCGTGACAGAATCTAAAAAAGAATATTGGGATCAGTCGATAATGTCGGTATTATTGGCATACCCTAGAAGTTGTACCAGATCTGTTGAAAATAGGGCCTTTAGTGTTAACGCCTGATCTGTGCAATATTTGCTCCAAAACGAGATTGAAGATAAAGTATGATAGCGTATCTCCGTCCATCAACATATAGAGCTCCTGATGATGATGCTATCATATGCGTCCTTGAAGCCGATGAATAGATGGTGAATTTCGACTTGAAGTACTTTGGTCTTGTCGAGGATTTTTCTTTGAGTGAATATTGTCTTTATGATTGAAGCCACACTATTAATTCCTGATAATTGTGTTGCAGAATGGCTTAAGACGCTCACACAATACGTTGGATAGGATCTTATATGGGACGTTAATCAGGGATAAATGTGGGTATGATTCGATAGTTCTTGCATGCATAGGATCACCTTCTTTGTAGATGGGACATATGTACATACATACAGTGGAGCTGAGAGACTAGTCATCACGCATGCTTCCTTCCGCCCAAACTGGGTTGATAAGTTGACACATACACAGATCCCCTCCATGCTTGAGTAGCTCCGCTGGTAGGCCATCAGATCTAGCGGCCTTGTTGTTCTTAAGCTAAGTATTCTAAATGATGTTAAAAATCCTGGTTTTAACGGTATGCTGACTTCTTAAACAATATTCACTGCAACTCTCGACATCGACAAAAAAAAATTTTGCTGTACTGACTGATCGAAAAATTGAAAAAATCGGCTTTTTCAAAATGTCGATTATGTATTTTCAATGTATTGATTATATAACTGTCGACAGTGATTGATATTTTACAAATACAGATTTCATTCAAAATTTCAAAAATCGAAAATTTTTAATGTCGATTTTCAAAATGTCGATCTTAAAAATATCGATTTTCAGAATGTTGATAGTGATTAATATTTTACGAATCTGAATTTCATTCAACATTCTAAAATCGACAATTGGAAATGTCGATTTATCAAAATGTCGATTTGCAAAATGTCGATTTTCAGAATTTCTACAGTCATCAATATTTTGCGAATCATGATTTCAACGATTAATATTTGATTATCAAAATTTCGATTTTTAAAATTTCGATTTTAAAAATATCGATTTTCAGAATGTTGACAGTGATGGATATTTTACTCATCTTAATTTCATTAAATATCCAAAAATCTATAGTCGGAAATGTCAATTTGCAAAATGTCGATTTTCATAATTTCGACAGTGATCAATATTTTGAGAATCCAGATTTCAACATTTAATATGTGATTTGATATTTCAAAAATTCAAAATTTTAAATGTCGATTTATCGAAGTGTTGATTTTAAAAAATATTGATTTTCAGAATGTTGAAAGTGATCGATATTATACAAATCTTGATTTCATGAATTATCCAAAAATCAGCATTCGGAAATGTCGATTTGCAAAATGTCGATTTTAAGAATTTCGATGGTGATATTTTGCGAATAGAGATTTCAACGGTTAATATTTCAAAGATCTGCAATTTTATCAGATGATATAGTTAAGGGAATGTTAGCGAGTTTTAAACTCCGATTTATATCGTAATTTTTGTATATAAGTAAAGAAAGAAAGATTATTAGTAGTATTCCTTCAATTACAATAAGGTCTTGTTTTGTAAAGAAAAATACGATTTTTGGGCGAAAGCATTTTGGAGTTGACCTGATTTGAACTTTTAATTAAATATCTTACAAAACTTTAATTTGTAAAAGTTATCATTTTCGTAATAGTCTAAGAGCCGACAGCAAATTTTGGGAGTGGAGGTATAACCAAAATCGGAGTATGAGGAATTATAGGTACATGTATCGTGATATCAAATACCAAAGTCTAAATCTCTAAATTCTCTGATTTATTGTCAGGGTTATAACCTCTTTAATTTATTTTTTTAAAATTGGATATGATTCCCTGTCATTTTTCCCAAGCATAAACACCACAATCTTGACGGTCCGATTAATAGAACTCAAGATATAACCATTTTACGTGAACCTTAGCATCCCTTTTTTGGAGATTTTCAACAAAACAAAATATCAACAAATAAAGTCTCCACAAAAACGGTTAAAAAGGTTTGCTTAAAAAGGTAAAATTATGGGTCCTATCCGATCACCAAGATAAAAGTCTTGAAACTCAGGGAAAATGACAGAGCATCATATCCTATTTTTTAAAAGTGAATTGAAGTTCTAATGACCCTACCATATAAATAAGAAACTACGCGGCTTTTAAACCCCCACCCCCACCAAAGGCTGAAAACAAAACCTGCAGACTTTATTATTCCAGATCACGATACATGTACCTATAATCCCTCATACTCCGATTTTGGTTATACCTCCACTCCCAAAATTTGCTGTCGGCTCTTGGTCTATAAGGGATATTTTAATTTTATTTAGTAATGCAGGCTTATGGGTTAACTTCAACTTATCTTAATCGGCTCACAAAGTACTTGATTCACTTGGAATATTCCATCAAAGTTATACTTACCTTAAGAAATGGATTTGAAATAGCTACATAACCGGGTATCACACTTGAAAACTCTTTTCAAATCCCTGTCCTAACCACTCTTCTTTATCTTTTCTTAAAAGCTTCATCTACCTTTTGCCAAACACCAATACTCAACTATTTCACCGGCAATGGTGCAAAACTGATACAGTTATAATATATTGGATGCAATCCAACACTAAAACTCACTTAAATTGGCTAAAATATCTCTTCCGTCTGCAACAAAAACCTACATACCGTAAATACCGATTACAAACAGCCACAACCCTCTGTATACCGTACCTTCATATATAAACTTACTATCAAATGAATTTCCTGATTTTTCCGTGGCGACCATATGACTGGCAGGTTTTTACTTTCATTTTTTATATATATAAATATTTTATTGTATATTACAGCTACTTAAGTCTGCCTACAACTATAGCAAAACTTTCCGAAACAGCTTAACAAAAAAAAAAAAACATACATAGTGTTGGCGTTTCCTTAAAAAGTGTTTCAATTTAGCGTCTATTGAACCGCGCCGCAAATCAACTCGCTGCTATATGGGTGTTCATTGATCTTGCCAGCGAACCCGACCAACCCAAAAATAGACAAACAAAACAGGTGTTAAGGCCACCAACAGAAGACCCCCGACACATCACCACATCAGACAGTGTGAGTACAGTTTTAACAAAAATTTAAAAATATAAAATCATCCTCTCTTCATGTTCGTCTTCTTTATATTTTTTTTTTGTGATTTATTGCCCTCAGGAGATTTGCCCCCTTCGGAGCGCTATCACGGAACTCATTTCAAAACGACCCTGTGTCTCTGCCAGAAATAGCCCAAAACCAACAGTGAGTCGCAATTGAATATGTCTAATTTTAAAACCAAGAATACCCGCCAAAAAAATTAATTATTTGCATCAAGGGGCCAAGCCCAGCTAGCCAAGAGAAGCAACACACCTACCCTCAGATACCGTTTTATTCAGATGCAATATAAATCCTGCAAGAAAATAGTCTTAAAGAACACAGAATCTTGTAATTCTGGGGTGTGAAATTCGGGTGGTTTTCAAAATTTGTTTGCTTTACATAATAAATGACAGACAGACAGACGGCGGCAGCGACAGGTACCACTATAGAGAAAAATAGTTGTTACGTGACCGTAAATGTTATATCGACATCATTAAAGTTCGTTTTTGTTTGTTTCTTTTTTTTGGAGGAAAGTCGTAATTGTTTTTGAGAAGATAAGTTTCGACGCAATTCACACTACATGCGTTCTATATTTGATTTGTTTTAAATCAATTCACAAAACAAAAAAAAAAAAACATTGACACTTACTTAGTTTAGTTTCAATATTGTGTTTTTGTTCTTGTGAAGAAGAAATAAGAAAATGTCACGCGCCAAACCCCATGATGAACAGTGGGGCTATAGGGAAGGGAATAAGAAACTAAAAATAAAAAAAATTACAAGAAATTTTATTTTTTCAAGATGTTAACCATAAAATAGACTTTATTGAGCTTTAACTACATGAAATTTCTTTCAAAAGCAATATATTTACTCAATTTTTATTTGGAAATAAAATTCTGAAAAACTTTATTCACTAGTTCCTTGTGCGTTTTTGTTAGATTTTAGACCAGTTTATACCAACCATTGCCAGAGCGCCAGTGGATAAATAAACAAAAACATAATGTTATTCGTCTCAACAAGAATATAGACACGTGCAGGTAATAAAATTATATCTAAGAACAAAATGTATTTAATTTCGAGATTTGTGATTATGGCGTAGGAAGCTATAGTTCTTTGTTTATATCAGTCAGACGCATTAAGTAATTAACACAAAATTTTGATTTTATTGAAATAATTTAAAAGGGAACTAAAAAATTGAAATCTAAGGATTTCAGGAGACAGATTCAAAATTTGGTGAAAAAAGCATGTTTTCGTGGAACGAAATAAAGGAAGTCTGTTTTTTTCATATCCGAAAGAGTGCTATTGAAAATTGTGCGTATGGGGAGCTAGATGTTACAAAGGACAAGTTGGACCACACGAATAACTAAGAAACCATAGCGCGCAATTATACACAAATGAAGCATGAGTACTAACCCATACGTGCCAACGGTTTTCAGTTTCGATTTTCCAAACCGCACTAATTTGTATTTTTTTGAACCTAAAGTTAAAAACCAAAATAGTTTTGGGTTACCTATTGTTGTAAAAAATGTGAAATTTAAAACAAGGCACAAAACTTTTATGAGTCCTATTACTGAATTTAAACATTCCGTATGTGAAATTAAACACCTATTAATGTTTATTTTTTTGTCAACATTAGGCAGTGTGTTCATCAAGTGTGGGGTAAGTTGGTCCAGGTGGAGCAACTTGTACCACTGAATTGAAAATACAAGTTTCATATTGAAATTTTGTTTTATTATTTCTACAATGCATGGCCACGATACCAGAAAAGTCTCGGTATCGTTTGGTATCGGTATCGGAAACCCAAACGATATTGAGACGATACTAGCTCCAAGGCATCAGAAACGACGAGACAATACCGTACTTTTAGGACCGAAATATACCGAGACTAGTATCGTTTGGTATCGGCAGACAAAATTTATTTTTTAGTTTTATTATTAATTCATTACGAGAAAACAAACATTGCCCTAACGTCTTAACGATTTGGATGAAATTTTCACAATTTGTTCTTTAAAAAAAAAAAAGGTTTAGAAAACAATTTAAGTGAAAACCGCCCACTGGCACGCCCATTTATCTTATGCTTCATTTCTCGGAACCCAAGGATTTGAATTACATGTTCAGATTTGGTACTTTTTAGCTGGGTGAAGTAACTTTATTGACACTTCCACACTTATTTTTTTCTTATATCCTGATTTCCTGAAAACGGCTCCAACGATTTTGCGCATCAATTTTACCAAACCATTTTTTTTAATAAACAATACCACGGATAAAACCAGACTTTTTCGATGTATTCATTAATATTGCATAAGCTAAGTATGCAGTTCCTCAACGAAAAACTACATAGGAATGATTTTCTTGCAAAAAAATGTTTTACGATTAAAATTTTGCCATCGAACACTTATTTTAGAATACAACAAAAATTTTATCAAAATCGTATAAGCCGTTTTTGAGAAAAAAAATCTTTTCCATAATATTTTCTTAGCATTTATATTGAAGCTACCGTTATTATTTTATTAAAGCAAGTTTTTTCTTAAAATATTCTAAAAATGTTGAAAACCTTTAAGTCGTGACGGTTTCGAGATATGTATTGGATTCTTAAAAAAATTTGGATCATTTTTAAACAGTCAAAAAAATAATTTTTGAAAATTTTGGTACAAAGTTTCTTTGTAAAAATATATTGAAATCAGTAATTTTGAATCGAGGATAAAAATAAATTGCACGACTTGGTCGCACGTGCTAGCTCTTATGTTCAAGACACTGCGGGTTTAAGAAAATCTGAATATAAAAACATGGAAATTATGAGAGCAACTCTTTTGGCAGTTTGAGGTGGAAAAAAGAATGCCATCTTAATTCTTGATTGAATATGATTGTATGGAAAAAAAGTTTAAAATAGTTGGAGCGGTTTTTTAAAAATTAATTTTTCATAAATAAAATTCTTAAATTCAGTTTAAAAGATTTTAACGACCTTTAGTTCAAATGCCTTTCGGCCAGGCAAGACAGTTGGGCTCATCTTCTTCTTCATAAAATTCTTAAAACATTTTTAAGGACAAATTTTGGTTTGCAAATTTAGTGCAGATGAACAAAAATTAAAAACAAAATTGCCAACTCGTTTTTGAGATATCGAATTTTCAAAAAAGAAATTGAAACTTTTTTTTCAAAAACTTTTTTTTGAAAATGTTGATATGCAATATTATTCAATCTTATTTGAAATTTGTATATAAAAAATTAATCTAAACTCGTTTAGCCGATAACGAGAAAACTCAAAAAAAAAAAAAAAAACGTTCTATGACATACATATACTTTTAATAGTTGTTAGTGTAAAATTTGAGATTTTTTCGTATCGCCTAATATTTTAGAATATAAAAAAAAGTTTAATCAAAATCGTAGGAGTCGTTTTTGAGAAAAAAAATATTTTCCTTGCAGTTTTTTAAAATTTGTATGGAAGGTACCGTTATTTTATCATAAATGTAAAATTTTTTCATAAAATATTTTAGATAGTACTAAACACTCTTAATTATTGAGTTTCAAAAAAATCGATAATATCGTTTTCGAAATAAAAATTTAATTTTCAAAAAAAAATTGAAGCATTTTTTAAAAATCTAAACAATATTTTCTTTTAATTGTACACAGAACTATTTATATTTTTTGGAAGCTTCTGCATAAAAAAATTATTGAAATCAGTCAAACCTTTTTGAAGATAATCGAAAATTAAAAAAATGGTTCCTTTGGAGGTACATTAATAAGCATTTTTTGAAAAATGGTTTTCCATCCAAAGGAAGCTCCTAGTAAAATTAATTTACCCGGGTGCCCGGGTATCCGAGTACCCGAGTGGCAAGTATGTGGATACCTGGGTACCTGAGTATTCATGTGTCTCGGGTACCCGAGTACCCGGGAACCCGTGTCTCGGAAACCCGAGTACCCGGGTACCTATGTATCTCGAGGACCAGCAGCGCTTGACTATAAAAGCTGATTTTTTGCATTTAAAATGTATAAATTCGACTGTAGCACAAAAATAAATTAACCTAGATCAAAGAAAGTGAATTTGTGCAGTAATAAAGTGTGTATTTTTAAAATTTCCAGTACCCGGGTACCCGGGAACTCGAGTAATTCGGGTACTCGGGTATCCGGGTAATTCGAGTACCCGGGTACCCGGGTGGGGCTTCGGGTACCCGGGTTTCAAGAGCTCTAGTACCTATACGCAAGTAAAAATTGTGCTTTTGGAGGTACCATTTATTGAATTTTTTTTAAGTTGTGGAGCACCTTTTGAGAAAAATCATGTAAAACTGCCATACAAAAATTGAGGCAGTCCCCCTGTTTTTGGTCCTTAAATAAACAATTAAAAACCCGTTTAGGGGGAGTGACCAAAAACCGTTACGACTGTAGCTCAACTGAAAGACAGGCAGTCAAAATTGTGAAACCAACTTTTTTCGTCTTCCCCATCACTGTTATAACAAATTTGATCAAAATTTCGATTTCGATTGTTTAACGAGTGCATAAAGTTCCTTATATGTACATACATAGTATATATCGCTGGCAAAAATTGAAAGAAGTGATGTGAATCGCCGGATCAGCCAAGCACAGCCTTATAAACTATTTCTTCTTAAGAGAAATCTTTGATCGAGGCCGTGTTTCAATTAGGAATATCCGAAACTCCTTTAAGATGCATTAATCCATGATTTTGAGAAAAACGAAACTTTGGCAAATGGTTGAAAAAATTTAATGTCCATACAACATGTATTTAAAAAACTTATCAGGTTATGAAAGAATGACATTTAAGTTAAAAAAAAAAGTTTGGACCACTTTTTTATTTATTGTTTATTTTATTTAAATAATAACTTTTTTGAAAAATTTCTCAAAATGGCTCAGGAATTTCAGAGTTTTTGAGAAATTGAAGATGAAAACACGTATTTTATTAATGCGATTTTACAGTTAATGAACAGAACTTGAAAGTCGTCAGAATTTATTTTGAAGTTTGGGCTCTATTTTTGAATAAACAACTCTTGAAAAAAACAAAATCGCTCATTTTCTAATCAATTGAAAAATAAAAAGTACAACTTCCCCAAATTCTCTGTTTTAATAAACAAAATAAAAAAGTGCATCTTATTATTACAAAAGAAGACATTTTATACCAATCTTTTTTATTTAAACAAACGTCGTTACTTTATTTTACGAGCAGTTTTTAGTTCACCTATTTCACACAACGGAATTTTTTTTGAAGCTCCTTGTGTTTTGTTTGAACAATAACAAAAAAAAAGTATGAAAAACTAACTAAACTCCAGCTCAAAGCTTTTTCGTAACACATACAAGTTGTTGCGGTTCATTTAAAATTATTCAGAAAAAAAGTATAAGGAATATAATTTCTATTTGAAGTTTCGATCTTCGAATTTGAATTCGCTATCTTAGCTGGAGCGGGTTCTTAAGAAGATTTGTTAGTTATGTATTGAATAAATTTTTGTTTGGGAACAATTTAAGTTGAAATAAACGGTGTTTTTGAGCTTGTGTTTTTCAATTTTTTAGGCATTGATCTAACTTACCACATCTTCTGCACCTACTGCACTACTAGTGAGGTAAGTTGAACCACTTGGACTTGATGCAATCTTATTCTTCTACTATTACAAATATTTTTTATATTCTAAAATTTATTAAAGAATCTGAAATTACATTCATACTTTTCTTACACTCGATACATATGTATGTTACTTTAATTGGTCTATCTCCCTATACAATTTATTCGTTTTCTTAGAACGAAAAATAACGGTACCTTGCATACAATTTTTTTTTTAAGTTTAAAAATATTTTATCAAAAAAGTTAAACCTTTTAAGAAAAAATTCTAAAACTTATAATTTGGTACAGGTGACGCCATTTTTCTTAAGCATTTACAACAGTTGTTTCATGGATAGGAACTGTTGTTTTTGGTACTAACAAGAATTAAAGATACGTTTTTTTTCAATGAAAGGAAAATATTTGGAGCTTCTACCATGTATCCCTTCCCAAAACTAGAACGTTGATGAAAATTGGTGAAAACGTTTGAATTTTCATCAAGATCAAGAATCGAAAGAGACCAAATAAATATCCACAGTCTGATGGTCTATTTTGAGAGGTTATGTTCTTCCTATTCTAGTCAGAAAATACAACCATTGACAGACATTTACTCTTTAAAAGTAACATAACGTTTAGGAGCGTGTATTTGACATACTTTAAGCTATCAAGAAATATACAACCAAATATTCTTATATGAAAAATTTGTGCTTTAATATTTCAATATTGATGAAAATGGTTTTTAAAAAGCATTAATTCGAAAATGGTATATTTCTTAACGAGACATCTATCTGCTGTAAAATGTTAACAACTTCACTGTCCCATGTATCATATTTGATACAAAAAAAATTTCTTTTCCTATGCTTCCAGCGTCCCATGTATCATATTTGATACATAAACAAAATTTTAGAATTCGGCTTTACTGTCCCCATACGAATTGATTTGAAAACATCTATAAGTCCCTAGTTTTTTCGTCGAAAAAAAAAGATACCAGCTATACGTCCCATGTATCACATTTGATACATAAATTAATTTTTGTTCCGTGTTTCCTACGTCCATGTATCAAAAATGATACAAAAATATGGTGTTTTTAAAAACAGGTTTTTCGTATGAAAAAAATAGCCCAAGAACTTCATTTTCATATAAACGCGTAGGTAACGTCTGAAACTTAACAGAACTGCAAACAAAGTTGGAAAAATGTTAAGGACAAAATACTTTTTCCCTTTTTTTGACTGCTTTTAATTTTTTTTTTATATAGAAGTAGTAAATGTAATGAGACCAATATTTTCAAATAAATCTATGATTGTAAAACAATGGGATGTGAATCTTTAAGATTCTTATAACAGCACGTGGTTTGTTGCATTGTTTGCATTCTATATCGACTTGCTTTTCTTTGGAGGCCTCACGACCGTCTCTCTCAAATTATTGCTGTAGGACAAAACGCAATGCTTCCTGATAAGTTTACTATTCTGACGTAGTATTTTTGTGAAATTGTGTGTGCATGAGCGTATTGCAGTTGCAGATGGAGAAATCCTGGTAAGAACTTTCTCTGACGAACACGACCATGGTTTCCGTTCTCCTCAATTTTGCTTCTGTTGTGTGTAATGGAAGATTGACTCGATTTTTGTTCCACATCAATCAGTATTCTGGTTTATTAAGTAATTTGCAAATACTATTATACTATTAAAGTTTGAAGATGTTTTATAAGAAGTTTCATTCCTGTCAGGCACGTAACTACTTAAAATTATTTGAAAAAAAACTTGCTGGTTATCTTATTTGAATTTCAATTTTGTTTTCTTTAAAATTTATATGCTGGTCTCTCTAGTTATACAACATTGAATTTTATACAAGATTTAATACCTGTCTGATGGTCTCAGTTTTTAGAACTTTTGTTTTAAATATGGTACTTAAATGAACTAAATTTTAAATGATTTTGTTTTTAATGCGCAACATTTCTTTATATTCCCCTTTTGACATGTTCTAGTTCTGTTGCACTGAGAATTTTTGCCAGCTTTGATGCAGGTGTGCTTCACTGTGCACTATCAGAAATAACACAAAAAAAATCACCAACAACTGAAATTGTTTTGTGTTGATTTTAATTTTTCTTAGCTATTTGTATGAAGTTTTTTTTTTTTTGTATAGATGGACATCATTTGACAAAGAGTGTAAGTACAAAAATATTTGTGGTATTTTCACACAAAAAGACGACCTTGATATTTAGTTTTTTTTTTTCTATACCAAAACAAATGCCAAAATGTGTATACAACTAGGAAGATGTAACGATATTGCTTGCATTTTTGCTCAATATTCTCAATTAAAATTAAATGTTTATGTATTTTGTGTGATTAATATTTATGATGAAAAGTGCTTAAAATGTCATTTACACTTAAATACCCAGAAATAGTTTTAAATTGAGTAATTTAAATTTTTCTTTCATTTTAAATACTGCGTATAAAGAATTTTTTGCATCAAATAGTGTCATTGGAAGATTCAGTTTATGATTGAAAAGCTATAATTTTTATCTTTATTTAATTAAATTTATTGAATTATTATGAAACAAAAAATATTCATTACTTTTGATTAAATTGATATTTTATGTGACAATTTTAAATACGTATAGAATAGGAATGTAGTTTAAACATATTACTCGTATTTAAATTAAACTTGTTTTGAAGATCATCAAGCTTCAATCTACGTCAAAGATTTTATATTTAAATATTATATTGCCTAGCAATATGGAAAACAACGTTTTTATTTTTCTAAATAAAAGTTATTTTCAACAAAGAAAAATCCAGAAATAGATGACAAAAGAATGTTTTTGTTGATGTATTAACAAAAATTAAGATAATGGTTATTTGGAGTTTTTTGAATTTAGAAGTTTAATTAAATTTAAGTGAAAATGTATGTTAGTGGAACGTATGATTTAAAAAGTAGCTTAACTAGTATTAACTGAATGAAATAAATTAGATAACTGCTTATTAACCATGCACATCACTTAATTGCTAGTAAATAACCATTAATTTATTCGCTTGAATACAAAAATCTTTAATTTGCAAACTTTTTACTTTCATTATGTTAAAGTAAAAAAATATTAATGGTTTCATTAATTTTTAACAATCAAGGCCAACATTTAGAAATCAAATTTTCATTTAGGACTATAGTAAAATATTTGCAAAATAATAACATTATGCAGGTATCGAATGGCATGCATTTTGAGTATCTTAAGTAAGCTTTCTTATAGAGCTTGCCAAATCTACATATCGAATAAATTAACTGACTAATTAGTGAACTTTTAAATTGAAAATTTGTAAACTTTTAAGAAAGATTATTTGACTAACAAAAACAAGATTGGTGAACGGTCACTTACTGACGAATTTTGAAATCTTGTTTACAGAAATTCGAATATTAAAATGTCAAATCACTGGAATCTTTCAATTTCTCTTGAGCCAGCAGTATGCGTGGTAGAGTGATGCTTCGCCATTCGAACTGCACTGCGAACCTCATTCTCATCAAAAACTGCGTAATATCTTTCCATAACCTCAAATGACATAAACACTTGTTGAAAATGTGTGAAAAAAAATCATATTTGTAGAAACAGAATATGAAAATTGATCTTACACAACTTGACAGTCCATCTACACAATTTGACATCAGTTTCAAGACTTTACATAAAAATTGGTTCATAAAACATCACACATTTTATAACATTTTAAGTGTTTGGGGTTATGGTAAAACTGGATTTGTTTCCATGCAATTGTGAAGGTAAAATATGAAAATAATCTTCAACACACTTTAGCAGTCACAAATAATTTTCTTCTACTTTATTTTGACATTTTATTTAATATTCTATTAGATATGTATGTAGTTTGGTGTAACTTTAATCAGAGTGTGTCATAGTGGACACAATTCCCAGATGAGATATTTAACATTTGTATTTTTTGGATGACCTGCCTAGTGTCAAATCATCCAACAATACAGGGTGGCGGGGTATACAATTTTACCTCCTTTGATTAGAAAGTAAATTTTCTTGAAGACTGACTCAATAAGAAACAAAACTATTGAAAACAGTAACGGCAGCATTGATGTCAATACCATTGGATAATGAATTCTTTCTGAACTAACTAATTTTTACTGTAATTGTAATATTTCCCCTCGGATAGTTTGTCTTTTAAAAATTCCAATACTTTGGACAAACAAAAATTATTCCGAGCAATAAAAGCTAAGAAATAATTCAGCTCAAGGAAAAGGGTTGCAATTAAGATAAACTGACTTCAAAAATTAGACTGCTAAACGGCGAAGATGGCCAAAATTCCGCTGTTAGGCAGAACACTCCATACAACCTGCACGATGGTGATTAAAATGTCCGTCCACCCGACCTAAATGAAATGCGGTTAGAAATAACCAAGCTTAAAGGGTACAAGGCTGCTCGGGCGGATGGCTATCCAGTTGATCTATTCAAAGCAGGGGGAGAAGACTTGGTAAGGAGTATACACCAACTTATGTGACCTCGGTATAGTGTGCCCCATATACAAGAAAGGAGATGCTCTGACCTGTGCCAACAACAGAGGTATAAGTCTCCTCAACGCGTCACATACAAAATCTTGTCATCTGTACTCTGTGATCTCTTAAAACCGTTTGTCAACAATCTATGATCGGTCCCTATCAGTGTGGTTTTAGGCCCGGCAAATCAATCTTCGATCAAATGTTCACACTCCGACAGATATTGCAAACAAAACCAGGAGTTTCAAATCTATACACATCACCTCCGTATCGATTTCAAAGTCGCGTACGATAGCGTAGATAAAAAGAACTATAGAGAGCCATGTCGC
Source organism: Dasysyrphus tricinctus (assembly GCA_963921185.1). NCBI lineage: Eukaryota > Metazoa > Arthropoda > Insecta > Diptera > Syrphidae > Dasysyrphus > Dasysyrphus tricinctus. The sequence continues at coordinate 79,421,385 of OY992530.1, read as the reverse complement.
ATCTCGGCAGCCCTGCCAAATTCGTCCGCCTGTGCAGTATAACGATGGAGAAATCTCGCTACTCCATAAAAATTGGTTTGTTGCAAGGCAATTGCACGCAACTAGAAAGTCAATAACAGAGATATAATTTTTCAAAATTCTGTTCAACTACTTGCTGATGCAGATGATATTGACATCATGGGGAGAACAAAGCGAGCTTTTACCGGGCGGCGGGCAGAACCTCCCGTTTATCTTAAAAATAGTGCAGATGATTTTGATATTTTTAAACAAAAGCTTAAAAAAATATTTCAAGCTTTTTTTTTTAAACTCAAAATTTAAAAAACGACGTTTTTTATATAAATAGCTATAAAATAATGAGAGACATGAAACACTGCGATTGCGTTATTGTTGAATCACCTATCATTTTCAAGGCTCTATTTTGGATTCTATTCAAAAGATTCAAGTGAGTTATAGGAGCACCTGCACAGATGTGGGAGTTGTACTCAAGCTTAGGTCGGATGAAGGCTTCATAGATTGTAGCCCGATCAGAAGGGGAGACAAATTTCTTGCACCGCCGAAGGAAGCCCAGACACTTAGCAGCATTTTTAGCTATGTCAAATATGTGGTCACTCCACAGAAAGTGATTTGTGATGCACATACCAAGGACTGACAGCTGTTTGGTTTCTTCGTTGCAAATGCCGGTCATGGATAGCAGCATAGGGAGTGGGTTCCGCTTTAACAACAGGACACAGCATTGAGTTTTTAACAATCTTACTTTCTCCAAAACGATGTAAAGATTTGTTCCACTGCTCGGTGAGATATACCATCAGATCACCAGTGAGCCTATTGCTAGGAAAGCCGTACTGCTGGTCATTAAGAAGCTTCCGTTCTTCGAGATATTTCTTAAGCTGATAGTTTATCAGCGTTTCCATGACCTTGGAGAGAAGGACATAATTGCAATTGGACGATAATTAGTGGGTGAAGAAGATTCACATTTACAGGCTGGACCAATGCTGTTTTCCATCCACTTGGGAAGAGACGTTGTCAATTTATTAGAAACCAGGTATCTTGTGGTTCTTATAATAAGAATATTAAAAAAAATATTGTTGGCCAAAACTTACGTTATTCACACTGTAAATAAAAAAAATTATATGCCAACAAATTATATGCCAAAATTAATAAAGTCTACTGCTAAATATAAAATAGTTTTAAACTATGTACTACATTGCACATATATGACTTCTATTAATTTTAAGCTCCATAGAACGGTCTTTTTATTTCAATTTTTTTCATTATGGCCTGAAAGGATTAAAATAAAATATTTTGTACAAAAGAATATAAAAAGTTAAAATAATATTGCGAATCAAAATTTTCAAAAAATATTTTTTAGATTATTAAATCAAAACATGTTTTTACAAATTCATTTTCCCAAAAGGGTTTGATAGCTTTTATAATATTATTTTTAACTGTCTATCTTAAAATATTAAAGATTTTCGTACCAAAAATATTTTCTGAAAAATCATTAGAAATGTTTTAAATGCATGCAAATATACCAAATTAACTTTTTTAAAAAACAACTCAATAGATTTTTACTAGCGATATATCGGTATGTTATACAATCGTTAACAGAAATTGAGCTCGTGTCTTGATCAGACTTATCAATACGATGATGACAGGCAAAATGGGTCTCACAATTCTGTATGTCAGTTTGTTCGACTACAGCCTGCATGGGTGGTTCATTTTACTTGGAACATAGTGGTTTTTGGCCATTTCTTCCACACATTTTTAATTTTTTTAAGAAATGAAAATAACAATATTTGCCGTACGATTTTATTTGGAATTTTAAAAGCCTATTTTTCTCAAAACGGCTACACAACTTTTCTTTAAGAAATAAGATGAATTTCTTTTAGCGAACGCTAACGTTAAGTAGAAAACTACTTTTCAATAAATGGTACATCCCAAAGAACCAATTTTTCATTTTCAATTATCTTGATACTTATTCTTAATAATTTTTGTTTTAATGCAGAAGCTTCCTAAAAGTTAAAATAGTTTTCATACCAACATTTTTAAAAAATGTTTTCAATTTTTTTTCTGAAAATTTAATGCTTCGAAACTGATTAGAAACTTCGTACTTAACGTCGTTTTAATATTTTTCAGAATGCTTATATGCATTTGAAAAAATGTTGTACTTTTGTGTGAAAACAACGTTATCTTCAATACAAGTTTAAAAAACTCACTTGTTTCCAAAATCAACTACATACTATGACGTTTATAAAACTTTTTTGTGTGCTGAAACTAGATTGGTCATCTACAAAATATAAAATAGATTTGCACGAAACAACACTATTAACGGTTTTTATTGCTGATCCGATTTATAATTTTTTGTATACCCAAAAGTCCAAAAAATATAGAAAATATATTGCATATCCAAATTTCCAAAAAATATTTTTAAATTTTAAAAAATTTAAAAAAAATGTGTTTTTTGTTTGAAAATTCAATATTTCATAATCGGGTTGTTATTTTGTTTTTGAAAGTTAAATTCTTAGCTGAATAATAATACATAAAGACTTTTAATTAGGATAGCAAAATTGTTCCTTAAAAATATATCGAAAATTTTATATAGGTATACAAATTATTTTTTTAAACCGCTGCAATCGGAAAAGAACATCTCCTTCAAAACAATTTTGATACTGGTTCGTCCTACAAGCCCCAGCGTTTACTCTGTATATTTTAAATCGTAAAAATCCTACGCCACTTGTTTTTTTTTTAATCTGAAACGTGTGACACATGCTTTTTATTAAATACCCTTAATGTCTGCAGTTTGTAATATAGCCAAGCAATAAGTAAATACGATTAATACATATATTCATGCACCCAACGTTATTTTTAGTCTAGAACAATATTTTTAATGTATGTATCCAATAGGTAAAATTTTCGCTAGCCACCTGTCTTTGAGTTTTGAGAGATGTGCTATTTCCAACATCGCTGATTTTATATATTCATCATAGAACACTTAAACCACCTTGCATAAGTTTTTCTTCTTGCTTCCCATAATTTATATGTAATTTCGCTTTTCATAATTAATAATCTCAATTTTAAGATTTTTTTCGAAACAAACGATTAGAGGCAAGATAAAAAGAAAAAAACAATAAATACGTGCTAAATTGTTTATCTGATTTTCATTGCCAATGTCAGAGGAGATTTTAAAATTTAAGAGCTTCCCATTAATTATATTTTTTTTTTTCAATTTTATCCTTACGCATTTACTTATTTTTTTTTATTTTTTAACAGTTTTAAAAAAAAAACTCATAACAAATGAAAATATATCCTTGATTAACCGTTTCTTGGTTTCGGTTTTAAATTACGGTATTCTTAAAATAACTGCACCCACCCACTGCAAAAATAAAACTATAAAATTAAATCTTTAATTTACTTCCGAAATTATAATTGTGTTTTTTTTTGTTTTTATATATTTAAATTCAAGAAGTGTACTTACTACACACACGTCAGCCTAATTGTTTTCTTCCGGTTTTTTATTGCGATCTAAATTTAATCCGAATAACAATAAATTACAGACAAATCACAACAGGCGGGCTAGTGCCGATGATGGTGTGCTACCTACCTTCCTTCCTATTGTTTTATCTTACTCGCTGTTGTTTCTTACCTTGATGTAATGAAATGTTATTTATGCCGCGTGTAAAGGATACAATTTTTTTTAAGTATCAACTGCGGGCATATCAATGAACTCTCTCAGATACGCATTGCAACAATTGTGAATACTAATTGTATTCAACGCGTAGCGTGTCGTCGTATCGTTCTGTTGTTATTTTTGAGTGAATGTAATGTTAAATTACATGCCCAGGGTTCCATTGTGTTTAAATAAATTGTAAGGGAACACAAGAGTAACGATTGCTTCCTGTATCGATTGAGTTCAATTAATATTAAATAGCAGCAATAGCTGCTGTTAACTGACATAAATCAAAAATGATTTCAAGCTCTCTGTCATAATTTTGCAACATGATTGATTTGTGTTTTATAAACAATCAGTGCAGGCGTTTCATTTCGATTGAAATCGAGGGTCTTCTACAATTTTACATTCACATATTTGCATGCTTCTATTATGAGGTGAATTTTTTTTGAAACATTTTCCGTATTTGTTTTGATATACGCAATAGAAGTTTCATTTTTATTTGTTTTTAGTCTGATTCAATGTCAATTCATGTATATCTGTAAAAAAAAAATAAGTCACTATGGCGTATACGTATTTTTTGTCTACTAGCAAAATCTGAAAAGATTTATTTGGTCAATAACAGTATTTGAGTGGTGGAAAAGTTATACTGTCTAGTCGCATTAATCCACTTTATATTGAACAAAATTTTAAAAATGTAGGTATGTATCTAGGATGTACCTTATATATAAGAAATTCTATAATAAGAAAAAAATAAAATTGAAAACAATATCTCTTCTAAATGCGCACCAAGAGTTTTTTTTTTCAAAAATCAACTTTCTGTTCACGCTACTAAAAAATATATATTTAAAATATTTCTTTTTTTTTTGTGTTCTATTGTGTCGAGATGATGTTTCAAAAATAATGCCACATATCTTGGTTTTCAAAAAAAAAAAAAAAATATAAATAATAATTTATGTTGTTTTGATAAAGAAAATGCTTGGAAAAATACAATTTTCAAAATATTTAAATGATTAAATAAATTATATAATAACAAGCTTCCTTGAAAACATAATTGTAGACAATTGTAAAACAAAAATTTAGATTTAAAATGTGTAGACCTGATCTCCCGTAGAGCGTTGTGTAAACTTTTCAAATTTCAAATGGGTTTTTGGGGGTTAATTTTGTACTTTTGATAAAAGGTTGAATCACAGTTCTTCTTAAATATGGAATAAGTAAGACCAGACGATAACTATAGATTCAAATTTAAATGCCCGAGAGTTGTCGGATAATTCAAATTATTGCTTCCAATTTTAACGAAGCGCAGGTTTTTTTTTTTTTTTTTTTTTTTTTTTTTTTTTTTTTTTGAAAACGTTAAATGATATGTATTATTTCGTTATAAATGTATTCTAAAAAGAAGTCGGAACTATTTCTATATTTTAAATTAAAAACAATAAAGATTTGGCAACGCTTATTAGAACTTTAGATTATTATTTTAGGATTTTTAAATGCTAAGCTTTAATTTTTTGAAAAAATAAAACAAAATACATAAAGGGAGAAAAAAGTTTGGTTAAATGTGAGAATATAAAATGTAATTTTTTTAAGAAGCAACAAAGAGCAAGAGGATATGCAAGATATTGCTATTTTTGAAAAAGTTTTTATTATTTGAGCTTTTTTATTTTTTTTTTTCTGATTTAAGTATTTTGTTTTTTTATTTTTGTATTTCTTCTCCCTCAAGTTTTATTCAAGAAACTTTAAAAAAAAATGCGGGATTTCAATCAGAGGGGGGAAAACTCATTCAAATAATAGATTTGGAACAAAAATCTGGCTTTAAGATACAAAAATAAAAGCTTATGTCACACAAAATGGAAGTATTTAACAACTTACTAGAGGAAGCAACTGTCATTATTTTTCAGCATTTCAATTCATTTAGAAGACGTACCTCTACCAAAATTTGTTCGGAAACTAACGGGTGATTTTTTAGCTGGTTTGGTTTTGGCAACACTGGTTTTGACAGCTGACGTGTGTTTAGTACCTTGTGTCACTGTCAAACAGCTTCAGTTTGGTTTGCAATTTAACCATGGATCGTCTTACAAATGAACAACGCTTGCAAATTATTGAATTTTACTATCAAAATTCGTGCTCGGTTCGAAATGTTCATCGCGCGCTGCTTCCATTTTATGTGTTCAGCGATGAGGCTCATTTTTGGTTGAATGGGTACGTAAATAAGCATAATTTCCGCATTTGGAGTGAAGATCAGCCAGAAGCATTGCAACAGCTACCAATGCATCCCGAAAAAGCCACTGTTTGGTGCGGTTTATGGGCCGGCGGCATTATTGGGCCATATTTCTCGCAGCGTTACTGTCAATGGTGAACGCTACCGAGCGATGATAACAAACTTTTTTTTGCCCGAAATGGAAGTTCTTGACTTGCATGATATGTGGTTTCAACAAGACGGTGCCACATGCCACACAGCACGCGAAACAATGGCGCAATTGCGAGGCGAGTTTGGTGAACAGTTAATTTCACGTTTCGGGCCGGTCAATTGGCCGCCTAGATCGTGCGATTTGACACCATTAGATTATTTTTTGTGGGGGTATGTCAAGGCTAATGTCTATAGGGACAAGCCCGCTTCGATTGACGCACTGGAAGCCAACATCCATGCATTCATTCGTGAGATACCGGCCGATATGTGTGAAAGAGTATGCCAAAATTGGACTCAGCGGATGGGCTACCTGAGACGCAGCCGCGGTCAACATTTGCATGAAATTATCTTTAAACATTAAATTGCAAGGTTCAAACTATCGATTCAAATAAATATTTCATTCATTTTTTCGAATTTTTTGTGTTTTTTTTTTTTTTTTAAGTTCTAAACCTCTTAAAAAATCACCCGTTATAAACCAATTAAACTAGCCTGAAAAACACAATAAGAAAAATAACTTTCTATCCCCTTCGCACTATGGAAAAAGTTCAGCCGGATTGACGAACAGTCTCCGAGTTCCGAGAGGCTTCTTTGTAAAAAGGGGCAAATAATATTACCTTTGTCCAAAACCAGAAGACAAAACAGGCAGAACCACATGCGATTGTTGATAATGGCCACGATTACAGAAAAGTCTCGGTATCTTTTGGTATCAGTATCGGAAACCGAAACGATGCCGAGATGTTAAAGCATCCAAAACGATACCAAGGACATACCACGTACGTTTTGCACCGAAATTTTCCGAGGCTTCCGGTAGTATCGTTTGGTATCGGAAAAAAAATTGGATTTTTTAATATTTTATTAATAATTCATTGCAAAAAAAAAAAAACAATTATTGTTTTTCTGGAAATCGCTTTAACGATTTGAATGTAATTTTAACATTTTTTTCTCTTTAAAGGGAAGAAGGTAGAGTCAAGGATTTTAACTATAATCGCTCACTGCCACGCCCATTTTTCTTATGCTTGGTTGTTTTGTTCGCTGAAACTAACGATTTGAATGAAATTTTCAGACTTGGATATTTTTAGCTAGAGGAAGTGACTTTAGTGAAATCCACACCCATTTTTGCTTATGTCCTGGTTTCCAGAGACTGAAAGTTGTCTTCTAAGTGCCTAGGCTGCCAACTATTTCAAACTTAATTTGTAACTTAATTCTTAGTAAAACAAAATACCTAGTTAGAAAAAAATATGTTATTTGCTACAGCTTCAATTGTACTGGGGTCCATTTGGACCCTTGTTAGATCTTGGACTATTATTATCAGAAAAAAATTGTGTAAAATTATAGTGATTTAAAAACATACAAAATGAATAAAAAATTGAATTTCGTTCACTGAGCGAAAATTTAGTTCCGAGGCGAATAAATCATAGCAGGTGCACTATAAGCTAAGTCTAACATTTTTCGCCGGTAATTAACGGGAACTAAACCAACAAAATCTTCCCGAAGCATATAACTTTTTGGAACTGTCAAGCAATTTACATATTGAAGACATTGAAAGTTCTTTAGGGCCAGAAGCATTCATTGTTTCGCCAGTGAGTTTCTGTATGGGAAGGGTACAAAATCCCGAATTTTAAATGTCCGAAATCCCGATGGCGGAGATTCCGAATGGACAAAATCTCGAATGCTGAAATCCCGAATGGACAGAGTCCCGATAGCCAAACATCACGATTGCCTTCGAGATAAAATGCCGAATTTTAATACTTTTCTAGTACTTCTTCAAGTCGGTAGAAACTGCAATCTTACTCTTGTGTGAACTATCGAATATTCCCTGCATCATCAAGAGTTACCATGGTCACTTTCTTGGATATAGAGGGTGCTTATAACAGTGAAGACACATCTGCAATCGTATTTGCAGTGACATTCCTACTGATTAGCAGGTTTATCAATTCAAAACTGGGTGGTTTTTCTGCTAGAAGGTCTGTCAGTAGAGGTACTCCACAAGGCACTGTTTTGGTTGTAAATGAGCTGCTCACATCCTCGAAGCGGAGAGTTATAGGGTGACTGCCTATGCGGACGGTGTTACTATTGCCGTATCAGGAAGGCAACCTACTGTCATAAAAGAACTTATGCAAAACATGCTAAAAAAGTTTACCAAATGGGCTGACCAGGTCTGGGTGTCAACCCTCATACAACAGAACTTGTACTGTTCTCAAAGAAATATGAAATCGATATAGATCCTCCTTACATCAAAGGTACTCCTTTAACATTCACTGATCAAGTATCAAGATTCAATAATAAGATTGGCCGTTCCATCATTCTGAATTCTTTCGGAGCAATTCCAAGTCGCATTGATTACACCATCCCAAAACTACAGTTTGACAAAAACTTTCAAGGCTACAGTTTGTCAAAAACTTTTTTGAAAGATGCATCAATATATTTTTACACCAACGGATCAAAAACTGATGAAGAGGTTGGGGGAGGCATGTACTCAGATACTTTGCAGCCCTAAATTACCGTTCACGTCTTCTGGAGATGGAGCAGCTGTTTGACATTCACCTGTGTTGGGTGCTGGGGCATAGGGACATTCCAGGCAATTTTAAGGCCAATGAACTTGCTAAAAGTGGAATAACTCTACCTCTTTTAGCTAGTAAGGCTGATAGAGGTATACGTATACCCATATTACATTATGCTGAGGCAATATGCCTGCATAGACTCCATCTTGGAAATGTCTATTTAAATGATCCTAGTGATATAATATAAATGTAGACAAGGCATAAGTAGTCTGTTACGCTTCATAAGGAGCTCCAAATAGTTCACCGAGTAGGGAAAAGGGTTTCCCATATTCAAGATGTGGTATCACAATGGACCAACTCATGGTCTAAGTGTGTCAGTTTTTATGACTGACTGCTACGACAAAATAACCTAAACTAGTATTATTTCAGTACTTTAAAAGAAACCAAACTGCAATGTTTGGCTTGAATTCTGTTCGTTTTGGGTTTTGGGATCTCAAATTACAAGAATTCCGAATGCAAAAAATCTTTAAATAAAATATAAAAATCCCGAATGCAAAAAATTTCGGGATTTTTTCATTCGGGAAATGAAATTGAACAACAATAGTCCAGTCAATATGTGGTCAAAAAGGCTCTTTGCGAGCAAATTGTTGGGTAATTTTGATTTTTTCTCTCCTTTATGTTTTCGGGGGTGCTGAATCTGAATCTGAGGTTTGCCAACAAAATTTCGTGAAAAAAACATGGAAAAAAAATTACACCTGTTCGTCACGTGTTTAGGTAGGCACACAAAAGGCAAATGGTTCAACACCTTAAAGGCTAATACTGATAAGACTTACAAGTTTACGCAAATGACTTGACTTTTTATGTCGTTGGCTCTCAGTCTACAAGCATTAAGCACAAAAAGTTCAATTTGAAAGCTTGAAACTCGAATGGCTTGTACTACAATGCCGTTCAGGATTTGGGAAATCGGGAAAGGAAATTGAACAACAAATCCAACACTTAACTTATTCTTAAAAATTTGTTACACTATCTGCTGGATCAAAGGTGGAATGCTGTAATTCAATTTTTCTTCACTGCATGCATATATTTTTTATTTTTAAAACACGACAGACAATCTTGATGGTAATTTCATATGGTAATTTTGAATAATAATAATTAAACAAAAAAAATTGAAGCCTCTTTTTGATGGAAGTCCCCGAGGAAGATATTTTAAATGCAAAGTGTTGAACTATATTCAGATTAAAATCAAATCATTAATTTTTTATTCAATCAAATAAGTTCAAATGAAAGTATTTTTATTTAAAGATATGATGAGAAATTTTTGCTTACGTGCATCTTATCATTTTATTTCAAATCTGCCTTTCTATAAATCTCTCATCTTCTTTTTATTTTTTTTTTATTTTTTAAGAATTTAAGCGATTTAAATTCGCGGTAAAAAGAAATGAGTGAGCTTTTATTTTGAAGTTTTCGTTTGTATGTGAATTAGTTCACGTAGATCCATAGAAACCGTTGTACCATGATCTATTTCTTCAGCATATCTTGATTATTTTTTTTTTGTTGCCCACCAGTCTACCTATTTGTTATAAAGATTGCTTTTTTATGATGCTTACATTTGCACGTTTGATTTATGCTTCGTTTTTTTTTCTTTTTTCTTTTCAAGTGTCCACACCTACGTTCAAATTAAGCGCCATCATCGTCATCCATCTCTTTGCTGATGCCAAGATTTATTTTAGTTGCTTGCTGTTGCTAACCGAAAAATTTAAAACTATTAAAACCTAACATCAGACAATTTGTGTTGTATCTTGTATCTTAAGAAAAAGAAAAAAATAACCGGTACGAGAGGGGTGGCATTAGTTGGAGTTAATAACCCTCATTTTTGAATTGTTGGAAGATTGATAAGTGGATTTTATGGCCAAGTAACAAGATATTTGATTGGTAAGAGTTGTTGTATGATCCAAAAACATCTTATACTCATTAATCATCAAAATGTAATACAAATGCTTAGGAAAATTAGAAAATAAAGTTCAGGACGTAGAGTTGAACAATTTCACTCTTATGGGTGTTTAAGCTTAAGCCTAAAATTTTAAAGGAGAAAGCAGTTATTAAGGGTGTGAGCCGTATTGATGGATCCTAACCGAAAATTGATGTCTTATTTTTTTTTTAATATTTAAAGATTTTCTGCGTTGATAAGGTTTATTTGATATTTTTGATTATCGTTTGATTTAAGAGATAAACGAAGCATTTGGACCACATTGAGTTCCTTGGCAGCATGACCATCAGCGAATATATTGCCAGTTGAACAAATAAAACTCAATCGTAGTTAACAAATAACAACCTGATGAGCAACACATTTAAAATCAGTGTGGTTAGGAAGAATGACTCAAACATTTGGTATCTGAAACACTACCTCCTAAGCTATTAGACCATGTAAACTCTCACGTTTCGGTCCAAATACTGTAATTTAAAGCTATTTCAAAGTTGATCTATTAAATTTATTAGGCGCTAAAGAAAACAGGAAGCTTAGGCACGTTAAAGCGTATCATGAATAAGCCAAGGAAATAAAAATTGAATTGTTGGAATTGCAACAAAAAGTATTAAATGCGCGCCTGGAAATTAAATGAAATGTGACTCTTTAGTGATACGTGAAACTCATTATTTCTATAGACGTGAGGTGAAAATATCCAAAACGTAATTGGAGAATAACTTTCGAAAATTATTATTTTGTTTACCTATATCATGAGATAATTTTAAAGTTGTTGTTGTATTTGAATATATGTATGTATATGTACTTTTGCTATTGCGATTAATAATATTAATTAATCTTTAACACGTGAAAGGTAACTATGACTATTTTGTTTTCTTTTGTTTAATTTCATTGAATGTACTATGTATAAAAATATTATTTAACTAATTAATTATCCATCAAATTATATGGTAAACGTTTCTTAGATTATATATCTTCTTTTAGAAATGAATAATAAAATATTTATTTCTCTGTTAAATGAAAACGAGTGGTAGCAATTAATATTTTATTTTTAATAAAATCGAATCGTATTTAAATACCAAATTCTTGCGAGTATTAAATTTCCAAAATATGAATGACACGTTTTGAATTAACTTTTGTAGTGAAACAACTGAAAGTTTGGTTCGGTTGTCGTCAGACTCATTTTTCTTAGCAGAGTATGATCAATTGGCTTACAGCAACAGGACAGTGCATATCATCTGTCCCGAAGAATTAAACAAATATTCAAGTAAGTAAGAAATAAGAACAGAAACGTACGTAAACAATGATTCGACTGATTGCTATGATAAGTTGATTCAAAATAGCTTTTTATGGCCTTTAGTCCTACAAATTGGCGTTTCGTCCGGCCTAATCACTTGGACTCACCCGTGACATAGTGAGGGCTTTGTCATACGCACTTTGTACTAAGTTCAGTTCAACTTGCATGAATTTTTCAACGAAAATCCACTGTAAACTATATCCAACAAAATTGATGAGTCCAAGTGAGTAAGCCGGCCATAAAAAGCTATTTTGAAACAATAATTCAACAAGTCCAATCCTTAATGCTAAGTCTTCTACTTGGCTGATTTATTTCAGTAGTATATAGAGCTTGTATTATAAAATCTTTTTAAATGATAAGTTGAGCATAGTATGGGTACTGGGTACTCATTCCTTCTTACAGTAAGCTTTACAGTAACGGTATCACGAAGTGTATTTGATGCAGAATGGCACTAAAATTTCACCCTTTTTACTTTCGTTTAAATTTTTCAGGTAAAAAGTAGGAAGTTGAAGGCTGAAAAATCAATAAAAACGTTTTACTTACCACTTATGTAAGTCTTACAGAAGCATAACTCACAAGAAAGTTTATATTAAAGATGAACTTACAGCAAGATATACTTGCGTGGTTTTGAAAACTTAACATTGCTGGTTGATTAAGCTGTAAGAATTCCATAAGCTTTTCACTTAACTTATAGCTTACGTTAGTTGATAAATTAACTCGAAGTCACTTACACCAGCTGATTATACTAGTAATTTTATCAAGATCTGGTTGCGTAAGTAATTTACTTAAGTAAAACTTACATGTGTAATTTTGGCCTTATAAATAAACAATTTATTTCGCTTTATGGTCCAAGGTACATCAAATTGGAACAAAGCAAATATTTTCACACGTTTTTTTGCCTTTAAGAATCAAAACCGTTTTAACTGATTCGGTGTGTTTTTAGAATAATGAATTTACACGACACGAATGTCATATTTGTCAGAATTTTTGCCACAAAGTCGGCTACATCAATTCAAAACACAACCAGTTTTAAGCAAATCATTATAATGGTGTTCTGAGTATATTTTCTGCCAATGGGTCAAAAAAGAATTAAGAAGTTGATTATTTGTTTTGTATTTTGTCATAATTTTGAAAAATAATGTCAGCACAACATTATAACGGTGCAAATATAATGGAGTAAGATTATGTTCCAGTTGCACTTGTAAATTTTATGACATTTTATGACACAACGCTGTCAGACTTAAAACCATTTGGGTACTCGATGAAGGCAAAAGCTGAAAATATCACTCGTGTCATATTGGCATTATTAAATGATGACATGGTTAGAGGTATTTCTGCAAGGAAGGCCCAATAACCGTGCAAATAAGATGCTAATCTTATGCTCAACAACATGTTGGTAACATTTAATAAACAATAATTCCGAAGATTACATTATTAGAAAAATAGTGAATATTGCCACTTCTGAGCACGTGTAGAAGTATCATAATTTTTCTGTTTATCGGATATATGAAAGGTTATTAAAACATTTTAATTAAGTTTTTTTCTTTTTATTTTCAACTAACAAAAGTGCATAAATGCTCAAAAATAAAAGTGTGTGTGTGAAAATAGGAAGCAATAGCACTTAAGAGTGTTCCGAACTGAACAAAACCAGTCATTTGCTAACTTTTTTTTGCGTATATAAGACCGGTTTTTTTCATTTTCGTCAGATACCTTTGTTTTATAAAACTTTTAATTTTTACTAATTGGTCACTAGTAACACATTTTGTAAAAGTAACGGATTTTAACTTCCAAATTTACACACATTTTCTGCCAAAAAGTGCCTTTTAAGAATTAAAAATTTCAATATCAGATGATACAATTATGATTATATGATTAATGAAAATTGTGGAAAATGAATTGAATTCATATCCATTGCAAACAAAATTGTCAAAAAAATACCGTTAGATATTAAAAATTGACTGTCAAAAATGCGTTGTTTATTCAAAATGTACAAGCATTTTTATTTTGTATTATTAAAATTTTTATTAGGTACAAAATTAAAAATTTTCTCCAATAGTGGCATAGTAAAAATATTAATTTTATGTTATAAAATATTGTTTTAAAAAACTGCTATAGTGTTAGCTACATTCGCTTTGAAAGACAGCTATTTTTGCCATTTTATAGTGTTCTTAGCTGCTTTTACCAAAACCGAGAGCACAGAATTAGGAATGTTTTCCAATGATGTCCTAGAAAACAAGTTTATCTGTCCATAAACACCGTAATTGTTTTGATCGGACAAGTACACGCTTCACAATCTTTTTCATGAAATGACCATTTCAGTCCGGAACACTCTTAAGAAGAATTTTTGGTGTTTTCATATAGAACTAACATGCATTTTAACAGCTGCGTTGACTTGAAGCGCAAAAGTGTCTATTTTTTTTTTTTTTTTTGTAAGAGATGATTACCCTTTGATTTTTCTTACCACCTATAGTTTTAAAAAAATCCCTTTTGAAAAATGATGGGCCAAAAGAACGCTGTAATCCAAAAATCTTTTCTTTTCAATATTGATTAATGTTTTCCATGCGTCTTTTTCTGAATATCATTGACCTTTGACTTTTTTGACTACCCCTAGAAATATTTTTTTGATTTTTGCAATTTGTATTTCGATTTATTGTTGTGTTTCTTTTTTTTTAATTTTCGAATTTTGAAAGATGACCATAAGACAAAAATTATCTTAAATGAGTAATTTTTGATGGTATGGGCATTGGTCATATTAGATAATTGAGTTTTTCACTATAGTAATTTTTTAAAATTCGAAAATTTGAATAATTGGAAAAACACCAACAAATATTGATATACCATATTTCAAAAATAGGAACAAAATACAATTTTCAAGGGGTGGCCAAAAAAGTTAAAAAATTAAAGTTAAACATTCATGAAATTTGAAAAAATTGCGTTTCAGAATGCAGTGTTCTTATGGCCCACCATATTTTTCAATATTGATTTTCACGAAAACTGTAAGTGGTCAAAAAAAAATTGGTCATAATTTACATAAAAACAAATAAAATATTGGAGAATTTTGGCGGCCAAGTGAACACATCATCTATTAACGTAGCGCCAGTTGTACAATTATTTAACTCATGGTTCACCAATTTTAACTCACCGACTTCGGAAAATGAACTGCAGTTCAACGATAGTTCAAGCATTAAATTGGTGACTGTAACAAACTTGAACCTTGAACCATTGTTGAACCTGAGATATTCCGCCGAAATCAGCCAGTAAAAATATTTGAGCCACGGATCAAAATTTGAACCACGTTTGTACAACATGTACAAATAAAACACTTTAAAATGCTATTGAACATTTAGTGCCATTTAAAAAGAAACAATTAGATACGTGCAGGGGTTGTTATTATTGAATACGTTTGGCATTCTTAAAACCGAAAATGTTACTTAATTCAACTATGCTTCTGAGAGAATGGTCTCACTGGCCACAATTCAATATTTTTGGGTTATTTTGGAAAGTAAGCCGAATTTGACAATTTTGTTTTTAACATTTTTTGTTCAAAATTAAATTTTCTATCGAAATGGATGGTTTAAGAAATTTTAAAAAAATTTTTGCAGGAAAAGTTAACAAATACCAACATCAAAAATCGAAAACTCAAATATTTTTTTCCTAAATTCGACATAACTTTATTCGGAACAAAAATAGGCTCAACGCATACTTAAACAAAAAATGAAAGGCTGAAGTCTTCGATATGACGTTCAAAAAGTTAACCAATGAAAGGTCAGTAAATAGTCATAAAAGGTCATCTAGTTTCAGTATGGTCAGGCATAGATTTTTTGTAATACATTTTTAAAACTTTTTTTTTTAATATCATAAGAGTTTTTGGCACCCCATTTATGGATTTTCTCAAATAATCGTATACCTACCATCCAAAAGGCTGTACTGAATTATTATGAGAGGTCAACTAAATCGTAGTGTGGTATGGATTCTTTTTTCTTAATCTCTTAAAGAAACTTGTGCCTGACCAATTACTGAAACTAACTAATGGAACCCCCCCCACCCCCATTGTCTCCACCAATGGTGTACATGTGTATATGCGCTCTGCAAACCAAGCAAAATTCTTAACACATCCGCAACTTGTTTTCGGAAATCAGACAAGTTTGAGCCGGATCAACGTTCTCAAACTTTTTCGTCAATTATTTTATTAATTTTATGTTAATATAAAATTTGTTACTCCTACACAAACTAAGCGCTATATTATAAAATATCTATTTTAAATTAAAGGATTTGTATTTTGTAGAATTTAAGTTAGACAAAAAGTAAAAAATAAAAAGATGAATAGTTTTTCAGTCAAATTAGAGCAGAAGACTTATATGTGCGTCCCAGTATGTTATCGTTTTTGTTTTTTAAACAAATGAAACTTTAGTAAAATTATTTTAATTATATGGAAAAGTTAAATAGGATTTAACTTTTTGAACTAACTGAATAATTTTACTAAATATTTGCATAATCGTTAAGTCAATTAGTTAAAAATATTCATTTAGTATTAAAAATTTATCTTCGATCAACCTTTGTATTCTTATAATGAGTATACAGGTAAACTATTATTTTTTTGTATTCTTTAAAATTCTAGAAAATATTTTAGAGTTATGAAAAACCTATTAAGAGAAAATGTGTCATAAAATTCCAAAATATTTTGGTCATTTGGATTTTAATTGCTGATTTATAATTTGAGAAATGATATCATAGATACAACTGATTCAGAAGATCCACTTGATTTGTTTTTTAATTCTTCCTAGACAAAAAAAAAAAACAAACACAAAAAACAAAAACATAATTAAACTTATCAACATTCTAATAATAGTTACATATTTTCTTGATTCTAAAGAGACCCACGGCAAATTAATTATTCAGTAATCTGAATGGCTTAGAAATAGTTTATTTTTTTAGCTTTTTGTTTAATCTTACAAAATCATGTTTCATATACCATTATTCAATTACATATGTACATAGAAAGTCTTAATAATTTTAGAATGTTAAATAATCGAAAAAAAATATTTATAAATTTTGCATGCCATAAGAACGTGTAACAAAAAGTACTATAATCAGTTAAAAATTTTAACACGTTGCCTAATCTCTATTTGTTTTATAAAAACAAATGATTAATTTTACTTAACGATTTAAAAGTTCTAAGCAAACAAAATTTCACTTTTAACACTAACCTTACACGTGGCTTTTTTAATAAAATTTTAATTCACAAAATTTCCCCCAAAAGAACGTTACTCATGGCCTTCAGATTTACTCATAAGTCGTGTCAAAGTATTCTTCGGAAATAAAGTTTGTTTGTTGCCATCATTTTAATTTCTGATTGACAAGCTTCCATCAAAGGTGACTTTTAATATGAAAAAGTAACTGAATACCTACATTATATTCACATTGAATCTACATATTTGTTTTGAATTTTTTAAATTATTTAATAATTTATCACTTTCTGTATGCTAATTAGGTATATGAACGTTAATGTCTACAACGACGACAATCTTATTCGAAACTTTTAATGATTCATTGTCTTGGTTTTTCTTAATATCACCAAATTGTTAAGCTTGCATGTGAGTTTTTATCATTTGACACGTCCAAGCTACGAGTGTTTGTGCTTAAATTGTTTTGGA